>WOXC01005805.1:0-600000 GCA_011680675.1 Gymnobelideus leadbeateri | reverse complement strand
GAGAGACAGAGAGACAGAGACAGAGAGAGACAGAGAGAGACAGAGAGAGATTAGGAGGACTCTCTTGTGTAGGAAGAATCCTAGATCAATCGAAAATTCCTGCTGTACTTCCAGAGATCATATCATCTCCAATTCCTGACCTAATAAGATGTTTTTTCACTTCAGTTGTCTTCTGGTATGATACTATTCTTGCTCCCCAGGGACCTCCTAAGACCATTCCCAGGAAGACACAAACACCTTCTCAGCTGTTCTACCTTGGTCTGTTAATTTCCAGGTTTTGATGGTGGAAGTGACATTTTGATATGTGAATAGTGAGTGTGAATTTCATATGTGACAAGCTAATATATGAAACTGGATAAATGGTCTCCAAGATTTCCTCTAATAGCTCTAAAGTCTTAATATTCTCATGGCAGACTGATCCTGGTTTCTTTAATCTTGACTCATTCACAGAATCATTCCTTACCACAATTCTCTCTTTAGGAAAGCTTACCTCCAATGTCTCTCCTGGAGTTTTTCATAACTACCAGATCCTTCTATTCAATTTATTATAAGAATAGGGAGGGGGTTGCAATCATTTTCTGATTTGAAATGACAACAAAAAATACTAATTTTCTTATATGGAAATGGGTTTTCACCCTTCCTTAGACATTTATTTTGAGTCCTTTTTTGCATTAATAACAAAAACACCTTCACCAACTAGCAGTAATATGGTGCTTTAAAGTTTCCAAACTACTTTCCAAATAATATCTCATTTTCTTCTTATAAAAACCTGGGGAATAGGTACTGTTATTTTTCCCATCTTGCATATGAGTAGACTGAGGCAGAGGTTAAGATTTGAACTCAGGTCTTCCTGACTCTGCGTCATGTACTTTTTAAAACTTTACCATCTAGCTGCCTCTGATGTAGCCATCATATGTATAACTGAGTCAACCACAACTTTCCCAGCCTGCTTTGTGACCATTCTATGGGAAATGAGAGTGCTGACCATTTGGCCTTGGGATAAGTTCTCTTTCTGAAGCTAACACACCAATACTGGCAGGACTAGCAATAGGCAAAAGGTATACCCTTAGTCCTTTTCCAATACTCCTGGTCATAATGCCCAGTGTCTTGAATTGCCCTGAACTGTTCATCATGACATTTCATTGGGTCCTGTTTACCTTCTTTGGGTAGTACCTCATGCTTTCCACATTTTCTGAATCCTGCTTTACCCCATGTCCCTCCCATTACCCACCTCCCATATCAGAACTTCTTTCCTTTTTCCTGTTCCTTCCCTGGTAGCCATGTAAACCAAGTTTATATGGATGCCTTACTGTTCTCAAATTCAGTTCTTTCAACTTTTACCCTCCTTCTAAAGGCAGTAGAATGATCCTCTTTTCTTTTAAAAGAGAGTAAAAGTGGAGAGCCCCAAGAAAATTGTATCTGTGGATCATCAGTCAACAACTATCATGAATTCAAATGGAATTCACACCTTATCCAGGGGTAACCTTGTCAGAAGAATTTCACACGCCAAACAAGCCAGAAAAAAAGTTCTCAACAGCTGAAGGACATGTCATCTTACATCTGGAGATATTTCTAATGTTAGAAGCAAGAACTCATTATTGTCACCACAAGGATCCAAAACAATGCCTAGGCACCTCCACTATATATTATTTAAGGATGTGAAGATTTGTTGTGCATGTAAATTTCACCCTATGTTTTACTCAGGATGAGCTAATCCATCCTTTAAAGTCAGTAATATTACCAAAGGGATTTCTTTTCAGTAGTAGCCCTTTGCAGTCTGATTCCTACACCTGCAACTTCCAATACCTATGTATAGAAGAAACAAAAATACAAATTAGAAAGATGTTCATGGGTTCCTTAATAAAGCTGACACTAATTATAAGAGCTGTATGTTTGCTTTATCCAGTGAAGCTGCAGAGTACATTTAATACAAATTTAAAGTCCTCTTCACCTAACACACCCACAGATCACTCTGCATTTAGTATCAGTAATTGCTTAAGTCAAGGAAGGATTAAAGTGCAAAAGGGATGTTAGACATATTAAAATGGTATTTTAGTGCTCTAAACTTTATTCATGTAAAGAATTCTCTTAAAGCTTCACTATCATTTACTAAGTCTAGCCTTGATTTCTATGCTAATTTATTATGCTATTTAAAATAAGAAGTATTTAAAAAGAATAGCTATTTAGCCTCCATAGGGGTGGGATGGGGAGTGGGGTGGGGAAGGTGTTCTAGCCACACTCTGCCTTTTACTTTTCATCCTCTCAGCTTTTCTGAAAAAGTAATTAATAATGGCACAATGTCAACCTGGCAGACACAGGTGGTATATCACAAGGGTCAGTTTTGTGCCCAAGACTACTTAACATCTTCATCAATGACTTGGATGATGGAATAGTCTGTACATTTACCTTCTTCATTGATAACACTAAGTTTGATGTGGTGGCCAAAACCTTGGAGCATAGGATTAGAATTGCAAATGATCTTGATGTTCGAGAAATAGTTAGACAATAGCCATGTTAAGTAAAGTAAAGCTGAAGGTCAAACAGACAAACTCAAGAAAAACCAAGCAAACCAATGTACTATGAAGAGCATGCTATGAAGAGATACCCCAAGCTAGCTTCTAGTGATTACACTAAGCTAGAAATTGAGTATGCACAAGGAATACATGTAAAAAAGTGAAAGGGATAATGAGACTATACTGGAGAAGGGATATTTATGTAGAATTTTCTTTGGAGATTAAAAAGTACTCTTTTTTGGATAACAACTAGTTCACTGAAGTTTTTTTTTTTTTCTTGTAAATATCTTTTTCTTTGGTGCTACAAATTAATGCTTATACGTTATTTTCCTGTGAATTATTATTTTCCCTAAAATTATTTTTATATATATATACATATTTTACATAAACGTTCTTATATATAAGAACAAGAAACTAGGAAGGAGGAGGGGGAAGAAGAGGAGAAGGAATTAAAGTCCAACTTGGGTTTAAGGAAGCACATGGAAATCAGAAAAGATAAGAAGGCCCAGAGGAGTTCTGATCCAGTGGAGAGAGTGCTCACATCAATAAGAACTGAGGGAAGGCTGTTCAGTAAATTTCTAGTCTCTAGTTTGTACCCTAGACTTTGCCAAAAATATTTGTTATAGATATAGCCAAATTCCTGTAATGTTCTCCCTAAAACATATATAGTCATCGTTTTTTCTCCCTGCCGTCTATTTTGAACTATAAATCAAGGTGAATTTCTAACCACTGTCACGCATTCTGGTTTCCTTCCACCTTTTTTTTCTCCTTTAACAATATAAGATTCTAAAATCTTTATTAAAATATCCCTGTTCCATATATGCATGCAGACCTTCTCCAAGATACCACTGTAGTAAAAGAAAATATGTTTTCTGATTAGAATACACAAGGGTATATCATGAACAATACTAGAGAAAGGGCATTGGGGGACAAGCTCCTGTGGTACCAGACAACATAATTTTATAAAAGTCCATTAGAGAATTGATTTTATTGATTTATCTTTCATATGGTTTACAAATATAGATCCTTAGCAGGTTATGTTCAGTTTTTCTTCCAAAGAGAGCTATTTTTATCCCTACCCCTACAACAGATGGGTACCCAAGTATTTTATAAGAGATGACAGGAAAATTACATTACAGAGAAATTGCAGGGGGGAGGGATGCAACAGGGCAGTGGATTGGAGGAGAAAAAAATACACTAACATCAAAATAGAACACAGGAAGAAATAATGAATTTGCCTGCACCAATCTCTTCTCTTCTGACCTCATCATGCAGGAGCAGCCTATCAATTTCACAACAAGCAATAAATATTAAAATGAAATTTTTACATGTCTTATCAAAAGCCCCTGACATCAATTGTTTTCACAAATGTTTTCTCCTGCAAACACTGAACACCTCTTCATCAATCTTTTATCCAAAGCAATCTTGTTCTGGTTTTACTCTCTTCTCTCTTTCTTTTTTTCCTTCAGCTTTTTCTTTTTTGTCCTTCTTCCCCTTTCTTAGCAGAAACCACATGAATATTATTTTACACTGCACTATGTCTGAACCTCTATCGATCAGGAGATAAAAAGTAAGTCTGAAGGATGTGTCATGACCCTGCAAAGCTACAAACAACAGAAACACATGTAATGATTCCACTATGCCTGATACAGTGACAAAGGCAGAGAATTTCTGTGCATGCCTGCACAAATGTTTGCATTATTTTCTTATTCTAAGAGATGCTTCTAAGCCCTGGAATTTCTAGAAAAAACCAGGTTTTCACAGTGCACTTAATTCTTCTATTCATTTTTGATAAAGCGCTCAAGTTTATAAAAGAACAAATATTTCTAAACTGTAAAAGTTGAGGTTGAATTCTGCTTGAATAACCACCATGAGCAAAAAGTAAATGCAATAACTGTAGTGGTTCAAATATAGGTCATAACTTTCTCTCTCTTTTTTTTTTAATTAAAAAAAAAAAACAACCCTGAGTGTTGCCTAAACTCAATGTAATTTTTTAACATCCATATATATTTTTTTTCCAGAGAGATAAAATTTTATGGGTATATCTTATATCAAGGTACACTCTCTAATCCAGGGATTATTTTTTTTTTTTTGCTTTTTTGGATGGCAATTTGGGTTAAGTAACTTGCCCAAGGTCACACAGCTAGGTTTTGATTTGTGTGTGTGTTAAGTGTCTGAGGTCGGATCCGAACTCAGGTCCTTCTGACTCCAGGGCTGGCACTCTACTCACTGTGCCACCTAGCTGCCCCTAATCCAGGGATTCTTAAGATGAGTTCCATTAACTTACATTTTTAATATTTTTATGACATTTCAGTATACTTGCTTTCCTGTGTAATGCTCTATATTTTATTTTATGCATTTAAAAACATTATTCTGAGAAGGGTCTCAAAGGATTCACCAACCTGCTCAAAGGGTCCATGGAACAAAAAATGTTGAAAACCCTTATGTCAGGTGCTTTAAAGTTTTCTACTTATCCCATTTTCAAAATCACCTTCCATCTTTATTAAAAAAAAAAAACATAATTTAAAAGATAGGATATGGTCTCAAATGAACATATATGTAATAATGTAAAAGAGCAGTAGTGATCAGAATAGTTGTTCTTTATTGTAGTTTACAGGATTCTATAGATTTAGAATTATATTTCTCCAGTAAAGTCTGATTGTGGTGCTTCATTTTAGCATAGAGATGGCTTTGGGGTTTTTGAAGGCTATATTGGTTAAGAGCAAGATCTGTGGAAAAAAAAGAGTTTTAATCAAGGCTTTCAGGTAGTCCAATAATTCTTAAATTATCTCTCCTCTATTTTCCATGTCAGTCTTTTTTTTTTTTAAAGATATTTCTCTTTTTTTCTTTATTTTGATTTTGTTTTATTGTTTCTTGATTTCTAATTGAATCATTCGCTTTCACTTGAACAATTGCATTTTTTTTCCAGGAATTATTTTATTTAGTGGGGTTTTGTACTTCCTTTTCCATTTCTCCAATTCTGCTTTTTACAGTTATGTTCTTCAGTATTTTTGTGCCTCTTTTACCAAGCTGTTAATTCTCTTTTCATAATTTTCTTGGATTGCTTTAATTTCTTTTTCTGATTTTTTTCTACCTCACATGTTATTTTTAGTATCATTTTTTGTTCTGTTTCAAAAAAATCTCTTTAGCTCTTCTAGGAATTCTTGTTGGGCTATTACCCAATCTGCATTTTTCTGCACCATAGAGGTTTTTTAGTGGTCAGGTTCTTTTTTTGTTGTGGTTTGCTCATTTTTCCAGCTTTGAAGCGTTATGATCAGGAGATAAATGTGTTCAGTACCCAGAAAGGGCCCTTACTCCTTTGATTCTACAAGCGCTAATGCTCCTTTTCTCCCTGAAACTGTGATCAGGAACTAGAGACCCTGCTCCCTCTTCACTCATAAACTGCAGTCTGGACCTGGGGTATGAGCAATAGAGTTGTTAAATGTACTGTACAGTGTGCCAATATAGGAATTCCCTGTATTCTTTTGCTGACTGGGCATCCATTCTCTGGTTGGTGATAGTGTCTGGTACTCCTGTTGCTGTTGTCGCAACCACTTCTGCTTCCAAGGACTATTGCCTCTACATTTGCTAATAGTGAACTCTCACCTCAGTGTCACAGACATCTCATTTTGACCACTCAGATGGCTGTGTACTAAAAAGTGTCTTACCCTGACCTTTTGTTGATAATGCTGCTCCAGAATTCTGTTTCATGTGTTATTTTAAAGTTGTTTGGAAGGGAATGTTGGGAATGTTTGGCAAAATGCTCCCTCTGCCATACCATCTTGGCTCCTGGCAAAAAGTTTTGATTATGAACCTGGTGATGGACTTTTTATGCCTGCCCTCCAAGGGCTAGTCTAATTAAGTTTGGAGAGATATCAATAGCAGATTGTCTACTAGGAAAATCAGCCAGTTAGTCAATCAGCAAGTATTTTATTAAGTACTTACTCTGTGCCAGACACTGTGCAAAGAACTGGGAATACAGAGAATCAATAACATGGTCAATAAATAGGGTTCCTGCCTTGAAGGAGGTTATATTCCAATAGGGAGATAATGTATTAATTACTATGTATGTACAAAATAAATACAGTTTAACAGAAGGTAATCTCAGAGGTTTCCATATTAGTAATAGATGTACTAGTATCCATATATGTTACAAGGACAAGAGGAGACACCAATGGGAAACATTTCCCTCAGAAGAAACTGTATTGAATGAAGCCACAGAAGCCAGGAGACAGAGGTGAGGAGGGAGAATTTTCTAGGTTTGGAGACCTCTAGTGAAAAAGCAAGAAATTGGGTGATGGAGTATCATGTGTATGAATTATAGAACAATAAAACTGAAAGGAACTTTTGAGATTATGTAGAGATTTATAGATGAATACATTAAGGACAAAAAATATTCTCAGCTTTCCCTATTGGCAAATAGCCAAATGATATAAATAGGCAACTTCCTAATGAAGAGATCCAGACTCTTAACAGTCATATGAAAAAATGCTCTAAATAATTAGAAGAATGCAAATTGGAGCAAATTTGTACTTTTACCTGACATATCAGTTTGGCAAAGTTGGCAAAAAAGGAAATTGACAAATGTTGGAGGGACTTTGGGAAAACAAGCAAATTAATGAACTGTTGATGGAGCTCTTAACTGGCCCAGGCATTCTGGAAAGCAATTTGGAACTATTCCCAAAATGCTACTAAATTGTGCATGCTCTTTGACCCAGCAATACCTCTGCTAGATCAACATTCCATAGAGAGCAAAGGTGAGTAAATGACCCAAATGTATAAAAATATTTATGGCAGGTTTTGTGGGGGGGTGGCAAAGAACTAGAAATTAAGGGGATATTCATCAATTGGGGACTGAGTAAATTATAGCATATGAATGTGATAGAATGCTATCGTGTTGACAGATGATGAAAGGGATGGTTTAAATGAAACCTGGAAAGATTTGTATGAACTAATATTGAGTGAAGTGAGCAGAACACTTGTTCAGTTTATACAATAGCAATAAATGTGAAAAGAAAAAAATAATTGACTTAAAAAAACTCTCATCAACTCAATGACCAACT
Source organism: Gymnobelideus leadbeateri (assembly GCA_011680675.1). Lineage (NCBI taxonomy): Eukaryota > Metazoa > Chordata > Mammalia > Diprotodontia > Petauridae > Gymnobelideus > Gymnobelideus leadbeateri. The sequence goes on along the minus strand of WOXC01005805.1, from coordinate 592,424 downwards.
GGTATTCCATTGACCATTGATGAAACATGCTGCCTATCTCCTGAAAGAGGTAATGGACCCAAAATGCAGAGTGAGCCATATATTATTTTTGAACATAGATAATGTGAGAATTTCTTTTGCTTGACCTTTGATTTCTTTTGCTTTGACCTACAAGAATTTGGTAGTTCTTTTTCTCCCCCCCCCCACTAGTAATACCAAGCAGAGGCAACTTCCAAGGTTCAGAATACCAGCATAGTAATTCTCTATTTTATTCAGTGATAAATTAAGGCAAAACATTGACAGAACAGAGAAAATCAAAATACAGCATTCACCATTCAATAATTTCTAAGTACTACTCCACCCCTGGGCGGTACATTCATTTAGTCAATCACAAAGTCTCTCTTCTCAAATATAGATTAGTTTCCAATCATAAACAAGGTACATTCATTTGGTCAGTCACAGAACATAAAAAAAGTCAAAAGTTTCCCACCCCTGGATCACAGCTGAATTACAGTTATCATCAGTTAATGCCAAGCACCTACTTAAAAGGGGCAGTAGAGAGCACTAAGGCCATCTACCCCTGAGCTACAACAAGTTTAAGACATCATCACAGCATTTAATATCCCAAGAGAGGTCTTTTCTTCATCTTCACCTGAGTCAAGTTCTCAGCAATCTCTGCTCCTGGGGGGACAAAAGGTTAATAAAGCCACAAGATTGCCAGTGTCCTTATCAATTCACTCTCTGTCTGCAGAACAGTCTCAGGACCCCTGAAAACAAGACCCTCTTCCTGGACTTCTGTAAACATACAATAAGGGCGGCTAGGTGGCACAGTGAGTAGAGCGCCAGCCCTGGAGTCAGAAGGACCTGAGTTCAAATCTGGTCTCAGACACTTAACACACACAAACAAAAACCTAGCTGTGTAACCTTGGGCAAGTTACTTAACCCCGATTGCCCTCCAAAAGTAAAAAAAACAACAACAAGAAAAAAAAAACCAAAAACAAACAAACAAACAAAAAACATACAACAAGAAAACCCTTCTTCAGGGCTTCTGAACCAACAGCAAGGTTCCAGGACCTCTGCAACAACAGCTCTGTCCTTTACCAGCAGATGAATCTGGCAAAACAACATCAAAACAGACAGACAAAATACCCGCATCACAGCCATGTCTCCTTAGTCCTTGGCAGCTGTGGGTAGCAGCTCTCAAAAATCTTGGGCAGCTCCCACTGGCCCTCAGCAAGCCTCTCTCTCTCTCTCTCTCTCTCTCTCTCTCTGCCTCCAAGGTGTTGCTCCCAAAAGCTCTTCTGCCTCTCTCTGCTTAGACCTCTTTCTAAATTCACAGCACCAGGTCCTCCCAGTCAGCCCTCTTTTTCTCATGTCAACAAGTCCGTCCCACAAGTGGGATTCACAAGCCCTGGGTTTCAACACTCAACCTGAAAACCAAGCCAATAAAGGGGGATCTTTAAATCTCATTACTATTACACCCCCACCACCCCCACCACCCCGCTGTGTTTGGGGGTAGAGCAGGAAAAGAAGAGAAAATCATTGTTTGTTCGCTGGAAAAGTAAAATGTAATTAACAAACAAAGAAAGAACTTGCCCACAGTCACATTGTTGAATGGTGGAAGTTGGAATCTGTCTAGTTAATCCTTTCCCCACTATATTGTCTTGTACCTGAAATATAAATGGGTTGAAGTCTGTTTCAAATCAATGGAATTAGTTGTATTAATAAATATATGCAATGCTTCCATTTATTTGTCATAATCATTATTTCTTATGAGACAATATTCCAATACTTTGCTTAGCTATTTCTCAATCATTGGGTCTCTACTTTGTTTCTAACACTTCATTACTAAAGAAATGCTGCTACAGATATTTTAGTGTGCTTTTTAAGGGTTCTTTTTAATTACCGGTGATCTTCCTGAAGTATATGCCTAGAAGTAGAATCTCCGCATCAAGAGTATGGACATTTGGGGCGGCTAGGTGGCGCAGTGAATAGAGCGCCGGCCCTGGAATCAGAAGGACCTGAGTTCGGAGCCGGCCTCCGACACTTAATCCACACAAACAAAAACCTAGCCGTATAACCTTGGGCAAGTTACTTAACCCCAATTGCCCTAAAGGGGCGGCTAGGTGGCGCAGTGAGTAAGAGCGCCGGCCTCGGAGTTTGGATGACCCGAGATCAGATCCGGCCTCAGAAAATGAGCACCCACGCATAAATAATGACTAGCCGTGTAACCTCGAGCAAGTACTTAAACCCAATTGCTTTAAAAAAAAAAAAAAGAGTATGGACATTTTAGTCATAGTCTTCATATAATTCCAGTTGGTTTTTCAGATTTATCGGACCATTTTACAGTTCCACCAAAATGGCATATAACAATGTCTGTCTTTTTACAACCTCACCAACATTGACCATTTCTATGTTTTTTTACTTTGCTGGTTTACTATTTCTGTGTATAAAATCTTCAGAATTGTTTTGTCTTTATCTAATCATTAGCAGTTATTTGAAACACTCTTTAATATCATTGTTAATAGTTTGTAGGTTATTTTTTTGTGGGGGAAGAACTGTTCAAATACTTTGACCACTCATTATCAGTTCTTTATCAACTGTGGTGGTTAAAGAGCCTCTCTTAATTTAGACTGGTCCTTGAATGACAGATGTACAATCAATCAGTGATTGTGTTTGTTGTTTTTGGTTTTTTGGGGGGGGTGGTGGGGTGTGGGGGTGTGGGTGGTTGGGGGTGTTTTAACCTAGCCGTGTAACCTTGGGCAAGTTACTTAACCCCAATTGCCCTAAAGGGGCGGCTAGGTGGCGCAGTGAGTAAGAGCGCCGGCCTTGGAGTTGGGATGACCCGAGATCAGATCCGGCCTCAGAAAATGAGCACCCACGCATAAATAATGACTAGCCGCGTAACCTTGAGCAAGTTACTTAACCCCAATTGCTTTAAAAAAAAAAGAAAAAAAAATCTTATTGAGAGACCAAAGTCATTACTACACCCTAATGAGGCATCAGAGTAAATTTTCAGTGAAGAGCCATAATCCCTAACTGCATTTAAAGTATGAGATATGATTTATTTTGAAAACTACATCTTATTTTACTCGAGCCTGTGATGCTCACCAACTCTCATCCTTTCTCTCCCTCCTCCTAGTAGCTAAACTCCTTGAAAAATGCTATCTAGGCTCCATGCCTCTACTTTTCATTCTTTACTAAATCTTCTCCAGTATCACTTCCAATTTCATCCTTCCATTGAAACTGCTCTCAAAAAAAACCAAAAGAATCTTCTCTCTCCAAAATTACCAGTGATCTTTTATTTGCCATATCTAATAGCCTTTTATTGATCCTCATTCTTATTGACCTCTATAGTAATTGATTAATACTCTTTATCACTTTCTCATGTATAGGTTTTTATGACCCTGCCCTCGCTTGGTCCCCTCCTACTGTTTTGACTGTTCCTTCTTAGGTTCCTTTGCAGGATTTTTATCCCTATTACTCACACTAACAGTGAGTGTCCCTTAGGTTCCTTCCTGGGCTTTCTTTTCTCTATATAATAAAACTTTATAGAGTCCCCTTACTCATACCTGGACTTATTATACAGATTCCTCACTTCCTTTTCCTTGCCTCCTGGCTTTCTATCCTTGAAAACCTCTTCCCTAAATCTATGCTGTCCTGATTGATAAATCCTTCCCCATGATCACCATTTTACAAGGCACCCCAGGCATACTTCTGTTTACTCCCTCTTAACTCATTATAAGGAGGGATTACCACATTATTTACTCCTGTGTCCTAGTACCTAATGAATTGTCCTGTTGCATAGTAGGGTATTAATAAATAATTGTTAATTTATTGATATTCTGTATTTATTTTGTAGGTACTGATTTCTGTATATATAGTTTCTCCCATTAATGTAAGCCCCTTGAGGGAAGGGACTATCTTTACATTTTCTTTGGATACTCATTGGTTAACACAGTAAATTCTTAGCACAAGAATTTTTCTATCCATTGTCTTAGAGAATCCAAGGTCACCTCTGTACTACTATAAACTGGTGGAGGACTTAATTACATCTGTTTTTGTGTTTTTCTCTCATTTTGACTTACTCTTAAATCCTTCTATATTGTGAGCTCTCAGAGACTGTATTTTACATATCATTTTTACAGGACCAATAATACTTAGCATGATGCTGGGTATATGTTCGGTATTCAATAAATACTTGTTGATTGCTTCACTGAAACATGTCTGTCATGTAATGCTAGGCACACCTGCATGTATAGCATGTTAGATAGCTCAAAGAATCTCAAAACAGTTTGCACACATTAAATGATTAATCTTCGCAGCTCCTTTGTGAGACACTCAAGGGATGTATAGTATAGGGATTAATTTGTGGTGCAGAAAGAATAACATTTAATTGAAATATTCCCAATCGAAACTTCAGGAAAGATTTAGATACACAAAAAAGTAATTACCTAAGTTGAAAAATTGGCCCACAGGGGTTAGAACCAATCAATAGTTTACTAAAAAGTACCATGGACTCAGGAGATCAAGGGTGATATATGGATAAAGCCCTTAAGTCTCCAGCATCTATCATTCACTATTAGCTTTCATCAAATTATCCCAAATGTGATAATTTGGCCACAGTTTCCATATAAAAGAGAGTTTAATAATTCCCCAAACTAGGGATTTAGTGGTATGGATTATCTCAGAATTTCATTTCTATTTCATATTTAATTGATCATATGCAAAACAGATTTGGAAACGTGCTATTTGGTAGGCAAGAGATCTCTACACAATTTAACATCAGCTAAATAAGAAATCCCTTAGAATTTAAACTTCTGACTCTGTCTTATTGAGAGACAGCATGGTGCAGCATATAGTGTGTCAAACATGGAGCTGGGAAAACCTGGGTTCAAATCCTCACCTCTTATACTAGTTATGAGAGCAAATCACTTAACTTTTCTGTGCCTCAGTTTCCTTATTTCTAAAATGAAGGGTGTATGCTCAGTGGCCTCTAAGGTCTACTCCAAGTCTGTGATCCTGTGATATCCCTTCTATGTTTAGAGGTTTTCAGCCAATATAAAATTTCGTTTCTGTGTTTCCATATGGTTTTGACTGGTGGGTAATTTATGTGGTTTGGAAATTGTTGAAAAAACTCATGCATGTTTTGTACTATTTAGATATACACGGACACAGAAAAAATATCTATGTGTCTCTCGATTAGAGGTCAGACTTCTGGTAACCCCCAAGTAAATAGCATACAATCAAGAACCAAGTATTGAATGATATAAAGGATTCTGAGTAACCAAAATAGATGTTACAAAGCTTATTCACTTTACTTACAGAAGATTCCCCCAAGTTGTCAATGAGAGCCTATTTATTCTAATTTTCACACAATAGTAATAGACTTGGTACACTCATTTCACAGGCCATAGTAGATCAGAAATAGTAAATTTTTAAAGTGAGGTGGACTATACCTTTTTTTTTCATGACAGCTGAGACTGAGAGGAAAAAAAGTCTAAAAAACAAACTATTGAAAGCAAGTATATGGACACACAAAGCACACTAATCTGGGATTCAGTATAGGGGAAATAGTTTTATGAATCTCTATGGACTCAGAAGATTATTATATTAAAACATTGGGTAATAAGTGATGTGGATATCGGTGAGAATTAATTTTCAAGGAAATACAGCACTGCATTTAGACTTAGAAACCTTAGGTTTGAGTCCTGACTCTTTCACTTATTATCTTTGTAACTTGGATCAAATGTCCATCTTTTTGGTCTTCAGGGTAATAGTGACCACTTTATAGGGATGTCGTGAGGAACAGATGAAATTATGTAAAGTGATTCATAACCTCTAAAGGACTATGTAAATGCTAGCTATCGTTATTGCTTTAATTTTACTGTTATTAACACCTTACATATAGCACTTCAATCTTTCTAACATACAGTTGTCACAATACTCCTTTAAGAAAGGTAATGCAAGTATTATTGTTATTTTTTGTGGGGAGGCAGTAGAGGTTAAGTGACTTGCCCAGTGTCACACAGCTAATGTCAGAAGCAGGATTCAAACTCAGGTCCTCCTGACTTCAGGGCCAGTGCTCTATACTTTGTGCCACCTAGCCTCCTCTGTAGTACAAGTATTATTAACCCGTTTTACAGACAGTGAAACTGAGGCTCACAGAGGTTGAATGATTTGCCCATAGTTATATAAATAGCAAGTAGTAAAGTCAGGATCCAGAATAAAGTCTGTTCCATCACTACAAGTCTAATTATTTTTAACTGTACCACTATTAAGTTTAAAAAAGCAAAGAATATTTAGAAATATTTACTTTTGAAAGTACTTAAAATATTTCCACATTTAGTCCCTAGAGGAAAGTAAACTTTATGTATAAAGAATATTTAATTAATTGAAATGCTTTATTATTGTCAAACATGGTTAACAACAAGCATCAAAGGTTGCCTTTGGAACCAGGTTGGGTTGTGTTCAAGTCTTCCCTGGCTGAGTGAAACCGACTCGAACAGCAGACTTGATCTTTCAGTTCTCCAGGCAGTTCTCTAAAACTCAGAGTCAAAGATGCATTTTTGATCTGCATCAGAAAAGGAAGTTTCAAACATTGAAGAAAGTGTAGATATAATCCAGAATACATTATAAAGAGGAAACATGTTTCTGGCATGAATATAGATACACACTGTTTATGCAGGAACACATATGAGAGACAAAGTCCTATAGCAGAACACTGTACTTATCAAAAGACCTGAATTTCAGTCTCAGATCTAGTACTAACTAGATGTATAAACTTGTAAAAATCACTTAAACATCTCTGAGCTAAAAAAAATTTTAAGATGAGGATTTTATCTGTACAATAAGTGAAGTGTGAAATGAAATTATGTGAACCTTCTTTGTAAATATAAAGCATTATATGCAAGTTATTGTTGTCATATGTGTAGTTGGCAAATGTATAGGGAGGTTTTTATAGATACAGGATTCATGATTTGAGGAGAGTTACATTAGATAATACTGAAGTACTGTCTGAGTGATCATAAATTCATGACACACAATATACATCTAAATATACAAACATGTATATTCGCATTGTATTAGCAAGCACTCTAGCACACCCAGGATGGCCTACTAGCACAGGTTCTTTGATGTGCTTTTCTAAAGGAAAGACATCTTTAAAGAATTATGATCTTACTTTAATTAAACATACATAAGTCAAATTTGGCTTTTTAAGGCATTCTTCTCCTCATTGCCCTTTTGGGCCTCCTTTGCCATTTGAGTTACTCTATTTTTAAGGTGTTATTTTCTTCAGTCAGGTTGTTGACTCTCATTTTATAATTTTCTTGCATCATTCTCATTTCTCTTCCCAATTTTTCCTCTACTTCTCTAATTTGGTTTTCAAAATCCTTTTTAAGGTCCTCTATGGCCTGTAAGCAGGTTATTATTTTCTAGGAAGCTTCTGGTACAGGAGTTCTGACTTTGCTGTCTTTCTCCTATTCCATGCCCTGATCCTTTTTGTTCCCAAAAAAGGAGTCCAAAGTCAGATTACTGTGCTTGCCTTGTGTCCCTTGTTTGCTCATGTTGCCATTCAGTTACTTTACTTTTGAGCTTTTTGCCACAATAGAAGTCTGCTACCTTATCCCAATTACTGGGGTTTTCTCACCTGCTGGAGCTATTAGTTGCATGCCTTCTCTGAAGCAACCACATGCTCTGCCAAATTGGTCACATATCTCAGGACCTCCACCCCAGATCCAAGCAGGTTAAAGCAAGAGCTACTACTCCTCATACTAGTTGCTTGATCCCCCAACAGTCTGCAGGCCAGGGGCTCTGAAGCAGCCACATGGTGGTGACTGCATGGTGGCCACACCTCAGCCACTTCTCGCCCTGGGACCAACTGCACTCCCCGAATTCGAAGGTCCCAAAGTCCACATTGCACTGACCTCTCACTTTGTCCTTAGCATCTACAGGTTGATAATTCTAGAAGCTGGCACAGCTGCTGGTGATCTGAAGTCCCTCCAGCCAGGGAATTGGTTGTGACCACCCTGAGGCTAAAACCTCAGGCTCCTGTGCTGCTTGGGTTGGCTGTCAGAATGCTGCGCTGGCCCCTTCCTGACAGCCTGCTGGGCTGTCCTCAGCAGGAGGTTAGCTTCTCTGTGTCATTTTGTGGGTTCTGTAGTTCCAAAGTTTGTTTAGCATCACCTTTTACATGAATTGGAGGACGTGGAAGAGGGAGCCATGCAGAAGTCCTGTTTCTACTCCACCATCTTGACTCTACCCCCTCTTATATCCATTATTGATACATGAAAGAAGGACAGTGGAAGCATTATTTAAGAAATTTATATTAGTATACAGAATATGAGGTTATGAAATCTTTCTTAAAGAAAGGAATATAATATAATAATTTTAGTACATATAATTTTAGGAACAGGAAGAACCATAGAGACCCTTTTTGAAAATGCTATAGGCTGATCTAGATACAATGTCAGTTTTAAAAAGAGCAAATATTTTATTTGGATATAATTAAATGGGAAAAAAAGACAGTCATAGTATATTAAATTTAGTAGGAAATCCCAGACACTTTTTATGCCAAATCTTGTGGAAGTAATTGCATTATCATATTACCCTTAACTTATAGTTTCCATTTTATAAATCATTCACTGCCTACTGCTGTGTTTCAGCAGTGCCAATACACATGCTTAGTATATTTCTGTTGTGAAAATATTTATTTTGTAAAAAACAACAAAGACAAGCAGAAATATTATTCTGCGTTGAATATATAGACCAACACCATCCATTTCCATAAGTATAAAGAATTTTTTAAAAAAAAGAAAGCCCACTAACAGAAAGGACATTTGGGAATTTCTAAATAGAAACCTAAGTTCTGAATTTAATTTCAGTTGTGATTTATCCAAGATACTGTTTTCCATTATGAACAAGAAACACAAGGGCCTTACCATTTTGAATGTGCTTAGCATTTAAACAAGCCCCCCAAAAAGTATAGCAGCATAACTAATTATCCAGTTATGGCTTACTTTTAAGCTATGTCACATTGACCATAATGGGTCTGAATCTACCAATGAGTCGGTCACAAAATTTTTTTTTTTTGAGGTTACATTAACTTAAGCCACTAGGTACTAACTGAAGGTCTGGAAGTATATAAAATTCAAGAGTATTTGTGAATCAGATACATGAATATTGCCCCAGCCTCCTCAACTTGACCTAGAACTGTAGGGCCTTCAGTTTTTAAAATGCAAAGGGAGATAATGGTGAATTTTCAGGAAAGTTGAATATAGCAGAGAATAGCATGATATCATGGAAAGAGCAATGAACTTGGAGTCAGAAAAGGGCAGGGTTCAAAATCTATGCCCAGCATTTGTTTAGTGGATGAGAAGGTTATGCTTCTTCATCAGAAAAATGGGGTTTGTAATGCTAATACTACCTCACAAGGATGTTATAATCAAAATAAATTAAAGCCCTCCCTAAAAAGTATTCCTAGAAAGCTTAACTTTTATTTTTGAACATGCAAATATAAATATGTCTGTATTAGATGGATTATTGTAAAGATAGATGAATCAGGTTGAAGGGGAAGAGAAGCCTAGATATGGTTGGTTTCTTCCTTTTATGTTGGCTTACATAGCCACTGAAGCTTTTTTTTCCAATTCTAAAATTCTGTGATTCTGAAACCTTGACAAGATGCAGAACTATACAAAATTAAGACAAAAGTGATATGATAAGAGTAATATTTTCTATGGCCTGCCATAGAGATTGGGCTAGATTTTCCTAAGGCCCTATCCCTTTGCAGACTTGGCTGGTGTTTTTGTTGTTTTTTTATTTAAGAGGTATTAAAATTCTCCTTGAGACTAGACTGGCTAAAGAGTATTGTTCAGGTTCTTGACATAACTCTAGTTCATAAAAAAGTGAGATAATACTAAAAACTTAGCATATTTTAAAGTAATATCTAAATGTTAGTTGTTGCTGTTAATGCACATATAATCCAAGAGTGCATATAACCCAAGTCAAACAAAGAAAGTTCTTCTATATAATAAAATATTAATAGCAGTCTTTGTGGTAGTAAAAAGCTTGAAACAAAATGGGTTACCATTGTCTGAGGAATGGCTGAACAAATTGTGCCATGGGGTTATAATGGACTATTACTTATGACTTAAGAAACTACAGAGAAATATTAGAAAGACATGTATGAAGTGATAAGTGAAAAAGCAGAATGAAAAGAAAAGCACATATGATGATGACAATTTTATTATTTATTACAAAACCCTAAAAGCTGTGAAACTCTTAAGTGTAATGAAGAATTTCAGTTCCAGAGAACTGATAGTTTCCTCTCCTCTGTAGACAGGTGTAGGACTTATGATATAGAATGTGGTGTAAGCTTTCTGACATTTCCCTCTTGATTCCTGTGTTGGTAGGTTTTACTTAAATTTATTTCTTTGTTTTAAGGAGGAATGCCATGTATTTATGAGGAAGGGTGGGCTGGGGTGGGGAATGAATGTGAAAACAAAAGACTACAAGGAAAATTTTTAAAGTTTAAAAACAAAACAAAACTTTTACCAGAAGCCATGTGAGGCTTTATCTAATTGACATGAAAAAGAAAAGTATTCTTCAGAAGCCTAATAGGGAGGGGGTCTGACCTAAAATCACAGGATAGAAAAGAGGATGAATCAGTCAGACGGCTAGAGAGATGGATTTACTGAGAGCTGTGGTATGAAGTGCCTTTAATACTTGAAGCCTATGCTAAGAAAACATAGTAATGTGAAATGGTTCCTGCATTATCTCTCATTTATATATAATTTGCGCTCTCAAATTCTCTCATGTCCTGTTAAAGCTATTTGTGTGCTTGAATTAGCTCTGCGTGTAATATACTATAGTGAATCAGCTGGAGAAAAGGATAGAAAAGGAGTGTGGAAGAAAGATTAGGATCCAGGAGCACAGCCTTCAATGGAGAGTTTCTTCATTTTTTAGAGGTGGTAGTAAAAATTTAACAAACATTTATGAACAATGAGGATTCCTTTACTCTTTTTGGCATATGATTGTTGTAGGATTCCAGATATGTAAGCTGTCTCTTTGGGAAGCAAGATGGTACAATGTAAAATATGCTTATTTGGAGTCAGATGACCTGAATTAAAAGCATAGGTCTGCTACTTGGCTGTTTGTGTGACTTTGTGCAAGTAGCTTAACTTCTCTTCGCCTCAGTTTCCCCATCTGTAAAATGAAGGGATTGGATTAGATGATTACTAAGGTCTGTTCTATCTCTGGATTGATAATCCCATGGTCTTATGTAAGAGAAGACCTGGAGAATCTGTTAACTACAAGCTTTCTAACCAGGATGCCTCAAAGAGTATTGGTTTTATATATATATATATATATATATATACACACACATATATATAATATGCATATATATGAGTATATATATATACATATACATATATATAGTATTATATTGGTTATATTATACAAAAAGTGAAATTTGAAGAAGAACGTATATTTCAGGGTGGATGATGATTATTTGTTTGGGAAGTTATGATAGTACCTCCAAGAGGATGTTTCATACACTTAAAGAACAAGAGACCTCTGAAGTTATCTGGTCAAATCCTTGCCTAAAATTTTCTCAATAAATGTTCATTCAGACTTTAACTGCATACCTCCAGTGATAGCAAAATCCTTATCTACTGAAGTAACCTGTCCCATTTACTGATCAACTTTAGATGTTAGGAAGTTTTTTTGTCTCTTTTTTTTTTTTATGTGCCTCCCAGGCATTTCTATTCCTTAGTCCTAGGTATGTTTTCTAGGCCCAAACAAAATAAATTGAATCCTTCTTCTACATAACAGTGCTTTACGTATTTCAAGATGGAGATCATTTCTCTTTCATTTACAGCTACCCTGCCCCAAGAGAAGCAGTGTGTGGTAAGAGAAAAAATATTGTTCCTGGGGTAAAAAGACCAAATTTTACTCCTGGCTCTGACATTTGGAAACTGAGCCAGATATTTAAATTCTTTGATACTCAGTTTCCTGAATTATTTAAGTAGTTATAAAAGCAGATTTGAGGGTGAAGAAGAACTGAGAGTCAAAGAAAGATAAATGGTTCAAGCTACAGGGCAATGTGGAAGTCATCTGGTGCAATCCTCATTTTATAAACAAGGAAACAAATCCCAGAAATCTGAGAGGCCTTGATAAAAAATCCCTTATCTAGGGGTGGCTAGGTGGTGCAGTGAGTAGAGTGTCAGCCCTGGACTCAGAAGGTCCTGAGTTTGGATCCAGCCTCAGACACTTGCACGCACACACAAACAAACAACAACAACAACAACAACAACAAAAACCTAGGGTAGGAGCCAAGATGGCGGAGTAGAAACAGAGTGTCCAAGCCACTCTCCCCCAAGATCACCTCCAAACTATGTAAAAGGGGACTCTGAACAACTTCTGGAGCCCCAGAACCCACAGAACGACATAGAGAAGCTAACCTCCCACTGAGGACAGCCCAGCAGCCCTGCAGGAAGGACCAGTGCAGTGCTCTGGGTGCCTGCAGCATGCAGTGCATGGGGAGCCGAGCACAGGTCCGCCTAAGTCGTGGTTTTAGCCCCAGGGCAGCCAAGCCACCAGCCAGCTGGAGGGACCCCAGAACACCAGCAGCTGTGGCGATTCCAGAATTATCAACATAGACATGCCTAGGGCAAAGTGAGAGGTTAGTGCCCTATGGGCTTTGGGACCAGTATTTGGAGAACATGTCAGGGCTTCCTCCCCTGGGGCTAGAAGCCACTGAGGAGACACTCCATTTTGTAGTTTTCAGAGGCAGCTCCAGCTCCTGGCCTGCAAACTGTAGGGAGATCCAGCGGTCAGTCTTGGGGGGTAATCACTCTTGCTTTAACCTCCCTGGATCTGGATTGTGATCTGGGGTGGAGGTTGTGGGTGGGTTTCCAGCTTGCCAGAAATGGAAGTTGCCCCCCGACACATTCGGGACGAAAGTTCCCCTGTCTGGCGGCAAAGCCATACTATGGCAAGAAGCCCAAAAGTCAAGTAATTAAGTGGCAATATGCCAAGGCAAAGGAAACAAAATAATCAGAAAAATGCAACCTTAGACTCCTACTTTGGGGGCAAAGAGGATCGAAGCATAGAACAGGAGGAGGTCTGTGAGGTCAGAAATCCTGCTCCAAAAGCCCCAAAGGAAAACATGAGCGGGTTATAGGCCATAGAGGACCTTAAGAAGGATTTTAAAAATCAAATAAGAGAAGTGGAGGAGAAATTGGAAAGAGAAATGAGAAGGATGCAGGAAAACTATGAAATGAGGGTCAACAGCCTGACTGAGGAAAACAACACCTTAAAAAATAGACTAACTCAAATGGCAAAGGAGGCCCAAAAGAGCAATGAGGAGAAGAATGCCTTAAAAAGTCAAATTTGCCAGATGGAAAAAGAATCTCAAAAGTTCACTGAGGAGATTCATGCCTTCAGAGTTAGACTGGAGCAAATGGAAGCTAATGACTTTATGAGAAATCAAGATGCTGTTAAGGAGATCCAAACAAATGAAAGATTAGAAGGCAATGTGAAATATCTCATGGGAAAAACCACTGACCTGGAAAATAGATCCAGGAGAGACAATTTAAAAATTATTGGACTACCTGAAAGCCATGATCAAAGAAAGAACCTAGAAATCACCCTTCAAGAAATTCTCAAGGAAAACTGCCCTGATGTTTTAGATCCAGAGGGCAAAATAGAGGTTGAAAGAATCCACAGATCACCTCCTGAAAAAGATCCCAAAAAGAAAACTCCCAGGAATATTACAGCCAGGTTCCAGAATCCCCAGATCAAAGAGAAAATACTACAAGCAGCCAGGAAGAAACAATTTCAATATTGTGGAAACACAATCAGAATAGCCCAGGACCTGGCAGCTTCTACACTGAGGGATAGAAGGGCATGGCATATGATATTCCACAGGGCAAAAGAGCTGGGAATGAACCCAAGGGTCACCTACCCAGCAAAACTGAGTATTTTGTTTCAGGGGAAAATATGGTCATTCAGTGGAATAGAGGACTTTCAAGCATTCTTGAGGAAAAAACCAGAGTTTAATAGAAAATTTGACATCCAGACACAAGAAGGAAGAGATGCTTGAGAAGGTAATCAGGGAAAAGAAATCAAAAAGGAACTTATCAAAGTTGACCTATTTACATTCCTGCATGGAAAAACAATAACTTTGACTGATGAAATCTTTCTCAGTATGAAAACAATGGAAGAAGGGTGTATGGTCATAGGAATACATATGTGAATGTGTGTATATATGTTTACAGTTATACATGGAGAGAGGGCATAAGTTAAATTTGTTGGGAAGGGAGGATACTCAAGGGGTGAAATTATGAGGTGAGAGAGGAAAGTGGCAAGAGGAGATGGGGAGAGACAGGGTAGGGTAAACTATCTCATGTAGAAGAAGCAAGGGGAAGTAGTTGCAGGGGAAGGGAAGAATAGGAAGGCAAAAAGGCAAAACCACATTCTCATTGAATTTGGTTCAGGGAGAGAATGACATACATACTAAATGGGATATCTCAACCTGCAGCAGAATAGGGGAAGGGGGATGAGAGGAGGGATGATGGATGGGAGGGCATCCTTGGGGGGAGGGGAGGTTGGAAGTACCCACTATAGAAGAGGGACAGGATCATGTAGGGAATGGACCAGGTTGGGGGTGGGATGAGTGGGAGGGAATTACAAGCAGCCTTGTACAATATATCTACTATGATAATGTTTTGCATAGCTAGACATGTACAACATATACTGAATTACTTATCTTCCAAGAGGGAATGGGTGACAAGGGAGGAAGGAAATGGATCTGAAATTCGAGGTCTTAAGATTAAATGTTTCAAATATATATAAATACTATTATTAATACTCTTTTGCTTGTAATTGGGAGATAAGATGTGCAGGCATTGGGACACAAAGACTCACCTTCCTCTAATGGAAAAGTCGATGGGGGTATGGGAGAAGGTATGTGAGAGAGCAGATTGGAGGAAGTGATATCTTGTGGGACTGCTATTCTGGGGTGGTGGGTAGGGGAAAAACGGCGGGGGAACATAATTGTAACTCAAAATCTGGCGGAAATGAATGATGTAAACCAGAAGTTAATAAAGCATTTGTTTAAAAAAATAAAAAAAAACCTAGCTGTGTGAATCTTGGGCAAGTTATTTAACACCCCAATTGCCCTCCAAAAAGCAAAAAAAAAAAAAAAATCCCTTACCTAATTGGTGGCAAAACTGGTATTAGAATCTGTAATTTTAGACTACTGATCAAAACTGTGCTGCTCATCAGTATAGAGGGTGATGCTGTAATGCCGAAGAACAAATGAATTCTGAGAAACAGTAACTGTATAAAAAGGAGCAAAAGGTTTGATCATCAAGGGATGGCTGTAATTGGGGCTAGAGTGAAGTTGATTAGCTGTTGATCATATAAGAAACAGAACATTAAGATGAGATAAGATGAGAAATTGGAGGATGATGTTACCAGAAAAATTGTTCTCCCACAAAAAAATAGTTTAGATCCACACCTAATCTGTAGGTGAAAAGGATAAAATGAACTGTGAGTCAACCTGGTTTCTGAGAGTTTGGATAGGTTAGTTTGTGTCCCTATGGGACTATAGGATTCCACCAGTGGCATAGTAATTTTTAGTTTTGAGAATTTCTCATTTTGTATCTGCCAAGGTCCCACAAATTCTAGCAAAGGCATGACTAATAAATTAATGAAGGGTTCATCTAGGATGCATTCACCATTGGCCTTGTAATTAATAATGTGATGTTTTGGGTTCTCAGGGTCCTAGACAGTTCAGAGAACAGCTCCACAGATAAGACTTCTTCTGGGATAGATTCTTTTGTCTCTTTTTGTCTTTCACACACACACACACACACACACACACACACACACACACACACCCCTTTCTGTCTCTCACACATACACACATTTGCACTCTCAGACGCGCATACTCTCTCTCACATTCACATGTACACATACTCACACACTCTTACCCATAAACACATACACGCACACTTACACACACACACTCACACAATGAGTAATATAAACACAAAGAAGAAAAGAAAGCTGGCCAGGAACAACATACTGCAGGACCCACACTACTCTGCTGTGAAGATTTCTCCCATCTCTCTCTGATTCTGTCCTTTTCCATCACACCTGCAGTTCTACAACAGAAATCTCTTATGTTTAACACTAGCCCAGAGGCATTGTCTTCCTTTGTACATAATGAAAGAAGTAGGGTGCTCTATTAAGGCCTTTTGCTAACAGCTTTTGCCTTCATACCCTGAGGACTGACTTCTTGAGATAGTAACCTGTTCCAGGTCATGATCCTTTTATTTTTACATCCCTCTGAAGCCCCTAGTACACTTATGAAAATTGTAAACACTCAATGAGTGTTTGCTTCATTGAATAGAATTGAAACAAACCCCTGATACTCTTCTCACTAGCTAATAAGACCCCATCTAATATAAAAGCCCATTTAAAACTGCAGTGGACAAGATTTACATTAGATTAATATAAATAAAATTTGGGTGACAGATACAAGTAATGGTTCATCAGTCATGAGTTGCATGCAAGTGCTTCCCATTCTGTAGTTCAGTGGATCCACAATTTCATTGATCTGTTTATTTATTTCCTTTTTAAGCATAGGTTGCAATTCATTCATGTCTTTTCATCCTCTGCAGTAGTTTCCCATGTTCTTCCCATAAGCCTTCCATGAAAGATCCTCTTTATATGCCTTCCTCTAGGTGCTATGAAGTGTCATGAGTACTGGTGTTTAGTATTCAGCTTGTCCATCTGTTGCCTCATAAGGCCAGACCATCTCTTTTTTTGATTTTCTGTTTCATTGATCTTTTTGCAAAATGTCCCTGTAAATCACTAAAAACTTTGATGCTGTAGCAAATGTGTTTTTGTTTGTTCTTTTGTTTGTTTTTGCTTTTTGGAGGGATAAAGGCAGGGCAATTTGGGTTAAGTGACTACTCAAGGTCACAAGGCTAGTTTTGTGTTAAGTATCCAAGGCCCAATTTGAACTCAAGTCTTCTGACTTCAGGACCAGTGCTCCAAATGTGGTGTTCTATAGCTTAATAAATACACAGCATCACTGGAAGATTTTTGTTAAAAAATAGCTTATTTGCTCTAGTGGGCTGATCAATCTTATTTAGAACATTGTGTAATTTTCCAAATGAAACCCATTCCACTTTCTTCTCCCTATTATTTCTGGGCAATATTTATTGTATATTTGCAATAGCTATCCCATGTTTATGTCCTAATATTCCAAGACAGTGGTCTGGTCATCCAATTACATATCAGAATCTAGACAATAAATATTTTTCCTATTTTTGGATTTTTTTGTGTGGATGGTTATGCTGAACTCTTTTAAATAATCATGGTTTTCATTGAGAAAGTCCTGCAAAACCCTTTGTTGGCAAAGATATTGGAGTGGTTTGTCATTTCCTTCCCCAGCTCATTTTATAGATTATGAAACTAAGGCAAACAGGGACAAGTGACTTGCCCAGGGTCACAGAGCTAGTAGGCATCTGAGGCCAGATTTGAACTCAGGTCTTCCTGAGTTCATGCCACACACTCTATACACTGCACCACCTAATTGCCCCCTATTCCATGTACTGTGTCACAACTACCCAAATTAACCTTTTCTTAATGATGTGCTATCTTCCCATGTCAGCACAAGGTACCACTTCCTCAGGGAAATTGTATAACTTACCTCCTACCGAGGCACCCAGGACAGCAACTGCACAGTTTCCATTGATAAAATTCCCTCTATAACAAATATCTCTGACAACCAGATCACCTCTTGGATGCAGCAAGTGTCCCTCAGAGGGTGGGCTCAGTGCTCCTAATAGCCATGCCATACTACTTCTAATTTTGGGAGAAGAAAGGAGTATAAGTACATGTACTTAGATATCACTCTTCATCCCTTACCTGGAGTGTAGGCCTCTCCCCTCTCCAATCCATTCTCCACATCCTCCTAGGTGATTTTCTTAAAGCACAGGTCTGAACATACTATACCCCCCAAACTCCCAGTATACTCTAGTGGTTCCCTATTGGTTCTAGCACCAAATGTAAACTTCTCTACTGGGCATTTAAAGCCCTTCAGAAACTTTCCAGTCTTATTAGACATAATTTTCTTTCTTGCATTTATTGTTCAGTCAAATTGGCCTTCTGACTTTATCACATTCTTACAAAACACAACTAAAGTGTCTGAACATGAATAGAAAATTCAAACATGACATGATACTGTCAATGAATCAGTTTGTATAAATAAGGAGGATTGAGTTTATTTTGAAATCTTTATACTTTGTTGAAATCTGAGACAATTTGCTTTTACTTGCTTTTTTTCCCCCAGTGTGTATGGTGAACATTTGCACACAGAGGATCATGACCACTTCTGAAAAGTGGTTATAACCTATTATTTGATTATAATATAGTGTATCTTGCAACAAAAAGTATCCAAAAATATTCAATTACTTGCTTGACATATTCACAATTAATAAAAATTAATGCTAACATTTATATCTTTCCCCCTAAGATATACACTGATATTTTCCTAAAACAATTAAGCCTATTTAATTACATCCCTCTTACAAGTCAACTAGCAACTCAAGCATTTGTTAAATGCTTTATCCCATGTGACAGGCACCATGGTAAGACTTGGGAATACAAATAAAAACAAAAAGATAGTTATTACCACCAAGTAGAAGACAATACATATCAAGGATGCTGAAAAAGGACATCAGAGAGAGAGATGAAGGTATCCTACACGGGGGTATTTTAAAGAAATTCCACAGATTTAGTAATGCAGCCTAGAGAGGGATGAAGATATGGCTGGCTTAGGCATCCTCCTCACAATGGACACTTTGCAAAGAACCAGACAGTCAGAGGGAGAGGCCAAGGAGATAAAGGGTATTTCTAGTTTATTGAAGAAGGGAGCTTTAATACATATGTGTATATATACCATGGTAGTCATGTTTCATTATAAGTCATATTTTAGTGAGGACAAAATGTTTTTTTATTCCATTAATAAAACAAAACATGGTTTATTTCACCTTTACTATATGCTTTTTAATGTCTGATTTCATGTATGTTTTTCTAATTTTTCTTTTTCTTTTTTTTTTTTTGCTTTTTGGAGGGCAATTGGGGTAAGTAACTTGCCCAAGGTCACACAGCTAGGTTTTTGTTTGTGTGTGCGTTAAGTGTCTGAGGCCAGATCTGAACTCAGGTCCTTCTGACTCCAGGGCCGAGGCTCTACTCACTGCGCCACCTAATCACCCCCTGTCTCTGTTTTATGGTACATATGATTAATTGCATTTATATAATTTATAAATAAATGCACATATTGGGACTGTTAAATATATATATATATCTTTGTGTGTGTGTGTGTGTGAGTGTATATGTATGTATATAGACCCACGTGAGATACTTGTGCTAAGCAATTTACAAAAATCGATTTTCACCACCTGAGAGGTAAGTGTAATTAGGACCTTGGATTTACAGGTGAGAAAAGAGGCAAAGTGAGGTCAAGCAAATTGCCCAGGGTCACACATCTAGGAGATATCTGAGGCCAAATTTGAACTCACCTCTTTTCTGAGTCTAGGCCCAGTGCTCAAGCCACTGTGCCACAAAGCTCCCTAGGCAGAGAGAATGGAACGAATGCAAGAGTCACTATGGAGTTAATATAATCAGTTAATTTGGAGGCATTCTGCTGCTTGTCATCCTATCCAACAAACACAGGACTTTTTTTGTCCTAAAATTTTGCAAGTGATTCTTTTTTTCTTCTATGTTAAACAGAAGAGACTCCCTACTCAAGGTGCAAAGAGAGTCAAAACTATTTTAGAAAAATATTTAGAAATATGTATCTCTTTTAGGGGGGAAAAAAGCTTTAGCCTTTTCCAAGCCTGATATCTAACCCATGAGATTATAGGAGACAATATGTATAAACTCCTTGAAAACTCTAAAGTGATGTAGAATTGTAACATTAAGACCTACTGTTCTAAACAAAAAAGCATCTAATTACATTTAAAATTTTGTCTCAAGTTAAAAACACTGCGGATGTGGCAGGGGAATGGATATTGGTGTCAATGGCAAGCACATAAAGCTCTCCCAGATCAACTGAAATTAAGAAAGCCGCGTATTTATTGAACAAGGATTAAGTGTAAGTATACTTAGGATATTTTGCAAAGTAGGCAAAATCCCTAAGAGGATTAGTTCCTCCTAAGCGCCAGACTGGAAGAAAACCCCAGGGGACAGCTGTGCCGTCAGCTTCAACCTCATCCCAGTGACCAATCAGCTTACCCCCGGGAAGCAGAAGCGGGAGCCCAAAAGCTGCTGATGGAGCTTGTGCCCCCAGGCACAAGCCTCTAAAGGCCCCCCAGCCCAGCCAGTGAGAACATAGAACCAGAAGACAGACGGGTTTGTTTAAACTACACAACACCTGAACGAGAGAGGCAGGCAGGCAGGCGTCATGGCAGAGCAGGTGAGCCGTGCAAGGTGCCTGCTTTACCAGACGGGGAGCAAGGTGTACAAGGCTCCTTGACCCCTCCCTTAAGACGGGAAGGGTTGATCTTGATCGGGTTTGTGTGGTGGATGCCCTAGATCCGCGGCTGTCTGTCGTCTCTGGATCACTTCTCAGAATAAGGTTTTTAAATGCATAATGTCAAATACAAAGTTACAAAGGAAAACAATTATATAGAAATATATAGTTCGTGTCTAACTATCTCTATCCGACCTACAATCTTTTTCTAGACATGTAATTTCATATCTGTCATCTATACCTATTTACCTATCTCCGACTCTGTATCTCTATCCTGGTCTCTACCATCTACAATTCATGTATTTATATGTCTATTATCTCTGTCTTATCTATGTTTGTCTCTATATTTGTATCTGTAATTATATTTCTATCTCTTTATCTACATCCCCATATCAAGATCTTCTATATCTCTGTCTCCATAGCTTATCTGTCAACAGGTCTGTTTGTCTCTGTACCTCTATCTCTCTGTATCTATATCTAACTCTTATCTACATCTCTACTCTCTATATCTGTATCTCTCTAACCTACATACTTATATAGGCTCTTGCTTGCCCTAGCTCTATATCCGCATCCTTTTTTGGGAGGGGAGGCAATCAGGGTTAAGTGAATTGCCACACAGCTGGTAAAGCATCTGAGACTGGATTTGAGCTCACCTCCTCTCAACTCCAGGGCTGGTGCAGTATCCACTGCATCTGCTATCTGCCCCTCTTAATCTACATCTCTATGTCTCTGTTATCTATATCTCTATGTATCTGTTTCTTTTTCTGTCATTTACAGCTCTATAATAGATAACAAGTTTACAGACACCAAATTAAGAAGGAAAAAAGAAGAAAAAAATGTAGTTCATCAAAGGGTACAGTTGCCTATCATATAGTCACTGCTTCCCTTTCTTGCTGGTTCTAAATCATTCCTTTAATAAAATATTTTAGAGCTTTGCCAGGAATCCAAGTCAAACTTATATAGTTTGCAGACTGTACTTACTTTATTCCTTCCCCCTCCCTTTTTTTTAATCAGGACAGTATTTGCCCTCCTGTCTTCTACCCCTCTCCTCTTCATAATCTTTCAGAGATCATTGATGGTGGCTTTGCAGTCTCATCCAACACATCTGTTCCTTTCTTCACATTACTTACTAATGCTATCACTGTAGCTCATGCGCATATCAAATGTCTAAAGTAATACACCAGCCCTCTAACTCACCTTTCACTTCAGGTTTCTCCCCTCTAATCAGCCTATCCATTCACCTCATTTAATAGATCAGTATATCCCCCTTCTCTTGAATTTATCAGTCTGTGAATCAACAAGCTTTTATTGAGTACCTGCAATAGGCCAAGTGAGGAGAAGCATAGCCCTGTGTCACCATGGAGAGTGAGCTGGCCTTTGGGCTATGGAAAGTTGAGTTATGTCCGACCTGTGATGGATACTTACTGTATAACTCATTAACCCACTTAACCAAGTTTCAAAGAAGGTGCTGACTTAAATTGGTAGAAAGTTTCCTCCCTTGGAGTTCTTTACACCAGCAAAACCCTGGATCTAGTCTCTCTTTATGGGTACCGTACAAGGTGCTACAGATAAGAATTTTAAAAATGAAACAATACCTGTTCTTAATTAATTGACATTCTATTAAGCAACATAGAATTGGACAGATAGACATATAGCTCTGAAGGTGATGTCTAGTAAACTTCCCTGGGGAACTGTTCTTGGCATTATACTGCTTGCCATTTTTGTCAGTGATTTAGATAAAGGCATAAATGACAAGCTTATCAAATTTACAGATAACAGGGAGCTGGGAAGGAGAGCTAATGCATCACATGGCACTCAGCATCCAAAAAGATCTTGACAGACTAGAACATTAGCCCAAATTAATAAGATGATATTTCATAGAATCACAGATTTTCAGAATTATAAGGAAGGGAGGAAGGAAGAGAGGGAGGAAAAAGAAGCAAGGATGGACAGAAAGAAATAAGCAATTATTTAGCAATTACTAAGTGCCAGGTGCTATGTTAAGAGTTTTACAGATATTATTTCTAATATTTGATTCTCATAGCTCTAGGAGGTAGGTGCTATTATTATCCCCATTTCACAGATGAGGAAAATGAGGCAAACAGGAATTAAGTGACTTGCCCATAGTCACAAAGGTAGTGTCTGAGACCCAGTTTGAACTCTGGTCTCTATTCACTGTACCACCTAGCTGCCAATTAAGGGATTTCAACATAGGTGACAAGTAGTTACCTATCTATTCATTTTCTGATGATGTGGAATCTGAGGCTTATTGCAACCAGCTTACTGTCTTCCAGAAACAGAAATATCCACCCACAGGACCTCTAAATCTCCATTTCAGCCTTGACCAGAAGGATATCCTTCATGAACACTCTAAACACCTTTGGTGACCATAGGTCTTCCTGTTTTATTTCTCAAATGACATTCATAATTGGAGGGTAATTAAATAGTTATATTTCTTATGAAATGCCTTTTGCAGGACAGAGAAACATGCTGGTGCCCTCCCTTCCTTACTACCCTATGTTTAGCTATGTTGTGTTTACTTTGAATATGGTCTATATGTATTTCCCAATCTTCTCAACTGCTAGTGCTCTTCTTCTCCAGCTACCTTTTATAAATTCCTTTGTTTTATAGTTATACTTATTCTACATATATATATATACATATATATGTATACACACACACACACACACACACATATATATATATATATACATATATATACACACATGCCTCTTAATTGTCTGGTCTCTTAGAATATTGATTGTTTCATTTTCCTTGATCCTTGAAAGTTGGAATTGTTTCATTTATTATCTTTTTATCCTTAGTTTCTAGCACATGATAGAGAATAAAGAAGTATTTGTTGATATGTGTGTATGTATATGTGTATATATGTATATATGTGTGTATGTATGTATGTGTATATATGTGTATGTGTATATATATATATATATATGTATATACACATGTAGTCTTCCTTTAAGAGTATGTATTGTTTCAGGTTTTATTTTTTGTATTTGCCCATCAGAATTTAAGTTCTTTGAAAGTGGGGATTGTTATTCATTATATTCTTGTCCCCTGTATCTAGCATAGCATCTAGATTATAGTGGCCTTATAGTAAATACTTAATAATTAACTGAATGGGCCAAAAATGTTTTAATAAATAATAAAAACGGTAGCATTAAAAAATTAAACACTCCGCCATCAGTGAGTGACTGAAGATAGGCTCTATTGAGAATTGTTTATGAAAGCCTGTTTTCTTTTCATATTTTTATCAAAGATAACTTTAAGGTATGAGTAAGTATTCTCATAAAGATTTTATAGTGATGGGGATGCTAGGTGATGTAGTGAATAGAGCACCTGCCCTGGAGTCAAGAGGACCTGAGTTCAAATGTGGCCTCAGACACTTGACACAAAAACTAACTTTGTGACCTTGGGCAAGTCACTTAACCCCAATTGCCCTCCAAAAAGCAAAAAAAAAAAAAAAAGATTTTACAGTGATGAGAAAATAGGCATATTTGTTGGTAGTGATTGGTGTTCTTTCATCTACTTGATTTTCCTATTCTTTTTAGTATCTTATTCTCCCTGAAATATCTAAAGAAAACAAAAACAACCTTTTTCCTCAGTATTTTTTACAATCATGTGTATGTGGCATAGATTTCCTCTTTATGTTCTTGGTCCCTTCCACTTTCTGATTTTGTCTTCTCAAATGTCATGTCATCTCTCTCATATAGTACTTTGGGAACTGAGGTATTAGGGTATGTCTTACGCCCTCCTTCCACCTACTCTTTGATTTAGTAATATTGACTTCTTTGCTGTTCCTCAGACAAACAAACAAAAAAATAATAATAAAAATAAAACACTCCATCTTTTTGTTCTGGGCATTTTCTTTTGCTTTCCCCCATGGAATGCTTTCTTTCCTCATCCCTGTCTCCTGACTTCCTTCAAGTTCCAGCTAAAATCCCATTTCTTACAGGAAACCTTCCTCCCTCTTGATTCCAGTGCCTTTCCTCTGTTGAAGAATTACTTTTTATCCTGTATATTGCTTGTTTGTATGTATTTGCTTGTATGTTCTCTTTCCTATAAGATTGTAGACTCCACAAGGGCATGGACAGGTTTTTGTCTTTCTTTGGATTCCCAGCTCTTAGTGTATGTCCTGGCTTATGGCAAGAGCTTAATACTTGCTTATTGAAAGATTGATTGAGATGCACTAGTTCTTGTTGCTGATGCTGAAATGAATATGAGAAGTAAACATTAAAGACATTTGTAACTGAGAAAAGAGGTGGGCCACTCATAGAGAAAGAATGAGGACTAGGGGACATCCCAAATGCTTTTACTCATGTCTGTGAAATATGAAAATAGGCCTAGAATTGAAAATAAGGAACGCAGTAGTTCTGCTATAGTCTGCCCTAGTCAGAATAAATTGCTATATTATTTTCATTTGTGGGTGTCACTTCTAATGGCGGATGTGAAAAGCTGGGGTACTGTTCAGAGGAAGGAGCCCAGAATAATGCAAGATCTTCAGACCATACCATATGAGGAATAGTTGAAAGAACTGTGTATAGTTGGTTTAAATGAGAGGAGATGTTGGTCAGATGGTAGTTATCTTTTTAAGTGATTGAAGTGATATTATATGACAGAGAATAGCTCTGTTTTATTTGACCCTAGACTAGAAGGAGGAATAATGTGTAGTTGCCAAGAGGCAAATTTAGGCTTGATATCAGTAACAACTTCTTAACAATTAGAGCTGTCCCAAAACTGAATGTACCACCTAGGGAGAGACTAGTTTTCCCCTCAAGTTCTTCAAGCAAAAAATTGACCCCTTGTCGGGGATGTTATAAAGATGATTTTTGTTTAGATATAATAGCTAGCTAGCATGTGTGTAGTGCTTAAGGTTCTTATATGTGTAGTGCCAATGCAATATTCATAGCACTGATAGCAACTATAAATATGTTGACATAGTTCTGAATCACAAAATATTACATACTCTCCATATAGAAGACAGAAACAAAACATTTATTCAGATACCAGAAAACCAAACAAATCTCTACACCAGAAAACTGAATCCATCATAGCAACAAAGAAGTTAATATACCATAACACAGCAGGGAGCCACAGCATACATAGCTGTCTCCTTGGGTGCATCCCCTCCTCCCTCCCACTCTAACTGCTCCGATTCCCAGCTTCCTCTGGGTGCTACTCCATCCATTCAGCAAGCTCCTCTCACCACAGGCTTCATGTGATCACATTTGGCATATTACGGGTCAGGGAAGATCTTCAAATTTCTTTAGACCTATTAAGGGGCAGGGAAAGTCTTCAAATTCCCATTCCCATTACAATATATTATGTCATTTGCTCCTTGTAACAACTTTGAGAGATAGATGCTATTATTATCTCCATTTCATAGATGAGGAAACTAGAGGTTAAATGACTTGCTCAGAGTCACAAATGTGTGAGACATAATTTGAACTCAAATCCATCCTTACTCCATTATGATACCTAACAACACTGATATACTGTTATTCTATGAGCATTAAGAGGTTAAAGATCCAGAGGCAGGCAGGTAGTCAACAGACATTTATTAAGTCCCTCCTATGTCCCAGGTGCTGTGTTAAGTACTGGGGAAACAATTACAAGTAACAATAAAGAAAGACCTTTCCTTCAAGGAGCTTACCTTAAAGTCTATTGGGGGTGGAGGGAGGGGAAGATTGCATACAAAAGGAATCAGAAAAGGGGAGTGGTGGGAAAGCTGGAAACAGGAAAGGTACCCAGCTCAAGGTCATTTATGGAGAAGTCCAAGGTAGTCCAAAAACTGGTGGGAAATGAAAAACAGACTATCCCAGGCCCCATTCTTGAATGGAGATTTTGGAGCTCATGGCTATTTCTTCAAATCTGAGCGCCCAGTCTGAGAGGCAGAAAAAAAGATATGAGTACCAAGACTGATTTTTTCTTGCATGATGATGAAATTTCCCAATAATGAAGTTCCTGGAGGCCTTCCTGCAGCATGTTAGATAGGTTATTTACAAAGAATTAGTGGGAGGACATGATAAAAACTGTAGAAAATCAGTAGTGATTTATATCCCATGTGGAATGCCCCAGTGCAGGGAATACCTACCTCTGAAATGGTGAAATAAATGGAAGAAAAAGAAATTTCCCCCCAATAGTGAGGATTGTCTAACTTTGATTAAGATATAGGCCGGATATCTTTTTTTTTTTTATATATGGGTTACATTTTCACTGTTTGATCTGGTTTAGATGTAGTTCTACCTAGATATGGTGGAATGAAATAGAAAGCCTCTCAGGATCCCTTTTAGCACTGTAGCTCCATTTCATTTATTTCTACTGGCTCTTAACTTTGAGCACACAGTGTTATCAGAGGCCACCCTCAAAAATATTCCACAAAATATGCTTGGATAGATTATTTGATAGCACATTTGATGTAGGAAATGTCAGTTGCTGCTGATATTGATCTTCATCTGTATCCCCTAAGTGGCAAAAACCAATAGCACTGCTTCCTTTTATCCTCCCCAACTCTTTTCTCATTCTCCTTCTCCTTCTTCTGTCCCTGCTTCTTCTCCCATACCCTCTTCTATCTTTCCTTCTTTTCCCATGCTCTCTTTTCCCTCTCTTTTTCCCTTACTCTTTTCTCCCTCTTCTTCTCTCTCTTCTTTTCCTCTCTCTTCCCTCTCCCTCTCATCCCTTTCTTCCCTCATCATCTTCTCCCCCTTCTTTTCCCTCTTCACCTTCTCTCTCTCCCTCTTTTCTATCTTACCTTCTCCCTTTTTTCTACTTTGCCCTCTCCTCCCTTTGTCTCTTCTCCTTTACCCTCTTTTCTCTCCTTTCCCTCATATCTTTTCTTCTCCCTCACCCTTTCTCTCCTTCTCCATCTCACTCTTCTACATCTCTTTTCTCACCCACTTCTCCCTTTTGAAAGGCACTTAGAACATAGTAGGTGATAAATAAATGTTTGTTTCCTCTTCCCCTTCTTCCCTCCCTTTAGTGATCTCTCTCTCTCTCTCCATTTTCTCTTTCTCTCTCCACTTTTCCCCCTTTCCCTTTGTCTCTATAATTTTACGGATAAATAGCATTGATCCTTTTTGTTTTAGTCGTATTTACCTATCCAAACTCAAGACAGCATATTTTGTGTTACCTTCCCGTAGGGAAAAACAGACTTAACTTGGACATGTTTGTTGGAACTGAGAGCATTAAATCAGCATGTCGCATTTGTCACAATTAATTACATTAAAACCCTGGTTCCTATTTCATTTGGGAAATGCCAGCATTGCAGCATGAGGGCTCTGACAATTTGATAAACAACTGTAAGATATGAATGAGTGAAGCAGGGAGAGAAGTAGAATGTTGCTATAATTGGAGGACTTAGTACATCTTAATACTTTTGTTTTAAGACTAGACAAGGCACCTCTGTGAAGTTTCCATAAGCAGAGCAGTAATTCAAGTCAAGATTCTCATAGGTGTATGCCAAAATATTTTCTATTATGAATAGGAATGTCACAAACATTTACAGTTATTCTAGCCTTGTATGTGTGTGTGTATTATGAATAGGTCTTCCAGCCATTTGTGTGTGTGTTTAGGCACATTACATATATGTATTACACATTATATATACATAACATACACATGAGAGTTCATATTTAAGCTATTAAATTTATGCACTAAGACAAATAGGCCGTATTTAGGCTATTAAAATTTAAAATTGTACTAAAACTTTTGGGACACTGTGTAAACACATCTTGGTAGGAGATCCTGACCTGTGATTATATTGGTATGGTTAAATTCTAGTGAGAAAACGCCCCCTACAGGTGCATATTAGCCACTATTTGGTAATTTATAGGCTTAAGGATTCCAGAAAGACTGAAGTTTTGAATGACTTGCCCAGGACCAAAGAGTCAATATTTGTCAGAAACAAGAATTAAACCCAGATCCTCCAGACTTAGAGACCAAAATTCTTCAAATTCTTCCCTCTCTGTAATGCTGCTATGTGTGTTTTTGTGTGTATGTGCACCTGAATGTGTATGTTGGTAAATCATGTTGTTTGATCATTTTCTAGGTCTATACTAATAAATACCTACAACTGAAGAAGGTCAGATAGGAACAAAGAGTCCATATGATATCCACATATGGTCATGTACACATAAAATAAAGATGTTTTTGTGTGTGCATACACATGTGTCTGTATGGGGGCATTATGTAACTTTTTTTAGTACTGTCCATGGAGTTTTAGTGAAGAATAGGAGGGCTTCAAGTGCTGTGGTACATGGGATCATGAAGAGTCTTAACAAGTTAACAACTAAACAAAAAACACAGTTTTATAACTTTGTTGTTTTTCTTTTTGAGAGATAAAACTAAGAAGAATCCAGTAATAATATTTTTCAGTTACCTTGAAAAGAACAATTATTTGGGTGCGGTTTCACACACACACATCTGTATACACATTTACACATATATGTATGTACATATGCATACATACATATATATGTATATATGTGTATATATATGTGTGTGTGTATATATATATATATATATATATATATATATATATAAAACACCTTATTCTTGATTGACAGGGCTTTACCTTATTGTATATAATTATCAGTTTTGGCTGTAGCCATAATCATCTTTGGTATAGTCATTATTATAATAAAATAATAATAATAAATATTAAATTGTTATAATGAAATCAGCATTCCACAAGTGTTGTTGTAAGATCATAGAATTCCTATTGTCTCTAAAAAATTAAAAAGGATTAACATTCAGAGGGCAATGGAGAGGCACACAGTGGGTGTGTAAAGTTTGTGATATATAACAAATAATTTCAAAGAATTAAGGCATCAGGGAAATAGTGGTTGGAGAGAAAAAGATGTGTCCATTGGGTTTTACTGAGGGATAGGAGGCATCTAGGCAGGATGTTCCATTGGCATCTTAAAGATGTCAGGAGCAAAGCAAGAAGTTCCCCATTGCACTGGATACATCCCCTGGGGTAAACTCATAGGAGACCACGAAAATGAGTCTTACTGTACCATTAGACATAGATGTGTTGAAGTTTGTATCAGTGGAAGAAATATTTACACTGATGGGATCACAGCTCTATTCCAGTATTTCAGTAATAGCTCACATTTATAGATAGCTTTGCTGCTTACAAATTGCTTTCTTTAACAAACCTGTAGTTTAGGTAGATGAAATAAAGAAAAATAGCAGAGGATATTTTTCTATCTGCTTTTGAGTTGTACTGAGAATGCTTACAGGGAGCCTGCAAGGGGTGAGCTTACACCCAAATGCTTTTATTCAACTCAGAAAGGCACTTTATCCACATGAGCAATTATCCATAGAACATTAAATATAAAAGACTAATAGCTGGATAGTGAATTGTTCTAGCACTATTTCCTGGCTGAATCCCACTTGAAAAAAGATGAGAAAAAGATTTTTTAAATGATAACAATAGCAACAATAATCATTACTTATGTAATATCAGTCTTAGCCACACAATTTATATTCACTTAGCAGTTTTAATTTACAAGACACTCTTATATCCATTTTTCATTTATTCCTTAAAATGATGCTTTTCAACCTTACAGATCTCCTGTTCATCCTTGTCACACATCCTATTTTATTTTTTAATCAGAAAGACTTTCCAAATCTAGTGTTGAAGAATTATATCTGAGGGTTTTTTCCCCTTTTTTCCAGTTATTAAAAGTATACAATGATAATTAGATACCCTTGTAAACGGATTTGTTTGGTGAGTACTTTAATATGTTCATATCTGTGTCAGGATTTTACTAAAAATTGCCACTATTGAAAAGGTCTCTAAGCAGTTTTATATCTCATATTATATTCTTCAGCAGAAAAGTGGCTGGTCCAAGCATAGCTAACTGCTCTTAAGAGACCAAAGTGCTGAATAATCAGAATATAGACAACTGACAAAGCCAATGGCAGCCTTCCCTTCTGCAAGTAATATCGAGGAGTAGATTTTGGCTGGAGACTTTTCCAGAAGATGCTTGGATCGACTTAACAGCAAGGATTTCTAAGTAACAGACAAAAACTGAACCAAATACTGATTAGACTTTTCCTGATACTATGCTAACTGGGATGAAGACCAAAATGGGCAGTCTTATCCAATTTGTAAATGATCCATAGATAGAAGGTATAGCTAATACAATGAATGACAGCAAACAGGATCCCACAATCTCCAGGAGCAAGACACTGAACTTCTTCCCATACAGTGGATTTTTACAGGGATGAAAATCAAGTTAGAAAGGTCAACTTCATAAATACAAGATTTGGGTGAGGCAGCTGTTTAGAGATTAATAATGATTTGTGGGCTTTAGTAGAATGCAAGTTCCAAAATGAAGCAGTAATATGCTATGACAACCCAAAAAATTAATGTGATCTTAGGCTTCATTAAAGTAAACAGAATGTTCAGGATCAGAGTGAAGTGATTGTTATTTTTTTTGTTCACTGCCCTGGAGCAGACCACACCTGGAGTATTGTTTTCCTGTCAGTTCTTAGGAAAGTTGTTGGTATTATAGAGAAGAATACTGTTAAGCCCAGAGATAGCTAGTAAAATCAGGATGGTCAAAAACTTGGAGATATTGCTCTATGAAGGTTATGGAAAGAAATTGGGTTTCAAAGCTAAAGAGGAGCATAATAGCTCCTCAGCTCTTTTTTCTGCTTGACCTCCAGAAACAGAACTAACAGTAATGGGTATCCTAAAGTGGAATGGGCTCCCTTAGCAGGGTAATGACTTCTTCTTCAATGGAAGCATTCAAGTTAAAATTGATGGGCATTTCTTGATTTGTTGTAAAGGAGGTTCTTACTCATGTCAGGTTCCTTATGACTTTGATTTACTCTGATCCTTCTTTCTTCTTCCCCTCCTTTATCTCTCCTCCTCTTTTCCTCTCTTTTTTATGATATAAGTTTACGGTGTTGCTTGCTAAATAGAAATTTGCTTTAAAGAATGATGACATCAACTAAAATATACCTACATGGGGCTTTTGGATCAAATATAGTTTTGGGTGAACAAATTCATGGTAGCCAAAACAAAGCAAAACAAAACAAAACAAAATCTCAAAACCTCAAACAGGGAAAGATACATGGG
The DNA here is from genome assembly GCA_011680675.1 of Gymnobelideus leadbeateri. NCBI lineage: Eukaryota > Metazoa > Chordata > Mammalia > Diprotodontia > Petauridae > Gymnobelideus > Gymnobelideus leadbeateri. The sequence continues at coordinate 560,778 of WOXC01005805.1, read as the reverse complement.
TCTGAATGTGAACTCTCTTTCAAGAAAATGATTGGGGGCGGGGGGGTGGAACGTGGCTAGGTGGTAGAGTGAATAGAACACCGGCCCTGGAGTCAGGAGGACCTGAGTTCAAATCCGGCCTCAGACACACAACACAAGAACTAGCCGTGTGACCTTGGGCAAGTCACTTAAACCCAATTGTCCTCCAAAAAGCAAAGTAAATAAATCAGGGGACCTTTGTCACAAGGTCAGGAGGGAGGAGCCAGCTAGGCCTGAAGATATATGGAACTTAAATAACCAGCAGTTCTCTATGAAATAGCTACTGTAGTGGGGTTTGTATAGTATACACATGAGCATACCAGTGAGCTGAATCTAGTTGCTGATGAGTTAGAAAGCACAAAATTCTGGGGAATTAGGGATAGGCAGGAAATCAAATTTCATTATGCTGTAGAAAGTATGTGTAAAAATAGGAAAGTCAGTAGGTTTGAGCAAGTTTGATATGAAATGTTTAGACATCTTAATAGCAGATCACTGATTCCACCATTTTTGCCTACTCTCATGTTGTTTGGGTACTGCCATATGCATAGAGACTAAGTAATAGCTAAGCTTTTGCGTGCACTATGTCAAAAAGGCCTGCATTTAAATCCCAACTCAGATACTTACATGCTGCTAGGTGAGCCTTTTCATCTCTCTGAGCCTCAGTTTTCTCATCTGCAAAACAAAGGGGTTAGACTTAATGGCTTCTAGGCTGTCTTCTAGCTCTAAATCTGTTATACAAATGCATTGAAAGAATCTGCTGAAAAAGCAAGAAATTCATTGACCTGATTTTTTTTTCTTTACAGTGCTAAATGACCAAAGTATGTCTGTGTGCATGCGTTTTTATTTGACTACATTGGACACATTGTTTTTGTATTGAGGAGAATTAGCCTAAATCTTTCTCTGGGGGAGCTTTAACTTCCAGAAGAAGAATGTCCTTGATCAATATATTTAGGCTAATTTGATTCCAAAGGAGCTTCCCTGCTGTTAAAATGCATATTAGTGGATATACAGATACTGCTAGATATTCCAGATATTATTAGAATTCAGATCCTCTTAATAATAATGATGATGATATTATCTTGACTTATATATGGCCTTTCCTCCTGAGCACAATGCTGCTGTGCTCATGTAGCTTAACAAAATTTGGGAAGCCTTAAGTAGGGGTGAATATTAATAAACCTAAATTGGAGGGAAAAATCTGGACCAATGGTACTTCCTCTCCTGACTGATGCGCATTGGCACCTTATCCTACAACTTACCGTCTGAGAGAATTGTCTGGGAGGATTGCAAAATTTAAGTGATTTACCCAGGGTCCTACAGCCAGTTTGTTCAGAAGCAGGGCTAAGTCTTTTAGATTCTAAAGTCAGCTATGTATCCTCTACTCACACTGTCTGTTTCAATTTTATAACTGAAAACTGGAAGTGTGCACAAACAAAACCAATACAACTAAGATTAGAAGGAAAACTGATAGCTGGGAAACATTTTTTACATCCGGTGTTTCTGATAAAGACCTTATTTCTTAAATAAAGAGAACTGAGTCAACTTTATAACAATTCAGATCATTTCCTGAATGATTAATGGTGAAATGATATGAGCAGGTAGTTTTCAGATGAAAAAAAATAAAGCTATCTATAGTTATTTGAAAAAATGCTCTAAATCACTGTTAATTAGAGAAGGGCATATTAAAACAACCCTGAGGTACCACCTTACACTTATCAGTTTGGCTAATATGACACAAAAGGAAAATGACAAATGTTAGAGAAGATGTAGGAAAATTGGAACACTAATGCATTGTTGGTAGAGTTGTGAACTGATATAACCATTCTGAAGAGCAATTTGGAATGTGTCAAAAGGGCTATAAAACTATGCATACCTTTTTATCTAGCAATACTACGCTTAGGTTTGTGTCCCAAAAAGATCATTAAAAAAGGACCCTCATATACAATTTATAGTAGCTATTTATGGTGGCAAAGAATTGGAAATTGAAGGCCTGCTCATCAGTTGGGAATGACTGAACAAGCTGTGGTATATAAATGTGATTGAATACTATTGTATTATATGAAATGATGAACAGGTGGATTTCAGAAAAATCTGGAAAAACTCACATGAATTGTTGTGAGTGAAGTGAGCAGAACCAGGAGATCTTTGTACACAGTGATAGCAACGTTATGTAATAATCAACTTTGTCAGCCTTAACTCTTCTTAGCAGTATGGTGATCCAAGACATTTCCAAAAGACTCATGATGAAAAATTCTGTCCACATCCGGAGAAAGAACTGTGAGGTCAGAATACAGATTTGAGCATATCATCTTAATTTTTTTTTCATTTTTGTGGTTTTTCCCTTTTATTCTGAGTCTTATTTCACATCATGACTAATATGGAAATATGTTTAACATGACTGTACATATATAACATATATCAGATTGCTTGCTGTCTTGGGGAGGCAGTAGAAGAGGGAGGGAGAGAAAAAAATTGAAACTCAAAATCTTATAAAAATGTAAGTTAAAACCTATCTTACATGTAATTAAAAATAAAATACTATTAAGTGGAAAAATACCTTGAAAAAACAGAAAAAAAGAAAACTGTAGGTAGAGTGTATTTTAGACATTTATGTATGGTATACATAATGGTTGGTTTCTCTTATGAGTAGTTGGTGGCTTTTTTCAAGGTTAATTTTTTTTAACTCTCCCCCTGCCCTCCAAACTAAAAACTGCTCTTAAAGTAAACTCCCTTTTTCTTTTTACTTGACATTCCTCTTTTGTTCTAACTTTAAAAGGCATCTTTCATCTGTGACTCCACAAGGCTTTGGCACCTGTCTTTCAAACAGAAGATTAAGTATACAAAAAAAAAAGGTGGTGTCCTGTTTGTTCTCTAATGGTTTTCAGTTCATGTTGGAGAGTTTAGGAAAAGGTGGCATCTTCTCGATTATATCTATATCTACATCACATTCAATTCAGGTGAGCTTACCTTTATTGAGCACTCCAGACATGTAGTACTTGATCGTGGTCATATAAAGTAAATATGAGCCAGAACTCCAGTACTTTGCAAAATATCAGGAAAAACATCAGGAAAAGGCATGAGAAAATATTACAATACAGTATATGACATCCTGAATTTAATATAATCATGTGACACAATATCTCATAAATGTAATATGTACTCTGGGTATTGAGTCAAGGAGGCATATTAACATTAGCTGGACTTGGAGTTGAACACAGAGTCACTGAATATAAATCAGAAGCCACTTTATAGATTATCTATTCCAACCCCCTGATGTACTTTTTTAAAAAGAAAATTTTGAAGTTTTAAGTATTTTTGTTTTTTGTTAATTCTGAACTTGACAAATATTGACATGATAATTTTCATAATAAAGAAGAGCAAAAGGTTTGTATATGAAGTTGTTAATCTTTGTTATAGAAAGTGTATTTCTTTTAAAAGTATATATCCACTAAATAGCATTCATATGTATGTATGTGTGTGTGTGTGTGTGTGTATGTGTATGTGTATTCCCTCTGACTCTTTTTGTTCTTTGGATTTAAAAAAATGCCTTAATGGCCCACTTTTCTTTTTCCTCCTCTTCCTCCTCCCTCTCCTCTGGCTCCTCATCTTCCTCCTTATTTTTCTTTTCCTTCTCCTCCTCCTTCCCCTTTTCTTCTCACTAACCTCCTTCTCCCCACCAAATTATGAAGGAAAGCTCTTTCCTGTAACAAATTTGCATAGTCATTAAAAAAAAAAGAAATCCACATATTGTCCATGTGCAAACATGGGTCTCTTTTTATACTTTGAGTCCATCGTTTCTTTGTTAGGAGTTGGGTAGCATGTCTTTTTATATGCTATGCCAAGGATAAAAGAGTTTAAAAGATGGTATTATTCAAGTATAGGCAACTAGGTGGCACAGTGGATAGAGTGCTGGGCCTGGAGTCAAGAGTCATCTTCATGAGTTCAAATCTAGCCTCAGACACTTACTAGTTGTGTGACCTTGGGCAAGTCAGTCAATCCTGTTTGCTTCTGTTTCCTCATCTATCAAATGAGCTGGAGAAGGAATAGCAAACCTTTCCAGTATCTTTGCCAAGGAAACCCTAAATGGAGTTACAAAGAGTTGGAAACAACAAAATGAATAATCAACAACAAAATTGTCAGCAGTGTCATTGGCTTCTGAGATATCAAAAAGAGTTATGATAGACAAAAGGACATTAGATTTATGAAGACAGAGAATATTTAGTACCCTAAACTCCTGGAGACAATCAGAGACTTGACTTTCATGGTCTAAAGTCACTATGGATAGCAATAATATTAAATAGTTCAGGGATCCCGTTTATTTGTGTTTTAGTACATGGTCTTGTGTTGTGCTTAAAAGAAACCATCATTTGATTCCTTCTAAACATAGATTGTCCTTAGATAATGGATATGTAGTCTGTCACTAGGACTGTACTCAGAAACTTTTCAGATTATTAGAACCTGCCTCAGCTCATGCTTTAAGAGCTAAAGTCACGGTGGTGGGTAGGGGAAAAACAGGGGAAAAAATTGTAACTCAAAATCTGGCGGAAATGAATGATGTAAACCAGAAGTTAATAAAGCATTTGGAAAAATAATAAAAAAAGAGCTAGAGTCACTTACATGCCACAGTGAAACATTAGAGTAGGGATTTAGGAGAGGGGGTAGCAAAGGATAATTAATGATGATCCTGGTGATTACCTATCATAGATATTGTTTATGTGGTTATTGTCTGATAGTTCAGAGAGAGCCATAACTAAGAAGGAGCAACTTGGACTTTAATCTAGAGCATTCATATTTAAAGAGCACAGATAGTATTAGCACTTCATCTGCAGTGTAGAAAGAACTAAATATAGCACCTAGTTCACAAGAATTTGTTAAAATAGTAAGGTCCCAGATGAATAGCATGCTTCTTTGCCATGTTAGTCCATTATTCTAGACACACTCCTAAGGTGACCTTGTCCCTGACTTAGCCTTACCTTCACTAAACTCCCTGTCACTGCCCCCTATCACTAAATTTATTTTCAGAAGTTTTTTTTTTTGTAGGGTTTTGAAGCAGCATTCCATATTTCTTTCCAGTATAAGATTGGTAATATTTGATCAGAACCTGTTCTAGATGCTGCAGGAAAGCAAGGATAAAGACAGTGTTTAACAACTAAAAATGTTTGAACCAGATTTGGTTCCTTAGTAATATCCATTTCAATAGGTGGGGTCCAAGAGATATAATGTTTGAGTTTGGTAAGGAGTAGGTGAAGAGGAATTGAGGCAAGGGCTATAGGTCATGTGTTTGAGAAGCTTGTCAGAAATGAGAAGGAAAGGCAAAAAAAGTCAAGTGAAGACCTTTTCAGTATAGGGAGCTCTATGTATCCTAAAGTCAGGAAGGAAAGAAAATAAAGGAAGCAGAGACTAATGAGAGAAAGCAAGGTACCTTAAGAGTTAAGAATTGTAAAGGGGATAATCCAGGCGCAGGTGGAATATTTATCTTTATAGAAGAATAAAGGATACTTCCTCCTCTGAGACTAGTGACAAAGATGAAAGCATAATCAGAGATACTGAAGATAAATGAACTAATACTGATACCCCCAATCATCTCTGAAGGAGACAAGGTCATCAGCTGAGAGATAGGAGAGGGATTCGGAACTTATGACAAGAGGAGGTCCAAAATAGCTATTGTGGAGACTGTGTTAGGGAGAAAGTGGAAGATGGATAATAGGATTTCGGAGTAGTGGCAAGGGCCAAATTGAAGTTAGAGAGTAGGCAGCTATAATAGAAAAGTGGTTTTTTTTAATGTGTTTATTTACTTTTAGTTTACAACATTCAGTTCCACAATCCCTTGGGTTCCAAGTTTTCTCGCCCTCCCTTTTCTCCCCCTCTTCCCCCATGGTGGTGTGCAGTCTGATAGAGGTTCTAGAAATTTCTTCACGCTAAACATTAGTCAAGTTGTAAAGAAGAATTATAGCCAATGGAATGAACAGTAAGAAAGAAGGAACAAAACAAAACAAAAGAGTTTGCTTCAATCTGCATTCAGACTCCGTAATTCTTTCTCTGGATGTGGATAGCCCTCTCCATCATGAGTCCCTTGGAGTAATCTTATAGCCTTGCATTGCTGAGAGGAGCCCAATCTATCAAAGTTAGTCATCACACAAAAGATGTATCGGATGTGTACAAAGTTCTTCTGGTTCTGCTCTCCTCACTCAGCATCAGTTTATATAAGTCTCTCCATGTTATTATTAAGTCCATCTGCTCCTCATTTCTTATAGCACAATAATATTCCATTACATTTATATATCACAACTTGTTTAGCCATTCCCCAATTGATGGGCATTCCCTTGATTTCCAATACTTTGCCACCACAAAAAGAGCTGATATATATATATATATATATATATATATATATATATATATATTTTTTTTTTTTTTTGCAGACGGGCCTTTTTTCCCACTTGTAAGGTCTCTTAGGGATATAGCCCTAGAAGTGACATTGCTAATGGGAAAGTTTTGCACAATTCTGTGGCTCAGTGCCCCAAAGCCCACAAGTAGGAAAAGAAGATGATAGGGGAAGTAGTAGACGATTGATAAGATAAGTATGTCCACATGCTTCAGAGAAGAAAGGTAATCTGAGCCTATGGTGGGGAAAACACTAGTGTGGTGGACTGAGATCCTGTAGTTTTATCTAGAGAGGGATTGTGGATAGAACCAGGAGTTCTAGATAAAGTGGGATGTTTTGTGTGATTGAAGAACCCAGGGATTCTAGCTAATGAGTTGGGGGATTGACAGGCTATAGGCACAGAAGTAATCTTACTATTCATTTTCTCACTTCACCAAAGTATCACATATTTATTGAACACTTCTGTGTAAGGTGTTATGCAAAACAATGAAGTATATATGGAGTGATAGAGTTGGCTCTTGCCTTCAAGGAGTTTTCGTTCTTGTTGGGGAAACAAGGAACAAGGAAATAATGTTGGATAATAATAGAAGAATAAAATGACAATGTAGGAAAAGAACATGCAAGACTTATTCCGTGAGCACTCTTGTTTGCCTACAGTATATGTCTATATATCTGTATCAGTGTCTGCATATCTATCTACATGCACACATATACACTATATATATATATATATAATGCATATATGTAAGTGTATGTATTTGTGTGTGTCTGTATATACTCACATAAATTATGATAAAAACCACAATTCTTACAATTTCTTAACACCCTTGAATTCTTAGACTGAGATGGATAAAATTAAGCATTACTTGTAACATGTTCCGGTGTTCATGGGTGTCTCTGATGGTTCAATTAAGTACCAAATTTAATTTTTAGAATTTGTTTCCACAATTAAAAATTCATCCTGGTCTTCTTTTGTTCCCAAGTCCTGTATCCAAAATTAATTTCCACTTCCTTGAGTGATCTCCATGTATTTTTATTTATTTGCATTTCATGGTACTTAAAATAAAATGAAAATTTTGACTTTTTAAAATCAAAATAATGTAAATATAAGTTTTCAGAAGCCTGTTGTGTTTGTTATTGCTACATATCAGTTCCTATCAATGATTCGTTATATTACATATTAACATGTTACAATTTTATGAAATATTTTTAGCTCACTAGTAACTTGTACAAGAGAGCAAAGTTATCCAGCTCAACTGAGAAGCTCAGATTCCTATGAATTTAGTTCACTTTGCAGTAATTCTGTTCCATTTTAGTACCAACCTGACAAGTTGTTAATGTCATTGTCAAAAAACTAATAGCTCCCATCATTCTGTTATCATTGTCTCAGAAACTTTGGTCTGTCTCTATTCCCTTTGCAGAATGTTATGGTAGATATTAAAAGGAATAACAGTAAATTAGCAGACGTTTTTTAAAGAGAACACTGCCAAAAATGCTTCTAATATAACACTTTTATTTTGCCTAAAGAATTAATTTTTCATTTTGAGAATATGAAAATAGCTTCAGTCTGAAAAAATATGGCATTAATAATGTCATAATATTAGTAATTCCATTTGAAAATGTATATATGGCACTGTTAAACCTTTTGTGAAAGAATTACTCTTCAGATGTGGTAAGCTATTGTCATCTTAATTCAGTGTGCTGGAATATAAAGGCTTCTATCATAAACTTTGAGCAGGATATAAGTAGACTCTTCCTTAAATGCCTTGGAAAAGTTTTTATTGAATATAAATTAAGATAGAGAAACTTTTGATACTGTCTGCTGGGTTCATTTGTATTTCCAGTAAATGATTAACTCATTAAGGAGTCAGCCAGCAGTGGAAAATCAGACTGCCCCTTCTGTTTAATGAACAGCTTCAATGCAAAACTTCCATAATCGGATCTAATAGTGTACATTTTTTTAGGTTTGGTTTGTGCATCTATTTATCTTCATCAATGTTTCTGTGTATAGAGGAGACAATTATCTTTTAAAGATGTGCTTAGCTAGCTGATTTTCTTTTCAACCTGTATAATCACTTAAGGAGTAGGGAAGAGGAGGGTTCAGTGGTTAGAGATGAAGAGAGAAAACAAGGAATCCTGGCTTTAAAAACAACAACAACAACAACAACAACAACAACTCAAATTTGGGGCAGCTAGGTGGTGCAATGAATAGAGCACTGGCCCTGGAGTCAGGAGGACCTGAGTTCAAATTAGGCCTCAGACAACACAAAAACCTAGCCATATGACTTTGGGCAAGTCACTTAACCCCAATTGCCCTACCTCCCTCCTCCAAAAAAGCAAAAAGAAAAAAAAAGACCCCAGTTTTCCAGCATCTTGCTGTACGACTTTGAGATGGTCATTTGATTTTAGTGTACTCAATTTTCTTTTGTCCTACAATCAGGAATGATACAAAGGAATCCTTGTGAAATACCTTGGGCCTGTTAGGATGTCTGGAAAGAAAGGTCAGGATAAATACTACCACTTCATTATTTTTGTTCTTTTACTACATCCGAGGAATTTAAAACACTTCTCAAAACCTAGGAAAGGAAACTTCAGCATAGCTTTAGCCATTAGTAACTAGACCAAGTAAATATTATCACTTGTATTTTGACATTTAAAAAATAAAGTAAATATAAAGTAAATATTTGTTGTTTTTCCATCATTCACTTGTGTCTGACTTCTCATGACCCCGTGAACCATAGCACCCTAATGCTATCCATGGGGTTTTCTTGTCAAGGATGCTGTAGTGATTTGTCATTCCCTTCTCCAAAATAACTATAAAATAAAATAAAATAATAAAAATAAATAAAACTTCAAAGATAATAAAATGTCATTACAGAATAATGAAATGAATTGGTTCAAATCACAGAGCAAAAGAAGAATAAGCAGTATATCTTGTGTCATAGTCTGGTGGAAAATATAACATATGTACACACATAATTATGTGCACAAAATCAGAATTGGAATGAGCTACCTCGAAAGACACTGAATTCCCTATCACTGGAGGATTTCATTCAGAGTGTGGATATTTATTTGCCGTGAAAATTGTAGAGAAGATTCCCAGTTCAGGTAGCAGTTAGAACAGATGACCTCTGAGTGCCCTTTGGATGCTTATCAGTCTCTTTGGTCAATATGCTATAACACAAAGAATATAGGACCAGTAGTCAGGTCTTGGTTATAGTCTAACTCTGTTGACATTGACCAAGTCAGTCTCTTGGTTTCCATATGTATAAGTTGAAAAGGTTGGACTGGATTATATGAAGGTCCTTTCAGCTCTGCCACTCTGAAGGAGAGGAGGGGAGAGGAGAGGAGGGAAGAGGCGAGAAGGGCAGGTGAAGGAAAGGTGGGTGAAAGAAGGGAGGGGAGAGAGGGGCAACGGATGGGGGAGAGGAAGATAGAACAGGATAGGATAAGGAAAGGCAGGACAGGGGTAAGGAAGTGGATTGGGCAGGGGAATAGGCTCGGGTGAGGTAAGGTAAAATAAAAGTGAATAGACATACATTTTAGAGCTGTTTAGTATTAGCAATCAGCATCTTCATTTCACAGAACAGGAAATGACTTAGCCAAGATCCTAACAGAGTTAAGCCAGAGTTAGAAGTAGAACCTGGGTTATTTCTTTTATACTCCCCTGACTTTTCCACTGGTTTCCTCTAGAGAGTCTGCATTACTGACCCATTGCCAGATGCTTTTCATGACCGATGGCATTCATTCATTTGTGAAACAGCTGGCTGAGGTTAAAGGTGTAATCTATGGGGGCGGCTAGATGGCGGTGAGTAGAGCTTAGGCCCTGGAGTCAGAAGGACCTGAGTTCGGATCTGGCCTCAGACACTTAACTCACACAAAAAAAACCAAAAACCTAGCCATGTGACCTTGGGCAAGTTACTTAACCCCAATTGCCCTCCAAAAAGCAAAAAAAAAAAAAAAAAAAAAAAGGTGTAATCTGTGGCTATGAAACAGCTTTTTTTCTGAGCTGTTAACTGGCTCAGTTCTTCAGTACTAATTTTTTTCAACAAAAGGAAAGTACTTAACCAAAGGTGGCAATACATTGGGTCTACATGATATCTCTTAGGATTTCTAATCAATGTATTTTCACCTTATGAGCAGAACTTTGTTTCTTCAGGAGTGAAAACCTACTAGAAGAAATACTGCTTTTCAGTCAATGTAGATGAATTGGGGAATGGGGATAAAGAAATGAGATGCTTTTTTTTTTCTTCTTCTTTTCAAAACCACTGAAGCTTAGAAGTTAGATTGATCTGGTCGAGTTAACTTAGTTGGATAGAGCTGGATGCTAATGAGGCCCAAGGTGTCTATTTAGACCCCATTTGGGCCAGTTAACAGCTCAGAAAAAAAGCTGTTTCATAGCCATAGATTACACCTTTAACCTCAGCCAGCTGTTTCACAAATGAATGAATGCCATTGGTCATGAAAAACATCTGGCAGTGGGTCAGTAATGCAGACTCTCTCTAGGAAAACAAAGTACAGCATGTTGAGAAATTAGTTTTAGATAACTCATCTAGTTACTGGTATTAGGAAACAATATGTTTATATGCCATCATTTTGAGTTATTGTGCACAGTTTCCTTAAAAGCCAAATGGCATGTAATCCTTCCTTAGTGCCACATTTTGTCTTTTATGTACTATTGATAGTGATCTCAACTTGTTCAGGGGGACCAAAAACACTTAATTTTCAAATAATTCTTGCCATAAATACTCTTCTTTAGTTTAATGACCCTAAGTAAAATTGTGAGGCAAAACTGACCTTCAGTTTTCTTGTCTTGTTCTTCTCTCTTCCTACCTTAAGTATTCAATAAATGTTGAGTGAATGAATGTGAAAAAAAATGAGTGAACAAACATTTATTAAGCATTTGCTTTGTGATAGGCATTCTCTGAAGCACTGAGAATAGAAATACAAAAAAACAGAAGTCTGTGTTCTCAAGGAGTATACATTCCAGTAGCAAAAGATGAGGAAATAATGCTTTTGTCTTAAAAAGCCCAAGGATGTCAAGTAGAAAAATAGGGAAGTCATTGGTCATGTTCTTTTCCAAAATTAACAGCAGTCTTGGTTCCCAGAGCAAGAAGTAAAAAAGATTGTGGGAGGTACGGGGGACTTGGAGGGAGGGTTAAGTCAGTGCTGTGGCAGATCAGGTGGGGAAGAGGTAGTCACATCTGGGGCCAGCTAGCAAAGGGCTTTCAGGAATCAGGAGAGCATGACTCTAGAGCAGGAGCTGTGTCTCCTTTTTTTTTACCCCAAATCTCCAGTGTGGCCCCCAGACCTTGTCATTACCCTTTGTCTTAGACCTTCTCAATTTTCCTAATCATGGCATACCTGCCCCATGTCCTGTCTCTTGGTTCCTGCTCTGTAATGAGAAATACATAAAGATAAGATAATAACTGAATTTGGTAACATGATAGTTGTTTAATAAAGCCTCCTGGAAACAATTTATGAATGCAAAAGAATTGTAATAATTATGGGAATGTTAGGCCACAGAGTAAGTCATTGGAGAAGATTTTGGGTCTCTCAACCACTATAAACAGCAGCCTGATTTTACTATTCATAGTCAGGTTTTTGTTTTTGTTTTTGGCAGTTATTTTGCAACATCAGACCTTTATTATAAAAAAAAAAAAGTAAAATGTGGGGAAAGGTCAGTACATGTTTAATTGGTATTTGTCGGGATGTTCTATGCATTTGCTCAATGAACATTTATTAAATTGTTTACTATTTGGAAATGTAGTGTAATAGGTACAGGGGAAGATACAGATAAATGAAACATAACCCTTACCATAGTATAAAGTTGATAGTCTACTATAGGTGATAAAATATGCATGCCAATAGCCGTATTAGAAATTCAGTTCAGGCAGTCTTCTCGGGTTCCGTTCACGCTCAGCGACTGCTTCTTGCTTAAACAAGGTTTCAGAAGACTCCGCCAAGATGCCGTCTCAAATGGAACATGCCATGGAAACTATGATGTTTACGTTTCACAAGTTTGCTGGAGACAAAGGCTACTTAACAAAAGAAGATCTAAGAGTTCTCATGGAAAAAGAGTTCCCTGGATTCTTGGAAAACCAGAAAGACCCTTTAGCTGTGGACAAGATTATGAAAGACCTGGACCAGTGCCAAAATGGCAAAGTGGGTTTCCAGAGTTTCTTTTCACTAATTGCTGGGCTGATCATCGCATGCAATGACTATTTTGTTGTACACATGAAGCAGAAGGGGAAGAAATGAACCCAAGCAAAGGAACTCCTCCCAATCTGATCCATTGCAGTATCCTGAGTTGTCACTTTCGAGATATTCCCATATAGCTGACCCTAGGATGAGACAATTGCATGAGCAGACCAGGCCCTTAGAATGTATAAATGAACTCCAGGCTTACAATTTGACAGCTAGGGAAAGAAAATACAAATATATGTCAGATAGGCTTTTGTTTTTTTTTATATTATATACACCCTCTAGCCCACAATAAAAAGAAAAAAACATCCTTTTTTAATGTCTAAAAAAAAAAAAAAGAAATTCAGTTCAGTTCCTTTCAGTAACGTCTGATTCTTCATGACCCCATTTGGGGTTTTCTTGGCAAAGACATAGGAGTGGTTTGTCTTTTCCTTCTCCAGATCATTTTACAGATAAGGATATGATAAATCTATAAGAGCTATAGAAATAAAATGATAAAAGTTCAGATAAGAATTACTATAAGATAGATGAAGGAAAGCTCCCTTTTTTCACCCTGCTAACTTATATATGAATTCTTATTATATTTATCTGTGTGCATGCATAATTGATCAATCCTGTTGGATTCTAAGCCCCATGAAGGAGACCTTACTTATTTTTGTATCTCTCCCAGTAGTTAACAAGATACATTACACAAAGGAGATCCTTATAACCCTATTACATGAGTTGTATTTGACCTGGCCTTTGAAGAATGAGTCACATTTCAGCAGACATAGATAGCCCATCTTTAAAAGAAACTACAAGTAATTTAGTTACTTTGTAAAGAACTTATGTAAACGCTTGGGGTTTTTGGGTGAGCCCTCAAGGTTATTAAAACCCACAAATAATATATTCTTGAATTTTCAAAAGTGCCCATGTAATGGACCAGGATAGTTTGGCTGACAGAGTGTCAGTGCCTAAGGCGTACAAAGATGACAGGTGTCTTGACAAGGACTATAGAAGGTGATAACTAGAAGGGGTAGTGCTTGACATGTGACAAAGGAAACCAAAGATCAAGGCTGACAAAGGGAAAGCTGAATAAAAGGAACCAGCATTAAAGGAATCTTTCAAAGACAACAAATTAAACTTTAAGCCAGAGAATGAAGGACCACAGAATCTTCCCCAAAATATAACTGTCCCTTCAAAAGGAAGCTTGGAGAAAAACCCAGTGATCTCCTTCAGAAATAAGTTAATTTCTTCTGACTGTTTTCTACTAAAGAAGCTTTATTTAATAGTTCATGGAATTCACTCCTTTATACCTACTTGTGAACATGTGTGCCCTTGTCAGCTGTTGGCAGGTCTGCTGAACACCTGGATGATTTTAAGATGGGGATCAGTGAGAAATGTTTGAATGAAAATCATTTATTTATTTATTTAGTAGCCCACATTTCATTTTTTCAAATTATATGCAAAACAATTTTTAACTTTCATTTAAAAAGTTTTGAGTTCCAAATTCTCTCCCTTCTTTTCCCTGTCTCCTCCCTTAGATGGCAAGCAATCAGATATAGATTATGCCTGTGCAGTCATGCAAAATATATTTCCATAGTACAACAAAAAAACAGAAACTAAAAAAAGCCTATTCCAATTGCTTCGATTTCTTTTTTCTTCTCTTAATGTTATAGCTAGCACTTCTGAATAATAGGGGTGATAATGGACATCCTTGTTTCACCCCTGATTTATTGGGAAGGCTTCCAGCTTATCTCCGTTATAGATAATGTTTGGTGATGGTTTTAGATAGATACTACTTAATTATTGTAAGGAAAGTTCAATTTATTCCCCTGCTTTTAGTGTTTTGAGTAGGATTGAATGTTGTAGCTTATCAAAAGCTTTTTCTACATCTATATGATTTTTATTTTTATTATTGATATTGTCAGTTATGCTCATAGTTTTCCTAATATTGAAGAGAACAGATCCAAATAGAACAAATCTCATTCTTATCCTAGATTAATATCCCTTTAAATACTTGAACACATAATCTGTCCCACCTAAGTCTCCTTTTCTTCTGGTTAAACATGCCCAGTTCTTTCAATGGACACTCATGCCATAAACTCAAGACCAGGGGTGGGGAACCTATGACCTCAAGGCTACATGTGACCCTCTACGTTCTTAAGTGTGGCCCTTTGACTGAATCCAAACTTCACAAAACAAATCCCCTTAATCAAAGAATTGTTTTCCATAAAACAACTCGGACTCATTCAGAAAGCCAAACCCAAAGACCTAGGAGGACACATGTGGTCTCTAAGTTACCTATTCGCCACCCTTACTCAAGACCCTTGTCCATCTTGGATGTTCTCACCCGAATGGTACCCAGCTTACCAGTGTTCTTCTTAACCTGTGGTGATGAGAACTGAACACTGTATTCCAAAGGAGGTGTGGCAAGGGCAGAGAACAGTGGGATCATCACCTTCCTGTTGCTATAAACTAAATCCCTGCTCATTCATCCCACAACTGCAGTAACCATTTTATTGCTTCATCACACTGATCGTACTGAGCTTGCGGTAAACTAAGGCCCCCCTCAGATCTTTTCCATGACAACTGTACCCCATTTTTGCCTCTTCCATCTTCTATTTGTGTGTATGTGAATTCTCTCTTGGTTTATGAATAAATGACCATATATATCAATGTCCTTGAATTGAGGCCTAAGCATTTCCTTTATAATTGGCAATCTGTACTTGAATACAGCTTCAACTCTGTTGATGGTCTCTTATGAGGAATAAAAGAAGTCTTCTGTTGTCAGTGAGACACACATGAGTGTGAATAATGAATCCCCTTATATGGTGGCATCATTTGAGTTCAGATTCCTTGTTTCCATTGGGTTGGGACGAACTGCCATATTTTGTTGTTGTTATTTAGTCATTTTTCTTTTTTTTTTTTTTAACAAATGCTTTATTAACTTCTGTTTTACATCATTCATTTCCACCAGATTTTGAGTTACAATCATTTTCCCCCCATTATTCCCCTACCCAACCTCCCAGAATAGTAATCCCACAAGATATCGCTTCCTCCAATCTGCTCTCTCCCATACCTTCTCCCATACCCCCATCGACTTTTCCATTAGAGGAAGGTGAGTCTTTGCATCCCAATGCCTGCACATCTTATCTCCTATTACAAGCAAAAGAGTATTAATAATAGTATTTATATATATTTGAAACATTTAATGTTATGACCTCAAATTTCAGATCCATTTCCTTCCTCCCTTGTCACCCATTCCCTCTTGGGAGATAAGTAATTCAGTATATGTTGTACATGTCTAGCTATGCAAAACATTATCATAGTAGATATATTGTACAAGGCTGCTTATAATTCCCTCCCACTCATCCCACCCCCCACCTGGTCCATTCCCTACATGATCCTGTCCCTTTTCTATAGTGGGTACTTCCAACCTCCCCTCCCCCCAAGGATGCCCTCCCATCCATCATCCCTCCTCTCATCCCCCTTCCCCCTATCCTGCTGCAGGTTGAGATATCCCATTTAGTATGTATGTCATTTTCTCCCTGAACCAAATTCAATGTGAATGTGGTTTTGCCTTTTTAGCCTTCCTTATTCTCCCCCTCCTTTGCAACCACTTCCCCTTGCTTCTTCTACATGGGATAGTTTACCCTACCCTGTCTCTCCCCATCTCCTCTTGCCACTTTCCTCTCTCACCTCATAATTTCATCCCTTGAGTATTCTCCCTTCCCAACAAATTCAACTTATGCCCTCTATCCATATATAACTGTAACCATATACACACACATTCACATATGTATTCATATGACCACACCCCCTTCTTCCATTATTTTCATAGTGAGAAAGATATCATCAGTCACAGTTATTGCTTTTCCATATAGGAATGTAAATAGTTCAACTTTGATAAGTTCCTTTTGATTTCTTTTCCCTGATTACCTTCTCAGGCATCTCTTCCTTCTTGTGTCTGGATGTCAAATTTTCTATTCAACTCTGGTTTTTCCTCAAGAATGCTTGAAAGTCCTCTATTCCACTGAATGACCATATTTTCCCCTGAAACAAAATACTCAGTTTTGCTGGGTAGGTGACCCTTGGGTTCATTCCCAGTTCCTTTGCCCTCTGGAACATTACATTCCATGCCCTTCAATCCCTCAGTGTAGAAGCCGCCAGGTCCTGGGCTATTCTGATTGTGTTTCCACAGTATTGAAATTGTTTCTTCCTGGCTGCTTGTACTATTTTCTCCTTGATCTGGGGATTCTGGAACCTGGCTATAATATTCCTGGGAGTTTTCTTTTTTGGGATCTTTTTCAGGAGGTGATCAGTGGATTCTTTCAACCTCTATTTTGCCCTCTGGATCTAAAACATCAGGGCAGTTTTCCTTGAGAATTTCTTGAAGGGTGATTTCTAGGTTCTTTCTTTGATCATGGCTTTCAGGTAGTCCAATAATTTTTGAATTGTCTCTCCTGGATCTATTTTCCAGGTCAGTGGTTTTTCCCATGAGATATTTCACATTGCCTTCTAATCTTTCGTTTGTTTGGATCTGCTTAACAGCATCTTGATTTCTCATAAAGTCACTAGCTTCCATTTGCTCCAGTCTAACTCTGAAGGAATGAATCTCCTCAGTGAACTTTTGAGATTCTTTTTCCATCTGGCAAATTCGACTTTTTAAGGCATTCTTCTCCTCATTGCCCTTTTGGGCCTCCTTTGCCATTTGAGTTAGTCTATTTTTTAAGGTGTTGTTTTCCTCAGTCAGGCTGTTGACCCTCATTTCATACTTTTCCTGCATCCTTCTCATTTCTCTTTCCAATTTTTCCTCCACTTCTCTTATTTGATTTTTAAAGTCCTTCTTAAGGTCCTCTATGGCCTGCAACCCGCTCATGTTTTCCCCTGGGGCTTTTGGAGCAGGACTTCTGACCTCACAGTCCTTTTCCTGCTCTATGCCCCCAAAATAGGAGTCTAGGGTTGCATTTTTCTGTTTCCTTTGCCTTGGCATGTTGCCACTTAATTGCTTGACTTTTGGGCTTGTTGCCACACTATGGCTTTAAGGCCAGATAGAGGAATTTTCCTCCCAAACGTGTGGGGGGCAACTTCCGTTTCTGGCAAGCTGTAAACCCACCCACGACTTCCACCCTAGATCACAATCCAGATCCAGGGAGGTTAAAGCAAGAGCAATTACCCCCCAAGACTGATTGCTGGATCTCCCTACAAATTTGCAGGCTGGGAGTGGGAGCTGCCTCTGAAAACTACAAAATGGTGTTTGTCCTCAGAGGCTTCTAGCCCCCAGGGGAGGGAGCCAACGCATTCCCTAATACCAGTCCCAAAGTCAATAGGACACTAACCTCTTACTTTTTCCTAGGCAAGTCTATGTTGATAATTCTGGAGTCTCCACAGCTCCTGGTGTTCTGGGGTTCCTCCAGCTGGCTGCTGGCCCTGCCGCCCTGGGGCTAAAACCTCGGCTCATGAGGACCTGGGCTCGGCTCTGCTCCTGTGCTCTGCGCGCTGCATGCTGCCAGGTCCCAGACCACTATGCTGGTCCTTCCTGCAGGGCTGCTGGGATGTCCTCAGCAGGAGTTTAGCTTCTCTGTGTCGTTTTGTGGGTGCTGGGGCTCCAGAATTTGTTCAGAGTCCCCTTTTACATCGTTTGGGGGGAGTCTGGGGGCAGAGTGGCTTGGATGAGCTGTTTCTGCTCCGCCATCTATTTAGTCATTTTTCACTCTTCACTCTGACTATTCATGACCCCATTTAGGTTTTTCTCAGCAAAGATACTGGAATGGTTTGCCATTTTTTTCTCTGGCTCATTTTGCAGATGAGAAAACTGAGGCAAACAGTGTTAAGTGACTTTCCTAGGGTCACACAGCTAGTAAGTGTCTAAGGCTACATTTAAATTTAGGAAAGGGAGTCTTCCTGACCCTAGGCCTGGCACTGTATCCATTGGTCCATCTAGCTGCCATGCCATATTTTTCATAACTGTAACTTTGAATGATTCGAACTTGAATTCATGCAAATACTTTAGAGGGCCCATTCATACTATAATCCATTAATTGGGACCTAGCTTTAATAGAGTGTAGGTTACCTATTAATTTTTTATATTTATGCCGACAAATCTATCCCGATTGTTGTGGGGGCAGAGGAGAGATTATGAATGATATGGGAGAAAGAGATATGTGGGAATATTGGACCAGATTTATCTAATGATAAAGTGGTTTATTAGAAAGAGCTTGGTGCCAGAGGACTCCTTTGTGCATTAAGTGGTTGAAATCTTTCATTTGTATATTGCAAGTTATATGGAATAGAAACCACATTTCCCCCCTGGTGTAAAGAGATAAAAACTGGATAGAGTTCCCAGAGGGCTGAGAGTACCAAGAAGTCACGCTAAATGTTTTATTTCTGTGAAATTTTAAGTAAGTAGTTAAAAGCTTCTCCTAAAATAATAAAGAAAAACTACCTAAAATACCTTTTGACCTTAACCTTTGCTGAAGCCCTGAAGTGCCAGCACCTATAATAACGTATCATGCACTTTGTGGACTTAGCATGTAAAGAAAAGACTCAGTGTGGGTCTGAGAGTTCTTTTCCACTTGGCCCACAAGGAAAGTTAGTTTTACACTAGGCAGTGATTGGTATAGAGTTGAAGACTGCTGATCACTAATATGGCTTTGTTCCTATACATTTGCAGCACTTTAAATCTTGTTCTTTTGTCTATTTAGTAATGTAAGATTTATAATAATATGCTTTGCTAATTTATTTTAAAAGTTATATTTTAATAGAAAAAAAAACAGCTGAGTTTTTTAAAGTAGGCTAATCAAGATCAGGAAACAAAGTTGATGCCCATTAATTGGGGAAAAGCTAAACAGATTGCAGTGGAATTTTACTGCATTTGAAAGTAGTGAATATGAAAAATTCAGAAAGCATGGGAAGATAAGAACCTATGCAGAGTGAATTAAATAGCCTTGGAAACAATATAAACAGTTACTAAAATAAAGTAAATGGAAAGAACAAAAAAGAAATTAAGTTGTGTCAGTTTAACATTCAAACATTGGCTCCAGAGAAGTACCTACTTCCCCTATTTGCAGAGGCGAGACTATGGTATAATATGGAATGGTGCATATACTTTACCATCAGTCACAGTTGATGAGTTGGTTGGTTTTGTGAAATTTCGATTTTTTGTTGGTTTGTAAATCTTTGTTGCAAGCAATGATTTGCTTATTAGAATAGGGCCAGTTATATATTTAGAAACTAGGGTAAGGTAAAAGCTAAAAATATCAGTATAAGAGTATGCTAACCTATGCTCTCATAACTCACTAACTGAGTTTGGAATGACTATTTGTTGGAGCATGAGAGTCTAGGCTGAACAGTTTGCTTGGTGAGAGATATAATTAGTGATTATAAATAAGCAATTTTATAAACCTTAAACTTATAAATCCAGATTTATAGAATGTTGACAAATATTGCATCCCACATGGAGTCATATTATTAGAGCTTAAAAGATTGGTGAGTATGTTCTATTTTGGACCTTTTATTTTTTAATTTATTTTTAAAAATTTATTAGGAAAACTGAATCCAGGAGAAGGCAAGTGACTTAAGTCTAGATAATTAATGGCAAAGCAGGACCCCAGTGCAAGTTTCCTGAATCTTAGAATACCAGTCTTTAATTTGTTTTTATTTTTCGACAGTGGATGTTTTCAAACAAGCATCCAAATAATCCATGAGAAAAATCACATTCCCCCCAAATGGTTAAGCAAAAATCCCTTAATAGCATACCTGAGCCTGAGCCTTGCTTTCTACTTACAATTTTAGTCAATGGAGAAAAATGCAAAGACAAAAACAAAACAATTCTTCCCCCCCAAGGAACTGACTTTCTACTGAAAGGAGACAACATGTAAATATATGTTAATGAAAAATTTCTGCAAAACAAATCCAAAATGTTTACAGAGTGTAGGAGGGACTAAAAATTATGGGAAAGGCCTTGGTGGTAGCTTATGCAGAGAAGCTTGAGGGTAGTTTGGGTTTTCAAAAGGAAAGGGGGAGAAGGGAGATCATCCCAGGTATGGGGGTGGCGGTAAATTCCTGGAACCAGGAGAATGAATATCCTGTTCATGGAAGAGCAGCTAGGTGGCAAAGTGGATAGAGTGCTGGTCCAGGGGTCAAGAAGACTCATCTTCCTGAGTTCAAATCTGGCCCCTGACACTTGTTAGCTGTGTCACCCTGGGCAAGTCACTTAACCCTATTTGCCCAATTTCCCTATCCATAAAATGAGCTGGAGAAGAAAATGACAAACCACTCCAGTATCTTCACCAATGAAACCGCAAATGGCATCATGAAGAGTTGGACATGACTGAAATGACCAAACAGCAACAACATTCATTGAAGAACAAATGTGTCTGTTTGGCTGGAAAGTAGAGCATGTGAGGGGGTAGAATGTAGAATCAGCCTGCTAAGATTAGTAGAAGCCAGACTGTTAAGTGTTTAAAATCCCAAACTAAGGAGTTAAAGACAGAACCAATGAAACTCCTAGAGGAAAGCAATAACATTATATTCACATTCCACTGCTAAGCCCTCCCTGGACTCAAGTTCTTGTTATCAGTTTCCTCAATTTTAAAATGGGCACAATAATAATAATAACAGTACATTTCTTGCAGGAGTGTTCTAAGGAACAAAGGAGATGATATTTGTAAAGCCCTTAGCACTGTGCCCAGCACCCAGAAGGCACTAAGTAAATGTTAATGCTTATTTCTTACTATCAATAGCCTCATTTGGGGGCGGAGTCTCATAGTTTCCAGATGCAGAGATATCACTACTAAGGTGACCTATAAATGAGATGATTGATGGTAAGAAAATGCCACCCAAATCTTCATTGCAGCCCTTTGAGATTAATCATAATAAGAACAGTTATAATAGGAGCATTATTTCAGATTTTCTAGAATATTTCAGTGATTTCATAGCTACTCCACAGTTCACTGCCTGTCTTTCCTCAGCCCTTTCAAAGAGATATTATAGCACAATAGAAAGGATGCTCCATTTGGATTCAGATGCCCTGAGTTCTATCCCCTGTGCCTTGTGGACCTTGGGCAGGTGGCTTAAAATTTGTGAGACTTAGTTTCCTCAAATATAGAGTTTGGAGAAAATTAGATTACGTACCATTCAAGATCCTTCCCTCCTGGAATCTATAATTATATAGACAATCAATTTTTCTAACTTTGTCCACTTCATAGTCATCAGTTGAGAAGCAATAATTAAGTGCCTACTATATGCCAGCCTCTACACTAAGTTCTGGGCACACAAAAAGAAGCAAAACACAGGCCCTGACCACAAGGAACTCACAGTCTAATGGGGGAGATAACAAATATGGATAAGCAAGCCATACACAGAGTATAGGAAATAATTAGCAGTGAGAAGCCTCTAGAATTGAGAGGAGTTGGAAAAAGCATCCTGTAGATTAGAAAGGTTGGATTTAAGTTAGCTTTTGAAAAAAGTCAGGGAAGCCAGGAAATAGATGAGGAAAGAGAGTATAGTAGACATGGGGAACAGCCAAAGAAAATGCCAAGAACTGAGAGATAGAGTGTCTTGTTCTCAGAAGAGCACAGAGGCCAGTGTCCCTGAATCAGAGATTGTGTGGGGGTCAGGGGGTATAGGCTTTATATTACATCTTATACTTAGAAGACTGAAAAGGTCGGTGGAAGAGAAGGGCTAATTTAGGAAAGGCTTTGAGTGCCAAAAAGAATATTTTAGATTTGGTCTTGGAGGTGATAGGGAGTCACTTCAATTTCTTGAGTAATAGAAGGGGCTCACCTTGTGGGAAGGTGGTGAGATGGTTCAACTGGCCCTTTAGGAAAGTCATTTTGGTGGCTGAATGGAGGGCAGATTGGAGTGTGGAGAGTACTTGAGGCAGGCAGATCTACCAGTAAGGTATTGCTGCAATAGTCCAGGTGTGAGGTGATGAGGGCCTTCACTAGAGTGGTGACAGTGTCAGAGGAAAGAAGGGGGCAAATTTGAGAGATGTTGCAAAGGTTATAGATGTGAGTCAGTGCTTCAGTGTTTTTAAGTTTCTTTTTTCTTGATTATTAGTGACTTTAACATCATTTCAGATAGATGCTGATATCTTGTATTTCTTTTTTTGATATCTAGTTGTCAATATTTTTTGAACATATACCTATTGGGGAATGGCTGTGAGTGTTTTTTGTTTGTTTGTTTTCTCTTGTATTATTTTCATCACCTAGTGATTTTTCAATTATGTTAGCCTAGGCAACCTCATAGTAGTGAATTTTCATTAGTCTTCAGGCTGAAACAAACTCTAGGTCCTGGCTCTATTTTGGTGTTTAATTATTAAAACTTGTATATTGATGGTCCTTGCATTGCCTTTTGACCATTGAGTTCTCCTGAGTGGCTCAAGGCAGAGCAGCCTGCACATCTGGGAAAAAGATTTAACTTCCTTTTTGGAAAGTACACCTTAAAAGAGTCTACTTCCCAGTGATTAAGAATTAGATAGCAAGCAAATAATTTTATTTAGCAGGAAAAGATACTTCAACTGATTTACTTTTGGGCTTTCAAAGAAAGAAATTGTATTTTTCTTCATTGGAAAAAAAGAAAAAGAAAACTCCTGTAGCACAAATGAAGTTAAGCCCCCCCTTCCATCCAAAAAACTCCTACATTATCCTTATCCAAAAACTATATCTTATTTGGATCCCTGATTCCATCATTTCTCCATTATTAGGCGCATAGCACACATAGCTGTCCATCCTCTGTGGTCATTGACTTGGTGAGAGATCTCAATTCTTTCAAAGTTTTCTTCCGTGACTAAAAACAAATGTGCAGTAAAGTTCCTTGCACACAGCAATTGCTTAATAAATGTTTGTTGAATTGAAGTAAATTGAATATGAGAAAATGTTAACAATAGTAACAGTAGCAGCAGCAGCAACTAACATTCTATAGACTTAAAAAAGGTTTTCAAAGCCTCTTACAAATAATATCTTCGTTTATCCTCACAACAATTCTGGGAGATAGGTGCTGTTATTATTCCCATTTTACAAATGAAGGAACAGAGAAAGCCAGTAGTAAAGTTACTTGCCCAAGGTCACACAGCTAGTTAATAATAAAGAGAATTATTGTTAAAATTTTGGTAATATTTTTCCTTGACTTGCTAGGCTGTTTTGAATTTTTTCCCTGATATTTGACAATTATTAATAATGCTCATGTTTTTGTAGCCAAAAAAAAAATTCCTTTGGAATAATGTCATCCAATTCCATCAACCCTGGAAGGGGAAAAGACAGACTCTTCCAAACTCTTAAATTGAGGAAACTACAGGAAACTTAATTAGGAGTTCAAAATGAACACTATTGTCACTGTTGGAATGAAAAAAAAAATAAGACTCCTGTATAAATATTAAATAATATTGGCAAACTTTACTCATATTTCTTTTTGGATTTATCATGAGGAAGTTCAGTAATGGAAAGTTACCCTTTTAAGGTTCAGTAATGTGAAGAAGGGCAGTTAGATGATGGAGTGCAGAAAGTGCTAGGAGACTCATTTCATCTTCCTGAGTTGAGATCTGACCTCAGAAACTTACTAATTGTGTGACCCTGGGCAAGTCACTTGACTCTTTTTGTCTCAGTTTCTTCATCTGTCAAATGAGCTGTAGAAGGAAATGGCAAAGGGAAGAGGGAAGTGGGTGGGAGGGCTCATGGAGAGTCCAACAGGACTGAAATGAGTGAACAGGAATGTCAATAAATAAACCAAAAAAAAAGAGCTTCCTTCCCATGTGCCATGTTCTCAGCATCCCCATGGTCCTTTTTCTTAATTTTAGGGACACTGGAGCCTCCTGCCAAACTAGCAGTCTTAACTGTAGTGCTCAGAAAGAATTTTTAATGTGTGCAATCATATTTTACAATGTCAGCATCTGGCAGCTTCCACTAGGCAGAACCCAGGCAGGAATGTCCTTTTCATCTGAGGAAAATAGCTGTCACTACACTCCTTCCATTGCATTCCACAGAAGATGCCAGTGACTGTCACCAGGCAATTAAAATAAAATTGCAGATTAGAAGCAGCAAGGACATCCTGACAGAGGGGAGAAAGGGCAGGTGACAGGGGAAGGGCAGAAACACTTGCATAAAGCAAACAATTCTTTTTGGGGCTAGTTAATGTAGAGGACATACATCCCTTACCACCTTCCCTTAACCCCTAAGGAAATGCCTGCATTACAGCTCAGCCTAGTCAATGACAGAATGATGAAGCCAGCCTCATCCACATCAAAGCTGACCTCAGTGCCTGTAAATCACATACTGTGGCATATGCAGCATATGTCTGCTAATGCTATTCTCTCTGACACTGAGTTCAGCTTTAACTATAAAGCTACATAGAGAGCAAAGCCAGCCTTAGAACTTTCTCCATCCTAATTTAATTACAATCAGAAAATGTCCAAGGATTTAAAGAATATTCTCAGGCTTCCATTTTGAAGTCTATGATAAAGATGTGTTCTTTGTTTTTATAGCTTGAGAAATTTCATTTTTATACATTTGTAATATGCAAACAAGCATTATTTGTTTACTCAGTCATTTGACTTTGCTTTTCTGCTCAAAGTTCTTCTTTGTGGAATTTGTCTTTAAAAGGACTCTTGTAAAGTCACTGCTTTTGAGCATTACATTTGCATGAATGACATTCTCAGGCTTTACAAGGAGAGGCCAAATTACCATTCATTGGCTTACATTCTTTAATTGACTATAAAATTCTTGCTCTGAAGCCATAATGGTAATCCATAAAATAATAGGAGCTTTTTGATTTAGAAACACAATGATTTCTTTTTCACCCTAAGGCAAATGTGGATTTTGTTTTTTGCTCCCCACCCCACCTTATTTTTATTGTTTAACAGGTCAATATTTAAACTAAGTACAGGAACACTATAAGAAGAGATTCATGAGAGGCAGCAGACCTTACATATACATTAGCTTGCTCCTTCTAGTCCTTAACATTTTCTGTAGCATTACCTCCCACAGTGCTGTTTTCCTCAGAAGCTTTTCATACCAGCATTTATTTAAATAGGAGTTGATCACAAAGAACAGTTTCAATTTTTTTTGTCTCCATTTTTACTTGATGATGAGAAATAAGGTCCCCAAATATGTTGTGGTTCTCTGGCCTTTCAGTATTTTCATATGTCCTTTTAAATAGTGTAGAGGGGATGAATGCATCCTTCAGAGAAGGCTTAGACTAGCCAATTTCTAAGGTATCTTCCAACCTCAATTTCTGTAAGTTAATAGATATAATTTTCCAAAGAAGTCAAGTATTTTTAATGGTGTGGTTGACAGGCAAAACATAGTGGAACACCAAAAGACTGGATACCATTTTTATCCAGAGCACAGCATTATTATTTATAATTTGCCATAATATCTCCAGTATTTGAATTTTTACCCAGCTACAATACTATTTTTTTCTTCTAAACAAAAAAAAGTTTCCCATCATATGTAAGGTATTTGATGGGGAAAATAGCCTACCTTAAGTTTATTCTTCAGTGATGGTTCATGTGGTTCATCAGATGTCCGAAAATTGGGCTGCTGTTCCAGTGGCTTCCCTTCACTTTAAATCAATGGTTCCTATCCCAAAGTTTGTTTCTGTCAGGTCTTGAGGCTTCATTTATTTCTTCAGTCTCCTGAGGAATGGCAGTAAAAGCACAATATTTCAAACATTTCACACTCTACAATCTTTTCTCTAATTCTTCCTTTTGGGTACATGCCACATTTAGTCTCAGAGGCAGGATTTGAACCTTAATTTTCTATTATCATGCCATCTGACCTTTCATTATGTGAATTACCCAAATAAAAATTATTTAGCATCTCCTTGCTTCTGAGTCCTTAGCTGCTTTCTCCAGCAATCATTCTATTTTTCCAAAATGATCCTGAGAAAGTAAAAACAAAACAAACTCCAGATAGAGTGTCATCTATATCAGGGATTTGTGAAAATGACGATAAACACAGTCTCTGCTGCTGATTCTTTAAATGATTCTGGTGATAGGATATCCCAGGTATGTTCTCAAGAGGAATCAAAAGGCCTGATTTATAGGAAAAAGGTTCTTTGACCCAGTGGTTCTGATCTCTCTCTTCCCCTCCCTAATTCAACCCCCTCCAATCTAGAATACAAAGAGCCACAGCCAGGTTGTTGGAGAATTTAAGGTTCTGACCTCTCAGATGCAGAGTCTTGGTTAGCTCTTTATAAGAGAGTAAGATACTTTGTTGTTGTTGAGTCATTCGGGTGTGTCTGCCTCTTCGTGACTACATAGACCATACTGTCCTTGGGGTTTTCTTATCAAAGATTGTGGAATGGTTTACCATTTCCTTCCCCAGTGAATTAAGGCAAATGGAATTTAGGTGACTTGTCCAGGGTCTCATAGCTAGTAAGTGTTTGAAGCTGAATTTGAGCTTAGGTCTTCCAGACTCTAAGCCCAGCACTTTATCCACTGAGCTATCTATATGCCTCAGTCTCATTTAGCTGCAAGATTAGAGACTTCTTTGTTTTGTGCATTGATAATTTAACCCAGGGTTTCATTATGTCCATGGAGATGTGGAGGTATAGGCAAGGCAGCTGATATTGGCTTACCACTTCTCCATGAGTAAACAAAATGCCTAGATAAATTTAGGGGTATAGGATTACCTGTCCATCAATCTCACATGGCCCCTCAATCCCTAGTTAGCCTTTTGGGACATAGTTGATTTAAGGTAGAGTTGATAGTTGTGTTTTGTTTTTTTTTTTTTAATTCATTCATTATCACCTTTTCTACTAATTTCCGTTTTTTGTTAATTTGTGTAAGTTTTCTGAAATCATTGTCCATGGGCTCTGAGATGTAGTGATTTTAAAAGATAGATACAGTTATCCCTTCCACATCATGACTTTCCCCATTGTGATTTCACAGGTCAACATAAGAAATTAAATGGGAATTTTCGGGAGTTTCATAGAAACTATAGACAACACACAAAGGCCAGCAGAAAACACAGAACCTATGACCAAATATTTAACCCAGGTTTTCCAATAAGGTGCCGTAAAGACCCTATAAAAGAAAGAGGAAAAATTCAGACTCCTTTTCTGTTATGAAGAGAGGGCCAAAAAACTTACAGGGATTTTCCAGATTTGTGGGAGCACCTTGTCCCTAACTCCTGTGATGTGGAAGGGAGAGCTGTACATTTAGGTGACTATAGTTGTATTTGAAATTTTAAAATTCTATCTATGCCAGTCCTTATGCCAGGTATTAGGCTATCTAAGACATAAAATGACGCAATTCCTCCTCTCAAAATGCTTACAGTGTAATGGAGCAGAGGCAGCATCAGCAAATGTAATCATACCATAAGATAGATTGTGATTAGTGCCATGGATAGATGTAAGAGAATTTGGGAAGGAGAGGTTCCATTCCATTAGAGAGGATTGGAGTAAACATGGAGAAAGCAGGGAGGGATGGTACCAGGTGACAGGAGGAAGGGAGTACAGCCTTCAGAGGAGGATGCAGCCTGCTCCCATTCAGAGGTAGGAGAAAGCAGAATGAGATCAGGAAACAGTTGGTGTCTCAGTTTGGCTGGAACATAGAATTTGAGAGAGGTGGAGTCATATAATCAGTCTGTCCTTGTCAGAGACAAGGATTTAGAAGATTTAGCAGACTTTTGGATAACACTCTTCAGTTGTGCTTGCAAGTTTCTGGTCTGCTGCCAAGTATATCCCAAATTCTTTCTGTGACAAAACAGCTTCCCTTTATACAGAACACTGTATTTGGCCCTTACCCAACACAGTGATTTCTGTTAAGAGCTTTGGCTCTCCAGGGTCTAGGTCTGGTAGCCTGTGGTATTTACAGATGCTGTCTCCTAGATGAATGATTACAGAGAGGAATTAGTATGGATCAACAGATGAAACCAGAGAATGGCACTATATGATGATATATAAAATACTATTGCCCTTTCCTACAATTTAATGTCAGACCTTAGGAACTTGACCTAATTTATCCTGACTTTCAGTGACTTAGAACAGGATACTTCCTGGTGGGCATGTTCAGCAGGCATATGCTTACAAGTCCAGGTGTGCATTAGGACAGCCAGCCTGTGTATTACTTATGGATATTGAAAGACATGTTGTCCATGGTACAAGGCACTACTAGGCTTATGAAAAAGGCTCATTGCCATGAGTAACAATATGTGACATTTGTATCTTAAGATTTGAACTTAGGGGAGGATGAGTTAAAGAATTTGTTGGAATAGAGGCAATCCACTTACCTCCCTGTAGGTTATGGAAATTAAAACCTGTAGAAATCTGGTCACTTCCTTGCTATTACAGGGGCCAACTCAGCCCTAGCTTTGCATGCTGGGTTTCATCTGATAGCCCAGGCTACCTTGAGGATTAGGAAAAGTTTATAAGTCCCCAAAGATAGCATTTTGAACATATTATTAGGGCTTGTGTCCAGGATAAGGGTGCAGAATCAGTCCTGTGTGTGTGTGTGTGTGTGTGTGTGTGTGTGTGTGTGTGTGTGTGTGTGACTGTGTCTGTCTATACCTATGTCTGTCTGTGTGTTCATAGGGGGGTTAGAGAAGAGAACAAAGGTATTAGGGACAGCAGTCCAAAAGCGTTGCAGGAGATATCATTGGTTCTTTTTCTTTAAGACAGTTAGAGTAGCCAGCTTTATGTCTTGTGTATGACTGAACCCCCAAATCAGTTGTTCTTTTTCTCCTGAGAACGCTCTTTTAAAATAGTCAATGGCCAAAGATTCTCATAGGCTCCTTAGGAGCAATCAATCCTTTCCGATGTTGCCTAATACATTTTTTTTAAAGGAAAGAAAAACTAAAATGAATATAGCAGGTGTTAGATTTGTCAGAGATTTATCATGACCTTGAACAAATTGTGAATTTAAGAAGATAGTATGGTGGGAAGAAACTAAGTTTGAGTCTTGATTCAGCTAAAATAATAATTATTATTATAGATTTAAAAATAATAGTAATAATAGCTAGCATTTATATAGCACTTTAAGGTCTGCAAAGCACTTTACAAATAGTATCTCATTTTATCCTCACAACAACCCTAAGTGGCGGGTGCTATTATTACCTCCATTTTATAGGAGAGGAAACGGAGGCAGTTAAGGGACTTGCCCACAGTCACACAGCTAATATGTCTAAGATCAGATTTGCATTCAGGTCTTCCTAACTCCAGGTCTAGTGATCTATTCACTGTGGCTTTATATATACATATGCCATCGAAGAAGTTACTTAATGTCTCAATTTCTCTTTAAAATAAGAACAACAGGGGCAGCTAGATGGCACAGTGAATAGAGAGAGCACTGGCCCTGGAGTCAGGAAGACCTGAGTTCAAATCCGGCCTCAGACACTTAACACACACACACACACACACACACACACACACACAGACATGCACAGAGTAGCCATATGACCTTGGGCAAGTTATTTAAACCCAATTGCCCTACCTTCCCCACTCCAAAAAAAAAAAAAGGCAAAAAATAAAATCTATTAAAAAATAAATATATATAAAATGCTTTGCTGTTTAGCTATCCTCTTACTACTAAGGCATATTACAGGTGGATCTATAAAGAACAGAACAAACATTTATTAAGTTCCTACTGGGTGGTGGGCATATAGAACAAGGGGTTTTTAGCCTGGAATCCACAGATAGATTTCAGGCAGGTTCATGAACTTTGAATTTGAAATTCTGTCTTTTTAATCCTCTAACTGAAAATAGCATTTATTTCAATTATAAGCATAGACAAGTGAAAAGTAGTATTGCTATTACTAGTTTGTAGATCCTATGTATTTTTTTTTTTTGCATTTAAAAGTATTTTTCAAAGAAGGGGGTCTTTAGGTACAACAATACTGCCAAAGATCCATGATGAGGTAGTTAAAATCATGTAATATTAAAAAGGAAAGGAATGGGTTTTGAAATGAAACTGAGCAATCAGGACAGGCTTTTTGCATATAAAAGAGAGCCATGATTTGAAGAAATGCATGACTCCTTCCTTGCCCCAGTATTCTACTTTCTGTTTCTACTAACAATTTCTGTAATGAGAGGTTAATGTCTTTAGATTAATAAACATCCCTTTTTCTAGCATGAACCTAGTCCTGAGAGGGTTAATACATTAAACTATTTTCATTCATTTACACTTTAGTATGAATTAATTTATCATAATCAATATCAATTTCCTTCTTAAATAGCTTAGGGCTAGGGGCAGCTAGGTGGCACAGTGAATAGAGCACCTGCCCTAGTGTCAGGAGGACCTGAGTTCAAATAAGGCCTCAGACACTTAACACTTAATAGCCGTGTGACCTTGGGCAAGTCACTTAACCCCAATTGCCCTGCCTTCCATCCTCCAAAAAGCAAAAGGAAAAAAATAGCTTAGGGCGTAGAAAATTGGAGTGAGGAAGGGGAGGGAAGCAGAGAAAAGAGGGAGACAGAAAAACTGGGAGAGACACTGAGCCTGGACTGGGCAGACTTCCCTGAAGTATCTCAGCTTGGGGCCTTGAGTGCAGAGGTAAGGTAGAAAGCTAAGTACTGCACTGAAAGGCTTTACCTCATTCAGAATTTGCTTAGGGCTAGTCCTAAATGTAAATGAAGGTCTTTGGTGGAGAGGGACCTTTTAGGAAGAGAAGGAATTGAAATCTGGCACTCAGTAGTTAATATATTTCTCATAAATACTGACAAGTATATATAACATATTTAAAATATACTGAATTATATGGAGAAAAGATATTATATATTTACACTTTCTTATTTATCATTGCTACTTAATGAAATTATTGTTATGAATAATACTTGTGTTTGGAATTTCATATAAAATTTGAAAAAGAATTACTCTAGTTTTAATGTGAATAGAGTTAAATGTCTAGTATTTTTTTATAATGGGAGTGGGAGAGGGGAAAGCACAGTGTGGATAAATTCAATCCCAGACACCCTTTAGGAAGACTGTCCTCTGCTAAGGACGTCTTACTGGAGCTGCTAACAAAGTGGCACAATTGATTGATTTACATTTCACCTCCTTTCCCTCCCTTTTTCAGCCTCTGCTATGGGTGCTAATGAGCAGTGAAATGGCTAAGAGATATAGGAGGCCAAGAAGGAAAATCTTGGACTTGCAGAAAGCAAAAATGGAATATTTAGCCTATGGATAACTGACTATTAGCTGCATTTGTATTTCCATGCACACTGGTTTGTTTTGTTTTTTTTCCTTCCCATTCCACATTAATTGGCAAAATGCATTGATATAATGAAATGTAATTTAAAAAAAAATGAAGTGAACCCATGCTGTGAATCACAAAATGTCCATCCTTTCCTATTTTCCTTTCTCTCTCTCTTTTTTTTTCCAAATCATCTGGACATATTTGAAGTTGGTTTTTGCTTTTGTTTTTTCCCATTCCTGCTACTTTTACTTAGGTTGATGTGTATCTATCATCTAAACTTGAGAGTGAAAGTTCTTAAGAGAGTAAGTTCTGTGTTTTGAGAAGTAGAGGATTCACTTTAATGCTGCCTGAGGTTTGCATCTGGGTGGAAAAACCACACCTTCAACCTCATTTTGTTGTGTAATTCTAGTCCCTTATTAGTAGCAGCAATTGCTTAGCTTTTACATTTTAAAAAAGTTCACCTTAAATGAATTCCTAAGTAAGTGACTGCAAACTCTTTCTTTTGGCCTGGAAAAAAATATTGTTAAAAATATGGCAGGCTTGCAATTTGTCAGTTTATTAGTGATTCTTTTCAGAATAAGCAATAAGTAATATGTGTGCTAGATTTTCATTTAATGAAGCAATCTAAGCAATTGAAATTTGTGTAAAAGGAATTTCTTTAAATGACCTAGCCCAATATAAAGAAGCTCTTTAATTTCAACATTATTATTTTTTTTAAATTGAAAGCTTATGAACATCCCAGTTAGAATATTGAGTTAGAAAGTCTTTTTTTATCTGGCAGTTGTCTACTGACCAAATTATTGCTGCACTAGGAAGAAGTACATGTTATTAACAATTCAATTAAAAAGAAGAGATTTTCATACTTTAAAATTTATATTTGGTACAAAATGAGATATACAACAGTCTTGCATTGAAATACTTTCAAATATGGGGATAAGAATAGAACAAAATAGAAAGCTAACAGATTGATAGAAAAAATAATCAAAATGGTTCGGCAATCATTCTGAAAATGTCTTTCCCTACATAAAAATAAATGTGATAGGGATTTGGTATTACTGTTAAAAACAGAAGTGGAGGTTTGCTTAAAAGCCAGTTAGTCTCCTTATATTGGGAAGAAGTTTGGATGATGTTTCTCATCCTAGCTATCCATTTGTTAAATCTAGTTAGCACATTTTCCAAGTTTCAAAATTTGGATAGAGTCATGCTCCTATTGTTTACAGTTTTCTTGTTGTACCCCAATAAAGCAAGACAAGATCCCCAAGATTAAATTTAAAAAGTGGATTTTATTACCATGGGACTGTTGGGGTACATGGTCACCCAAATCAGACAGTGCTTTGGCACAGACATTGTGCTGGTTTTATAGAGGTTCCATAGCCAGGTTACTTAAGCTGAAATTACAGTGATTTAAGCTGAAGCTACAGTGATTGGTCAGTGTACATTTGAATTTCCCTTGGCAGGAAACCCTAGGCTGGAACTCCCGCCCACACCCACAGGTCAATCAGGGGAAGGGAAGGGGTGGGGGTGGGGGGGGGTCATGATTATTTACAGATCAATTAAGGGAGGGGAAGGTGGAGTTCTCTGCTTTACAAATCAATGAAGGAAAGGGAAGGTTGAGTTGACTGCTTTACAAATCAATGAAGGGAAGAGAAGGTTGAGTTGTCTGCTTTACAAATCAATGAAGGGAAGGGCAAAGTCCAGTTGTGTCCAACATTCTCAGCTACAGATATTGATGTCCCTCTTATGTGATTATTAAACTATACTCCATGAATGTTCTATTATTTTAGAATGAGAGGCATCATGATGTAATGCAACAGAATACTATACTTTGAATCAGAAGGACCTTAAGGGTCATGGCACTTTTCCATCTAATTTGCAACTGAAACATTCCATAAGTGTTATCTCCCCTATTAGAATGTGAGCTCCTTGAGATCAGGGGCTCTGTTACTTGCCTAATGACTATCCATCCACTGATCCATTATAAAATTTGGTAGAAAGCCAAATTCAGATTAATTGCAATCATTGATCTTGATTTCCCTGAAAGAGAAACATACCATACTTTTGAATAGGAAGCTGGTAGAATACTTGTAAGTGAAATATATGTTATCAGATGCAGTCAATTAGGTTAGGTTTTACTTAATTTTTTCTTTGTCACATGGGAGGATTTGATGTTGGTGTTGGTGGCTATGTTGGAAAATGATGAAGATATTTAAAAAGTGAAAAGTAAAAGTTACTAATTCAGAAAATAAACTTTGTTGGGAAAAAAGTATATCTATTCTTGTTAATTCTTTGTTTTCAAAGAGAACCAATGGCATCATGGAGGGATATCTTGACTTGTATGTGATTTGGATTTAAGTGAGGCACACTTTCTAAAAGTCATCAGCTTCTCACTCTCTTCCTGAGTTATCAGAGTCCAGTGGCAAGACAAAAAGTCCTGGGGGATAGCCCAGAATGCATTGGATGACCTTGTTGTCTTTGATAATCTGACCAAGCTCTGTACAAAGGCACCACCACAACAATACAAAACAGGTTAAAAAGCTAAAAATTCAGTCAGCTAGATTCATGTTGTTGTTATGCAGGGAATAAATGAGAGAATCTAGCTAGCTATTTCTCCTGTTGATTCTAAGATTTACTATCAAAGGTACTAAGTATTTTACAGTAGAGAGCCTCCACAATATGGACCACAAAGTCACTAATTAATCAGCAACCCTGTTTGGTATCAGAGGATAGAAAGAATAGTATTGGCTGTCTCATTGGTCTACACCAAGCAATTAACTTAATGGACACTTGAAAAACTGCCAGGTTGTTTTAATATGCTATATAGATATCCTTTCACACATAGTATTTTCTGATCATTGTGGATGACTTATTGTTGCCCATATGTATCATTCCACTTTCCATCTCTGTACCTTTGCATAGTTTGCCCTTGTGCCTGGAATGCACCCCTTGCCGGCCCAGCCCCACTCCCCCGCTGCCTTTTAGAGCTCATCTCAGATACTCTCACCTATATGAGACCTTTCCTCAACCTCTCAGTTGCTCTTACCCCCTTCTTAAATTGCTTTGCATTTGCCTTATATACATTTTATATTTTATCTTTATAAGTAAGCCTGTTGTTTCACACCCAATTAAATATAAGCTCCTTAAGGGCAGGGATAATTTCATTTTTGTCTTTGAATCCCTTGCATATAGCACAGCATCTAGTACAACATAGTCCCTTGATGAATACTTGTTAAATGAATGAATAAGTGAATACATGGTTTCTTCCAGTAGATATCCTGTCAGAAAATTGGGCAGCTATTTGTATAGAGTGGAAACACATGCCCTTTACTATGTAATTAAACTATACTGGTCTTTATTCAGTCCAGTGTTAATCTCTGTCAGCTTCTCCTATTCATTTTTCTTTAATTGTAAAAGCTTACTCTCAGAAAATGACTCCCTGGTGAGTGTTTCTAGGTATTCAGCATTGGCTGGTGGCAGTTATAAAAAAGGTTTTTCTTTCAGATACCTCAGAGTGAATGCTCACATTTTCTCAAGTCTTGGTTTTCAAGTGACCACACCTTATCAAACCTTTACTCATCCTATCATCCATTGGATCCATTCTGAAGGTAGTTTAAAACTGGAATTGCTTAACATAACAGTGCACTCGCTGTCTTGTGAAATGTAGTTCCAAGTTTTGGGAACTGGCTTCTTGGATCTCCCAATCAAGAAACTAATGATCTAGGAGTCATAAAAAACAGTGTTTTAGGGAAAATATTCCATGAATATTACCCTACATACTAAAATATGTTCCAGAGTATCCCATTATGTACTTCAAGCTTTGCCAGAAGCTACAGCTTATTTCTTAGAACTATATTCTGTTTTTCATATTCTTCAGAATTTTCACATGTCATAGGCAACTCTACAGAATTTCTTAGACACCTTGCTCCTTTAGGACATTATATCTATATGTCTATATCTGTATCTATACCTTTCTATCTATCCATATGCATGCATATACATATATATGCTGTATATATACATATATACATACATACATACACACACACACACACACACACACACACACACACACATATATATTTATTCTTGCCATTTTATAGGTATGGGTGTGTCTTCCTGTCTATGGGTCTGTGTGTATTTGTTTTTTTAAGCTTGCCGTTTGCCATGTGTCATCCAAGGATAATTTTTTCTCAGTACTGATTTTCAATTCAGAGAAAACCTGGCCACCAAAGTACAAATGTCACCATAATCACCGTAGCTATGGTTCCTTCATGTTCCACCCTTTCTTGTACTTCTTCCAAATGGTTATGTGTGAATACAGTTTAGCAAATTTACTCCCCTCTTTGGCCAGAGAAACATTCTCTTTTGCTTTTGAAAACTTCCCTCCATGAAAAGGCCATTTTGCTCTCCAGATACAGGGTAGAAAAACAGGTTCTATGACTTTTTAATCTTTTATGGAAAATCTAATCCTGGATTTTGACTTGTGAATATATGTGTGTGTTGTACCAGTCAACCTTTATTTTTTTAACTACATAAGTCAATTTTGAAAAATTCTCACATTTATAGATATTAAAACATAAAGGTCCTAGAAACAAGAACTGACAACAATTCTTAAGGAAAGTAAAATGCTATATTTAGCTATTTTCTGTATTCTTTTAACAAAATATGTGTTTCGGGAGAAATCCATTGAGAGAAAACATTTAATTTGTATATAGCTATTCCACGTAAATGGAAATATCCAAATTATTATGCTTTTCTAAGAGAAAAAGATAATCAAGGCTAGGCTTACCTGCCAAAATCTAGACTTAATTAGTAATCATGGGAACAAAATGTCATTTGTAAAGTAAGATTAATTTGTAGCAAAATGACTTATATACTGTGTGGCACATTTTCTTTTCAATTGGAAGTCATCATTGTTGTAAAAAAGAAAGTTTTTTTTACTATTCTACTTATCCTCAAATTTTAGTTTGGAGCCTCTGGCCCCAATCCAATCCTGCTTGTCAAACACACTCAATATGTAAATGCTATGACCCATTTCAGGGCCAAATAATCCTAATTTTAGTAATTTGCATTTGTCACTTTCCTTTAAGTTCCATTAGTGTATGTAGAAATTGTACATACAACAGACCAAAATACTCAACAGATACTAGAATTAGGGACAAGGAAAACTTTTTGTATTTACTGAGAGTTTAAAATTTGTCATATTAAGTGTGTGTTTTATTCCTTCTACAGAACTGTGACCTAGACCAGCAGAGTATAGTTCATATTGTACGGCGAGCCCAGAGAGATGATCAAAAAGGGGGTGATTCTGGGCAGAACAATCCTGGACACTCCAGAAGAGTCACAGGTAGAGAACCGGAGAGCTTGACCAGAGTGGACCTCAGTAGCAGCATCCTCCCTGCTTATTCTGTGGGCCTGGCCATTATTCTGGGTAATGAGGACAAGGATGCATCACATCAAGCTGGAAATTTAGGTAAATTCCTGTGTCTATGTGCTTAAATGTAAATGATTTTCCTTTTTCTTATTTTTTTAAGATATGTGTGAAGAATGTTCCAAGTAAGGGGAGATATAAAGCATCATTTATTTTAGGGATGGCTTCTTAAATACCTGTGTATTTTAGATCATACCTTTTGGAAGACATATTTGTCTGGTAGAAACCAATGACTGGAAAACTGGGGTCTAATAGCCTAAATTCTGAGGTGAGTTTCTATGGCTTACTTGAAATTCTGAGCACTCTATGCAGTATTTATTAAATGCTTACTGTATGCCAGGTACTGTGCTGAGACTGGGAATGCAAATACCAGCAGAAATTCATTATTCTTTGAGATTGTATCTGATCAGAGGACTGGAGGGAAAAGCAAAGAACTTTCAAAACTGCCATTTAAAGATTGCTGCCAGGCCAGCCATATCTTCATTTCCCACTAGACTATACTAATTTGACTTCTCTACCATACTCTACAACAGATGGTACAAATTTGGCTTTTCTACCATGCTCTACAACAGATACTGTATCTCCCCTGCATTCTTTTCAGCTTTCTTTTGTGTGTTGTCTTCTTTTATTAGGTTATAAGCTTCTTGCATGCAGAGATTGTCATTCTTTTTTGTATTTGTATCCTCAGAGCCTAGCACAGGGCCAGGCATATGGGAGGTGCTTAATAAATGTTTATTCATTGACTTACTATAAAAGACAGGTAGGTGGGAGATGGACTATCCTGTTCAAGGAAGAGCAAAACCAGTGTTACTCTGAATCATAGAATGTATGAAGGGGATTAAATTGTAAGAAAACTTAAAAAGGTAATCCCATAGGTGCTTAATAAATCCTAATTAACTTGACTTGAAGTGACAAGGTTGTGAAAATTTTTTAAAGCCAAATGGGAGTTTCTCTTTTATCCTGGCAGTAATTGGGAGTTATTGGTGTTTTTTGAGTGAGGTCAGGGGTTGACATGATTAGACATGTGAATTTTAAAGATCAAGTTGGCAGTCCATTGGAGAATGGATTTAAGTGGGGAAAGACTTGAGGTGTATCAAACAAAAGGCTTATACAATATTATCCATGCATGAGGGGTTGGAGCTTGCACCAGGATGACACTTGTGTCATTAGAGGAGAGGAGACCTATTGGACAGAGGCTTTAAAAGTAGAAAAGAGGGGTCTTGGCAGCAGATTGTATCTGTGGAGTAAGTGTGAGTGTGTTGTGTGCAAATATTATTGTCAGCAAGATGATGAATCTGAGTGAGTGAATGATGGTGTTCTTGACCTATCAGAAAAGTTTGGAAGTGGGAAGAACTTGAGAATCATCTGCATAGAGATAATAGCTAAACCCACAGGAGTTAGGTCACTAAGTATAATCCTTATAGAAGGAGAAAAGAAGAGGCCCTCATGGCAAACTCTTGGAAGATACACCCACCATTAGCAAGTTTGAGTAAAGTCCTGCAAAGGGGACTGAGAAGGAACTGCCAGATAGGTAGGAGGAGGACAAGGGAAGAACAATGTCATGAAAATCTAGAGAAAAGAATCTGCAGGGACAGGTGATTGTCAGTCAGAGGCCTCCGAGAAGACCTGAAGGATGAGGGTTGCAAAAAAGGCCGTTAGGTTTTGCAGTTAAGAGACAATGGGTAGAGGGTGGCAGAGACAAGATGTCAGAGTTAAAACAGGACCTTCATGAAGTTCTGGCTCCAACCACCTCTAATATATGTAAAAAATGACTCTAAACAAATTTTAGAGCTACAGAACCCACAAAGTGACAGAGAGAAACAAATCTCCCACTGAAGGCAGCCTGGAAGGATGACAGAAAGGGTCTGTTGCAGTATGCTGGGAGCCAAATGCATTCCTGTGAGCTGTGGTTCTGGCCCCAGGGCAGCTCCAACCATCAGGGTCCAGGGCAGACTTCAGGAGAGTGAATCACCAGCAGTTGTGGTGGCTTCCAGACTTCTCAACCTATAAACTCCAAAGACAACTCCAAAAAGTCAGTGGGGAACTCTGTCAGAATGGGGACAGAAGAGCTCAGTCTGGCCCCTGCCCCCGGGGCAAGAAGTGGTGGAGGTGTGGTGGCTGCAGCTGTGACCTCATGGCTCCTTCGAGAGCTCCTGGCCTTCATATTGGAGGGGGACCAAGCAACCATCCAGAGGGTAATCACTCTTGTTTTAACCTGCTTAGATCTGGATCACGGTCTTGGGTGGTAGTCCTGGGTGTGTGGTCAGTGTGCCAGAGCCTGTGGTGTTTTTAAAGAGAGTGCCCTCCTCAGAGCTCCAGCAGTTGCAAAAACCCCAGCAATTTAAGACAAAGCTCTCTCCATTCTAGAAGCAGAGTTCTACCATGGCAAAGAGCTCAAAAGTCAAGTAATTAGTTGGCAAGATGAACAAGCAAAGGAAACACAGTAAGACCATAGAATCCTTTTTTTGGAGACAAAAAAGATCAAAGCATGCAACGGGAGGAAGACAACAAAGTCAGAACTCCTGCATCAAAAGCCTCCAAGGAAAATATGAATTGGTTATAGGCCATGGGGGAACTCAAGAAGGATTTTGAAAATCAAGAGAAGTGGAGGAGAAATTGGGAAGAGAAATATGCAAGAAAATCATAAAAAGCAAGTAACAGCCTGCTAAAGGAGACCCAAAAAAATACTAACAAAAATGACACCTTAAAAAATAGACTAACTCAAATGGCAAAAAAGGCCCAAAAAGGCAATGAGGACTTCTCAGATGGAAAAGGAATTTCAAAAACTCACTAATGAGAATAATTCCTTCAAAATTAGATTAGAGGAAATAGAAGTTAATGACTTTATGAGAAATCAAGATACTATAAAAGAGATCCTAATAAACAAAAATATAAGGCAATGTGAAATATCTCATTGGAAAAACCACTGACCTGGAAAATAGATCCAGGAGAGATGATTTAAAAATTATTGGACTACCTGAAAGCCATGATCAAAAAAAGAGCCTAGAAATCCTCTTTCAAGAAATTTTCAGGCAGGATTACCCTGATGTTCTAGAACCAGAGGAAAAAAAGAGAAATGGAAAGGATTAATCAATCTCCTCTTAAAAAAAGATCCCCTAAAGGAAGCTCCTAGGAATATTATAGCCAAATTCCAGAGTTCCCAGGTCAAGGAGAAAATACTGCAAGCAGCCAGGAAGAAACAATTTGAGTATTGTGGAAACACAATCAAGATAACATAAGACCTACCAGCTTTTACGTTAAGGGATTTAAGGGTTTGGAATATGATATTCTAGAGGTCAAAGGAGCTAGGATTAAAACCAAGAATCATCTACTCAGCAAAACTGAATATAATGCTACAGGGAAAAAATATGATCGTTCAGTGACACAGAGGATTTTAAAGCATTTTTTATGAAAAAACCAGAGCTGAACAGAAAATCTGACTTTCAGATACAAGAAGTAAGAGAAGTATGAGAAGGTAAACAGGGAAAAGAAATCATAAGGAGCTTATTAAAGTTTAAGTATTTACAATTTTACATGTAAAAAGGATAACTGTAACTCATGAGACTTTTCTCAGTATGAAGATAGTTGAAGGGAATATATCTGTATATATGTATGCATACATATATATGTATGTATAGGAGTATATATATGTATGTGTGTGTGCATATGTAAGTACATGTATACATAGAGGACACAGGATGAGTTGAATACAAAGGGATAATATCAAAAAATAAAATTAAGAGGTGAGAAAGGTATATATTGGGAGAAGAAGAAAGGGAAAGATAGATTAGGATAAATTATCTCATATAAAAAAGGCAAGAAAAACTTTTACAATGGAGGGGAAGAGCAGGAAGGTGAAATGGAATGGGTCAACCTTACTCTCATTGAATTTGGCTTAAGGAGGGAATAACATATACACTCAATTGGGTATCTTACCCTATAGGAAAAATAGGGGGGAAGGGGATAAGAGGGGAGATGATAGAAGGGAGGGCAGATTGGGGGAGAGGATAGTTAGAAGCAAACACTTTTGAAAAGGGACAGGGTCAAAGGAGAAAATAGAATAAGTGAGGGGCGGTTTAGGATGGAGATATAGTCTTTCACAATCTTTACTGCTATGGATATGTTTTGTATAACTGTACATGTTCAACCTATATTGAATTGATTATCGTCCCAGTGTGGTTGAGTGTGGAGGGAAGAAAGGAAAATATCTGGAACTCAAAGTTTTAAAAACAAATGTTTAAAAAAACTTGTTTTTTACATGCAACTGGTAAATAAGGTATTACAGGCACTGGGTATAGAAATCCATCTTGCCCTACTAAGAAGTTGGGGGGGTGGGTTGGGGGAGGATGTAAAAGAGAACAGATGGGGGAAGGGGTATTCAGTAGGCTCTATATTTTTGGCTTGGGTGTAAGGGAAAGGGAGAAACATTTTGTAACTCAAGATCTTGTGGAAATGAATGTTGAAAACTAAAAATAAATAATTTTTTTTTTTTAAAGAGAGACAATTTGTAGCTTTGGAGGGAGAAGTTTTCAGTTGAATATTGAAGTCAGAAGCCAAACCACAGAGGACTGGGAAGAAAGTGAGAGGACAGAAGTGGAGACACATATGGTGGAAGGCTTTCTCAAGGAGTTTATCCACAAAAGGGAGGAGACCTATACCACGATAGCTCGTTGGTATGATTGGATCCAAATGAGTGGGATTGTTTCTGGTTTTTTGGGTTTTTTTTTTTAGTATAAAGGAGAAATGTGTGTCAGCCAGCAAGTAGAGATTGAAAATTAGTGCAGAAGTGGGTATAATAGAAAGTACAACCTGCTAGAGAAGATGGAATAGCATGAGGCCAATGGTGTGTCTAGCAGGAGACGGAGTCAGAGCATGTGTTTACCTTAAAATGTTTCCTTTTCTCATTGAAAACTAGTCTCAAAACTTATCTTTAGGAACCTTACCCTGCTTGCACTTTCACAAAGTATGAATAATTAAAAATCTCCTAATCTTTCTAATAGTATGAAAATATAAAGTAAGAAAAAGGAAAAAGTAATTACTGCTCACCTAGCTCTTCTGTAATGTTACTTTGTAGCAGGCTAGAATTCCCAGTTCTTATATAGAGCCCAGTACAATATGTATGGTTATTAAAGTCAGAAATATAAGCAAAACAAACCTGGAGTACCATGAAATCACTTCAAGCTATAGATAAGTTGGTCTGTTATATGGATTTTTCCCACTGACGTTCAAATAACGTTTCCAGTAGTGTGTGGAATGCTGATTGAACCTAAATGTGTCATTTTAAAATTTAACAACACGTTCATGTGGCACTATAGTTTTTTTATGCATAACTATTGGGCAGATGAAAATTTCAGTTTTATAGAAATTAATCATAAAGCAAAGATCAATCCTCATCAATTATCACTTGCAAGGATTAACACTGAAATCACAAATCTCACTTAATGAAATATAATACCTAAAAAGCCAAATTTGGATCAAAGACTATAAATAGACAACAGCTATTAGAAAAATGATCTTATTTTGATTCTTTGGTAATAGCTAATTATTAGTTTAAGTCAGACTTTGTGCTTTCATGTCATTTGTTAAATACACATATATGTAGTATATGTATATACATATATGTCTATGCCTATATGTATATGGTAGGGCTGGATGCAGTTCACAGAAAATCAGTCATTGCCCATCCTTCAACAAGAGATTATAATAAATCTATTCATTAATCCATATATTGAACATGTACTATTTATGTGTCATATTCTAATGACTATATTAATCATATCTGACATTCATATAGCTCTTTAAGTCTATAAGTACTTTACATTATCCTGTTGAATAACCTGAGGCAGAGATTGCAATTGGTTAAATGTGAATTGTTTGGCATAGAAGAAGACTGAGACAACTATGAAGTCCATCCTGAAGAGAAACACAGTCAAAAGAGGAGTCAGAAAGTGAATAAAAACAGAATATATGGAAAAAAGACTGAAATTACCAAATATCTCAGAAGCATGAAAGTTTAGTTAAAGACCTTGACTATAAGTAGATACATTAACAGGGGAAGATTCTATTAACAGAAGGGAATTTAGTTTACAGATCAAATAAATGAGTGCAGACACCCATGAATAAATATTGCAAGATAAAGGAAAATGAATCAAAACCTGATGAAGTAGAGGACCCTATGGATTCCTGAGGCCAGCTCAGGAAGGGCCCTGACAAAATGGAGAGCATGGAAAGAAGGCACGGGTCAGGTAGGAGCCTCACAGCAGTGAAGTCCGCTTATTCATCTGAGGTTCAGATAATGTACCTTTTACAGAGTAAGCTAGTTCCTGTATCACACATGACGAGCTGTACCCTCCCTTGTACTTAGTTCCCTTTGTGTCACTACTATCAGGTTGAGCAAGAATTCAGGGCTCTGTTCTTTGCACAACAGGGAGAGTGGTGAGGCAACATCTGGTTGGCCTGGGAGCAGCTGCAAGAAGCTGGCTGCTTCTACCTGCCTACCTTAGAGTCGGCCCTCTACAGATTCCCACGAGCGCATGGGGCCACGGGACAAAAGTTCATAAATGGTTTAAAAGAGAAATGGGGATTACAATAGCAGAATTTATGCCCTGTAGAGAAGAAATAATTGACAAAATAGAAAAATATTTGAAGCCACAGAGACAAGTTTTATGAAAAAGACAAAAGAGAGAATAAGTGATTGCAAATGCAAAAACAGAAGAGAAAGTTAAATTGAAGAAGAGAAAACAAAAAACAGTAACATTAAAAAATGATCTCCAGGGGCGGCTAGATGGCGCAGTGAATAGAGCGCGGCCCTGGAGTCAGAAGGACCTGAGTTTGGAGCCGGCCTCCAACACTTAAGCCACACAAACAAAAACCTAGCCGTGTAACCTTGGGCAAGTTACTTAACCCCAATTACCCTAAAAGGGGCGGCTAGGTGGCACAGTGAGTAAGAGCGCCGGCCTCGGAGTTGGGATGACCCGAGATCAGATCCGGCCTCAGAAAATGAGCACCCACGCATAAATAATGACTAGCCGTGTAACCTTGAGCAAGTTACTTAACCCCAATTGCTTTAAAAAAAAAAATGATCACCATACAAGCAAGACATATTGATATCAAAGACAGGGTGAGAACTATGGGTCTCCCAGAACATAGCAAGTCAACAACGACAACAACAAACCAACATCATAAACATCATGTTGTAAAAATATTACAAGAAAACTGCCCAGAACTTCTGAACACTATATATGAACACTATAAAGCAAACTGCCAGGCCTTAGAATATATAGTTAACCTCTATAGGAAAAAAAAATAAAAGTCTTGTTTTTTCTATCTTG
Source organism: Gymnobelideus leadbeateri (assembly GCA_011680675.1). Lineage (NCBI taxonomy): Eukaryota > Metazoa > Chordata > Mammalia > Diprotodontia > Petauridae > Gymnobelideus > Gymnobelideus leadbeateri. The sequence goes on along the minus strand of WOXC01005805.1, from coordinate 516,300 downwards.
ACCAAAAGAATAGTATCAGAAGCCCTGTCAGAAGCTTTATGAAAATCTTGATAAATCCCAACAGAATATTCCTAACATACCAGACTTGTAACAGTGTCAGAAAAGCAGTTGAGGTTATTCTCCTATAATATTTTTTTTTTTTTGAGAAAGCCCTGATAACTCTTTGTGCCTACCATTTTTTTTTCTTTTTTTTTTCAGCTCATTAACCATCCTTTTAATAACAAGTCCTGGAATTTTTCCAGTAACCAAGGTCAAGCTCATTGATCTATAGTTTATGGACTTCACCTTCTTTTTCCTAAAAAAAAAAAAAAAAACAAACAAACAAAAAAAACTGAACATTTACTATTCTTTGATCTGCTTCTCTACTCTGTACTTTTCCCCTCCTTCCCTACCAGTTGTTAGCTTTATTTTTCTTCAAGTTTTAGGTCTTTTCCTTTATTTTTTTTTTGTTGAATTTTTTGTTCCCCTCCACCTCCGTTCTCACAAAAGAAAGGGAGAAAGAAAGAAAGAAAGAAAGAAAGAAAGAAAGAAAGAAAGAAAGAAAGAAAGAAAGAAAGAAAGAAAGAAAAGAGGAAAATAAAAACTAAACCTTTGAAACAACTTATGTATAGCCATGCAAAAAAAATTCCCATATTGGGCATATTCAAAAATGTAGCTCATTCTACTTCCAAAGATCACTTAGAGTGGCTCAGCAATTACACCTTCCAGTTATGTCAGTACTCTGAAATATAATTCACCCTACGCCTGGGGATCTTAACCCATCAAGAGCTGCTGTTTGTTCTCCTCTTGTCTCCTTAACTATCTGGAGTATCTACTCCCTATTAGCAGTTTTTTTTTTTTTTAAATTTTGCCCTTTCCAGTGCAAAGAACATTCTTCTTGGCAGAGAAAAGAGAAATAAAATAACTCATGAGCAACTTTGCCTTCTCTCTCTCCCTCATCAGTGATAATTGTTTCATCCACCCTAAGCAGTGGTCTTATCCCTTCTTTGAACCTCCTCTTTTCTTCAGGATTGCTTTAAACAGACAACAAAAGAGACCCTTTTTTGATGGTCTTAGCTTTCCTTGCCAGCCTCAGTTCATTCTGTTTTAGCATTCCTAACATTATTCTTACATGCCCATGCCCTACTTTTGTATTCATCCTTGGTTACCTGCCTTTTCTTTCATCTTCTGTACATAAGACTTACCTTTGACTCTTTCGTCTGAACTCTTCTTAAATTCCCCATATCCCTCTTTAGTTGTAAAGCTCAGAAGGAGATATAATGTGCTTGTAAAGGTCTAGCTGGAGTTTGAGGATAATAGGGCAATTGATTACTTCACACTGCACAGTATATTTCTTTTTGTATCGATATATTTATAGCAGGCACACTATATGTTTTCTGAATTGTTGAATTGCTTAACTTGATCATAACATTTATAGTTTCTCTTTGTCGAGTGTTAATTTATAATTTTCAGCAGATATTTTTGTCTTATAAATTTGTTTCATTTGTCCTGCATGCTGCTACTTTGACAAATAATCTGTTTAGTTAGTTTGCTCAGTCTTTGCCTCCCCAACAGAAGAAACAATGAATTAGTTTAAAACACAGCCATATATCAGTTTAACTATGAAAAATGCTGGTTAGCTTGTGTTCCTGTTCCTCCATCTCACCATCCTCCCCCCCCCAAATATATGTATACACACACACCTACATATGTATTTATTGTGTGTAGTATGGAAATTCTGGTCCTTTTAAAAAGCCAGGCTATCACCTAATGGGTAAATAAAAAGGCTCTGAATAAATGGAGAAAGAATAGCTGGATCAGTGATATTAATGTGCTTTTGCTTGAAATGAATTTAGTGAGATCCCAATTAGTGTGAATAAAAAATTACCTGAAGTAGTCTCACATATTTTAATTTGCACTATTAGAAGTTATAATTATGTAAAATACTGTTATTATTTCCAACCCAATAGAAATATGCAGTACAAATTCAAATAATGTAACCACTTCATGGTTATTCCTTATTCATAGTAATCAGGACCTAGCTCCAGAGATTGGGTAATAGAGAGATCTAGAAATAGGGAATTTAGAGGCCATTTAACTCATGGCTCTCATTTTTCTTATAAGGAAACTGAGACCTGAAGAGGTGGAATGACTTGCCTTAGTACTTACTGTGGGTAAATAACAGAACTCAAATTTAAATGCAGTACCCATTGATTTTAGGTTCAGCCCTTCTTCCAATGTACGACATAGTCAAGGGTCAGCTATATGTGTCGTAAATGTGAATTGAACCAGTGTCTTCCTGACTATAAGGCCAGCTCTCTATTTATTATCCCAAAATAATTTGCTAAAACAAAATATAATTCCAATACAATTGTTAAAATTGGTAGGCAGATAATGTTGAATTTGGTAAATAGATCATTAGTTACTCAATTATAAGTTCCACTACTGACTTTTTGCCAGTGACAGAGTACAGTATGGGCTGAAAATATTTTTCCCAGGTACAAATCAGTCATCTGAATATACTAATGAAGCAAGGCAATGAATTATGAAGCAGGTTCCTATTTGAATACAATTTCAAATTTCATTTGTTTAAAAATTTACTTTAGCTGAGCAAATGACTTTGAGAGAGGAAATGAATAAATTTCTGAGTGTTCTGCATATCTTTAAAATTATTTAAAATATGAATTTGGTCTCTTCCATATACTTTTCTGAAATGGCAGTCTTGTGACATAGAGTGATTACCCAAAGCATTAAAATGATTTATCAAATTGCCAAGATTTTATTGTCCTTTTTCAGGAAAAATGGGTTTTCATCAAATCTGTACTTTTCAATATGTAAAATTAAAGAACAGAATATTATATGTTAGAAAAAACAGGAAATTTCTTGGTGGTCTTAGAGTCATGCTTCATATTTATTAGGCATTCTCTAAGTGTAATATGTAATTCTAAATGTAGGATGGGAAGGGGATACAAAGATACATAGGACATTGTGTGCTCATGAAAATAGGACAGGTATACACACATGCACACACAATAGCATATAAGTACACAAAAAGATTCCTAAGTGCTGTAAGATCAGATGAGGTAGCTAACTGGTGCAGTGGATAGAGTGCCAGGCCTGGAGTCAGAAAGAATCATCTTCCTGAGTTCAAATCTGATCTCAGACACTTATTAACTCTGTGACTCTGGGAAAGTCACTGAACCCTGTTTGCCTAAGTTTCCTCATTTATTAAATGAACTGGAGAAGGAAATGGCAAACCACTCCAGGATCTGTGCTAAGAAAACTTCAAATGGGGTCATGAAGAATTGGACACAGCTCAAATGACTAAATAACAACAAAATAAAATCAGGTAAGGGTAATAAATATGGTAAGGTTTCATGAAGGAAGAAGCATTTGAGCTGAGCCTTTAAGGATATCAAAGTGACACGAATTTGAGACAGTGTGAAATATACTCAGGAGACACTGATTAATTCAGAATGGCTGAAGCAGATGCAGTTAGTATCCTATAACGTTGAGTTTTTTCATTTTTTTTTCTTCTTTTATAAGCTCATGCACCATTTTAACAATAAATCCTGGGATTTTTCCAATAATCAAAGTCAAATTTACTGACCTATTGTTTACAGACTTTACCTTTCCCCCCCTAAAAAAACCACTACTAACACCAAAAAATACCAAAACAAACTGGAAATTTGCTCTCTGGTCTGTCACCTTTTCCTGCTTTCCTCCCATCCCCCAATTGTTATTTAGCTTTTTGCTTTCTTCAAGTTTTAGGCTCAGTTTCTCACCTATAGAGTGAGATGATCAGACTAAATAAATGTCTTCTAGAGGCCCTTCCAGCTCTAAGTCTGTGATTCTATGAGCCTGTGGACATGCTTTGACTTTTCTCTTCCTGCCTGGAATACCCTCTAACCTACTTATTAGTTGCTGAATTCCTACCCATCCTTTTTAGTATAAATCTAGTGCTCTTATCTCTGTGAAGTCTTCCCTGATCTATTTATCTCTTAGTCATAGCATCGTTTTGCACCTTTATAATGAAATGATCTGTTACTTATAGTTTTCACTATAGGTGTCTTATATGTCTACTAGAGTGTTAGTTAGCTTCAGGAGGGCAGAGAATAGGTATTATCTAAAATTGATCTATTTCTAAGGGCCTTATAAAGTGATGAGTACAGTAGTCACTTAATAAATGTGTGTTTGGTAAGAAGTACTCTGAGGAAAAGTAGGATAGGTTCAAGCCAGGTCATGGAGGACCTTTAATAGTAAGTCTAGGGAGTTTGATTTTGACCTTGGGCATAAAGAATATTAATGACTGTAAGCCTTTAGTGTGTGCTAGAAAGAAGTGTACATATCATCTATAAAATGAGGATAATAATAGCACCTAGCTCCCAGGTAGGTGATGATATAAATAAAAATAATTTTATTTTTATGTAATAATATAAATAAAATAAATAATATAATGTATTATATATAAATAAAAATATAGCATACTATATGTTAGTACTAATAATTGTAAAGCACTTAGCACAGTACTTGGAATATAGTAAGCACTTTATAAATCTTTGCTATTAGTATTATCACTCTTATTACCGTTGCTAAATATACTGCCAGTCAGTTGTATTTAAATAGTGTGTGTATACGTATATTGTATGTATGTATATATATATATATATATATATATATATATAAAACTATAAGCAGCTATCATCAGTTAATATTTTGTAGCAGATCAACACATTTATTAAGCCCTTTCTACCTGCATAGAATGGTTCTAGAGACAAAGAACTACATTATGTATGACCTTTCTTTAAGGAGCTAAGAATTGGTGAGTTATGACAAGAGACACAGTAAAAAATTACTGATTCCTGTGTGACTTTGGGCAAGTCACTTAACCCCCCCCAAAAAGCCAGTGATTCAAGACAAAACTATAGAGACAGATGATCAGGGTAATGCTAATTAATTGATTTCCCTCCAGATCCTCAGAAAATAATAGCAAGTAACAAAGAGGTAATAAGCTCTTAAGATGCAAAAATGGATTTTTACTTTGTTAACCTTTTGCAAGGTATAAATAATTTCTTCTACTCAAAACTGATGAAATTAGAGGGTGTTTAATCCATGGTCTGGCTAAAGATCAGCAATGCCTCTAGCTGTGCATTAGAGAGGTAGACTCTTGAGGGGGTGGCTAGGTGGCTCAATGAATAGAGCACTGGCCCTGGAGTCAGGAGGACCTAAGTTCAAATCCGGCCTCAGACACTTAACGTGAACTAGCCATGTGCCCTTGGGCAAGTCACTTAAGCCCAACTGCCCTGCCCTCACCACTCCAAAAAGCAAAAAAAAAAATAAAAAATAAAAAAAAATGAATAAAAAAGACAGACTTTCTTAGGAGTCAGTGGAGGTGGGAGTTGAGGCAAGAGAGAGCACTTAAAGATCTAGAAGGCCACATGTGGCCTTAATTAAGGTGTCAGGTTCTCTACCCCTGGTTATCAGCAATGCCCTTCTGCTGGCTGGACTTTTAAAATCTGGACTTTCAAAAATGGGGAACTCTGGATCTCCCCAATCATTGTTTATTAATGATCACTTCCCTCAGTAGAAGGCAAGTGACTGAAATGGATAAGTCGTCTTATAGGAAGGAGGACTCACATCGGGTAGGAGTCATAACTCAAAGCTAAAACACATATTTTAGAAGGGCCAAATAAACCTGAAATTTTCATTATTCACATATTACTTCTCTAGAAAATATAAATGATAATTAGTTTCTAAATAAGAAAAGTCCACATTTTAGGCATAAGTTTTCTCCAACTTAAAATACATCCTTTTTATCATGACCGAGATACTGACTGATAAAGAAATTGTGTCTGGTTCATATATGGTAAATAATGAAATCTGTTTGCCATTTTCTCTCATGCAGCCATTTGCATTTTGTCAGCCATAATTGATGGAAGGTTTTATCTTGTATACCTAAACATGATTTTGATTAGAATGAAAACTGGGTTGAAGAGTAATGGAAAGACAGAGTTGGTTTGGGTGTTTTGTTTGGTGTTTACTAGTGACCTGGAGGTATTGTTTTGATGTGTATACACTTTCCTGAAGTCACCTCTACAATGCAGTTTTGGGATTAAGAGTGGGGGTTGATAATTAAGTGCTAGAATAAATGGAGCCTGACTTAATTTTATGCTGTTGTAATGAGAGGCCTGTACCTTGTAGCACCTAAGTCTTTTCTCTCATGGTTTCCTTAATGGCAAATAAAGTAAATCATTTACATTCTTTGCTTTTTGAACCCTGAAGTCTTTTTGAGGACACTGGATATGAGCCAACATCAGAGGATTTGCACTTGACATAAGAGTGTGAGCTAAGGCAGATATTTACTGCTAGAGAAGTCTATTGTGGAAATCATTGGAACATTCTAATTAATGTTGAGTGTGCCAAAAATTCAACTGGGCTATTTACGTCTACTTTCTTGATTTGTTTTGAAGGAAAAAACTTAAAGAAATAATTATAAATCTTGTAGTGGATATTAACTTTGTTCTTTATAAAACCTGCTCTCAAATTTTCTAAATTTGTTCAGAATAAATAAATAAATTTAAAAATTTATAAAACTGTAACATCTTGGAACATTTTATTTTGAGAGGCTCCTTTAATAATACTCATGGAGCCCCCAAAGTAATACAGATGACTCATTAATCTTTTTAAGACTTCTGTGATGAAAGGAGAAAATAGTACCATGCCCATTTTACAAGAGAAACTGAAACTTAAATGACAAGAATTATTGGTAAATAACCTAATTTTAGTAATTAATTAAAAATATTCTAGGGAATGTCTTTTTAATAAAATATTTTATGATGTGTCATAGGATCAGCTAAGAATCAGCTTTGGTCTTCTAAACTTTGTGCATTTATAGTTGTACACTATGATAATTGGTGTTTAGAATAATGACTGTGAGACACTACAGTATTCTAAAGTGCTTTCTAATCTTTAATCATTACCGATTAAATTACATTTGGCATATTTTCAGTTAGAAGCAACAGGGTATAGTGGATAGGGATGAATTCAAGTTTCCTTTTGTGGCCTTGGGTGAATTTCTTAACCTCTCATCATTATAGGCAACTTTCAAAGATGATAATATGTTATATTATATTGGTAGAAAGGATTTCTTCCCTGGGAGTCCTCTATCAGTGAAATCACAGGAATAGTCCTTATTCACCTGTACTTTTACTATGTGTATTTTATTATTTTTTTGAAAATAGGTAATCTTTGTATTGCCTATATATATTAACCTTGGGTTAACTACATTATTCAAATAATAGAAGTTAACTCTAGTTAGATCCCTCCAACAGAACCCCTCTAACTCAGCCATTACTCAAATAACCAATGATTTTTCTGTGAGCCAAAAGCTTCAAGAAAATGTCAGGCCCGTGCCATTTGTTGCCACCAAGATAAAGTATAGCAGTATAGCATAGTCTATACTCTCCCTTCCCATGCCATGTGCCTCAAAACTCTAGGCCATAGGGATTTTAGATGTAAATTAAAGCCATCTAAATAAAAAAACTTTGAGCCTAAAAAGTTCCTTTTCTTTAGGACTACATGGATTTTTGGGTGGGGGATTTATAAGAAGTTGGATAAAAAAAAATTCCACTTCTAAAGGGAGATCAGTGGTATAGTTGGTAGAGCATTTGACCTAGCATCAGGAAGAATGAAGAAATCAAATTAGCCTTAGACACTCATTGTGAGATCCTGGGTAAGTCACTTAGCCTCTGTCTGACTCAGTTTCCTCACCCATAAAATAGGCATAACAATTAGTATCTGCTTCCCAGGGTTTTTAGGAAAATTAAGTGAGGTAACATTTACAAAGCTTTTAGCACAATACCTGTCACATAATAGATACCATATAAATACTATTATTATTGATGACAGGAATAATGATAAAATATTAATAAAAAACCTCAAACATATGAGAATAGTGGGGACAAGGAAGAGCGTAGGGAAAAAGAGAGTGAAGATTGATTTTTAGGATCACAATTAATAATAGCAATCAAACAACTGTTTTAACTACTTTCAGGGAATTTTTATTGTAACATATAATATCTTCATGAAGGTAACCTTCACATGTAAGAAAATATGTAACAAAATGGTAGTGAATGGTCACACCCCAAGGGGAATGATCACACTCCAATATGTATATATACTAGTCATGGATATGGATATGGATATGAGTAAGGCTTCTTCTTCATCTTGTAAAGTTTTACCCACTAGTATTTTACTGAAGATAGAAGACGAAGGATGTATAAGTGAACAATGACATGTACACTGATAAAGCAATGCAAACAGTGATGACATCTCTCTTTCCTTGGTTCTGAATTGGCTTAGAAAAATGTATTTTTGGTTTCTAAAGGTTTTTGATTTACTTCGGCTTATTCATCTCTGTTTCTCCTTGCACTCTCTCCTGTCAATAACATTTGTGATGGTTAATCAGTATGATTGCTGAGGGACCAAAAGATTTGTTACTCCTCACTAGGTATTCCACACTCTAGGTCTCACGTCTCTCAGTTTGGCCAGACTGCCCATTCCTCCCAAAGACCTGTTAGCACAGTTGTGAGGACAAATAGTTAGTGGCTAATCCTTCCTCTCCCTTGATTTATAGTCCCAGAAAAAGGATATTATTGCCTCTGAGAGAGCGTCTGACATTGAATCATCTGACCCACCTTGGGCAGATGAGTACAGTGACACCTCCATCTCTCACCAGCAACATCAACAATGGTCTTTTGTAGGGAAAACCCCCAAGACCAGGCTATATCCTTAGTATTGGAAAGTTCACATGTGCCAAGATGGAGGATAAACTTTCAGCTCTCCAGTTCCCATTTAGGATTTTCCCCTTCCAGTGTCTTTCTTCCAGAAATATCTATAAAACATGCCCAAAGGCTCCCTTTCCTCTTCATTCCTAGAATGAATGCCTGATAGAGTCTGATCAGTCATCTTAGATCCCCATGGAGTTGTCATTTCAGGGTTACTTTAGTATACAAGGGTATGTGGGCTCCAGATTCAAGTATCAGAATCTCATAGATTTCTTTTTTATTTTTTCTAAAACAAATTCTACTTCAGTACTCAAAAACTAGTCTGTGAGAAGGGTCTTTTGCACTTACATTGATGTTCATTATGTTTAATGAGTCATCAGGAATAGAAAAATAGGAAGGGACCTTTATATTGCCAAAGGGAGCACAATTTTTTATTAGAACTAACAGAACCCTGGAGAAATAAATGTGTGAGTTTTCTCCATACTCATAGAAAACCTAGGTAAAAAAGCAGACACTTTGGCAAAAGGTCACATAGGTGCCTCAAGTAACTTCATCAGCCTTATCTTGCCCACAAATGATGAATGGCTGCAGTTTAAGGACAATTAGTGCTCAGCTTAATGATGCAAGACTCATATTCCGAGTGAACAGTGAGACGAGATGGATGTGCACTGATTTAAATGTGATCAACTGGGGGCACACGTTGTCAGATCTGGTTCATTGTATGAAACAGCATGATGAAAATGGAATATTGCTGATGTCTCTTTCCAGGTTCTTGTGTATGCAGTTTGCATAGTTTCAATAACTCAGCAGAACTTTGTGGACAACTTTTCAAATTTACAAAGTTGCTCCCAGGATGTTGGGTGAATTTTTAATGGGATTTCCCTCTTCACTGTAAACTCCATTTCAGCAACATACTTGGCCATCTAGTAGTAGCAAATGCCTCATTGCAGGATGATTTAGTCAGGTAAGATTTGTTCATATTTTTAGATCAGTGCTCTTTGTAGTTTATTTTCATGAAGAGAAGAGAAAGCCTTTGTTAGTAATGCTTCTTTCTGCCTAGATACCTGCTAATCATGGATTCTTTTTTTTTTTTTAAATTAATTTATTAGTTTAGTTTCAGTTGACAAGATTCAATTCCATAGTTCCTTGATTTTCAAATTTCCTTTACTTCCCTCCCCCCTCCCCTCATGACATCATATAGTACAGTATAGGGTCTGCAAATGCATATATATTAAACATTATTCCAATTACAAAGGCATATTGTACTAGGTGGGATGAAAGATGGTAAGGAAGAAGTACAACCAAACAATGAGAAGAACAAGATCATTTAGTTTGCTTCCATCAGGATTCAGGCTCAGTTCTTTCCAGTTATATCTCTGGATGGCACATTTCTCACTTTCTTGAGTCATTCGGGATTAACTTATATCACTGCATTGCTGAAAAGAGTCCAGTCTGTCATAGTTGGTCGTCACAGATATAATCATGGATTCTTGCTGGCTGTGTTGGTATCCTCTCCCAAGTTGTGAACCATTCAATGATAAAAGAGGCATTCTCTAATTGATGATGGTCCCTATCATCCATATGCAGCAGGAGTCAAAATACTAGATTTTTCATTTATTGTTTCAGCTTTTTTCACCATGTTTTTCATCATTAGTTATTCTTTTTAAGATATTTTTTAAACAAGTTATTGTGATCAGTGTTAAGTGTAATACAGATCCTACTTTTTTGCATATTTAGCCTAAATGAGTGTCGTGGAAATTATGTGACTTCCTAGACTGTTTTCTTGGAAATGGTCTTCTAAGAATTTCTAAGAATTGCCCTTATCAGGGCAGCTAGGTGGTGCAGTGAATAGAGCACTGGCCCCGGAGTCAAAAGGATCTGAGTTCAAATCTAGCTTCAGACACTTAATACTTATTAGCCATGTGACCATGGGTAAGTCACTTAACCCCAATTGCCCTGCCTTCCTCCTTCCAAAAAGCAAAAATAATAAAAATAAAAATATAAAAAAGATATGTTATATACAACCCATTCCATAGCAACTTCTTGTGAATTTAAAAAAATTGCCTGTATCTAAATAAAAAAAAAAATCCCTCTTTTGATACTTAGATGTCCTTGTTGGTTGTTTTGGGTTATCTTTGATTCTTCTTCTCCCCCTTTTATTACTAATCAATTCACAAACCCTGTTGTTGCCCTTGCCACAATATTTCTTCTGTTTCTCCATAATCTTTATTTCTACTGGCTGCACTTTAGAATATGCTCCTAGTCCCAGTAGTTAAACTATTACCATACCTTCCTAATTGCTCTTCCTATTCTATGATCTTTTGTCTTCATTGATTTATCTTGTGTGTCACATTTGTACTCAAAAAACTTAAGGAATATGCACATAATTATCCACTGAGCAAAATTCAAATTTCTTTGTCTAACATTCCAGACCCTTAACAATCTTGGCTTCAGGTTCCTGTTCTTGTATTATTTTTATTAGTTAATTATGCACTCCATAGTCTCCCTAACTGGGCAGTTCTTTGCCTTTTCTCCCCCATAATCATTAATGCTCTCTGGTCTCTAGCTTCCATGACTTTGTTTAGAGTAGTCTCTGTTCCTGGAGTCTTCTGTCTTCCATTATTAGCCTGTTGAATTTTTTACCATTAAAAAAAATCCATTATAAATGCTGCCAGTTCCAAGAAGCCTCCCATGATCTCCATGGTTGGTTTTTCCTCACACTGCTTTTATTACTTTATTTGTATAAACCGAATCCTTTGTGATACCGTATAATTTAGTTATCTCTATTTGCATCTTTCCCCCCTACTATGCTGTAATCTCCACCAGGGCAGGTTCAATGTCTTGTGTAAATGATGTCTGTCCCCCAGCACTTCAGATAATGCTTTGTATAGAAATTTACAAAAGCCTGTTGTATAAATGGATAAATTAGTATTGAAGGAATAAAGACTACTAGCAGCCTTACATCCTGGTAGAATTTTTGATAAGTAGACATTATGGTACATATACAGAAAGTTGGCTATGGTCTCAGGAAGAGCTGAGAGTAATGTAGAATAGTGTAGCATGTAGAATAATGTAGGTAATGCAGGGAATGTGGAAGAGTGAAAAGAGCAATAGATTTGGAATCAAAGGACCTGGCTTCCAATCCCCAGCTCTGACACAATTTCTGTAATTGTTTTGGGGCTAAATTCTTCATAAAGTAGATTCCAGGGGTGTGCTGAGTGATTTTTTTTAAAGGGTGCCATAGGTTAGATAAGTTTAGGAACCTCTGGTAGACAGTCCACAGTATGGTAAACCAAGTTATATAGTTTCCTGCTCTTGATTTGTGATCTTCTATATTAACTGTCATTTAACCTCTCAGAGGTTCCCTAAACTAAGCTATAGATGGATAGCCAAGCTGCATCAGAGAAAGTAATTTTTTCTTTGGGAGTTCCCACCCCAGTGAAATTACAGGTCAGGATCTTTTAGCTGTTCCTCCCCCAGCCCACTCTGTATGTTGACACTAGCAAATAAATTATAAGCACAGTTAATGACAATAACAATAATAGCATTTATATTGCACCTGTGTTCTAGGCACATTTTAAGTGCTTTATAAATACCCCATTTGATCCTTACAACAGTTCTGGGAGATAGGTGCTATTATCACCATTTTAATCAGTCAGTCAGTCAATAAACATTAAATACCTTCTATGTGCAAGGTGCAGTGATAAGTACTAGGGATGTAAAAAAAAGCAAAAGACTATCCTCAAAGAACTCATTTTACACTTGAGGAAACTGAGGCAAACAGGTTAAATCACTTGTTCACTGTCAGTAGTTAATAAACATTTATTAAGATTCTAATAATAATAATAATTAACATTTGTATAGTGCTTCCTATGAGCCAGGCTCTGTGCTAAGCATCAAACAGCTAGTAAGTGTCTGAGGCCATGTGTGAATTCAGGTCTTCCTGACTCCAGGCCTAGTGCTCCATCCACTGAGCCATCTAGCTGCCTCATATTGCCTGTAGCATATTTCTTAGTTCATTTTTTTGTGTTTGGTACCTTTTTTTGAGAGATAGCAGGTATATTTGGAAATGTCCTAGGAGTAACCCAATCAAAGATCTATTATTTATGCCCTTCTTTCACAAGTTACTGAACCACATTGTACCACAATTAGTTAAGAATGCCTTTGCTTGGGTACTCAACTGAATCTGGATCAGAGACTAAACTGCCTTTCCTTTTGTTGCTACCATCATCTTGTTAGCTGTACAACCAATATCTATTAGACCCTGTAATTGCCATCTACTCTACAAATTATATTCCTTGTGCATCATTTCTTTGTTATAAAGCAGTTTTGTTTTGTGTTTTAGCACATGATATATATCTTCTTGTGACTATTTACTTATAATACATAGTTTTCTTGGTGAGTTCCTCTATGTATTACTGGACACATAGCATCAGAGTCATACCAATAGATGATACGTATAAACCTCACTGTTTTTCAAGTTATTCATAGTAACTTAAAGACTATTTTGGTGATTGGAGAAGAAAATTCAGTCTCTTCCTAGGCTAATAAGGGGCCAATATCAAAGCGAGTCAATATGGGCTCTCTCAAAGTGGTCTTGGGTAATTTCAGCTCTAGTGTCAGAGGCAGACAGTCACCAGCATCAGAAAGTGCCTTGATTTTAAAAATCAACATTAACATTTCTCTCCCTTCCTCTCTTCTCTCAACTCCCTCCCTCTTCTCAAGACCTCCTCAACCCACCAATATAAACATCCTTACAAATCATAGAAAACTACAGCTCTTCCTTGACCAGCTTGGTTCTCCATACTGATATTTCAATGTTTTTGTCTCTGAACCTCCTAACCAAATATTTGCTTTTTTCTCCCCAGGATTCAGAGCTTATTTTCTGACACTCTTGGAAAATTCAACCCATAAGTCTTGTTTGTTTGCTTATTTCTTTCTCAGACCTTGGACCCTTCATGAATACCTCATTTCATAATCAATTTCCATTTTAAAAATTCTAAACTCAACAATAAGCAAAAATAAACATCTCAATTTATTTTAAAAGTTTGTGCAGATAAGATTCTAAAATGTCTTCCTAAAAAGAACAAATAATAATTTGACTCAGGCTTACTTTAACCAGGCTCATATCCCTTGACTTGAGGAAATGGTCAAGGTTCATTCAGCTTTAGGACACAAGAATTAGGTATAAATTCAGAAATCTATCATCTAAAATGCATAGGCTGTAGTAGCAGGAATGGACAGGTAAGATTCTTTGAGGTATCAGATGATTGTAACCTACAGTCCAGAAACACTTGTGATCTGAGAAATCAGTTTTATATGGATCAGTTTGATACTAGATACTGCCCCCCAAAGTTAATACTCTCTTGGTCATTTTATGCTCCATCCAGAATTACTCTGAGAAATCACCAAGCATTGCTTATGTAATATGCAGCAGTATGTTGGTAAATATTTATCAACTGATTCTCCAGCACATTTGTAAGTTTAACCGGAATTATTAACATTTTTTCTATCACTTTAGATAGTCAACAAAACAAGAAATCAGGCTACATATCTAATAATTGTTAGAGGAAGAACTTTAATACAGGTTAGTGATTAACATTACTATTGATCCTCTTCTTTCCGATGTCAGGATGGTCTTGGAGACATTAAGGCTTTGTTATAGTGTGAGAAGTAGGGAGGGCACAGATATTTAACACACTTTATTTTTTTTTAGGAGAGGAGAAGGAAGTGAAGGAAATATGAGACTCATGAACTTGTAAAGTCCATGGAAAAGAAGAATCTCATGTTCTCCATAGTTGTGGCAATAAAGGCCTTTTCCTCTTTACCTTTTTCCCTCTGTCTTTTGAGGAAATTTCAACTCACCCTGCCCTGTCCCCTTCCCATAGCTGTTTCTTCTTCCTAACTTTCTAGATCAAACTATAGTTGTATCAGGTAACAGTCCCCATTCCCTCAGGGAAGTATAGATCATAGGATTGTAAATTTCAAATGGAAAAGTGCCTTAGGGACCACTGAATTCAACCTCTACATTTTATAGGAAAAAAACTCAAACCTGAAGTACAGAGAGGTTAAAATAACTTGCTCAAGGATCATACAACTACTAAGTGTCTATGATGGGTTTTGAATTCTGATGCTATTATCTTCATTCCAGTGGCCCATTTGTAATGCTACACTACCTTAAAAATAGGGAAAGGGGACACTAAGTTCCATGGGTTAGACTAACTGACCTCCAAGGTCCCTTCCAATTCTGAGATTTTATCCCCTGAACCATTATAGTAACTACTTCTTCCCCTGACTTCCCTTGGCTCCCCTGAATTTGTCTTAATTAGTCTTTGTATTATTTTCTCATCGTGAATAGCAAAATAGATTTAATGGTACATTTCCAGCTGAATTGTTCCACTTCGTTTTGTGTGGCCAGGGCAACAGTTGCCCTAGAATTGAAATTGTTAGTTTTAGCTTTGGGATACTTCTCTTGTTCTTTTAAATTCCTGAATAGTGGCTTTCTAGCACCTGGGATTATCTATTTTTCGTGGCCTCCTTTCCCTCAGTAGACTGATTCTCTAGGCTTGATAAAGACTGAGTGTTTCTGATCTTGAGAGACAATATGACTTGCTTTGATCAAAATAGTTATGTAATGTCTTGCTTTTCTGGACAAATCACAAGTCAGGTTTATAAATTAGATTTAAGATAGATGGATAGATAGATCGATCGATCTAGTATTTATTAAATGCTTACTACTTGCTAGATATTGTACTAAGTGCTAAAGATACAAAGAAAACAAAATGGTCCCTACTCTTTAGAAGCTTACATTTTAATAGGGGAAGATAAACCATAAACAGGAACTAGAAGGTGAAGAGAGAGAAGCATTCTTTGACTTGTATGGTCAAGGCAGTTGGGGTAGCAGTGGAATGGACTAAAAATTGAGCTGGAATTGAGGGGAGACATATAACTTGAACCTGCTCAAGATAGGAACCTCCTCAGCAAGGATTCATCTGATTCAGTTACTAGGTGTCAATACAGCATCGTCCTTAGTTGGGCAAGGCAACCGGTGGGAAGGTGGAGTAGGTTGGAATAAGCTGAGAGTGAATAAGCTTTTAGTAACTTTCATGCTTATAATTTTTTTTCTTCTGTCACATTAGTTCCAGGTCAGGCAACAGTGTGTTTTGTAGTTCCATCTCTGTATTTTGATAAAACCTTAGATTGAACCTTAGAATAAAATACTGTTCTTTGTCCATTGCCTTCTGGGAAATAGCATCAAAATGTGATCAGTAATCCATTTAAAATGACCTCCTTAATTCAGAATATACTCATCTTGTTACTGTCAGACATGATCCCTCTGTAACCGCTCAGCAACTAAACCAGATAATCTGGCATACCAAGTATAGAAAGATGGTTATTTTTGTTCATGGCCTGCCTTTACCCTGCAATGGGGAGAAAATCAAAGCCTTAATGTTTACCCATGGTTTCCTACTTTTGGTTTGATTTACTATCATTTGTCTGAAGGGAACCATATAGTTATTAACATGTTTTAATGCTGTTCTTCTACCAGTGTTGCCTGTAAGTACGGCATTATTGATGGATTGATGGTGGTATAACACATTCATGAATTATAATGTTTTCTGCCCTTGCTGATTTCAACAAATCAATAACTTTGGAAATTAAGGTGTACATAATTTCTATAGGGGATTGTTTCTAATTTGAACTGCATAATTAACTCATTACTCTTTTTTTTTCTTCTTGGATATCTTCTTAAGTCAAATCCAAGGGCAAGCCAGGGACCCAAGAACCTTCCTTATACACATAGCAATATTACATGCAAAAATGCATATTTATTTTGCCACACTGTTCAGAATAGCATGCTAAGTGTTTGGGAAGCTGTTTGCTGAGGATGGCTATTACTTCCTTAGGTTCTCATCATGGGAAAGGTTTGTTTCATGTATCAGTTTGCTATGGTTACTTCAAACTGGTAAATATCATATCATCATGGTTCTCCACAAAGATAGGCTTTCGTTATGTTAGTCAGCCAGATACTAATATCTTAAGCATGTTAAGTTTTGGGAAATGGTTGCATGACTTATTCAGCTCCCCTCTACCCCTAAAGATGGGAAGCTGCCATTGATAAGTCCTTGAATGTCCTTGGAGGCATTCTCTTGGGCTTATTAACCCTTGGTAACTCTAAGTTCTGTACAACTTCTTGGTGCTAAATGTAAAAATTTATATCCCCTCTCGACCTTCCAGCAACAGCAGAAAGTGATTTTATAAGACATTAGCATAATGGAACCTTTTCAATAAAATGATGAATTGAGCCCATTTCAGAAAACAGAACACACACTTGGTAATTTATTGCAGTCACTGCCATACAGGGGACCTCATTCATATCATATGCTTTTAACTCTGATGAGAATGGTGCCATTTCCCCACTTCTTACTAGTCTGCAAAATTTACTGAGAAGAGAAATGTTCTTTCTAATGGAGCCAGCAGCACTTGGGGGAATGCTTATCTTGACATGACACAATTATCTCTTATGAACATGCCTAATTGGCTTATTGTTTATAAGGCTATTTCATCTTAATTGAAGCCAATTGCCACTCCCTAGTGTTTTGAGGATGAAGACAGAGAGGAGTTGCCTCACTGGAATGCAAGTGGCCATTGAGCATCCGCTTGAAGGCCTCCAAAAACGGGAAATCCATCACTTCTCAAGGCAGCCCATTCCATTTTTGAACAGCTCTATTTGTTGGGAATTTTTTTTTTCGTCATCAAGATAACATTTTCCTCCTTACAACTTCTAACCTTTGCTCATGGTTTTGCCCTCTGGAGCCCCTCGAAGGACCCCCCCCAGCTATCATGTCCCTCTTGATACCTTTCTCTTCTGGGCTAACCCATGAACAGTTTTTTCAATCAGTCCTTCTATGACACGAACTCAAGGTACTTCACCATCTTGTTTTCCCTCCTGGGGTCACTGTCCAGCTTAACAATGTCTTTCTTCAACAGTTATGTCTAGAACTGAGCACAGATAATATCCAACAAGCAGATGCTGTTCTCAAGAACAAATTCCAAAATCTGAAAAACTTTTAGAAAGATTTTTATTACATCATGTTGCAAAGGAGCCAGTCAGAAAAAGGTATGGCTCCTTTTCTAGTTTTTGTGAGGTTATATTATATAGAGTTTAGACAAGAACATTTGCTGGATTGGCTGCACTTAGGCAGTAGGTAGTTTCTAGAAAAGGTCAATTTGAAATGTGTATGAACATGTAAGTATGAACATTCAAATTTGGGGACAAGCTGTAGGTGGACCCCAAAACAATACGTGCATGGGATGTAGCTATACATGCTACCTAGAGTATCTCTGAGGTCATTCTGATCACTTCTCCAAACTTGTGGGTTAGATAGTTTCTAGCCATATCAGGCTTGGTTCACATAATATTAATAAAGGATAAATAATAAAATATTTTCCCCAGTGGGACTCTCATTCCACCTTTCCTTGCAGCTTTGCCCCCTTTAATGTACTGATTACAGATATGTAAGGACTGGGTGCTAATATTAAAAAAAAAAAAAAGCTTCACTCAGAAATGAGAGGATGATTAACTCAAATATCAACATGTTTGCTCTTGTTACCAGTCCTAAGGCTTACTTCAGTTTGCTTTCAGTTTTTATTTTATACTCTTAGTTCCTTACAGTAGTGCATAATGTGAAATATCCTTTTGTTATACCTGTCATAATTCCATAGGAATTTGTTTATACTGAGGACAGGAGAGTCATAGAGACACTGATTGGAACTGTCCTATTAGAGTGAATCATGGCATGCTATGTATACTCATATCAATTATTCAGATATTTGGAATTTTAAAATTTAAATCACTTAGAACAGAACCTCTTTCATTTCTTCTAAAAATAAGAGTACATCAGGGAAAATAATAGGTAATCAACTACATGAAAATACATATTGTATAAATGTATTTTGTATGAATCATTTTTTTAAATGGACATTTCTACTTTGAGCCTTTCATACTGGCAAAGATGACAAAAATGGAAAATTGTTGGTGTCTGTGCCCATCCATTTTGGGAAGCAAGTTTAAACTTTACCTAAGAAAAGGACCCACAAGGACAAAAATATTTTTAGTAGTTCTTTTTGTGATGGCAAAGGATTAGAAAGTTAGGGGATCCTATCAATTGGTGTATGACAGAACAAGTTTTGGTATATTGGATATAATGGGATGTTATTCTAAAAGAAATGATGAACAGGCTAATTTCAGAAAAACCTGGAAAGACTTACATAAACTGATGCTAAGTGAAGTGAGCATCACCAGGAGAACCTTGTACACAATAACAACAGCATTATGCAATGACCAACTTTGATAGATAGACTTAGCTCTTCATAGCAATATGTGATCTAAGAGAATTTCAAAAGACTCATGATAGAAAATGTTATCCACATCCAGAGGAAGAACTATGGAACCTGAATGCAGATTGAAGCATACTATTTTTTCTTTTTTTCCTCTTTCTTGTGTTTTTTCCTTTTGTTTCTGAGTTTGTTTTTGTTTTTGTTTTTGTTTTTACAACATGACTATTGTGGAAATATATTTACTATGATTGTACATGTAGAGCCTATATCAGATTGCATGCTGTCTTGGGCAGGGGGTGGGAAAATTTGGAACTCAAAATCTTATAAAAATGAATGTTTAAAACTAAAAATAAATAAATTAAAAAATAAACTATACCTAAAAAGTCACCAAATTGTGTATACCCTTTGAATCAATAATGCTATTAGCCATATTCTCCAGAGAGATCAAAGAAAGAAGAAAACCACATGTGCAAATATATTTATAGTAGCTCTTTTCACAGTAACAAAAGACTGGAAGCGAAGGGGTTATTCACCTATTGGGAAATGACTAAACCTATTATACTATATGAAGGTTGTAAAATATTATTGTGCCGTAAGAAATGATAGAATATCCAGTTTCACAGAAAGTTATGAAGATCTTCATGAACTGATGCAGAGTAAAGTGACCATAGTTAGGAGAATAATTGTCAGAGTAACAGTAATGTTATAAAGACAAAGAGCTTTGAAAAACTTTTAAATTCTTATCAATGGTGGACAGAAGATGAAGCATGTGACCCAACTCCTGACAGAGAGGCAACAATCTCAAAATGCAGAATGAAACATATTTTAATGGCCAATATGGGAATTTACCTACATATTTGGGGTCAAGATTTTCTTCTCTCTATCTCTTCTCTCCCCCTATCGTCTCTCTCTCTCTCTCTCTCTCTCTCTCTCTCTCTCTCTCTCTCTCTCTCTCTCTCCCTCTCTATTTCACTCTCCTTTTATCTTCTTTTTTTTTTTTTTAAAGCAATTGGGGTTAAGTAACTTGCTCAAGGTTACACGGCTAGTCATTATTTATGCGTGGGTGCTCATTTTCTGAGGCCGGATTTGATCTCGGGTCATCCCAACTCCGAGGCAGGCACTCTTACTCACTGCGCCACCTAGCCGCCCCTTTAGGGCAATTGGGGTTAAGTAACTTGCCCAAGGTTACACGGCTAGGTTTTTGTTTGTGTGGATTAAGTGTCTGAGGCCGAACTCAGGTCCTTCTGATTCCAGGGCCGGCGCTCTATTCACTGCGCCACCTAGCCGCCCCTTCTCTTCTTTTTTTAAGTGAGGCATAGTGGGTGGGAAGAAGAGGAAATAGATTTAATTGAAAAAATAATATAATTGTATCTATGCATATGTGTATATATAGTGCATGCGTGTACATGCAACCACACACTTAGGATTTAGGGCAGTTGAACCAGGTATATAATTGTGGTTTTGATACTTCAATATTTCTTTGGACCATACCTGTGATTTTATTGGTGTAGGTAGCACCTAGTGAAGAAACTCTACCAATGCAGCCTGCACCCACTTTGTAACTTATAATTTTAGGGGCAACTGTGTGGCATAATGGAGCATTGGCTAGGGTTACTGGAGGACCTGAGTTCAAATTAGATCTCAGACACTTGACATTTACTAGCTGTATGACCCTGGGCAAGTCACTTAACCCCAATTGCCTTGCCAAAGAAATAGAAACTTATAATTTTAAAGTGCTCCCTGGGGTGCTGAGAGGATGAGTGACTGAACTAGGGTAAACATAGGTGGTATGTATTAGAGGTTGAGCTTAAACTCAGGTCTTTCAGAATTCAAGGAAGGCTATCTAATAGCTAGTAGCTAAATTTTATAGAGTGTTTTAAGGTTTGCAAAGCACTTTGCATCTGTTATCTCATTTGATTCTCATAGCAATCCTGTAAATTACAGTTGTTATTATCCCTGTTTTACAGATGAAGAAATTGAAAGTGAGAGGAGTTATATAACTTGCCTAGGTTTACACAGCTAGTCATTGTCTGAGACAAGATTAGAACTCAGATCTTCCTGACTAGGAGTCCAGCACTCTATTCAGTGTACTATCTGACCTAGAAACGGTTCCATTGTGACTCATGTCTGTAGTAAAGACCAGTTTTTTCTTACTTTTTTTTTTTGGAGGGGGGAGGGCAGGGCAATTGGGGCTGTGTCTTGCCCAAGGTCACATGGCTAGTTTTGTCTTAAGTGTCTGAGCCTAGATTTGAACTCAACTCCTGACTCCAGGGCTGGTGCTCTATTCACTTTGCCACTTAGCCGCCCAAGACCAGTTTTTCTTATAAGGCAAATACATAGGTGCTAGAATTGACAATATTGTACTCAGTTATATTGTTTTCTAATGACTCTGATATCTTTTAAATGGAAAAAAATCAGTTGATGTCAGAATACATGAACATAAGTTAAAAAACAATTTTTACTGGAGTATAACTTTTTTCGTTCCTGGGATTGAAGAAAACAGCAGGAGTGCCATTTGTCCCAACATACTGTACCTTAACTCCATCTCACTCTTTTATCACTCTTCTCTCTCTCCACAAAATGATTTCATTTTCACTTACACTCATTACAATGCTGATTCAATTATCTAGCAATTCATTATGTGTACTTACTGCTTTTTCAGTGGAGTTCTTTATGAATTTCCTGTTTACTCTTAGCTTTTGCATTTTTAGGTTGTTTTCTTTTAGATTGGTACACTTTACTTACACAGCATTTCTTAAAGAACACTCAAAATAATTGTGAAGTTCTCCTTTTTAAACCCTAAATCTCATAAGAAATCCCTACCTGATCTACCAAAGGAGGAGAGATCTTTTGAGAGAGAAAGGTGGATTAGAGGGAATTGTGATAGCAGCAAGATGGGATTATATGTATTTTTAACATAAAGCTCTTTAAGATAAATAATACAGTTAAAATGATGCTGACAGGTAACTCAAGAAGTCGAGTCAACAGATTTCCTTATTTCTGCTTGGACTATGCCCAAATTACACATTAGGTTAGTTGTCTGTCTAATTTTTTTTTTTAATTTCCAGGGACAATTTCTCCTGACCCTCCTTTGCGGCACCCCTTCCCCATCCCCCAGTTAATGAATTCTTCCAGAGTTTGACCTGAGTCATTTTTCATTCAGATAAATCAAACATTTCTTCAGGATAAGAAATAAAGAATTCTCACAGTAATTACTGGAATGAGTAACAGATGTAAAACATATTATATTTATTGGTCTCTTACCTCTATTCCATCCTCCCTCCCTTACTGCCTCCCTCCTTTTTCTTTCTCTCCCTCCCTCCCTTCCTTCCTTCCTTCCTCCCTTCCTACCTCCCTCCCTCCCTTTTCTTCCTCCATCCCTCTCTCTCTCCCTTTCTTCTGCCTTCCCTTCCTTCCTTTCTCCTTTCCTTCCTTCCTTCCTTCATTCCTTTTTCCTTCCCTTTCTCCCTTCCTTCTTCCTTTCCTTCCTTCCTCCCTTCCCTCCTTCCTTCCTTCCTTCCTTCCTTCCTTCCTTCCTTCCTTCCTTCCTTCCTTTCTCCCTTCCTTCCTTCCTTCCTTCCTTCCTTCCTTCCTTCCTTCCTTCCTTCCTTCCTTCTTCTTCCTTCCTTTCTCCCTTCCTTCCTTCCTTCCTTCCTTCCTTCCTTCCTTCCTTCCTTCCTTCCTCCCTCCCTCCCTCCCTTCCTTCCATTTCCCCTTCCTTCTTTTCTCTATTAAGAATCAACACAATTCTTTAGCTTTGCTCATTCTTTGATGTGTGGGCGTATCTGGGCTACATGTGCTGACCTTTCTGGGAGTAGTTTCTTACCCAGGAATCATGAGAAAACTTAGTAGTCATTTTTTTAGTCAATTCAGTTCTTTGTACAGCAGTAGCAGCAGCATCTCTACTGATAAATGGTCTTAGCTTTGTTGATGTATTGATATCATATCTAGTTCTATGTATGGTGATAAAAATGAAAAAATTTAATTTTTTAAAAAATATAAATCATTTTACTGCTTTTAATCATCAGACTGGCAGCAGATTAAATAGTACTGATATAGTAGCATTCAAAAACTGTTGCTAGGCCAATGTAATTTTTTTAAGCCCACAATTATAGAAATTAAAGCATTACTGGAATCTCTATACTTAAGAGAGATTTATAAGACCCTTGGACTGTATATTCCTTGAGTCTCTGCCCCATTAGTAATCCCCAAAGACCTGTACAAATAATAGATTCAATGAATATTTCTTACATGAGGAAATTAATTGAAATTATCTTAAAAATACACTTTACAAATTATTGAATGGAAGAAACAAATATTTAGCAATTATTATAGTTACATGTTTCTGAAGATACAGGTTGATGTTGAGTTCACATCTCACCTGTGACATGTAATAGCTGTGTAACCAAAAAGGAACTCACATGACTATGTAGAACCTCAGTTTCCTTATCTGAAAAATGAGACTAGTGTTAGCTGTGTTGTAAGGGTCAGATGAATTATTTTATCGAAAGTGTTACATATATACACTAAATATGTATGTATAAGTATATATACTTGAACATATATATATAATAGCATGATCCATAGAAATTTGTTTCATGAGTCAAGGTGAATATAAAGGGCTTAATATAGTTTTGGGAAATTGTCAGACTAAAACAGTGAACTCATGTTAAATGTAACCCATAAATTTAATCTAGATTAGTAATAGTTCACCTAATCCCTATTTAAATTTTTGTTTTCTGCTCCTATGTCCTTATAAAAAAATCATACTTTACAGTTGTGTCATTAAACAGATTGTTTAGTGTTAACACACTACTTCTTGTGTGTTATCTTTTTTTAATATTAATTTATTTTCATTTCC
Organism: Gymnobelideus leadbeateri; assembly: GCA_011680675.1. Classification (NCBI taxonomy): domain Eukaryota; kingdom Metazoa; phylum Chordata; class Mammalia; order Diprotodontia; family Petauridae; genus Gymnobelideus; species Gymnobelideus leadbeateri. Next base: position 492,333 of record WOXC01005805.1, on the reverse strand, counting down.
GCCAGATTTTGAGTTACAATCATCCCCCCCCCTGTTTTTCCCCTACCCACCCTCCCAGAATAGCAGTCCCACAAGATATCGCTTCCTCCAATCTGCTCTCTCCCATATCATCTCCCATACCCCCTTCGACTTTTCCATTGGAGGAAGGTGAATCTTTGTGTCCCAATGCCTGCAACTCTTATCTCCCAATTACAAGCAAAAGAGTATTAATAATAGTATTTATATATATTTGAAACATTTAATCTTAAGACCTTGAATTTCAGATCCATTTCCTTCCTCCCTTGTCTCCCATTCCCTCTGGGAAGATAAGTAATTCAGTATATGTTGTACATGTCTAGCTATGCAAAACATTATCATAGTAGATATATTGTACAAGGCTGCTTATAATTCCCTCCCACTCATCCCACCCCCCACCTGGTCCATTCCCTACATGATCCTGTCCCTCTTCTATAGTGGGTACTTCCAACCTCCCCTCCCCCCAAGGATGCCCTCCTATCCATCATCCCTCCTCTCATCCCCCTTCCCCCTATTCTGCTGCAGGTTGAGATATCCCATTTAGTATGTATGTCATTCTCTCCCTGAACCAAATTCAATGAGAATGTGGTTTTGCCTTTTTGCCTTCCTATTCTTCCCCTCCCTTGCAACCACTTCCCCTTGCTTCTTCTACATGAGATAGTTTATCCTACCCTGTCTCTCCCCATCTCCTCTTGCCACTTTCCTCTCTCACCTCATAATTTCATCCCTTGAGTATTCTCCCTTCCCAACAAATTCAACCTATGCCCTCTATCCATATATAACTGTAACCATATACACACACATTCACATATGTATTCATATGACCACACCCCCTTCTTTCATTATTTTCATAGTGAGAAAGATATCATCAGTCACAGTTATTGCTTTTCCATATAGGAATGTAAATAGTTCAACTTATAAGTTCCTTTTGATTTCTTTTCCCTGATTACCTTCTCAGGCATCTCTTCCTTCTTGTGTCTGGATGTCAAATTTTCTATTAAACTCTGGTTTTTTCCTCAAGAATGCTTGAAAGTCCTCTATTCCACTGAATGACCATATTTTCCCCTGAAACAAAATACTCAGTTTTGCTGGGTAGGTGACCCTTGGGTTCATTCCCAGTTCTTTTGCCCTCTGGAATATCATATTCCATGCCCTTCGATCCCTCAGTGTAGAAGCTGCCAGGTCCTGGGCTATTCTGATTGTGTTTCCACAATATTGAAATTGTTTCTTCCTGGCTGCTTGTAGTATTTTCTCCTTGATCTGGGGATTCTGGAACCTGGCTATAATATTCCTGGGAGTTTCTTTTTGGGATCTTTTTCAGGAGGTGATCTGTGGATTCTTTCAACCTCTATTTTGCCCTCTGGATCTAAAACATCAGGGCAGTTTTCCTTGAGAATTTCTTGAAGGGTGATTTCTAGGTTCTTTCTTTGATCATGGCTTTCAGGTAGTCCAATAATTTTTAAATTGTCTCTCCTGGATCTATTTTCCAGGTCAGTGGTTTTTCCCATGAGATATTTCACATTGCCTTCTAATCTTTCATTTGTTTGGATCTGCTTAACAGCATCTTGATTTCTCATAAAGTCATTAGCTTCCATTTGCTCCAGTCTAACTCTGAAGGAATGAATCTCCTCAGTGAACTTTTGAGATTCTTTTTCCATCTGGCAAATTCGACTTTTTAAGGCATTCTTCTCCTCATTGCTCTTTTGGGCCTCCTTTGCCATTTGAGTCAGTCTATTTTTTAAGGTGTTGTTTTTCTCAGTCAGGCTGTTGACCCTCATTTCATACTTTTCCTGCATTCTTCTCATTTCTCTTTCCAATTTTTCCTCCACTTCTCTTATTTGATTTTTAAAGTCCTTCTTAAGGTCCTCTATGGCCTGCAACCCGTTCATGTTTTCCCCTGGGGCTTTTGGAGCAGGACTTCTGACCTCACAGTCCTCTTCCCCTATGCTTCGACCCTCTTTGCCCCCAAAGTAGGAGTCTAGGGTTGTATTTTTCTGTTTAATTTGTTTCCTTTGCCTTGGCATGTTGCCACTTAATTACTTGACTTTTGGGTTTGTTGCCACACTGTGGCTTTGCTTCCAGATAGGGGAATTTTCGTCCTGAATGTGTGGGGGGGCCACTTCCGTTTCTGGCAAGCTGGAAACCCACCCACAACCTCCACCCCAGATCACAATCCAGATCCAGGGAGGTTAAAGCAAGAGTGATTACCCCCCAAGACTGATCGCTGGATCTCCCTACAGTTTGCAGGCCAGGAGCTGGAGCTGCCTCTGAAAACTACAAAATGGTGTGTCTCCTCAGTGGCTTCTAGCCCCCAGGGGAGGAATCCCCGAAGTGTTCCCCAAATACTGGTCCTGAAGTCCATAGGGCACTAACCTCTCACTTTGTTCTAGGCATGTCTATGTTTATAATTCTGGAATCTCCACAGCTACTGGTGTTCTGGGTTCCCTCCAGCTGGCTGCTAGCCCTGCCACCCTGGGGCTAAAACCTCGACTCAGGCAGACCTGTGCTCGGCTCCTCGTGCTCTGTGCTCTGTGCGCTGCACGCTGCCGGCTCCCCGACCGCTGTGCTGGTCCTTCCTGTAGGGCTGCTGGGCTGTCCTCAGCGGGAGGTTAGCTTCTCTGTGTCGTTCTGTGGGTGCTGGGGCTCCAGAAGTTTTTCAGAGTCCCTTTTTACATAGTTTGGAGGTAATCTGGGGGCAGAGTGGCTTGGACTCGCTGTTTCTACTCCGCCATCTTGGCTCTGCCCCCCAACACACTACTTCTTAATGTATCTACATAGTAAAAAGTATGGCAGACATCATTTTAGTTGAGTATGTTCCAGTGGCTAGAGAATCTGAGGAACAAATAGAGAGAAAATCACCACAAGGCTTTACCATCACCCTTTCCAACTCCCCTCTTCTTCTCTGGTTATATTCTACCTCACCCACAATTATGGTTCCCCATGTATATCCATCCTATGGAGACTCAATCTTGGCATCTCCACGTGGTCTTTAACTCTTTTTTGGGATGATGGGGAAGCATAACTATTTGAGGACAAAATTGCTAAAATTTCACAGCATCTGATAGTGCTTCTCTGTAATTTTTGCTCCTCTACCCCACTTATGTGCTTCTGTCAATAATGGTATGAAATCACTAAAGATATGGACATCTTTTGAGTTTTGTATTTTTTTCTTCTTATCTTGGCAAATTACCTGAAAATAACAGTGCATCCTTTGGAATAGAATGTAAACAATATGATGTTATATGGGCTTGGGAGGCTGCATGGTATAGTGGACACAAGTACTCGAATTTTGTTCCAAAGACTTAGGCTGAGATAGCACGTCTGAGTCTGGCAAAGTCACTAACCTGTCCTTTTCTTAGTTTCTTTATTTGTAAAAGGAAGGTTTCTGACTCAGTGACCTCTGAGACACCTTTTAAGCCTAAATTTATGATCCTAAAAGTCAATATAGTACTGATATACTATAAAGTTTTGAATTGTAATCTGACCAGTTAACCAAAAACTGTATGTTCTTATGGTTAAGACTTCTCCCTCTACTTCCAAATTTTTATACCTGAAAATGGCAAGCTACAACTTTTAACTGTGAGAAATGTCTATTCATAGTAACTCGGGTTAGCTCCTGGGGACAGAAAAATCTAGTCTTAATACCCACAGAATCCTAGCAATTTCTATCACTATATTTTGCATATATAGTAACAAGAGCCCATGTATTCCTCAGTTTTGTTTCCCTTGAGTATTTGTAAACGATGAATTGTTGATGAGTTGATGTGGAAGTAATGTTGTTGTTCCCATACTTCCTTCTCAATATGGATCAATGACATCACTGTGTCTTGCTTTCAAGTTGTATTTAAGTGAGGCAGGCCTTAGTTTGTCTGAGACAATACCCATAAAGTGACTAAGGGTTTGTTTCAATTTTTTGTCTCAAAAACTGATGTTTTTAGGCACTATATACATGTCAGTTATTATTGTCAAAAGCATTTTATTTTAGCAGAGTGAATATAAGGAGACTTTAGAAAATTATCAAGCTAAAACCCTGAGCTCACGGTGATTGTAACCCATTAAAAAAAAAGATTTCTAGGGTCCTTTCTAGTAGACGTTCTATGATTCCGGGATTCGTGTTCATGCTGACACTAAATACATTAAATGAGTTGGATTTTAAATACCTTAATGGCCACCTAAATGTAGGCAAACCATTTACATTTAAAGTGAGGCTCTATGTTCCAGCCAGGGTTATAAAATTTGGGTTTTATTCTCTTTCTTCTTCCTGTGATTGAAAGTGAAGACAGAAACAAAATGGCTATTTCAAACAAATGTCATTTTTTTTTTATTTTGAGCTTTCAGTTATTTTATTATTGATGTGTGGGACATTTTTCATTTCTATCAAAGTCTGACTATGAAGCCGCAGTGCATTGCATGCACTTAACAGGCCTCTGGAAATAATATGAAAAAAGAAAATCCAGCTACATAAAGGGGGGATAAGAAGTGATTATATAGATGATTTTCTCTCTTTTTTCTTACTGACACTTTTCTGTTCTTGACTATATGTTTTATAGAGAAACACACACATGTGCATACACAAATGTGATTTTATATACTTTTTGCTAAGATGTAAAAAGCCTTTTGCTTTCTAATAATCACAATAGGATTAATTCTACCATACCAAATATGTATTTTTTGTGGAAAGGAGGAAAGAGAAACTAAGTGCAAAGATAAAAATTTCTTGTTTACCCCATATCCTTAGATTATATAATCTGAAAACCGAAATGCAAAGTAAAAAGTAACCACAGAAGGTAATCACTATGCATTTGCAGTTTCTTAAATATTTGATTTACATGTAACATGAGTGTTATAGTTACCTTACATTAAAAAAAATTTTAATGGGTTACAGTCACCATGAGCTCAGTGTTTTAGCTTGATAATTTTCTAAAATTTCTTTTATATTCACTCTGATGAAATAAAATGCTATCGACAGTAATAACTGACATTTATATACTGCCTAAAAACATCAGCTTTTGAGACAGAGAATTGAGACACACCCTTAGTCACTGAATGGGTGTCATCCCAGACGAACTAAGGCCTACCCTCACTTAAGTGAGGATTAGGGAGGATTTTATTGTACAAATTTTGAAACAACATGGGCATTGGGCATTCAGAACATATTAACCCCCCACACTAGAGAGAATTCCTTCTTCCTTCTAAAGACCTCTAGGTCTTTAAGCAGAATTAGGATTACCACTTGTTAATTTTGTTGTAGTGGGGATTCCCATTAAGCTCTCACATTCAACATTGTTTTTCTCTTCTCACCCCCATGCTAGATGTCAGTCCTGGACCTTTGTATTTATATTCTGTGGAGGGAATTCTCAGCTATCCCACAAATGATAATCTATCAGTCCTGGCACTAGGAAATACAGTTCTTATTTGTCCACTGATCTCTACCCTAAACTTTAAAATGCTTACTAGAAGATAGCATTTTGAGCACTAAATTATAATGCATTTGTACTTTAGAACTTTCTTGTCTTAAAAATAAGAAGATTTCTAATCCCTATTCTTATGGTTTTATTATTGTCAAATAGACCCATTTCCCACAATAAGTCTAAAAACAGTTTTTAAGTACTTGCTGTATGTAAACACTGTACTAGGAATACAGATACATAAGTAAGATAGTTTCTTCCTTCAAAGAGATTCCAAGTGTAAAACCTTAATTTGTTTTCAGACCCACTATATTATTTCCATGTACTAATTTTTTTTTTTTTTTGCTTTTTGGAGGGCTGCCCCCATATACTAATTTCTGTTGTTACACAAAATATATTTTATAATCCATATAAAAAGTTTATTCCTTGAAGTACTAGGATCTGAGCCTTCTATTTATAAGGGCATCAATGGTCCTAGCATTTCAAAAGATTCTTGAGGCATAAAGTAAATGATAGAAAGTAAGTAAATGGCAATAGAGAAGTAATTATACTTTGAAGAGTTTACATCTAAATGCTGAACATAATCAGGTGAAAATTATTTTTGCATCGTTTCCTTTTTCCCCTCTATTTTATAGTTGCAAGTGTTCTTTCTAGTGTCTACAGTGCCAGAACATTTTAATTGCATGAAGGATGTGCATTGACCATAGGCCTGTGGTTTGAATTTCTCTCTCAGAGGTTTTCTGTCAAGAGTCCCACTGTGGTAATAGGCTTATTTTTTTAGTGTTTAGAGAGGTCTCAATATTTTGAAGGGTAAATCCAGTTGTTTGTAAGTGCTTATAGTGTTATTTTTGTGAAAGAAATAAAGCATATCTCTATGCTAGTTTTTATTTTCTCTTTTTTACCTAGTATTTATTTACAGTGCCTTTGCTGACATAAAGAAAGGTTTTCAAAAGCTGAGCCCTGGCATTGATCTCTTGTTTGTTAATGATCTGCATTATGTGTTGCCCAATATGAATTTATTTGTTAATTTCTGCTGAAGACTGCATTTTTATCTGCCACATTTTATGTAGATTCTGGCATTTGAAAGCCCATGTGACCTATGAAGGCACAATAGGTCTTAGTAGGGTTTTGTCTATTTGATTAAGGCAGTCACTGATCACAAACTTGTCAAAGACCTGTGATCTGGAGACCCGAAATAAAGTCAGAGAGTAGGAAAAAAAGCAAAAGAAAAGCAAAAAATCCTCACAGTGTCCTTTGCTAATATTAAAATATCTAAAGCCGCTGGTTTAATCTTAACCTAGAGGCAAATCGATGATTTCATACAAAAATACTGCTCCATTATGTGACTGCGTTCACAAAATTGAAAGGAATGGCAATTAATCCGCCACTTCTGAGTGGAAGGGTCACTTTTCTCTGACATCTGATTCACCACTCAGTGAGCTATGCTGTATTTAGAGGAGAAATGGAGAAAGAGAAATCACAGCACTGAGGTTATAAACTGGGGAAGCTCCAGAGCATACTCCCCCAAGCAGCAACAAGGGAAGGTGATCAAGACAGGAAGAAGCCCTTCCAGTGCTACCAAGGCTGACAAATTGCTGGGTGAGGATGCTCTGTTTCAGAAACGATAGATACCTCTTTGTTGTTGTTGATGCTTCCTACTTAGTGAAACACCTGGGACTGGAATCCAGACCTCGAAGCTCCTAGTCTTATTATGCTGCTGTTATGATGCCATGTTGCTTTGGGCATCCATATTACACTTTCTACTGAGAAGCTTCCTTTGTTTCCTGTTAACATTAAAGGGAATCATATGGTCAGTGGCTCTTTAGACATCAGTTTCTTTATCTGTAAAATGAAGAACCCCCTTGACTAGCAGCTAGTAGTGTTTCCACTAAAAAACAAATCACAAAGCAAAACCAATTATTTTTTATTTATTTTGTACATACTTTGCCTGTGTTTATATTTTCAAATGTTTCCCCAGATAGAATATTGAGTTCCTTGAGGGAAGGGATGGTTTTATATTGGTCTTTGTTTCTCCTGTGCCTGGTACTTAATAAATGCCTGATTGAATGATTGGAAGATATTTAGGGTACTCATACAGGTTGTTGGGAGGGGAGGGAAATTACTTATAAACCTTCAAGTTCTACATAAAAGTAAAATGAGATAAAGGTCTTAAAATTGAATCTTCCAAGATCTGGTATTCTAACTTTGGCAGTGAGCTGAAGAGGAGGGGCTGTTTCTTTGACTTTCTTTTGTATTGCTAGAACTTAAGACAGAATCTAACACAAACAGTTATCCCTTCCACATCATGACTTTACCCATCACGGTTTTGATACATTGCAGGCTGGCATAAGAATTAAACAGGAATTTTTTGGGAGTCTTGTGGAAGTTCCAGATAATATGCAAAGGCCAGATGACACAGAAAAAGTGTTAGAAACTCAGAAATCCATAAAATATCTGCATAGTATTATACAATTATAATTATTATACAGTGTTATTGTAAATACCCCAGAAAAGAAAAAGAAAAAATTCAGACTTCTTTGTTATGAAGGGAGGGCCAAAATCTTTTAAAGCAGATTTTCTAGATTGTGGGGGTACTGCATCTCTAACCTCCAAAAGGATAACTGTACCAAGCATTTAATAAATATGTAATAAATATTTGACTGTAGTGTGAACAGTCAACTTTTGCTACTCAAGGCAGGTCCTTGTGGATCTATCAATTTTTTCTACAGAAATTTCCTCTAGAAATGGATGAATCTAGGTCAAGGGATGGGAGAATGATGTGCCAACCATAGAATGGGCTTTGTCTGAATTTGCCAGAGACAAGTGATTTTCAGGTTTCTCTTGGTATGTAGGAATTAGTGAATCTTTACCCAGATTTTCTGAAGTGTAGTCCTTGTTTCTCTATGTGCTTACACTGGGGAGTGGAAATGGGGAGGTCTGAATCTACCTTTTAAATCTGAAAATAACTGCTTCTAGTTTTTCCCAACCTGTTGTTTATGGGATAGAAAGGGAAGCTGCAAGCTTCAGTGGATATGGAGATTTAAAGTTATTTTCAGGTGAGCATGAACAGCATTTTTATATAGCCTTGCTTCAAAGAGTGATAAAAAAGCCTTCTTATCCATACTGAATTGTCTTGCCTAGTGTACGTATGAACAAAGGTGTTTGTTTTTAAAATGGAATACAACTCTCTAGTCCAATATAAAGGGTATGATTCTCTGAGGTCTGTTAATAGATTTATATAGGTCTTTTTGCATTGTCAACACTTGCTTTTTTCATGAGTTTTACCTTTAGGTTCCTGTCACATTATTCTGCATTCAGCAGAAATTATTGCACTATTTCTAAGGAATCTATTTCCCAGAAGAACATGATTCAGGAAATGGACATTAGTTAAAGTGTGTGAAACTTATTATCATTACTTTTGAATGTAACAAGTCACTGACCAGGAAGTTTCCCTTCATTAAATTAAGCTCTTGACCTTCCAATGGCCCTCTCACCCTCTTCTTCCCTTCCATAGTTTTATGAAGCACCACATAGAACAGAGATGCTTAATAAATAGATGGTGATGGTGATACACTATTCATATAACTGACAGATGTCATACATTCAGTTCCCACCTTTTAAAATTTATTTCTTAGTTGGGAAAAAAGGAAATTATCTTCTCTCTATGTGTGTATTTGTATATATGTGTATGCATATCTATCCAACTATAATATTTACTATATGCATGTAATATATATATAAAACATATAACTTTATATGTAATATATTTTGTATATATAATATGTGTGTACACTTTTACACAATGTACTGAGTGAAAAAAATTACATATATTCCTTTCCTTATTGTTCTCCCAAATACTTGTTAGTGTTCATGATGATACATTGCATCTATTATAACTCGGTTCCTTAGAAATTATTGTCTTTAAAAAAAATAGCAGATTCCATCAGGTTTCAAAATTTTGTGCCACCTCTGTAGATCAGTAAATTTTAAAACTTGTTTACAAATATCACTTAAAAATAGTAAGTTCAAATGTATGGTGTCAAAATACCAGAATTATCACATGTGTCTGTAATAAATTTCAAGGGAACCAACCTTCACTAAGTGCAAGTTTTATCCTTGGATTGTGTACTCTGCATTAGCACATTATGGAGTATGATCTGGATTTGCATTAATTTATGTACTTTCACTTCCATTTATTTGTTTGTTTATTGATAGGCTTGTTTGGAAAGTTTGTAGATAAAATGGCAGAACCCTATTTAATTATTTAAAGAATGTAACAGCTGTTTGGAGGTATGCACCCAGGTACTATGGTATGTTATGAAGTAGTGGTGATGTGGTAAATAAAACTTTTGCTAAGCATTCTGGGATTTAGATATGAATTGCCAAGAGGAAAAAAATAAGAGGGGAAGAGTAGGAATTTGTCCAATCTGGGAGTTCTTTAATTATGACTTCATCTAGAAAAGAGACTGAGATGTCTTTCCCCTTCCCAGGCCTTGGGAAGAAGTGAAGATCCTTTTCTCTATTTCTCTTTCCCTCTCCCCTCTTCTCTACCCCTCTTGCTCTGATCATGCATCTGACCAAATGGCTGAAGTTTTGGTCCCATAAAGATGCACTGAGGGAAATGGTCAGAAATGGAATTGTCTCTAGTACCTCTTCCCCTTATTTTGACAACATAACCCATTTATTTGGAAGGTGTTTGTTCTTTATATGTTAAGCTGGTTTTTTATACTGAGTTTGCTTTTTATTTTTATAGAAAAAAGAGCAGGATTGAGATTCAGGTCCCCAGTACATTGTTAGAGAATAATCCTCTCTAACTGGGGCCTTAATTTGTGAGCTATTTATCCTTTATTTCTTATAATGAAGACTCCTAAGATCCAAACTTTAAAAGGGGATTTACCTTTCTAGACTGAGAATGTAAATCTTCATTATTATCATAACTGTGGGTGGAGTTCATTAGACATAGTGATCCTACAGAGACTAAATACTTCTATCCTCTCCCTCCTCCCAGTCTGTCTGTCTGTCTCTTTCTCTCTCTCTCTCTTTCTCTCTCTCTCTCTCTCTCTCTCTCTCTCTCTCTCTCTCTCTCTCATACACACACACACACACACACACACACACAGACACACACACAGAAAAGGCTGAGAAGTGGGACTACAAGCAGCAATCCCACTTCAGAGTTGGTGCTGGCCCTAAGTGAGAACTCGTTCAGTCCCATCCTCTTCAAATTGAAAGAAGGAAATGAAGCAAGCATGACACATCCCTTGTGTTCCACACTTGACATCCAATGTTACACAAATAAAATATGTTAATAAGAACCAAATGTCACTTTGTCCTGTAGTCACAGAGTTTCAGGGTGGGAAGGGACTTTAAAGATCATCTAACCCAACACTTTCAGTTTATAGAAAGAACTAAGGCATAGAGAAGGCAGGAAAGTAGTAGCCTACAGTCATATACCTTGTAAATGGCAAGACTGGACTTTTAGAAGGGCCCTTTTTACAATGATACAATATTTTATTTCTACAGAAAAGTGTGAAAATTTGAAGTCTATAACTATGTACAAACCACTTTCAAAAGAAATCTGGTTCACTATTTTTAAAAAGATCATTTTGAAAAAAAGTGGTTAAATTTGAACCACAAAATAATTGGTTATTTTATTGGCTTCATTGCTTTAGAGTTATTTTCCTAAATCAGATAACAAGAATGTTTTGTTTTAGTTTGGACTTAATTCTTAAGAAGATAGTTATGGACACTTTATTAGTTAAAAAGGAGGAGCTGGTTAGTCAGCAAAATTTCAGTGAAAGTGAGACAAGGCTATGATTCCACAGATACTTTTATATCTATTTTCTAGTCTTCCTATTAAGAAAAACAGGGGGCAAAGGTGTTTAGGGGAAGCTGTGTAGCAAATTTGAAAAGCAGAAATAGCTCAAAACTCCATTACGTTCAGAACAACAAACTATTTGAAAGTCACCATAAGGGTAGTGGAATTGGTGCCATAAAATGTAATCCATCTGTGAGAAAAATCTGGAACATTAAAATTTAGATTGAAAGTATAAATTATCCACCCAAATTATGCAAAAATTAGAGAATTTTATAACTGGAAGGTACCTTAAGAGCTCATCTAGTTCCTTTTATTTCACTGATAAGGAAACTGAAGCCCACAGCGATTAAATGATTTGCCCAAGGTTGCCCAGTGAGTTAGGAGTTAGTGGAAGAATCTTGACTACAACCCAGGTCTTCTGACTACTTTCTATTTCTGCTCTACTCCATGTAACCTTGCTGAAAATGTTCTTAGGTCATTGTAAAGGGTATGATTATTGCCCCAGTATACACTGTAGGTACATGATACTAGTTAAGATTGTGGGGTTTTTTGGGCAATCAAGTCAGGTCTCCAAGCCTTTATTAAGTGCCTACTGTGTGCCAGGCAGGGTGCTAAATGCTGGGGATACAATGAAAGACAAAAGACAGTCCTTGATCATTGTCTAATGGGAGAAACCATATGCAACAACAATGTACAAGCAAACTATTTACAAAGTAAAGTGAAGATAATCTGGGAAGGAAGGTACTAAGATCACCTTATTATTAGAATGTCTCTTGGTGGGGCAGGGAGGGAATGTGAGGAAAGGCTAATGGATTCAACCTCTATATTCTTATAATCTGTTGGAATTCTAAAACATGACTACTCTTAAGTTACATAGCATGAAACATCTCACTTCTTTTTTTTTTTTTTGGAGGGCAGTTGGGGTTAAGTAACTTGCCCAAGGTCACACGGCTAGGTTTTTTTGTTTGTGTGTGCATTAAGTGTCTGAGGCTGGATCCAAACTCAGGTCCTTCTGACTCCAGGGCCGACGCTCTACTCACTGTGCCACCTAGCCGCCCCTGAAATATCTCACTTCTTTAACCTATTTGTCAACTCTAAATGTCTTCAGGGGCAAAAGCATTTCTTTAAAAAAAAAATCCCAAACCTCTTTTCTCTAGTCATTGGTCTACTTTATAACTCTGTTTTTCAGAACATGGCAGAAAACATGCCCAGGGTCCCATGACAACACAACATTAACAATAATCATTTTCTGTAACCGATAGTTCATTTTTAGAATAGTTAATGACTCTATTCCAGGTAAATCCCAGCCATCTTTCAGAGGAAAATTTCCATCCACGTGTATCCTGGATCCAAACCCAGCAGCTACATCTACTGGTGATTTCACTCTTACGAGTTTACATGAATGATTTCTAAATAATTAGTCACATATTGTTTCATGAAGTAGATTGTCAAAATAATGTATTACCTGTAAAAAAATTATGACACAAACCCCTGATTGAATTGAAGAAAATTAATAGTGTGTTGCTGATATCTCTATAGAATCCACTTTGTGGTAACTGTGAAGTTGCTATAGAAATGTCAATAGGATCCCTTATCTGTACTCTCCAAAGCTATACACACATCCTTATTTTAGTCATAGACTAGAAAGTCTGGGTCCTTTTGCTCTGTGGTTTCCAACCTTTGGGCTCATAAATTTGTAATCCCATTATAGCACAGATGAAATAAAAATCCCTCATTTAAGTCACAAGGAGCTACAAAAGCTGATCATGGTATATATTCTCTTATCAGAAATTTTATAGGGTCAGAGTTGTTCCTGTCCAACAAGACCTGTTGTTGTCACCTTGTGGTACCATTGTATCTGTAGCTGTCCTAGAGATGATGTTACAAGTTGTTGCACCCTTCCTGTTTATTCTCATGGATATTTTCACAAGAGGATCCCCATCTTCAATAAGACTATTAAGATACAGCTAAAAGTGACCTTGACTTTCACTCACAGAGTTTTGTCAGTGATTTGTTGTAGGAAACAAGAGAAAGGGAGGATTCAAAGATGCTTCAATATTTCCCTTCTAGGGAGCTAGGAGAAACAGTGAAAATAATAGTAAAAAGAGATTATTTACATAGACCTTTAAGATTTGCAAAGTGCTTTACAAATATTATCTCATTTTATCCTCATAACAACCCTAAGAGGTAGATGGTATTAACAATCTCATTTTATAGATGAGAAAACCAATGCGAGTAGAGGTTTAGTTACTTACCCAGCATGAACCAATTAATGTGTTTGTCTGTATTTGAGTCTTCCTGACTCTAGTCTCAATGCCTTATCAATGGTATATCTTAACTATCTCTTATTCAGATCCAGCATTTTTAGAAATGGGCTGCCATGGAGAAAAAAAATGGTAGGTAGAAAGACTGAAGATGAATTTTGAGTCAAAGGATCTGGGTTCCAGACCTGAATTTTCCACTTGCAACCTGTGTGACATTGAACAAATCACCTGTATTCTTTTCACCTTAGTTTCCTCTTCTGTACAATGAGGAAGCTGTTTTTTTTTAAACAAATGCTTTATTAACTTCTGTTTTACATCATTCATTTCTGCCAGATTTTGAGTTACAATTATTTTTCCCCGCTGTTTCTCCCCTACCCACCCTCCCAGAATAGCAGTCCCACAAGATATCGCTTCCTCCAATCTGTGCTCTCCCATATCTTCTCCCATACCCCCTTTGATTTTCCATTAGAGGAAGGTGAATCTCTGTGTTCCAATGCCTGCAACTCTTATCTCCCAATTACAAGCAAAAGAGTATTAATAATAGTATTTATATATATTTGAAACATTTAATTTTAAAACTTCAAATCCCAGATCCAATCCCTTCCTCCCTTGTCACCCATTCCCTCTGGGAAGATAAATAATTCAGTATATGTTGCACATGTCTAGCTATGCAAAACATTACCATAGTAGATATATTGTACAAGGCTGCTTATAATTCCCTCCCACTCATCCCACCCCCCACCTGGTCCATTCCCAGCTTGATCCTGTCCCTCTTCTATAGTGGGTACTTCTAACCTCCCCTCCCCCCAAGGATGCCCTCCCATCCTTCATCCCTCCTCTCATCCCCCTTCCCCCGATTCTGCTGCAGGTTGAGATATCCCGTTTAGTGTGGATGTCATTCTCTCCCTGAACCAAATTCAATGAGAATGTGGTTTTGCCTTTTTGCCTTCCTATTCTTCCCCTCCCTTGCAACCATTTCCCCTTGCTTCTTCCACATGAGATAGTTTACCCTACCCTGTCTTCCCCCATCTCCTCTTGCCACTTTCCTCTCTCACCTCATAATTTCACCCCTTAAGTATCCTCCCTTCCCAGCAAATTCAACCTATGCCCTCTATCCATATATAACTGTAAACATATCTATACACATTCACATATGTTTTCATATGACCATACACCCTTCTTCCATTATTTTCATAGTGAGAAAGATTTCATCAGTCACAGTTATTGTTTTTCCATATAGGAATGTAAATAGTTCAACTTTGATAAGTTCCTTTTAATTTCTTTTCCCTGATTACCTTCTCAGGCATCTCTTGCTTCTTGTGTCTGGATGTCAAATTTTCTATCCAATTCTGGTTTTTTCCTCAAGAATGCTTGAAAGTCCTCTATTCCACTGAATGACCATATTTTCCCCTGAAACAAAATACTCAGTTTTGCTGGGTAGGTGACCCTTGGGTTCATTCCCAGTTCTTTTGCCCTCTGGAATATCATATTCCATGCCCTTCGATCCCTCAGTGTAGAAGCTGCCAGGTCCTGGGCTATTCTGATTGTGTTTCCACAATATTGAAATTGTTTCTTCCTGGCTGCTTGTAGTATTTTCTCCTTGATCTGGGGATTCTGGAACCTGGCTATAATATTCCTGGGAGTTTTCTTTTTGGATCTTTTTCAGGAGGTGATCTGTGGATTCTTTCAAGCTCTATTTTGCCCTCTGGATCTAAAACATCAGGGCAGTTTTCCTTGAGAATTTCTTGAAGGGTGATTTCTAGGTTCTTTCTTTGATCATGGCTTTCAGGTAGTCCAATACTTTTTAAATTGTCTCTCCTGGATCTATTTTCCAGGTCAGTGGTTTTCCCCATGAGATATTTCACATTGCCTTCTAATCTTTCATTTGTTTGGATCTGCTTAACAGCATCTTGATTTCTCATAAAGTCACTAGCTTCCATTTGCTCCAGTCTAACTCTGAAGGAATGAATCTCCTCAGTGAACTTTTGAGATTCTTTTTCCATCTGGAAAATTTGACTTTTTAAGGCATTCTTCTCCTCATTGCCCTTTTGGGCCTCCTTTGCCATTTGAGTCAGTCTATTTTTTAAGGTGTTGTTTTCCTCAGTCAGGCTGTTGACCCTCATTTCATACTTTTCCTGCATCCTTCTCATTTCTCTTCCCAATTTTTCCTCCACTTCTCTTATTTGATTTTTAAAGTCCGTCTTAAGGTCCTTTATGGCCTATAACCCACTCACATTTTCCTTTGAGGCTTTTGGAGCAGGATTTCTGACCTCACAGTCCTCTGACTGTTCTATGCTTCGATCCTCTTTGCCCCCAAAGTAGGAGTCTGAGGTTGCATTTTTCTGTTTAATTTGTTTCCTTTGCCTTGGCATGTTGCCACTTAATTACTTGACTTTTGGGTTTGTTGCCACACTATGGCTCTACTGCCAGACAGAGGAATTTTCATCCCTAATGTGTGGGGGACAACTTCTGTTTCTGGCAAGCTGGAAACCCACCCACAACCTCCACCCCAGATCACAATCCAGATCCAGGGAGGTTAAAGCAAGAGTGATTACCCCCCAAGACTGATAACTGGATCTCCCTACAGTTCACAGGCCAGGATCTGGAGCTGCCTCTGAAAACTACAAAATGGCGTGTCTCCTCAGTGGCTTCTAGTCCCCAGGGGAGGAAGCCCCGGCACATTCCCCAAATACTGGTCCCAAATTCCATAGGGCACTAACCTCTCACTTTGTCCTAGGCATGTCTATGTTGATAATTCTGGAATCGCCACAGCTGCTGGTGTTCTGGGGTCCCTCCAGCTGGTTGCTGGTCCAGCTGCCCTGGGGCTAAAACCGCTCATGTGGACCTGGACCCGGCTCTCCAGAGCATTGCCTGCTCCCAGACTGCTGTGCTGGTCCTTCCTGAGGGGCTGCTGGGCTGTCCTCAGCGGGAGGTTAGCTTCTCTGTGTCGTTCTGTGGGTGCTGGGGCTCCAGAAGTTGTTCAGAGTCCCCTTTTACATATTTTGGATGTGATCTGGGGGGAGAGTGGCTTGGATGCGCTGTTTCTACTCTGCCATCTTGGCTCTGCCCCACGATATCCGAGGAAGTTGTTTTAGATGACTTTTGAAGACTCTTCTGGTTCTTAATCTATGAACCTATGGACTCTAGGAATAGGGAACTATAGAGTTAGATATGATATGGTAAGGAGACAAAGGAAAGAGTTAAAGTTTAGGCAGTTGGAAGTTGAGGTATTGATGAAGCATCTGGGAGGCATGTGACAATGTGGGACCAAAGCAGAGCCAGGAAAACAGTGTGCACAATAATTATAATAATGTAAATGGAAAGAACAACCACACACTATAAATATCAGAAATGAATATGACAGAATGATAAAGATCAAATATGACTTGAATGAAGAGCTATGAGAAGACACCTGCAGCCTGCCCCTTTGTGGAGATGGGAAGGCCGCAGCACACAGTTTTGAATTTTTTTCAATGTAGTAATCAGTTAAACTGATTTTTTTCCTCTTAAGTAAATACTATATGTTATATATAATGATTCTCTGGGAAGGAGAGTGGGAAGGATACTGAGGATTAGTATGATGGTGTAATAAAGAGATCAATAAAAACTTCTAATAAAAAAGAAAGAAAATGTGAGACTGTAGTGCAGGAAAGTAATGGTGTGATAACACATGGTTTCCTGCCAGTATGAAACCCTAAGAGACAACTGTCTCTGCCAGACTGACTGCCCTGAGGCCATTCATGTTGAACTTGTTTCTTTCTCCTTTACTTTGTCATCTTCTAGTCTGTCTTCCTTTACCCCTATCTGTGAAAGTTAAGTGACTCTTTGACAAGGCTCCTGATTTGATCTCTTCTGTCTTCTTCAGCTGATGGTATCCTCAATCACCCTTTCTTTCTCCAACTTCTTTCTTTTCTATTTCTCTCTATCAGAGCCTTCTCTACTTCTTTCAAACATTCCCATCTCCTTTATATGTCAAAAAAATTCGAAATTCACCAGATCCTAGCATCCCTCAAGCTATTGTTCTCTATCCCTTTTTAGCCAAAACTACTAGAAAACATTGTCTGCAGTCACTGTTGCCACTTCCTCTTCTCTATCCTCATCATCCCTTTGTCATCTGGATTCCACACTTATCCCTGAACTTTTTACTTTCAGCTAAAACTTTTTTCAGTTTCAGTTTTGATTTATCAGTGACTCTTAATTAACAAATCTCAGGGCCTTTTCTCAGAGCTCACTCTGCTGAATTTGAAGCCATTGACCACCTTCTACTCTTCAATAATGCCTTCTTTTCTGTTTTTTTTTTTTTTTTTTGTGTGTGTGTGTGTGGCATTATTCTTTCTTGGTTCTTTTCCTGCATTTTAATTGCTCTCACTCATTTGCCTTTGCTGGTTCAATATCTATGTCATATCTCTCAACTTTAAGTTTTCCAGGTGCTTAATATCACTCCTTGTGATATTAAGAATATGAAATGATGAGCAGGGCGGCTAGGTGGCACAGTGAGTAGAGCGTCGGCCCTGGAGTCAGAAGGACCTGAATACCTATAGTTCAATTCCTAATTCAGTTATTTTAGGACAAAATGTAAATTTCTCTTTTCCCTATACAATTTGGTCTCAACCTACCTATCTTTTTCTTTTAATTTATTTGGTGTTTTATTTTTCTCCAGTTACATGTAAAAACAATTCTTAACATTTCATTTTAAAAAGTTTTAGTTCCAAATTCTCTCCCTTCCTTCTTCCTTACCACCCCCCACTGAGAAGGCAAGCAATTTGATATAGATTATACATGTGTATTCATGCAAATCATTTCCATAATAGTCATATTGTGAAAAAAAGAACAGGCAGAAAAAGGATAAAAACTCATGAAAAATAAAGAAAATTTTAAAAGTATATTTAATCTGTATTTAGATACCATTAGTTCTTTATCTAAGGATGAATAGCATTTTTCATCCTAAATCCTTCAGAATTGTCACGGACTGTTGTATTGCCGTCAATAGCTAAGTCATTTACAGGTATATTCATTGCATAGTCTTGCTGTTACATCATACATAGTGCATTTCACTTTGCACCAGCTCATGTAAATCTTTCCAGACTTTTCTGAGAGCATTCTGCTCATCATTTCTTTTTTTTTTTTTTGGAGGGCAATTGGGGTTAAGTAACTTGCCCAAGGTCACATGGCTAGGTTTTTGTTTGTGTGCGTTAAGTGTCTAAGGCCAGATCCGAACTCAGGTCCTTCTGACTCCAGGGCCGACGCTCTACTCACTGCGCCACCTAGCCGCCCTGCTCATTTCTTAAAGCACAGTAGTATTCCATCAGAATCATGTACCATAGGTTGTTCAGTCATTCCCCAATTAATAGGCATCCCCTCAATTTCCAATTCTGTGCCACCAGAAAAGTGCTGCTATAAATATTTTTGTACATATAGGTCCTTTTCCTTAGTATTTTTTTTTATCTCTTTTGGGATACAGACCTGATATTACCAGGTCAGAGGGCATGTATGTATGTATGTCTGTATTACCAGACCTGATATTACCAGGTCAGAGGGTATGCATGGCTTTATAACCCTTTGGGCATAGTTCTAGATTGCTTTACGGAATGTCGGAATCAGTTCGTAACTCTAACAGTGAATTAATGTCCTACTTTTCCCATATCCCCTCCAACATTTGTCATTTTTCTTTTTTGTCCTGTTAGCCAATATGATTGGTATTGTTTTAATTTGCATTTCTCCAATCAGTAGTGATTTAGAGCATTTTTTCATGTGGCCATAGATAACTGTGATTATTTCATCTGAAAATTGTTCATATCTTTTGATCATTTATCAGTTAGGGAATGGCTCTCATTTTTATTAATTTTACTCAGTTCTCTTTATATTTGACAAATGAAGCCCTTTATCAGAGAAACTTGCTTCAGTTTTTTTCAGTTCCTATTGCTAACTATATTTCCCTCTATCTCATTTACCCCCCCCCCCATTTTTTTCTATTCTCTCCCTTTTCACCTTGTCTCTCCTCAAAAGTGTTTTGCTTCAGGCTACCACCTACATCAATCTACCCTCCATTCTATCACCCCTTCACTTCTTTGCTTATCGCCTTCCTCTCCTGCTTTCTTCTAGGTAAAATAAATTTCTATACCCAATTGAGTGTGTATGTCATTCCCTCTTTGAGTCAATTCGGATGAGAGTAAGCCAATCTACTTTTCTGGATTTAATGGCCATTACTTGCCTTCCTGCATTCTGCAGTCCAGCCTAAGTAAACAACTCTCTCTTCCTAACATATGACACTCCATCTCTCATCTCAGTGCCTTTTCATTTGCCCTTCCACATGTGTGGAATGAACTTCCCCCTTATGTTTGCCTCAGAGTCCCTCTCTTTCTTTACTGTGTGGTTCAAATACCATCTTCTTCATTAAACCTATCTGATCCTCCAACTACTTGTGCCCCTACTTCCTCCAATACCTTGCATTTTTGTGTGGTATATATTTGGATATGTTTATTCCATATTTATGTTGTATGTATTTATACATGTACTTGCCTCTTATTAGAATACAAACTCCGTAAAATTAGGAAATGTTTCATTCTTTGTACTTGTGTACCTCCCTAGCATAGTGCTTGGCACATAGGTGATACTTACCCAATATTTGTTCATTGATTGATTGGGAGAACTGGAGTACTCCAAAAAGTTATGTAAGTATGTAATGCATTTCTGAAACATAAAATAATATTGGAGAAACAAAAATGGAGAACAATTCAAATAGGGATTTGCACGAAAGTGTTCAGTTAAGATATATCTAGTGTCAAAATAACAGCCTAAAAACAGTTTTTCTTTTTAGGTGCCTTGAAATGATACCTTGGTATCCAAATAGTGTTGTAATCTGGAGGAAAGTTCACATCAATAGGAATGATAGCCTGTGTTGTGCTTATAAGAAGGACCACATAGTTATGTCAGAAGGGTGGATGGTTTGATTCAGAAGATAAAGAGCTGCCTATCCCTGTTTATTAGCTTGTGGAAAGTGTGGAAAAAAAGGGTTTCAGAGACTTTAGAAAAACTGAGCCCAAATTATTGAAAGAAAAAAGAATAATGAGCCAGGCTTAAGACAGGTAATATTTAAGCATTCACTTTACAGGAGAAGTTTGTCACTGGGTAATTGACATACAGACACTTAGTATTTTATAAGTTGTCTTGGTTGAAAGACTCCTAGAGAAAATGATGAGTTAATGTCTGTGCTCAATTTAATTCCTAAAATATCGATTTGAAAGCCCAGACAAGGGAATTTAAAACAAACCACATAGCTTTGCTTTTGCCAGTCATCCATGGGATGCTTCTTTTGGAAGATCATGTGTTTATTTTACCTATGCTATAAAAATAAAGAAATAATCATGTATTCCTGTTCAAAACTGTAATATGGCATTAGGTTGAAAAGTTTACATACTTTCACATTAATCAGAATTTTAAAGTAGTCAACAGGGCGATAGCCTGATAACTAAAAGTTATATATAACATGCTTATGTAATTTTATGGAAAAGTATTGAACTGTGAGAGAGACACGGTTCTAGTCCAGTTCCTCACATATTGCTTTGTGACCTTAGGGAATTCACAGTACTTTTCTTTGTTTCTGTTTCATTGTCCCTCAAAAGGAGGAGTTTAGCTAGATTCTCAGAGTTTTGTGCTAATTATAATATTTTGTGGTTTTATAGGAAAGTCAATAAATTGTATTGTTTATTAAGTTATGTTTGTATGAGTGTGGTAGGAAATGATAGTCCTGTTACCCACTGGTGCCATCTTAGCAAGACATAGTAAGCCTAACCTTGCATTTCCTTCAGTTAGTCCCATCCAGTTCTGATGTAGCTAACTCTGCCACTAGTGTGGTAAGCTGCTCAGAGCTGGAGGCCATCAGGCTGCAGAGAGAGGGCCAGATTGGTCCAGGCTGGAAACAGAGTAGCAATAGGACAGGGTCAATGAACAGATACTTCACTTGTAGCCTGGCTGAGATAGGGAGACCTAATGTGCAAAAATCAGTCAATCAATCTTCTGCAGGATAGACTTGTAGACTCTATTCTAGTTTTGCTATAGAAATGAAAACAATGGTTTAATTCTACAGTTTCTAAACCACTTTCTTTCAGTGGTATCCTTAGGAAGAATGGTAGCCTTAGGAAGAATGATCTGAAAAATTGATAAATGTTAGGGTGGACCCAGGTAAGATTAACCTTAGGTTTTTACTTATGAGGTTAACTTAACCAAAATTTGATGTCATTGATTTTTTATTTCAAATGATGGCACTTAGGGCATGATTTTAATACTAAAAAATTAAAATTAGAATATTTTAAGCTAAAATATTAATCTATTAAAATTGGAATATTTTAAACTAGAAGATATTAACAGCAGCAGTTAGAAGTGAAGTTGGAGAGTTAGCCCAATTTTAGATCTCAGGAATCAGAATCATAACCTAATATCCCTTAAATTAACTGCAGGGTTTGTTGATAATACACAAACCACCAGTAAGTAATACATACATTCAAAAAGGATATAAGGATACAGTTGGTAATTCTGAACAACCATTCCTTCCCAGAATTATTGTCTAGATCTGAGTAGCAGTAGTAGTTACGGATAACACTTAGGTTTTCCACTTAAGAATAAAAGGCATGTTTTGTTCTTTTTCAAATGCATCCATTGAAGATAAGCAGATTTGGCACATCTTTTTATTATACCAGTCATTATGAAGCCATATAGTAAGGCCACTCACAGGATTTGGTAGAATCTCTTTGAAGTCTGGGTCTGGACTCATAATTTTGCAAGTCAGGCTTTTTTGTCCACTATATAATTTTCTCTTTCTGAGGACCAGCTGTTCTGAACCTACTGAACTAGTAGTAGTATAACAAGTAGATATCTAGAGAGCTGACCTCATAAGAATGTAGAAGAGTATGAAAGGTGAAAATCTTTATATAGAAGGAAAATTGAGTTGGATATGAGAATGAGATTGAGAGGGTTAACACTCCCCTCAACCATTAAATCTACTTTTATCTTCAACAATATAATTATTAATACCCTTAAACACTTAGCAAACATTACAGTGTACCTAGGAGCTATCCTGGTCACAGAATTAAATAGGATTACTGCCCCATGGGTTTTTATTATAATGATGGCTAAATAGAAGTTAGCATATAGTGATATGTAGATAGATATATAAATATATTTGATTCAAGACTGAATCTCTATACTCTGCATGCATTACTTATTTTGAAAATGCAACATTTTGATGAGTTATATATAGTGTAATATCTACCTCATCACTTGATAAAAGGCTATGTGTTGCAGTAGATAAAGCACTGGGCCTAGAGTAAGAAAGACCTGAGTTCAAATCCCTCCTTTTTGTGTCAGCTTATTATATAATTTAGCCATTTGCTTTCTCTGTGAACCTGTGTGAGTCACTTAATTGTCATATGTTTCAGTTTCCTCAACTATAAAATAATGATTATAAATCATATTATTTATTGGATTTCCCCCCAAATCTCTAAATGTTAGAGTTAGTAGAAAACTTTAAAAGTGTCTAGCTAAACTCCTACTTTTGAGAGACAATAAGAACAAGGCCCAGGGAGGGATTGTGATTTCCCCAAGGTCACAGAATAGCACAGAATAGTGCTATTTTTATGGCATTGTGGTATAGAGAGCAATAGCGAGACCAAGAGGCCTGAGGACATAGAGTTATTGTGAAGATCAAATGAGATAAATATTTGTATATCTGTTGGGACAGTGTCTGGCACATAGAAGGTGCTCAATAACTTATTTAATAATCTTATTTTTTTAAATGGAGTGAAGTTTATTGTTTAATCTTGCTAAAATAAAATAATTTCATCAGTATACCTTAAATAGCACTCTCACAATAATACTTAAATCTTGGCAATTATAAAAGGAAAATATTTGGCAGGCCACCTTTACCATTGTATTAGTATTACATCGATTGTTTTTTAGGCTTTTTACTTTTTGTGGAACCCGGCTTGTTCTCAATATCATAATGTTCACAAGTAGACCATATCATGTATACAGTTCAACTAAGAAAGCTATGCATCCACTTTGGGCTGGCCTCTGCAAATAGGAAGACAAAAATGAAGTCTTTCCTTCCTTTAAGGATTTTAGTCTTCTGGAAGAAATATATCATACATAGAGATATCTAAACACTAAGTAATTAGAGGAATAATTTGGGGGAGAACATTAAAGTAATTACAAAAGGGGGGCTGATACCTGAAGGTTAAAGGAAGAAAAAAAATTATGAGGATTTACTTGCAGGCATGGGAAAAGATTGATACTAACAAAAGAGGCAGAAGTTGGAATGCTAAGTTGGTCTGAATATAAACTACAGAAGATAATATGAAGTTAGGCTTAGAATCTAGATAGGAGCCAGAACATACAGGCTTTATAAACTTGACTAAGAGTTTACAGTTTATCCCAGAGGCAACAGGGTAACACAGAAAGTTTTTGAGCCAAGAAGTGACTTATTCAGACTATGCACTGTTCATTCAACAAGTATTTATTAAGTATTTACCATGTCCAATGCCCTTCGCTAGGCAGCAGGTAAGTAAAAAGATAAAAATAGGTATGTTCCCTGTCCTCAAGAAGCTTACACTCTAAATACATCTCTTAACTTACAAGGACAGAAGTATTTGAATGCTAATTTATTGATGGCCCAACAATGCTGAAGTCTAAAAAAGAAACCCAGGTCATTCTGATTTAGTATTTCACTATAATAGTTCTATGAGCCTTAATAGCTACTTTTACCTCTACAAAGTTACCAAATTGAATGGAAATTCATTAAAAAATTAAAGAGTTTATGCAAAGCCAAGATGTCAGTAGCAGGAAACAGTACAGTGAGCTCCACTCCAAACTCCAAACAGATGTAGAAAACTCACCCAATCAGATTTTGATGGGGAAATCCAAAAAGTCAAAATGAGTCATTTTTTTTTCTAGTCCAGGTCTCCCTGGGCAGAGAGACAAAGCTGTCTGAGGACACAGGAGAAGGAGTTTGGCCAGGAGCTGTGCTCGGAGTGCTCCAGCCCAGGGAGAGGCTATGTACCAGGGCAGGGGGAGGTAGATTCATACTGGGGTAATGAGGCAAGAACAGATGGAATCTGGTTTCTTTATTGCCCACTGCCAACTTTTATATATAGATCCAGGGCAGACTGAGGGGACTTGTTCCAGGGGTAGCATTGTGGTGTAGGGAACACTGGCAACCCTAAGAATGTGTCTTGAGGAGCAAGCAGCAGTATATAGCTCTTACCCCAGGAGCAGAGTGGGTTCCCAGTTCCAGCTTCTTCCCCATTGTAAAGCCCATAGAGAAATATAATGATCAAGGCCACCTGAGCAAAGTACTCATGACAAAATAATCAACTGAGGAGGGGAATTTTCACATCTTGCTGTCAATAGTCTCCATTACATTGCTGCTTCATGTCCTCTCCCCTTTCAAGAGATTCTCAAAGCTCAGACTATATAGAGTAAAATATGACTTTCAAGTTCTATTTCCTTTATTCCCAAACTGGGAAGAACCATAGCTTCCAGTGTCTTTAAAAACTTAATCAAGTCCCTTTGTAAGGCATCTAGTCTAAGCTTTTGCCAGAAAGATATATTCATAATTTGTTATTAATTTAGTATTATATAATCTATAAAAACTTAAAAGTACTATTTATATTTATATCAACATTCACCACACAAAAACATAGGAACAACAATAATAGCAATAATAAAAATGATTTGTACTGTATAATATTTCTAACCAATATGTTGTCATATGAAGAGGAAGGGATACTGAATAAAAGCTTGGTCATGTTGCCATCCCAACTTTATCATTTTTTACCATTTCTGTTTCACTTTGACATGAGGGTACTGAAAATCTGGACAAATAATATAGTTTCTATATGCTTTCTTTGTAAGGGCCTATTTATAATGAATCCAAATGGAAAGTAGACTATTGATTGGGACATATTGCAAGAAGAAGAATAAAAAAAAAGTAAAGTATACTTTCCATTAGATTTCTCGTAGTGAAGATGCCTTTTGTGTATGAGTCAAACCAGATCGTCCCTTAGGTACCATCCAAATCTAAATTCTGTGATTTTTGTGACATGTTCACAATCTTAAATGTTTTGATTTCATTGTGTTCTTCATATAGAGACAGTGACTTCCTGAATGCAAAATTGATTATATTCTTTTTTTTTAGTCAAATGATGAGTACCTCGAGAGCTTTACTGCAGAATACAATATTATAGTACTATACTTTTATTATAATTCTAATCTTATGAACATGATATTTAGAAAGCAAAATATTAGCCATTAATTTGAATGCAAAGAAAAATCAGATCCAGTTAATAGTAATCAAGGTGGTATCTCAAAACTTTATCACATAAGTCTTCAGAAAACAAAAAATATAAGTTTTTTAGTTTATTCTCATGAATTGGTTTACTTGATGACCAAAGTATATTCTATTAGGAAAATCAAACCAAGATGCAGCTATGAGATACATTAAAAAATGACTTCACTATTGGCCTTTTATGAGACAAGTCAAAAAAAGTTATCATCTTTGCAATGCTTTTCTATGTCACTGGAAATGAGTAAGTAGAATTCTATGGGTTTTTTTTTAATCTTTATTTCCAAACTTGAATGCATTTAGTATCTATTGTTGCATTTTCCTGTTCATTTTGGATACAAATCATCCCTGGCAGGAGCAAGATACAGCATCTATGCAAAGTTCCATCTGGCAAGATTTTGTTAATATGCAGTTCGAGTTTGAAATGGAATCCAGTCTGTAATGAATAGTGGATGAAATCAAAGAGCCAAAAAGCAAATAGCTTGTCATTTTAAAAATTATTTACATTAGAGCAATAGCCTTCAATATAGCTAAAGAAGTCTTTTGCTGATCTGTGTGGACTGAGTTCATAGGAATTTTCTACAAAGATTATGGCAGCCATTGGCTTTGTGTAGGAAAGTGTTGTATAACTAAGGTGGCATGTTGGTAAAAGAGAGAGATGCAAAACAAGTGATGCACAGCTCATTTTGTGACTTTAACTGAATATATTGAGAAGTAATACAGGCAAAATTGTCATAGAGGCAAATATTGTAATCAGAAAGAATTATGTGACTTCAGAGTCAGAAAAGACCTAATAGGCCATTTTGTCCAATACTTACCAAAGTAACAATCCTCTCTATAAGGCTCACAGAGAAAGTGACCTGAATAATTTTGATTGTATGAAATTGAAAATTTTTTCATGATTAAAACTGATACAAATACAATAAAATAGCAAAGAATTCAAATGGGAATACATCTTTGTTTTGATTATCTCTGATAAGGGCTTGATATCCAGGCAGCTAACAAATGTATAGGATCAAAAATCATTCCACAATAAATAGTTGCTCAAAGGAACAGTTTTCAAAAGAATTGTAACTGTTAACATCCTTATCAAAACATTCTGCAACTTAGAATAAGAGGATTGTGGACTAAAAACAATCCTGAGGAATTCGCTTCACACTCAGCAAATGGATTAAGATGGCAAATGATGAAGATAAAGTTGGAGAGATGAAGAGAGCACGTCCATATTGCTAGGATTACAGATACTTGAAGAATTGAACTGTTGTCTTATCATTTAGTTGCTATCCCAGTATTTTTCTTCTGTAGAGTTATAGAAGGTTCTTCCTCCCTCACATGGAGATCATTTGTAGAAAATGTGGAGTTGTCCACCACGTTGCATTCCATCTGTGTTGAACAGGTATTTTCATTGAAAGGCTGAATTGGTCTAGCCTGTGCCCCTTTCTGTATACGACATCTTAATCAAACTCAGTGACTTCTCTGATTCTCTACCTCCTGTTTGTTCTCTACTTAGCTAAACTTTCTTCTCAGTGACAACTGTAGCATCTCTCCTCCTGGTTTCAAATACAGCCAGTGTAGTTCTGAAATCTATTTTTTCTCCTCTCTTTTTGTATTATCTTTCTGGATTCAGACTGTGATTTATCTCTGACAATAGCCCCACCTAATTTTATGATTATGATCTAAATCCTCATCTTTAAGTCAAATAAATTCTATTTATCCCATAATCATATAATGTTTCTGGTATCCATCTCTCTTAATATAGCAGTTTGTCACATTCACATTATTACTGTAATTCTAGTGTCCCTGCTTTTTGTATCTTTGAGTACAGCCAGAGTATAATTTAGTAACGAATCCTAAAGGTAGAGTACATTATACTTGTTTATACTTAGCTGATTCAATGTAGCAACTAGGTAGTACAGTAGATAGAGTGAAAGGCCTGGAGTGAAGGAGTCCTAAGTTCAAAGTCAGCCTCAGATACTTACCAGCTGTGACCCTGTATAAGTCATTTAACTCCTGTTTCTCTCATTTTCCTCATCTGCAAAATGGGAGTATTAAAAGCACCTACCTCCCAGGCTTATTGTGAGATCAGATGAGATTATAAAGCACTTAGCAATAGTACCTGGCACATAGTGAGTGCTATATAATGCTTAGAATTATAATTAGTATTATTATTATTAACAAGAGGAATTTTTTCCTTTTATCTTTGTATCCCATTCCAAATATTGTTCCTTATAAGCCCTTAATATATATTTCTTTCTTTTTTTTTTTTAATAAGCAATTGGGGTTAAGTAACTTGCTCAAGGCTACACAGCTAGTCATTATTTATGCATGGGTGCTCATTTTCTGAGGCGGATCTGATCTCGGGTCATCCGAGGCCGGTGCTCCTACTCACTGCGCCACCTAGCCGCCCCTTTAGGGCAATTGGGGTTAAGTAACTTGCCCAAGGTTACATGGCTAGGTTTTTGTTTGTGTGGATTAAGTGTCAGAGGCCGGAGGCCGGCTCCGAACTCAGGTCCTTCTGATTCCAGGGCCGGTGCTCTATTCACTGCGCCACCTAGCCGCCCCAATATATATTTCTTGATGAGACAAATAAGCTATCTCTGTTCAATGTTAGACACTGTAGAACTGATTATTCTATAGAACTGAAAATTCTCTTTTCCAACATATGATATATGATGTAGAATTAACACTTGAAATCATAATTTAAGATGTTGATGGATTTTAAACTGGGTTGCAGTCCCCTGCTATGTATAGTTGTTTTGTCATCACTGCTACTCCAGAGCAAACCAAAGCTAATGGTTAATGGGAAGTAATGTATTTAAAAATATTTGCTACCACACAGTTTTCACTGAGTTTGAACCTCAGTGATCTTTAATATGGCATCCGTGGAAGACTAAACTTATAGAAAAAAATAATTTGGTTCTTTTGAGTTACTTTTGATGACTATTTTCTTTAGATTCAATAATTCCATACACATAATAGGGTCGCCTCATGATGCTTAACTTTCCATTTCAGAGTCAAACTATTTATGAAACTTATATGTATGAAAGGCACAGCAACTTTATAGTGTTATTATTAGTATAGAATATTATTTTGACTATGTTAACTGAAAAATACTTCTTGCATTTGATGAACTGAGCAAACAGCTATTTATTTTATTGAAGAGAAAAAAACAATACCGACAAAAATGAGTTAAGCTGGGATTTTGAAGTCATTAGTTTGTTGAAATCTCCTTTTTGGCAGCTGATTAGAATTGAATGTAAACTTCATGACAGACCCAGAGACTGTCAGGCAAAAAATAGCAGCTATGTTGGAATGTTATTTTTGTGTTGATGCATTCAAAAGACTTTTTTTCATATCTTATAGCTTTTAAGCTATGCTTATATATGTGTTGATGACCATCAGTAGGTAGGGTCTACTACAAATGTGAAGGCCAGGCTTATCTATCTATCTATCTATCTATCTGTCTGTCTATCTATCTATCTATATCTGCATGTATGTATTTATAACATATAGCAGTTACTGTAGTAATTCTGTGTATGCAAGAAGTTGGAATTTTGGTTGCTGATTCTGTTGATGTTTACTTCCCTATTAAATAGTTAAATGAAGATTTATAGCCACTTTATATTTAATTTTTTGACAACATCCATTTAGCCCTGCCAAATAAACAAAATGTAAAACGTTTAGTTTTGGAATCCTGACACTGTACAAATAATTATCAACCCATGTGTCACTATAATAGGCTTGTGGCTGAACATTCCTCATTATATTGTCATAGAGATTTTTCATAATTTTAAGGTCAATTCGTTGATTGTTAGTTATCTACAAGCCACAAAAAGTTTCTGGTACTTTAAGGTTAAGTTTTACCAGAACAGGATAGCAACTTGTAATGGTAATGGTAATTTGAAGATCTTCCCTGTCCCCTAATAAGCCTAAGTTGAATTTGAGGACCTTTCCTGATTCGAAAATATACTCTGCCTTCTAATAGGCTGCAGGTGCTCACATGGAGACTGTGGTGGGAGGCTTGTTTTTCAGGAAGGCACAACTTTTGTTACTTTGTAGTCAAGTAGGTCACAGGCTTGTGACCCTGGAGGAGGTTATATATACCTCTGGGGGGAGGTTTTGCTTTGGGGCTCATTTTGGGAAAAGTTGTGTGATTTGAACAGATGAGACTCTGGGCAGCTGTTGAGACCCCTGGCTTTGAAAACCCAGATGTTGGTGCTTCTCTCTCTGGTGACTAGCTAGGTATGGATGTAATGGTCAAGGCAGTTGGAAGCCTTGTCTACTGAATTGTGTTATTTTCTCTTTTAACTTATGTTTGTATTCTCTGAAGTTCAGGGTGCTGACTTTTCCCCCTGAACTAGGTAAATGATATATGTTTGATTAATTATAAAGTAAGATTGTTAACCCATTTTGAGTTGCTTTCTGCTAGCAGCCATCCTGGGTATGCTAGGGTGCTTGCTGCTACAGAACTTAAAGGCTATGTTGTCCTACCTTTATGTGAATTAGAAGTGCCCCTACAACAGATTTGAAAAGTGAT
Organism: Gymnobelideus leadbeateri; assembly: GCA_011680675.1. NCBI lineage: Eukaryota > Metazoa > Chordata > Mammalia > Diprotodontia > Petauridae > Gymnobelideus > Gymnobelideus leadbeateri. The sequence goes on along the minus strand of WOXC01005805.1, from coordinate 461,954 downwards.
TTTCCAGCCATTGCTTGAAGAACTCCAGATGTTCTACTTTGGGAGAGCCCTAATTATTGGGAAGTTTTTCCTGGCCTCATTTCTAAGTCTGTTTCCTTACTATTCCCACCAAATTGATAAGCAAAGTAGTATCATACTTTTTCCCACCTGAAGGCCCCATAAGATTCCTGAAGAGAGCTGTCTTGCTCTTGACACTATTTTTTTGGAATGGTAAACATCATCAATTCCATTAACTGATCCTCATATGTCATAATCCTTGGTCATTTGCTACCCTAGTTGTCCTGCTCAGGACATACTACAGCTTAACAAATGCTTAATAAAATGTGGTTTCTTCATCTCTCCAGTCAGATTGGCTAAGATGACAAAACAAGAAAGCGACAAATGCTGGAGAGGATGTGGACAAATTGGAACACTAATACATTGCTGGTGGAGTTGTGAACTTATCCAACCATTCTGGAGAGCAATCTGGAATTATGCCTAAAGGATTATTAGTAATTTCATACCCTTTGACCCAACAATACCACTTCTAGGGTTATATCCCAAAGAGATCATAGAAGTGGGAGAAAGGCCCATATGTACAAAAATATTTATAGCAGCCCTTTTTGTGGTTGCAAAGAATTGGAAACTAAAGGAGTGCCTATCAATTGGGGAATGGCTAAATAAGCTGTGATATATGAATGTAATGGAATATTATTGTGCTATAAGAAATGAGGAGGTGACAGATTTCATAATTACCTGGAGAGACTTATACAAACTGATACTGAGCGAGAAGAGTAGAATCAAAAGAAATCTGTATACAATCACAGACATACCATATCTGTGATGACCAGTTATGACAGACTGGACTCTTTTCAGCAATGCAGTGATATAAGTCAATCCCGAAAGACTCAAGAAAGAGAGAAATGCGCCATCCAGAGATATAACTAGAAAGAACTGAGCCTGAATCCTGATGGAAGCAAACTAAATGATCTTTTCCTTTTCATTGTTTGGTTTTATTTCTTCTTTACCATCTTTCATCCCACCTAGTACAATACACCTTTGTAATTGGAATAATGTCTAATATGAATGTATTTGCAGATCCTATACTGGACTATATGCTGTCATGGGGGAGGGGGGAGGGAAGTAAAGGGAATTTGAAAATCAAGGAACTATGGAATTGATTCCTGTTAACTGAAACTAAACTAATAAATTAATTAAAAAAATAAAATAAAATGTGGTTTCTTGAGATGAATCTAATACTCTAGATGTCAGCAGTATACATATGGAGTATCAATTCCCTAATCCTAAAACTCCATCTCTTTTTAATCTTTTAAAAAAGCTTTTCTTGTCTTTTCTTTTTGGAGGGGGGAAGGCAGGGCAGTTGGGGTTAAGTGACTTGACCAAGGTCACACAACTAGTTTTGTGTGTGTGTGTTAAGTGTCTGAGGCCGAATTTGAACTGAGGTCCTCCTGACTCCAGGGCTGGTTCTCTATTCACTGTCCCACCTAGCTGCCCCTTCTTTTCTTTTTCAATGTATTTCACTATCACATTATTTTCAAATCATTATAAATCATACACTAATTATTTATCTCTTACATCAGGATTTTCTTCTCTTTGGAGTGATAGAGAAGAGTCTTAGAACAAGCATTGTATCAGAAATATAGCCAAATAGGCTCTGAAAGATCTTTTCTTCATACACGTAGTCCTTGTTGAAACATTGCTCCTTTGTCATGTGGATGGTATCAAAAGCTGCAATAAGATACCATTCTCCCAGGGAGGGGTCATACAAATTCTTGCTTAGTCCCTTTCCTGAAGATTAGTTCAATGAGCAAGGCACTCAAATCTATGTCTATTTCAAGAAAAGACAGGTAATGGATGCAATGGAAACCTTTCCATATCAATAAAATTCATCTGAGTCTTTTTCTTGCTCAGTGGAGAATATAAGACCATTTAAAGTCTAGTCTAATTAAATCTGCCTCTTGTAACAGCTTTCCTCTCTTCAAATACATTCTAGTAATGTTTTCCCCTGTACACCCCCTGCTCCCAAGATAGTGTAGTCCATCCCAGCCCTATCTGCCACTAATTATTATGGAAGCAGCCAAGTACTTTTACTTTTCCACTACATTGTTGGCTATGGTGCTGATTATGATAAATGGTCATTATATCTTGATCATTTCTGGGCTGCATAGCAAGATAACCAGTTTTTATGTCAAACACTGACTTGTCGACAGACAGTAAAAATGAAAGTGAAATAGACAGCAATCCCCAAAGCAACAACTCAGTAGGTTTCAGGGCCTTACAGAGTCTTTCAGAAGGAGATTCATGATACTAGGTCAACAAGAGGGCCTGCTTGTATGTGTCTGAAAGAAGTGCCTTTTGTAGTGTTCAGTTTTACATATCTAAAAAATGCAAAATCCATGAAAGTAGTAGCCTGAGGGCTTTCTTGTGTTATGTCAGTTATAAGCTATGAGAGTTAACTTCATTAATAAGACTATTTAAAACAAATAAGAAAGCATTTATCAAACACTTATTATACGTCGGACACATTGCTGAGTGCTAGGAATACAAGTTGAAAAAGTGAAACAGTTGCTGCCCTCAAGGATCTTAATTGTCTAGTTAGGGAGACAACACAGAATGGTAACCCCCTATGTGTATGGAAACTGCTTAGGAGTATCAGTTTCCAGATTGGATATTTTAGGTGAGGATATCACCTGTACTATACAGAAATAAATTATGATCCTGAAGTTAATACTTGTCAAGACGATGATGTGAAGAAGTTCATGTTACCATGGGATTATGAAGGTTAGTTTCTCAGTTAACAGAATGTTGTGCTAGGAGGGCCTCAAATTTATATTACTGAATTTAAGGATGAGGCATGATATTTGGCAGCAAATAATGACCTAGAATATTGCTTGTAAAAATAGTCATGGTATGACTTTGTAATGGAAATGCAAATTTAAAGATCTTCCCTGCCCCTAGCTTAAGTGCACCTGGAGCCTGTGGTGGGAGGCTTGTTTTTCAGGGAAGCCCAACCTTGATACTTTTGTGATTGGGCAGTGGGTCAAGGAGGTTGTTACATTCTCTGAGCCAGGAGAAGGCTATATAAACCCTGATGAGAGGCTTTGCTTTGGGGCTCACTTTGAGAAGTGTTGTGTGATTTGACCAGATGAGACTCTGGGAAGCCGTTGTTGAGAGCCCCCCGGCTTTGAAAACCCAGATGTTGATGCTTCCCTCTCTGGTAACTGTGATTTGGTATTGATATAATGGGTGGACAGTTTGGAAGCCTGTCTGTTTGATCTGTAAGTTCTGAAACTGAAGTTTGGGGTTCTGACCTTTTCCCCCTGAACTAGGTAATGTGTGTTTGTTTGATTAAAGTAAGCTTGTTAAACCATTTTGAGTTGATTTCCTTTTGAGAAGCAGATCTAAGAACCTATATTGGCAGCTACCCTGGGGATATTGGGGTGCTTGCTGCTACAGACTTCCAGAAATAAATAGAAGAAGTTGTAGAACAGCATAGGACAATAAGCCTAGCTGGGATTGTTTGACATCAAACACAACCTCAAAGTTCATAGGTGTTCTGGTCCAGTATTGGCCAGGACTTCTCTACTTTCTATAAACTTCTGGTTGCCATGATACTGTCAGGGTGAACTTGATAGCGAAGGATCACGGGGTCATAGATCTAGAGCAAGAAGAAACTTTAGAGGCCATCCAGTCCAACCTTTTCATTTTGTGAATGACAACACTGAAGACAGTGGAGGTTAAGGAACTTGCCCAAGGTCAATCAGATCATAAGCACCAGAGGTAAAATTTGAATCCAAGGTCCCTTGATCAGATTTTATTTTCCATATTTATTTAATTATTTGTGCAAAAATACACATATAGTTTATATTCATAAATATGTATTTATATATGTGTAACACACATGTGTGTTTGTCTGCAGATATATATATATATATATTCACATATGTACTGATTTACTGTTGTCTAAATATCTTTATCAAATAGTTGGCACACTTGTAGTATAGGAGACAAGATATGGAATTGTGCTAAGGGCCAGTTTTGGAGCAAGCAGAGGGGAAATGTAGCCAGCACGGATAATGGTAATGAGATTGTGTAAGAGATCCAGGATGCCAACAATAACATGGACCTTATTTTTGATTTAACTATGTTCTAAAAACCATAGTTGTAAAAGCTAAATGGGGTAAAGAAGGATTTTGGTGTTCTTCTTGTTCAAATCTTGTATGAGACATGAATCTCTCCACAACAAGGCTTTTGTATACTGAGTGAAATTCGTCATTGGTCAGTGATTTTCAGTCATGCCTGACTCTTTGTGAGTCCCATTTGGGGTTTTCTTGGCAAAGATATGAAAGTGGTTTGCCATTTCCTTCTCTAGCTCATTTTAAAGATGGGGAAACTGAGGCAAACAGGGTTAAATGACTTGTCTAGGGTCACACAGCTAGTAAGTTTCTTAGGCCATATTTGAACTCAGAAAGAAGAGTTTTTCTGATTCCGAGCCCAGTGCTCCTATCTACTGCACCACCTTGCTGCCTATGCTGAGTGACAGAGAACTTCTCATCTTAATAAAATGGTTCATTCCACAGTTTGATAGCTCTGATTCTTAATTCTTCCTCATACTAATCTGAAATCTGCATCTCTAAAATTTCTACCTACTAGTATACTTTTTTTTGTGGTGTTCTAGTATACTACCTACTATACTTAGCTCTATGGCTAAGCAAAATAAGTCCCTTGTTCCCCATCAAGGGCCAACGCTATTCTCACAGTGTGGGCAGGATTGTACCCATAGGAAGTAACAAAAAGCAGGGACACTAGAATTACAGGAATAAAGGGACAAGACAAGTAAGAGAATATATGCCTATAAAACTGAAATCTAAATAAAATGCAAGAATATTTACAAAAAATTACAAACTGCCCAGATTTACAGAAGCAGAATACTTAAATATTAAATAACCCTGTCTTAGAAAAAAAAATCGAATAAGCCATCAGTGTGCTTCCTAGAGGGGGTATTTAAAATATTTAAAGAAAAATTAATTCTAGTACTATATATACTTTTTGAAAAATAAATAAGGGAGTCCTATCAAATGCTTCTGTGACATAAATATAGTTTTGGTGACTAAGCCAGGGAGGGCAATAAGAGGGAAAGAAAACTATAGACTAATTTCCCTAATGAATATTGATGCAAAAAATTTATATAAAATACTAGCCAGAAGATTATAGCAACATATCACAAACATCATATACTATAACCAGTTGTGATTTATATCAAGGAATGCTTGGCTGATTAAATATTAGGAAAACTGTAAGCATAGTTTCAAATGTATCAGTAACAAAAATTGTATGGTTATATGAATAGATGCAGAAAAGCTTTTGGCAAAACACAACACTCATTCCTATTAAAATCACTGGAAAGCATAGTAATAAATGAAGCTTTTCTTAAAGTAGTAAGTAGTATCTAAAATCAAAAGTAAGCATTATCCATTAATGGGGCTAAATTGGAAACCTTTCTATTAATATTAAGAGTGAAGCAAGGATGTCTATTATCACCAATTATTCAGTATTTTTTTACTAGAAATGCAAACTAGAGTAATAAAATGAGAAAGAAATTGAAGGAATAAGAGTAGGCAATGAAGAAACAAAACCATCACTCTTTGCAGATGATATGATGTACTTAGAGAACCCTAGAGAATCAGGTGGAAAACTACAACTTTAGCAAAGTTGGAGGATATGAAATAAACCCACATGAAGTATAACCATTTGTATATATTACCTACAAAACTCAGCAGGAAGAGATAGAGAAATTCCATTTAAAATAACAGCAGACAATATTAATTGTTTTGGAGTCTATCCCCCAAGAAACACACAGGGGCTATATGAACAAAATTTCAAAACACTTTTCACACAAATAAAAACAGATATAAAATTGGAGAAATATAATTGCTCATGGGTAGGCTGAGCCACTATAATAAAAATTTAATACTTCCTAAATTTTTAGTACCATACCAATCAGAATACCAAAAGATTATTTCATAGAGATTGAAAAATATAATACCAGAATTCATCTGAAGGGGAAAAAGTTCAAGATTATCAAGGGAATCAATGAAAAAAGGTGAAAGAAGGCAGGCAGCAATATCAGTGAAAGCCTTCTTAGCAGACTTATGAAAGACTTGCACAAAGCCTCAAAGGCAGGTAGAGGTCCCTAGAAGCAGAAGAGGAAAGAAACAGGGAGAGAACCAGTTTGTTCAAAAACATGGAGGTGCTAGATGGAATGATGTATATGATGAAAAGCAAATAGGTTTGTTAAGCTAGAGTATTGAGTGCTAGAGTATAGGGTATGTGAGGGAAAATGATATGAAAAGCCAAAAATCTGAAAGGTTTTAAATGACAAAATGGTGTTTGTTTCATCCTGGAAGCAATCCTTGAGCAAGGGCTAACAGGCTTTCACTTTAGGAATATCATTTTTGCAACTGGTGTTAAGGATAGAGTCAGGAAAAATTACTAGATGCAGGGAAAAAAGTATGAAGACTATTCCACTAGTCGAGATGAGAGATCATTAGATGACTGATGCTGATTGTGATATAAGTATAAGAGATAGGATGTGAGAGGCACTGAGGAGGTGAAGTCAGTAAGGTTCAGCAACAATCAGCTATGTCCCATGTGGGTTGGAGGTTGAATGAGAGTGAAGAGTCAGCGTTGACTCTTCAAGATTGCAAACTTGGTTGACTGGCAGCGTGGTGATGCTTTCAAAGTTGGGACAGTTAGGTGAACAGGTAGGCTTAGTGAGAAAGACTATGAGTTCCATTTTAGCAATGTTAAGTTTGAAAGTCTTAAGGGGAGTTTGGAAGAGGGAATCCAACAGGCAGTTGCAGTTGAAGCTTACAAAAGACACTAGAACTAAATACATGAATCCGAGAATTATCTATTTAGATATAAATGGATCACATAGATATCGATAGGAAATCATTGAGAGTGGGTAACTGACAAAAGAAGAGTGGTCAGTCCTATGGGGTACAACCACAGTGATGTTGGATGATGATGATGACAAAAAAACCTCAAGAGCCACATACTAGATAGACAACAGTGTTAAAAGCACTGGGGAACACTTAACGCACACACAAATAAAAACCTAGCCGTGTGGCCTTGGGCAAGTTACTTAACCCCAATTGCCCTCCAAAAACAAACAAAAAAAGCACTGGGGAAAGTACCAGTTTAATGCTTTCCTAATATTTTCTTCTCTTAAGTTCATGCTCTTTGTTTTCATTCCTCTCAGGACAAAGGTAGCGAAGTAAACTTGTATCCCTTGTCTAAATACAGCTGAGGGAGCAAGTTATTGGGTATATATAAACTTCCTGGTACATAGCAGTGAAACATGAAGTCACTTCTATCATGCGTGATCCAATAATAGGTTCACAAGTACATAGAAAACCACAAGTTAAGCTTATAGTCTGATGGGGAATACTGAAAAAAACCTTGTGTTTCCAACCTGTGAACACAAAGAAATCACATGCTCATGCCAACCACAGGAGTTTATGAGGTCTATACCTAGTGCTTTTCTGACTCTGCCTTTGGATGCTGGTGGAAATCACCAATATCTCTCTTTCCTTCATGTTATTTCTTCTGGTCCCCAAAATGTGATGGTTTCTTATTTCAAGAGACCAGTAAAAATTCCAAATCCCAGCAATCTATCTGGTTCTAGAATATTCCTCTTCTGTCCAGAGGATGCATTAAACATAAATATAATGGACAACTACTATTTTAACAATGATAAACATGATTAATAGAGAGAAGCTTGGAGAGACTTATGAATCGATGCAAAGTGAAGTAACCAGGAATACAATATGCCCAGTGACTACAGTGATGTAAAAGGAATAATAACAACCGCAATTTAGTGAAAAAAGGAATATTGCAAAATTATAATAACCAAGTGTGATCTAAAATGACAGATGTGAAAAGACAATTCCTCTGCTTCTTTGGCAGAGGTTGATACCTTGAGTGTGGAAAACTGGTATAACATCATGACTTTTGCAGTGTGTCAGTTGGTTTTGCTGATTTTTCTTTTCCTTCTTCGTCTTTTAAAAAATTATTCATCATAAGGCTGTCTCTTTGAGAGGGAAAAGAAATGCAGAGGAAAGTGATGTAACATAAGTTTATCAATAATATCTGTTTTTAAAAAGGAATGAAAATTAGGGAGATAGAGGGGAGAATCAAAGGACCTTGCTACAGGAGCAGATGGGAGAGGATAGAATCTAGGGCATAAGGAGAGGGCCACCACATCCTTAGAGACTAGAACAAAAGAGAGAAGGGATGATACTGAGACAATTTGATGTGTGCATTTGGAAAGAATGAGGATGTTATGATGGATACTTTCGTTTTTTTTTTTTTTCAGTGAAGAAGAGAAGAGAGGATTTGAAACATTTTGCATCCTATTGCATATGTGTAACTAATCATTGTGGTACTAATTAAAAATCATTGCCCAGTTTTTACAAATGCAGTAAAATTTTTACATCTCTCAATATGTCTCAGATGCCTTTCAAAATTGACACCGAGCAAGATCAGGTTTATTAACATAATGAATTGTCCTATCATCTGTTACAGGCCATATGAACCACTTAAAATGCTAAGATCTGAAATAGGATTAGACATATCGATGATTATGATGATGACCAAGAAATATTACATTAAAATAAACTATTAAATCAGCAATTTTAAACTAATTATCTTATTCATTATAAATTGTAGAAACTAAAAAATGATGTTTTATAGGGAAGAGGTATTGCTATATTTCAATCTATTATATAATTAATTTTCCTCCTCTTAATTGTTCATTAATGTTTAGAATATTTTTAAAATAACTTCATTTTTATTTTGTAAAAAGTAAGAAGAACATAAATTTGTTAAAAAATGAAAAAAATAATAAGGTCATGAAGTGTATTGCTTTTTCTAGGTGAAATATACACTTTTGGTTTAAGAACTATGTCTTAAAAATGGGATTTAATTTTTATAATTGGTAGTTGCTGTACCTGCACATTCTTGCTGAATGCCAGTACTATAAAATATTAATGGAAAACTTCATGAAAACCTTTAGAGCATGATTGAATGAGAGAAGCCAAGGTTGTAAGGTTGATGCTGCAGCAATTTTAGTGATTGCTGGCACATGGCCATAATTGCAATACTTTATTAATAATGTCACTTTCTAGCTGGCATAGGCTACCCTACCCTTTCTTTTAAAGAGTATTTACAGTGCTTCCATCTGAGTCAAGGTTGTTTATTACTTGGCATATGACATCTCTGAAAAGTAGAGCTGCCTGTGTGGTCAATTACTATAATTCAAATGCTAAACTTATTATCTTGGCTTTCTTTTTCACTTATTTCCTTCTTTCCCTTCTGTCTTTCCTTCTTTCCCTCTCTTCTTTTTCCCCTTCCTCCCATTGCTTCTTCTCATTCTTGCTTCCCTCCCTTTCTTCTTTCCCTCTCTCATTCCTTCCTTTCTTCCCTTAATCCTGCTTTCCTTCCTTCCTTCATTACCGCCTTCCCTTCTTCCTTTTTTATCCTTCCATTCTTCTTTTCCTTCTTTCTTCATCATGTTGTTCTTTCCTTCATGTCCTTTTCTTCCTTCCTATCTTTTTTCTTTCCTTCTTCCCTCCCTCTATCCTTCCTTCCTTCCTGTGCAAAACATTGTATTAGAAACTGGGGGTATTCCAAGGCTAAATAAGACGTAGGTCCTGTATTCATGGACTTCGTAATTTAGTACAGGAATCATACATGTACCCCTTCAGACTCTAATACAAGGTATAACATAGGTTCAGTAAAAAATAGTGTGAGGTTATGTTAGCTTAGAGAAGGGGGAAATCAGTTCCTGATAGGACATAGTGATACTGTAGAAAAAAGGTTGGACTTGAAGGCAGTTAAGCCCTGAATTCTAGTTTTCCTTCTGGCACTTTGAATTTTGATGTTTAGATTTAGAGGTGGAAGGGAACTCATCAGTGATACAATTCAGCAATCTCATTTTATAAATTGGAAGCCACATGAACATTTGTTATTTTCCTTTCTTGACATGTTAGTCTGACAGGTGGAAGATGGTTTAATTTGTTGCTTTAATTTGTATTTTTATAATCAGTAGGGATTTAGAGCATTTTTTCATATGACTATTGATAACTTTGAATTCTTCTTCTGAAAACTGCCTGTTCTTATCCTTTGACCATATACCAACTAGGAAATGACTTTTTTCTTTATAAATTTGGCTCATTTCCCTATATATCTCAGAGAGGAAACCTTTTTTTAGAGAAACTTGTTATAATTTTCCCCCTAGTTTCTGTTTTCTAATTTTGACTGCATTAATTTTGTTTGTGCAAAAGCTTTTTAATTTCATGTAATCAAAATTAACCCTCTTAACTTCAGCATAAATTCTTCCTTATCGATACAATTGACAGATACAATTTTGCATGCTACTATATTTCATTATATCATACTTATTGTCTAAATCATTCATCCATTTTGACTGTATCTTGGTATAAGGTGTCAGATTTTGGACTATGTCTCATTTTTTCCAAACTGCTTTCCAGTTTTTCCAGAAATTTTTGCCCACTGAAGAGTTGTCTAATGGTGAGCTTGAATTTTGAGTTTATCCAACATTATATTACTATGGGCATTTGCTATTGCATATTGTGTATCCACTCTATCCTACTGATCCACCACTTTTTTTCCTTAGCCAGTAACAAATTATTTTGATGGCTACCTCTTTGTAATATAGTTAGACCACCTTCATTCCGATTTTTTTTTGTTGATTCCCTTAAGATTCTGGACATTTTTTTCATTCAGATGAATTTTGTTATTTTTTTCCTAGCTCTATAAAATAATTCTTTGCTAATTTTATTGCTAAGGTACTAATAAGTAAGCTACCTTATGTAGAATTGTCCTTCTTACTATATTGGCAAGGTCTACTCATGAGGAAATAATGTTTCTCTAGTTGCATAAATCTGTCTTTATTTGTGTGGAAAGCATTTGGTAATTGTTTTCATATAATCCCTGATGTCTTGGCAGGATAATCTCCCAAGTATTTTACATTGTCTGCAGTTATTTTAAATGGAATTTCTTTTTCCATCTCTTGCTGCTGGGTTTTGTTAGTATTATCTTGAAATGCTGATGATTTATGTGGATTTATTTTTTATCTTGCAACTTTTCTAAAGTTGTTTCAGCTAGTTTTTAGTTGATTCTTTAGTGTTCTCTAAACATACTGTCACATCATCTGCAAAGTGTGATAGTTTTCCTTCTTCGTTCCATATTTTTGTTCCTTCAATTTCTTTTTCTTGTCTATATGCTATAGCTAGCATTTTAGTGCAGTATTGATAATAGTGATGATAATGGAAATCCTTGCTTCACCTCTGATCTTACTGAGAAGGCTTCATGTTTACTCTCGTTACAAATGCTTGTTCTTGGTTTTAAATAGATACTACTTACCATTTTTAGAAAGGCTCTACTGATTCCTATGCTTTCTAGTGTTTTTGAAAAGGAATGAATTTTATTTTGCCAAAAGCTTTTTCTGCATCTATTGATAATAACATGGTTTTTGTTGTTTTTGTTATTGATATTATCAATGATGATTATATTTTTCCTAATGCTGAACCAGTCTTTCTTTCTTGGTTTACATCTTAGCTGGTTGTAGTATGTGATCCTTGTGATATACATTGCTGTAATCTCCTTGCTAGTATTCAATTTAAAAATTTTGCCTTGATATTTTTAAAAATTAATTAATTTATTTATTCTTAGTTTTCAACATTCATTTCCACAAGATTTTGAGTTACAATTTTTTCTCCCTGTCTTTCCCCTACTCCCCACCACAAAAATAGCAATCCTACTGATTACTCCTTCTCCCAGTCTGTTCTCTCCTATATACTCCCCCATCAGCCCCCTAACTTTCTAGTAGGGCAAGATGGATTTCTATACCCCAGTGCCTGTATATCTTATTTCCCAGTTGCATGTAAAACAACAACATTTTTTTAAACATTTGTTTTGAAAACTTTGAGTTCCAGATTTTTTTCCTTCTTCCCTCCTCAGGTACCACCACTGGAAAGACGAGCAATTCAATATAGGTTTGTACATATGTAGTTACACAGATCATTTCCATAGTAGTTATATTGTGAAAGACTAACTGTATTTCCCTCCATCTTAACCCACCCCCCCACTTATTCTATTTTCTACTTTAAACCTGTCCCTTTTCAAAAGTGTATGCCTCTAACTACTCCCTCCTACCAATCTGCCTTCCCTTCTGTCATCTACCCCCTTATCCCCTTCCCCCCACTTTCCTGTAGGGCAAGATACACAATTGAGTGTGTATGTTATTCCCTGCATAAGCCAAATTCAATGAGTATTATGTTGACCCCTTCCCTTTCACCTTCCTGCTCTTCCCCTCCATAATAACAGTTTTCTCTTGCCTCTTTTATATGAGATAATTTACCCTGTTCTATCTCTCCCTTTCTCCTTCTCTAAATATATTCCTCTCTCACCTTTTATTTTTTAGATATCCCTTCATATTAAATTCATCCTGTGCCCTCTATGTATACATGTACACACATATGCACACACTCATATATATATATGTATATATATATGCACACACACATATATACACACATACACACTCCTATACATACATATACATCATTTTTCCATGTAGGAACATAAATAGTTCAACTTTAATAAATTCCTTATGATTTCTTTTTCCTGTTTACCTTCTCATGCTTCTCTTGCTTCTTGTATTTGAAAATCTGTTTTTCTGTTCAGCTCTGTTTTTTTCATCAAGAATGCTTGAAAATCTTCTATTTCATTGGATGAGCATAATTTTCTCAGAAACATTATACTCAGTTTTACTGGGTAGGTGATTCTTGGTTTTAGTCCTTGATCCTTTGAGCTCCAGAATATCATATTCCAAGCCCTTCAATCTCTTAAGGTAGAAGCTACTAGGTTGTTATCCTGATTGTGTTTCCATAATACTCAAATTGTTTCATCCTGACTGCTTGCAGTATTTTCTCCTTGACCTGGGAGCTCTGGAATTTATAATATTCCTAGGAGTTTTCTTTTTTGAATCTTTTTCAAGAGGTGATTGGTGAATTCTTTCCATTTCTCTTTTGCCCTCTGGTTCTAGAATATCAGAGCAGTTTTCCTTGATAATTTCTTGAATGATGGTGTCTAGGCTCCTTTTTTGATCATGGCTTTCAGATAGTCCAATAATTTAAATTATCTCTCCTGGATTTATTTTCCAGGTCATTGTTTTTTTTTTTTGTTTTGTTTTGTTTTGTTTTGTTTGTTTGTTTTGTTTGTCCCATGAGATATTTCACATTGCCTTCTATTCTTTCATTTGTTTGGATCTGCTTAACAGCATCTTGATTTCTCATAAAGTCATTAGCTTCCAGTTGCTCCAGTTGAGATCTAGATGCAAGCAGGTTAAAGCAACAGCTATTATACTCTCAATGGTTGCTTGGTCTCCCTATAATCTGCAGGCTAGGAGCTCATGAGGCAGCCATACAGTGGCTGCACAGCTGTTGAGCCTCCTCTGCTTCTCACCCCAGGGGCATAGACTGGACTGGGCTCTTCCATCATCCCCCTTTACTATCCCTCCCCCCTTCCAACAGAGTTCCACACTGACCTTTTACTTTTTGCCTTGATATCCCTTAGGAAATTGGCCTATATTTTAATTTTTTTAATTTTTAATTTTTTGCTTTTTGGAGGGCAATTGGGGTTAAGTAACTTGCCCAAGGTCACACGGCTAGGTTTTTTTGTTTGTGTGTGTTAAGTGTCTGAGGCCGGATCCGAACTCAGGTCCTTCTTACTCCAGGGCAGGCGTTCTACTCACTGCGCCACCTAACCACCTATATTCTTAAAAAAAAAAAATTCTTCCTTTGCTTTTTTTCCTTTATACAATTTTTATGTTCCATTCTTTTTTGTTTTTTCTTAATTTATGGAATAAAAGAAGTAATTCCATAGTGTAGTATATAAAAAAAGATGATTACACAGGAAACTCTGCATCTATTATGTACAACTTGCTATTCTTTTTAAGTATATAATGACATTATCATGTAAATTTCTTTCTTTCTACTATTCTTCATAGATTTTGAAAATATACTTTGGCTATTCCAGGAATTCTTTTTGGGCTTGTGTCCAAATGACATTTTTTTCTTTTGAAGTTTTGTCTGTAGCTGTTTTGACTGCATTTTCTTCTTCTGAGTTTGAGTCTTTGATCTTCCCTGTCACCATCATAGCTTTTAATGATCAGGTTCCTTTTTGCTGTTGTTTGCTCATTTTTCCAAACTTTTTCTTGATTATGAACTTTATATTAAAGTTAGACTCTGTTCTGGGAATGGGGTAGTGTGGGGTGAGTTGGGAGACCTTCAGGTATTTTTGCATTCCTGTTTTCAGAGCTGGTTGTGGAGAAATGTAAGTTTTCAGTGCTTCCAAGAGGTGATATGGGAAGAGGTATAGTCACTGCTTTCCTGGCCTATACTCAGGTCCTTGACATATAAGGGCCCCTGATCCCTTGAGATTGCAATTGATACTTCTCCTCTGGGTCCCTGATCCCTATAGATCAAAAATGATACTTCCCCTAAGGGCTCCTGCTCCCTCTCCTCTCCACCTTTGAGCTATGACCCAAAGGACAATGGAGTTCCCAAACAGCTTCTCATCCTATTTCCAGTGCTAGCAGTGTTCCCCTGTAGTCTATTTCTTTCTTTCTTTTTTTTTAGTTTTTTTTTTTTTTGGAAGGCAGTTAACAGGGGTTAAGTGACTTGCCCAAGGTCACAAGCTAGTTTTTGTGTTAAGTGTCTGAGGTCAGATTTGAACTCAGGTCCTCCTGATTCCAGGGCCAGTGCTCTATTAACTACGCCACCTAGCCACTCCCCACCCCTAGTCTATTTCTAACCAATTGTCAGGTCCCTTTACTGTCTCTGACTTAAGAGCTCTGGAAGCTGTTGCTGCTTCTATCACCATCACTTGGTCCCATCACTGGTATTTCATCCACATGGCTTTCAGGTCACCACATTGTTATGGATCTCTCTTGCCTGTTTTTTTTTTTTTGTTTGTTTGTTTTGCTTTGCTTTTTTGAGGGCAACTGGTGTTAAGTAACTTGCCCAAGGTCACACGGCTAGGTTTTTGTTTGTTTGTTTGTTTGTGTGTGTTGAGTGTCTGAGGCCGGATCCAAACTCAGGTCCTTCTGACTCCAGGGCTGGCGCTCTACTCATTGTGCCACCTAGCCGCCCCTCTCTTGCCTGTTGTTTTAGGCTAGAAAAATGTCACATCTGACCCAAAGATCCAAATTTTGGAGTAATAACTCATCTTTTGACAAAAATTGCTGGGAAGACTGGAAAGCAATTTGGAAGAAATGAATTCAAGAAAATGTAAGCAGTAAGGTTGATATCAAAAGTAAAGAAATATACAAAAATGTAACTGTCAGATCTATGGATAAGAGAAAAGTTTATGATCAAGCAAGAAATAGAGATGATCACAGGATGTAAAATGGGTTAATTTTTATTGTGAAATTAAAAAAAAATTGTACAAACAAACGTAATGAAACCAAAATTAGATGGAAAACAGAAACTAGGAAAAATTATAAGAATTTCCTCTGATATAGGTCTCATCTTTCAAATATATAGGGAATTGAGCCAAATTTATAAAGAGAAGAGGCATTTACTACTTGATACATGGTCAGAGGATATATGAACAGGTAGTTCTCAGAAGAAGAATTCAAAGTTTTCAATAGTCATGAAAAAGTGATCTGAATCCCAACTGATTAGAGAAATTAAAACAATTCTGAGATACCAACTCACACCTATCAATTTGGCTAACATGTCAAAAAACAAAACTGACAAATGCTGGAGAGGATGTGGAAAAATTAGGACACTAATGAGCTGTTGGTGGAGTTGGGAACTAGTCCAGCCATTCTGGAGAATGTTTTTGGAACTGTGCCCAAAAGGCTGTACATACTGCCCAAAACTGTACATACCCTTTGACCCAGCAATACCATTATTAAGTCTGTAACCCAAAGAGATCAAAGAAATGGAAAAGGACCTCTTTGTACAAAAATATTTGTTGTTTTTCTGTCATTTCTGTAACATCTGTGTCTTCATGACCCCATTTGGGGTTTTCTTGTCAGTGATACTGAAATGATTTGCCATTTCCTTCCCCAACTCATTTTACAAGTGAGAAAACTGAGGCAAACAGGGTTAAGTGATTTGCCCAGGGTCACAGAGTTAGTAAGTGTCTGAGGCCAGATTAGACCTCAGGAGGGTGAGTTTTCCTGACTCCAGGCCTGGCACTCTTTCCACTCTGCCATCAAGCCGCCCAAAGTATTTATAGCTGCTCTTTTTATGTTGGCAAAGAATTGGAAATTGATAGGATACCCATTGATTGAGGAATGGCTGAGCAAGTTGTGGTATATGATTGTGGAATACTATTGTGATGTAAGAAATGAGAAGCACATGGTTTAAAAAAAACAACAACAATCTGGGAAGACTTTTGTAAAGGGATGCAAAATGAATTGAATGAAACAAGAACACCATTCACAGTAACAGCACATTTTAATGATGATAAGATGTGAAAGACTTAGTTAGGTACTTTGATCAAGACAGTTCCAAAGTACCCACAATGAAAAACGTTATCCTCTTCCAGAGAGAGAATTGAGGAACTCTGAGTTCAGACTGACACATACTTGAAAAAAAAATCTTTAATTTTCCTTACTTTCTTTTTTTTGTGTGTGTTTTCTTTTGCAACATGGCAAATATAGAAATATGTTTTTCATGATTTCACATGTATAATTGATATCAAGTCACTTCTTTTATCAAGGAGTGGAAAGGGTGGGAGGAAGGGAGAGAAAATGGAACTAAGAATTTAATAAATGATCGTTAAAAATTTTACATGTAGATGGTAAATATTTAATGAAATAAAAAAAGTAAAAGGAACTTATGGAAGTCTTATTTCTTCATGTTGAAAATTGAAAAGGAGGTATATTGCAGAACCTTGGTGGGGTTTGGGATTTGAGAGTTAGAAAAACTATTGGCCACCTACCATTGGAAACAAGTTAGTGATTCTGCCAAGAATGAACTAAGAAGCTTATTTCTT
The DNA here is from genome assembly GCA_011680675.1 of Gymnobelideus leadbeateri. Lineage (NCBI taxonomy): Eukaryota > Metazoa > Chordata > Mammalia > Diprotodontia > Petauridae > Gymnobelideus > Gymnobelideus leadbeateri. The sequence goes on along the minus strand of WOXC01005805.1, from coordinate 444,854 downwards.
CAGCAAGCTTTTGTAAACCTGGAGCATGATCAAAGAGATTATACTACTGAGTTAAACATGGCTGGGGATTAGTAAAGGATGCATATGATCTAGGATGCTATCAGAAATATCATTAAAATGACCAGCTGTGGAGTCTATATTAAGTGAACCAGTGTTTTGGACTCGCCATTTCCTTACCCTTTAGAGGAAATTTTATTACAAGTGAGTATGTTTCTATGCTGACCTGTTAGGCAGAATACTTTTATGTAAAAAAGAAAACAGGACAGGAAGTAAAGTTAGAAGTGGATGTTATAGGTATGTACATTTTTAAGATCTTCTCTGCCCCTAGGTTAAGTGCACCTGGAGCCTGTGGTGAGAGGCTTGTTTTTCAGGAGATACTTTGTGATTGGGCAGTGGGATCAAGAGGGTTGTTGCATTCTCTGAGCCAGGAGAAGGCTATATTAACCTTGATGTGAGACTTTGTTTTGGGGCTCACTTTGAGAAATGTCGTATGGTTTGACCAGATGAGACTCTGGGCACCCGTTGAGACCCCCTCCCCCTCCTTTGCCCCGGCTTTGAAAAACCCAGATGTTAATGCTTCCCTCTCTGGTAACTGACTGGGTATAGATGTAGTGGTTGGACAGTTGGAGTCCTGTCTGCTTAATGTTTCTGTTTGCTTGTAACCTCTGTATACTCTGAAGTTCAGGGTGCTGACTTTTTCCCCTGAACTAGCTGTGATTATATGTTTGATTGATTAAAGAAAGATTGTTAACCCATTTTGAGTTGCTTTCCTTTAGAAAAGCAGATCTCAGAACCTGTGTTGTCAGCCACCTGGGGAAACTGGGGTGCTTGCTGCTACAGTGGAATTAGGGATTTGAAGACTAGGGAAGTTTTGAAGAATTGGAAACTACTACACAATAGGAGAGAGGTAATGGACTCTGGGATCTAGCAAAAGAAAGGAAATTGTACTCAGGAAGATGAAGAACAGTTCCAGCTCATGATGCTACTTATGGATAACAGAAAGTTCATGAAGGACTTTGGGAAAGGATGAAAAATGAAGTTGAATATTCCACAGGGTACAGTCTAAGTAATAGAGAGTAGGTGTTAAGTTACAGGTGAGGATGATGATGTTGAAGGTATAGAAAGTGGGGGTGAGAAATAATTGGCCAAATAAATTTAAGTATGATATTAGAAAATTTTAAAAGAAAAAATCAACCATAAAGTTCCAAATGAAATTATAACAGGTCAGGATCACTGGGTAACATATGATTACTAAAATAGGAACAAGAGCATTCTTTTTCCTTTGTGACCACTTTTCTTTTAGATGCTCCAGAGTCACCTGAAATTTATACAAGATGAAATTGCTGCATAAAGAAATGACAGCCGTTTTTAAAAGAGAATCATGCCCAAGACTATGTATCTAAATGAATGGTGTCCCCTTAAAAACAGTCATTTGGAATATTATACACAAACTATAATGATCAAAACCTGTTCAAAATACAATTTGAATTGCCTTGAGTGTCAGCTTATAAATCACGCAAGATAATTAATTTTGTTTCATTTCCATACAGCTATGCTTTAAAAAAATACAAGAAATATTATTATCCTGCTTGGACACCCATCTTATTCACCTGAAGTGATTCCAAATTATTAGATCAATTTCAGAAAATTAAATGTGTCCTCCAAGGATAAAGATTGGTTATCACTGAGGAATGTGTGAGTGACAACATCATCAGACCAAGTGAATAGCCAGCCATGATGATTCACCTGAAACTCTCATTTGGATGTATGAGTTCTGGTGTTTTTGCTTAGAAAAACAAATTAGTTATATTCTTTCATAGTCACACATCACACCTGTTTGGTGAAAGTTAGTACAGGATACCAAGTATAAAAGTCTACCTTTAATGAATGACTAATAGTCTGCCAAAGTCCTTCTACTAATTCAGATCAACACTGTGTTTTCAACTTAAGAGTTTTAGAAGTTGTATGGAGCACCAAGTGGTTAGTGGTTTTGCCCAGGGTTGGGGCAGCTTGTAGTACAGTGAATAAAGGACTGGGCCTAGAGTCAGGAAGCCTCATCTAGCTGAATTAAATTCTGGCCTCAGGCACTTACTAGCTGTTTGACCTTGGGCAAGTCATTTAACCCTATTTGCCTGGATTTCCTCATCTGAATCTTCTTTTCCCATTCTTCTTTGTATTTACTTGAAACATTATCTCCATATTATCATATCTGCTCAGAGAAAATTTGAGTCCTCATTTATATCAGTGGAAATTTCTTTTCTTTCTCACTCATCCTCACTTTCTCCTTTTCTATCTACTTTTCTTCCTTACTCCCTATATACATGCTCAACTCCTCTAATTGTTATCCAATCTCTCTCTTTTCTTTTACTGTCAAAATCCTGGTGAAAACTGTCTATATTTATTGCCTCCCCTTCTCGTGACACTTCATACTCATTTCTCAAGCTTTGATTTCATACTCCCCTAGATTACTAAAAGTTCACTTTCCAATATTCTCTTAAAATAAAGCTTAATATCTTCTCTGACTAGATCACTTTTTTTCTTATTCTTAATTCAAAATTGGAACCAGTTAAAAATGAACATAATGGAGACAAAAACTATAAAAACTGACCTTATATTATCTCCACATTTTCACTATTTTTCTTTTATTCCACTTTTTTCTAACTATAATAATTATGCTACTTTAGTTAAAGTATATGTGCTTTTCATAACCATTTAGTACATAATAATTTGAGTTTATTCCAGTCCATGTTAAGATATATTATTGGTATTCTGTAGGAGTACAAATCCACCAAGCAATAACTATTTGTATATATCTGTATAGGCATGTATGTATATTTATCTATATTTATTACCAATAAATTTGATAAAAGGAATTTCAACCTTGAAAAACTGATTAAGTATTGCCTATTATATCTTTAACTGTTTCTTGCAATCAATGGGAAAGCAATATTTAATTTTCCTGGAATGTTTATCCATTAAAACAAGGCTTACCTGTTTCCTAATATTGTTAAATATGTGTTATGGAAGTCACTTCAGCTTGGTAAATTTCTTCCCTCAATTATCATATACCTAATGTCATAGGTATGATAGGTGTGATACTTAAACAATAAAAGTTAGAGATGAAGATATGTATTGATACACTTTAATGTAAAATGTACCTTTTATACATTTTAAAATATTATGAAACATGAAGCCTTCCTTAAATCCTTTGTCTATTGAAGCTATTTAAAAATGTACATGTAAGTCAAATTAATTCCTCACTAAGGAATTAATGGCACTGTTATTCAAGGAAATGGTAGCTTATAATGTTTTCTTTCTTTTTTTTTTTTTGAGGGCAATTGGGGTTAAGTAACTTGCCCAAGGTCATACAGTTAAGTTTTTCATTTGTGTGTGCTTTAAATGTCTGAGACTGGATCCGAACTCAGGTCCTTCTGACTCCAGGGCCGATGCTCTACTCACTATGCCACCTAGCCACCCCCTAATGTTTTCTTTATAAAGCATTGTAGTCCAAACATTCTAATAAAATAGCAAGTTAACTTCCTAGCTCCATCCTTTGATTTTTGACAATGAAGAAGACATACTTCCCTAAAGTATGACTTATTTTCATCCAGTCACTTAATAAGCAAGTATTAAGTACTGTTATGTATCAGCAATATGACAATTCCTACTTAGAGTGGGAAATAGTCCAATTAAGTGACTTGAAATATCAGACTGAATGATACTTTGCAGGAGCTTTCAGGCAGACCCAATTTTAAATCATCCCAGATGTGAAAATATATAATACTTCATAAATTCTTCTAACTTCTTCAATGTCCCATTCAAGTCTTTAACAATAGTTACTGAGGAAGGTCTTTTTTTTCCTATCACCAACTGGTTCCTTCTTCCTACAATTCATACCTGTTTTCTCTTGTTTGACCTTCCTAGGGGAAAAAGTGCTCATCGGTAGCTTAATATAATCCATTATATGCTTAAATTCTGTTGTTGTTGTTTATTTGTTTACCTTTTTTTTTTTGTTCTAAGGCTGGAATTCTTAACCTTTTTTGTTTTTATTCTTTGGTAGGAAGAGGAACCATATAAGTCTCTTCTCCAAATCAAGTTTTTAAAGGTATAGAATAAAATTCCTACTATTACAAAGTAAACCAAATATATTCATATACAATATCAAAGTATATTTTTAAAAAATAGCTCACAGGGGAGTGGAGCCAAGATGTCAGAGTAAAAAGAGGACTTCCACACAGCTCCAGCTCCCATCACCTCCAATATATGTAAAAAAATGACTCTAAACAAATTTTAGAGCTACAGAAGTGACAGAGAGAAACAAATCTCCTGCTTAAGGCAGCCTGTCAGGCCAACAGGAAGGGTCCATTGCAGTGGATTGGGAGCCCAGCCCAGCCCTGCATAAGGTGCTCCAAGCCCAGGGATGCCCTGACCAGCAGTGGCCAGAGCAGACTCCAGGAGAGTGAATCACCAGCTGCTGTGGCAGTTTCGAGACATTTCAACCCATAAATGCCAAAAAGAAAGTAAAAGTTCAGTCGGGAACTCTGCTGGAACTGGGTGAAAGAAGAGCATGGTCTGGATCCTCCCCATGTGTGAGAAGTAACAGAGGCACCATGGCTGCAGCTGCTGTTGCTTGGCAGACTCCAGAGCTCCTGGTCTACAGATAGTAGGGGGACCAAGCAACCATTCAGAGGGTAATCACCCTTGCTTTAACCTGCTTGGATCTGGATCACTGTCTTGGGTGGTGGTTGTTGGGTGTATGGACAGTGTGCCAGAGCTTATGGGGGCTGCACAGAGTGTACCCTCCTAATAGCTCCAACAGCTGTGAAAACCCCAGCAATTTGGGACACAGCTCTCTGCAATCTGGAAGCAGAGTTCTACCATGGCAAAGAATTCAAAAGTCAAGTAATTGGCTGGCAATATGAGCAAGCAGAGGAAGCACAAACAGATCAGAGAATCCTTTTTGGGGACCAGAAGGATCAAAGCATGGAGTGGGAGGAAGAAAACAAAGTCAGAACTCCTGCATCCAAAGCTTCCAAGAAAAATTTGAATTGCTGACATGTCATAGAGGAGCTCAAGAAATATTTTGAATATCAAGTAAGAGAAGTAGAGAAAAAACTGGGAAGAGAATTGAGAAGAAAATAATGAAAAGTGATTCAACAGCTTGTTAAAGGAGACCCAAAAATACACTGAAGAAAATAACACCTTAAAAAATAACTAACCCAAATGGCAAAAGCCCAAAAAGCCAATGAGGAGAAGAACGCTTTAAAAAGCTGAATTTGCCAGATGGAAAAGGAATTTCAAAAACTCACTGATGAGAATAATTCCTTCAAAATTAAATTGGAGCAAATGGAAGCTGATGACTTTATGAGAAATCAAGATACTATAAAAGAGATCCAAATAAACAAAAATATAAGGCAATGTGAAATATCTCCTTGGAAAAACCACTGACCTGAAAAATAGATCCAGAGATAATTTAAAAATTATTGGACTACCTGAAACCCATGATCAAAAAAAGAGCCTAGAAATCATCTTTCAAGAAATTATCAAGCAAAATTGCTCTTATATTCTAGAACCAGAGGGCAAAAGAGAAATGGAAAGAATTCACCAATCACCTTTTGAAAAAATCCCAAAAAGATAACTTCCTAGAAATATTATAGCCAAATTCCTGTGTTCCCAGGTCAAGGAGAAAATACTGCAAACAGTCAGGAAGAAACAATTTGAGTATTGTGGAAACACAATTAGGATAATACAAGACCTAGCAGCTTCTACATTACGGTATTGAAGTGCTTGGAATATGATATTCTGGAGGTCAAAGGAGCTAGGACTAAAATCAAGAATCACTTACCCCTTAATACTGAGTATATTGCTTCAGGGAAAAAATATGGTTATTCAGTGAAATAGAGGGTTTTCAAGCTTTTTTTTTTTTTTTTTGCTTTTCGGAGGGCAATTGGGGTTAAGTAACTTGCCCAACGTCACATGGCTAGGTTTTTTGTTTGTGTGTGTTAAGTGTCTGAGGCCAGATCCGAACTCAGGTCCTTCTGATTCCAGGGCCGGTGCTCTACTTACTGCGCCACCTAGCCACCCCCAAGTTTTCAAGCATTCTTGATGAAAAAGCAGAGATGCACAGAAAATTTGACTTTCAAATACAAGAAGCAAGTAAAGCATGAGAAGGTAAACAGGAAAAGGAACTTGTTAAAGTTGAACTGTTTACATTCCTACATGGAAAAACAATCATTGTAACTCATAAGACTTTTCTCAATATGAGGATATTTGAAGGGAATATATATGTGTGTATATATGTATACATACACATACATGTATATATAGGAGGGAGTATGTGTGTATAATGTATATGTGAGTGTGTGCATATATATGTAGATGTATACATAGACAGAGGGCACAGCATGAGTTGAATATGAAGGGATGATATCTAAAAAATAAAATTAAGAGGTGAGTGAGGAATATATTGGAAGAAGGAGAAAGGGAGAGATAGATTAGGGTAAATTATCTCTTATAAAAGAGGCAAGAGAAAAGTGCTGCAATGGAGGGGAAGAGCAGGAAGAGGAAAGAAAATGGGTCCACCTTACTCTCATAGAATTTGGCTTAAGGAGGGAATAACATACACACTCAACTGTGTATCTTACCCTATAGGAAAATAGGGGGGGAGGGGAAAATAGGGGGGAGGGGATAATAGGGGGGTCATAAAAGGGAGAACAGATTTGGGGAGACAGTAATTAGAAGCAAACACTTTTTAAAACGGACAGTCTCAAAGGAGAAAATAGAATAAGTGTGGGGGGGAGGCAGGATAGGATAGAGGGAATTATAGTTAGTCTTTCATAATATAACTACTATGGAAATGTTTTGCATAACTACACATGTAAAACCTATAGTGAATTGCTTATCTTCCCAGTGGTGGTGGTTCAGGAGGAAAGAACAGGAAAAAATCTGGAACTCAAAGTTTTAAAAACAAATGTTTTAAAAAAGTGTTTTTTACATGCAACTGGGAAATAAGATATACTGGCACTGGGGTATAGAAATCCATCTTGCCCTACTAGAAAATTGGGGGGAGGGTGGGATGAGGAAGAATATAAGAGAGAACAGTTTTGGGGAAGGAGTATTCAGTAGGCTCGATATTTTGGGTTGGGGGTAGGGGAAAGATGGGGAAACAAATTTGTAACTCAAAATATTCTGTAAATAAATATTGAAAACTAAAAATAAATAAATAAATTTGAAAAACAATAGATTTCATATTATTTTTTAAAAAATAGTTTGCAAACTCAGAGTTAAAATCCTCTGTTCTAGTAGTTAGAACAATGCTTAGCAAAGTAAAAAGTGATGTTTAATTCCTTTATTTTTAAGCCTTTCTCCTTGCTAATAATCAGAAATTCTTTTAATATTTATCTTTTGGGGTTTTTGGACACACATACATACAATATACATATATACAAGCAAACATACATATATATTGTATATAATATAAAAATTAACATTAGTTTTAAAATTTTTTTTAGTTCTAAATTCTCTCTCCTTCCTCCTCTCCCCCACCCATTGAGAAGGCAAGCAGTATGATATTGATTATACAGTGCCTAAGGTTTTTATCTCACCTGCTTCCCAAAGAATGTGAAGTGATTTGTAGATTAAAATATTATGATGCCCAAAGAGATCATAAAAATGGGAATAGGGCCCACATATACCAAAGTATTTATAGCAGCTCTTTTTGTGGAGCCCAAGAATTGGAAATCAAGGGGATGCCCATTAATTGTGGAATGGATAAACAGATTGTGATATATGAATATCATGGAATACTATTGTGTTATAAGAAATGATGAACAGGCAGACTTCAGAGAAACCTGGGAATACTTATATGAACTGATGCTGAATGAGGGGTGCAGGACCAGGAGAACATTATACATAGTAATAGCCACAGAGTGCCATGACTGACTTTGATAGACATAGCCTTTCTCAGCAATGCAAGGACCTAAAACAATTGCAGTGATTGAAAATGCCAGTCACATCCAGAGAAAGAAATATGGAATTGGAATGCAGAAGGAAGCAGACTATTTTCTTTTTTTGTTTGTTTTGTTTTATTTTTTTTTCTTTTGCATGTCTTTTCCTGTTCATTATATTTCTTCTATGCAACATGACAAATGTGAAAATGTTTTTAGTAGGAATGTATATGTTGAGCCCATATCAGATTCCAAGCCATCTTGGGAAGGGGTGGGGGGGGTTTTAAAACTTATCAAAGTGAATGTTGAAAACGAAAAGTAAGTAATTTAATTAAAAAAATATTATAGTGGTCTCCATGTAAAGATAATTTTTTTTCAATTTAATTCAGTTCAAGAATTTTTCATTGAGTATTATGTGTAAAACACTAGGTTAAATAGTGGGTATACAAATACAAAATGGAAAATACTCCCTGCACTTAATGAGCTTACATTCCATTTAGTGAAAGGAAGGCGATAGAACATGTTCACCTATGAAATAAATACAATTTATTTAAAGGGCCTCTAAGAATAGGGGGCATCAGGAAGGATTTCCATAGGAGTTGGCACTGGAGTTGAGCCTTGAAGGACATTTGAGGAAGTCAAGGATTTCAGGCACCATAGTAGATATCTTCATGCAGTTGAGTTGAATAGATTATACCACACTTGAGGTAATAACCTTAGTTCAATGATTTCTTGTAGTTAAGATTGAAAAAGAAACATACTAAGCTTCTTTGTTTTCATTGTAGAACAATATGGCATACTTGGAGTTAGAAAACCCAAGTTCTAAATCTTCCCCAATCATTTTTTAGTTTTTTAACCTTGAATATGTCAATTTCCTCATTTTTAGGTAACATTTAAATATGTGTTTTTTTAAAGTCAGTTTATTCACCTTAAAAAAGCATATGAGCGGCAGCCCCTGGGACTTTTCCTAGGACTGCCGCTGGCCAGCTAATAAACGCTTCCTGAATTCGATTATTGATGGTCTTGGCCTGGTGATTCTGTCCGAGTGTCCATTTCACTTGGAGGCCCACCGACGCCATGTTAGTCCTCAGTGACACTCTGGAGGGCCGTCCCTGTGACGAGCGGAACGAGGTCCTGAGTTGACTAGTCACTTGTTAGCCTCGCCATGACCAGGGTTTCGGCTTCACCCAGAGGCGCCGATAGAGGGTGGGGGAGGCCACCGATTTGCTTATATCGGCCCCCCTCTCTGATGGTGCCTTTTGATGAACGTCGAACCCGCCAAATTCTCTCTGAAGCGTTCTGTATCTGTTCTGGTGAGTACTCTTCTGCTGTGTGACTGTATGGGGCCTGACGAGGCACAACCCATCTTCACTGCTCCGCCCCGGGACGCCGGGTGTGGGAGCCTGTTCATTTCTTTTCTTTCACTCTCAGTTCTTCCTGAAATGCTCCCTGGGGAACTTTGCTTCTGCCTTGTCACTGTCTGTTTTGCTCTGTGTATACTGTGTTCTACTTTTTGTCAGTCCACTGTCTTCTACCTTCCAGGCTTAACCACTTTCACTGCAAAAGTCTCTCATTTAGTTAAGAATGGGGCAATCAACATCTAGCTCCCAGACCCTGCTCCAACAAGTGTTAAAAGATTTTGCTAACATCAAACTTCCCTTATATCCTGTTTTATCTCCCTCCCCCGAGGAGATGGGGGATCCGGGGGATCCCCTATCCCCCTCTGCTCCTCCACCTCCCTACCTGGTCCAGCTGGGCTCTACCTCTGATCTCACTGGTCCCTCACATACTCGTGGGGGCACCCCCTATGGCCCTGGTTCAGTATCTAGGGACCAGGTCCCAAGTCCTGACAAAACCCCCACTTCTGCCCAGCTATTTCCCCCTGAGAGAAACCCCGGTGGTCAACAACCCCGGACAAGCTCCCTTCACCAATGCTGAAGGTAGGCTGGAGAAGGAGAGAAAGAGAGGCAGGCAGACGAGAATTTTACTATTTCCTGCCTCACTTAAAAGAGGAAAAATTTGTGTATTAGACTAAGACTGTTAGTCAATTAAATTCATATGAGAAGTAAAGAGTGTCACTCCTAATTTGATGCTAAAGGTAAGTCAGAATTCATTGTACTATTTGGTATTTAGGCAAATTGGGATATTTTCTAAGATTTGACAAGAAAAAGTGAATTTTCTTTTGGGTTCTCTAGTAGTGAGAAAGGGGGAAGGCGCCCCCCCAATATCACTTGCTGGAGAGGTCAAAGCTATCACTTTCAAAAAAAGTTTTTGCAAAGAGTGGACACATACATAAAGTTTATTGAAGTAAAAGTTAAATCGGCTGAAAACATTTTATAAAAATTTATTAAAGTTTCTCATTCTAAAAAAAAAAGCATACAAGCTTATTAAAATGTAGTTTATATATACAAAGTTTTTCATTATTGCAAAATTGTGAATAAAATGTACAGATTACATACATTTTAGTCTAATATTTTATACACAGAGTATATTGTGAATATTCTGACAGTAATAGGAATCATAATATTCCTCCACAAAAGTGCCTCTTTGGTTCCTGAAGCTGATTATATGTTCTTGAAAGCTGTACTTGAGTGCTCTTTCCCTTAGGTTGAACCAAGCTCGAAAGCATGGACATTGGAATAGATTATTTTCCTTTTTTCTGAGGATCATCATTGACAAATCCAAAAGGGTCTATCTGAACCCTGAAAGTTTTTCTTCCATGGTTTACTTATTATTTTTTGGCAATAGCAACTCACGCAGATCATCTACAAAGGTGGAGGAGGTTCTATCTGAATCAGTGGAGAGTGCTCACAATGATAAATCCATGGGAATTTTTTTGTTTTTATTTTCTAAAAATAAATGGTAACATCTGCCATTAAAGAAATTAGTTTATCATGGGGTTTCTAACCTCCTGACACTTATGACTTTGTTGAATTCATCAAAAAGATTACCTAGTTGACTTATTTGGCTATCTATAGCTTTCTACTGGAAAAAGAAAAGTCTGAAGATTCATGAAATTTGGCTGCAAGCCTAGTGATTTATTTCTAACTTGCTGTTTCAGATCATCCAAACTCTCTAGGTTTTTCTTGCCAGAGGAGGAGGTTTTGCTAATGCTTTCAAAATAAGTAACAGAAAAAAAAAAAAAAACTTAAATAGCAACAGCAATGAAAAATCAACAGTTTTACTGCTTGATAAAACATAATTGTGTAGAACTACCATAAAAATTGGTAACTCCTCTCCAAAGCTGAGAGTGAAAGCATGTTTATAGAGGGCAAGATCGCTGTATAGCTTGCTAATGGTTCAGTGAAGGTTGTAGTCATAGCTGATAATCATTTGCAGACCACTTGCTCTATGGCAAGGTCTCAGTCATTCTGTAGGAAGTAAAGTATTGGCTACTTTTTACCTTGTTGGAGACATGAAATTATCTAGCTAAACTCCTCAGGATATGATAGCCCAGTGGACATAGGCTGCTGTGAAAATGTTAACTGTATTTCTGTAGAATATTTTTGCTTGTTGGCAAATTGTCAGTATTAATCTTAAGTACTGTGCTTTAGTTTGTCTTTTCCTCCGGTTTTCTTTTTTGTATATACCAATACTGTTTCTGATAGTTTTCCCCTCTCACTCATGTTTTCCTCCCTTTTGAGAAATACCTCTTTATGATGCTCATAAATATATAGAAAATTAAAATTAATCCATCAAAATATGGTTCTTCTGTACTTTTCAGGGACATTTTCATTCAGTGTAAGTGTTTATGAGTGATCATTTCAGTATGTGGTGGAGCAAGCTTTAAACAATTCAAATCACCTAACCTACCAGGCTATCTGATTTATTTGTTAGGACAACTAGATTAATAGATAACTTGAATTCATTACAGCTTGTCTCTTTGTAGTTCATTAATATAATAGTGAAGTGCTAATACTGAGTATTGATAAGTAGACAAATAGGAGAGCTTAAAAGCACCAAAGAGGAGAAAAGTATAGTTATCCCTTCCACATGGGGTAGGGGGTTAGGGACACAGTACCGCACAGTTTGGAAAATCTGTGTAAAACTTTTTGGCCTTCCCTGTATAGCATAGAAGCCTGAATAATTATAGAATTAAAAGATATGCTACTCTTATGCAATACTATACATATATTTTATGCATTTCTGATTTTCTAAACTTTTTTTTTGTGTGCGTGTGTCATCTGCTGGCCTTCACGTGCCATCTGCGGTTTCCAAAACTAAAAAACATTCCTATTTAATTTCTTATGCCGACCTTTGATACATTGAAACCGTGCATGATGGGGAAAGTTGCAGTGTGGAAGGGATAACTATTTAAAATACTGACAAGATTCACATACTGTGCTGAACTGGCCGCTTCATGTTTCTTTTGGCATTTTCATACATAGGTTCTGAGAGATAGGTATAAATAACTTTAGGTTTGCCTGAAAGAACTCTGGGGTCATAAGAAGTCTAAATACCACTGTACCCTCTCATAGGAGATGGGAGTGTCCTAATCTGTATGTCTGTTCTTTACTCGTGTCCTCAGCCATCAATGAAAAGGTATAGTACTGAAAATGAGAGGCCCAAGAGAATTCCTCAGTGCATCTTTGCCTAACTCCATTTCATGATCAAGTTCATGTGACTAGCTATTTCAAGCTAACAGTTTGAAATTTGCAGTAGCCAGTATTGGCCTGACCTTGATCTTCCTCAGACTGACTATTAATCTCCAACTTGGCACTCACTCTGGAAAACAATCTATAATAGATTGTATGTCATCTTGTATGCTTCCAGGGCACATACATTGGCATTTGGTAATTCCTGAATAACTTTCTCAAGGACTTTTAGTAGGAGGTTATAATCTATTGAAATGCAAGAATTTCCCAGCCTTTCACATCTTGCCTAGGTATATCATTAGTGGAAACAATATTGTAGACATTGCTATGTCCCTCTGGCAGAGCAAAGTGCCATTTGGGTCTCTGCAATTTCAGAGATGCTGCTTTTAATATTGTAAAATGCTCTAAAAAGCTTTTTTCAATAATGTTAGTGTCTTGGAGCCAGCCAGTCTTCTTTTGAAAGAATTTCCTTTCTTTTCCTTTTCCTGCTTAACCTTTGCAAAAGGTTATAAAAATAGTAAAATTTGCTTTATTTGTTGGTCCTTTAATGACCAGGGCTCTTCCTCCCCATTTCAGTTTCATAAAAGCATACTCATTAAAAACGTTGCCATTTTTCTGACCTGATGAGATCTTGGTTGATGCAAATTCTGTCTTTGGAAAATTACAAAAAGGAATGTTGCTGAAATCTCTACAGTATGAATGGATGGCATTTTCTCTTTGCTTGTTGGCTTGACTTACACAAGTATGAATTAAGCAAGAGAAAATATCTTCCATGTAACTAAGAAATCTGTTGATTCGTTCTGCAAATTGAGATAATCATACTTGAATGTATTGAATGTTCTGATATTTAAAGTATAAAGAAGTGCTAAACATAGCATGCTTTTTCTTTCTTTTGTGTTTGTTTCTTTGAATTTGCGATAGTGGGAGATGTAGGCTGAGTCTGGTTAGGGCAAATGTGAAGCTTCAGGCTTAGAACTGAAATACACATAGACCATCTAACAGTTAACAAAAGGTTTACTTAACAGGTAAGGGTATTTAGTGAAGACGCAGAATTGACTTAGTTGTGCACAGCTTCCCTGATTGGTGAGAAAGTTAAGGAAGGAGCTGCTACCTCTTCCTATGACCTTTGTATTTAGGCCATTGGAAGCTTTGTCAGATGACTTCTGTCACAGTCATAATCCTCTGGGTTATATTTCAAGGACAGTTTTAATTCCTTTTAAAGAAAAAGTAGCCTTGCTGGTATTGGGTAGGGTCTCAGAATATTATTCCTACAACATTCTATGTATGTATATGTGTGTACACATGTATGTATGTGTATGCATGTGTGTATATGTATAGTAATTGTGTTCCATTTTCTTTCTTAAGTTACTTATGATCTTATCATCCTAAATTCCCAAATGGCTACATTTTTTTTGCATCAGAGCATATTACATGTAGTAGTATACCTGATAAAGTCAAGTCCATCAAAGAAGAGATATAAAAAAGGGTTCAGGGATGGCTAGGTGGAGCAGTGAGTAGAGTGTCAGCCCTGGAGTCAGAAGGACCTGAGTTCAGATCCAGCCTCAGACACTTAACACACACAAACAAACAAACAAAAAAAAAACCTAGCCATGTGACCTTGGGCAAGTTACTTAACCCCAATTGCCAAAAGGCCAAAAAAACAAAACAAAACAAAACATAGTTAAGGGGCGGCTAGGTGGCGCAGTGAGTAGAGCTTTGGCCCTGGAGTCAGAAGGACCTGAGTTTGGATCCGGCCTCAGACACTTAACCCACACAAACAAAAACCTAGCCGTGTAACCGTGGGCAAGTTACTTAACCCCAATTGCCCTAAAAAAAAGGGGCGGCTAGGTGGCGCAGTGAGTAAGAGCGCGGGCCTCGGAGTTGGGATGACCCAAGATCAAATCCGGCCTCAGAAAATGAGCACCCACACATAAATAATGACTAGCTGTGTAACCTTGAGCAAGTTACTTAGCCCCAGTTGCTTAAAAAAAAAAAGGGTTCAGCCATATCTAGATAATTCCTTGGCATTACAAATATGATTCTCCCCTCTCCTTGCTCTTTACAATAACACCTAAGATAGAAATGACTTGGTATGCTTGTACATTTCTGTTTCTCTCTTCAATTTCTGTTCTAGAGATATAATTTTGTGGGTTTTTTGTGTAGGGAGGGCTCTAGAAATGTAAATTGTTTATTTACTTTATTAAATGCTTCTGCTAGTTGAAGTAAACTCATCGTATGTTTTGTATCACTTTATGTTGAGGTCTGTGGTCATGGAGCTAGAAATTCTTCAGGGAAAGCAGCATTATATAATCATTATTTGTACTCCAAGAAGTGGGGTTTATTTTTAGCTAAAGATCAGGTTTTAGGAGGAAAAGAACGGACCAATCAAAACCGAGAACAGGGCCATGAAATAGAAATCAGTCTCAGAATTTCCCAGCCTAGTCTAAAACATTGGTAAGAAACAACGTATTTAATTCCAATTTCTTGAATTCAGTACTTGGCCAGTTATCATGACTAGCTTTACAATTTACTATGTTTACCTTTTACTAGTTTTACTGTGTAAGTCATATGCATGCTGCCAAAAAGGAGAAATATGTTTTACCCTTTTATGCATAAAACTTGATTTTCCATATTAAATTTCTATTTCCTTATTGGGATATCTATCTAATGTATGTTTTTAGTCATACCTGAGGAATTAACTTTGTAATTTGACTTTGTCAAACTTTCTAAAGAAAGTCTCTCATCTTAATTTGAATTCAATATAGATTGAGTGTTTTCTCTGATATTTTTCCCCAACAGGTACCCCCACTTACAACAGCTTCTATGTTTTCTGCAAAGGAGACTGTCAAGATGTTCAGCCAGGAAAACTCAGGGTACGATGTAGCACCTGTAAACAGTCAACACTGACCTTGGATCAGGTAAGTAAAGACTGTGTCCAAAAGGATACAGTCTAGAAAAGAACAGTGCATTTTCCCTCAGGGTTTCTTTTGTTGTTGTTGTTGTTTGTTTTTTTTATCACTTTATCATAATGGGTCATTGACAGGCAATATCTCTTGATTATATTCATCTTCCCTTAAAGTTTAACTTAAAGGGGTGCCTAGGTGGCACAGTGAATAGAGCCCCAGCCCTGGAGGCAGGAGGACCTGAGTTCAAATTTGGCCTCAGACACTTGACACACCTACTAGCCATGTGACTTTTTAGACAGCCTTTTTCGTTCTGCTAAACACAATGGCATCAAATACACATGTGTTGTTTTTCCTGCTTAAATGTTTGAGTGATGTGTGTACCCCAAGAACTGTATGCAACAGAAATCCTTACCCAAATAATACACAGAGGTTTCTCAAGGTAGGAAGCAGAAAAGAATGGTTTATTACGATCTTGAGAAAGGGCCACTCTCCTGACAAATGGTCAGGGAGGAAAAGCAATTTACAAAAGTAAATAGTGCTGACCCTTTTCTTCCGTTGGCTAGAAGTCAGGTTTTATAAGTGGCAATCTACCTTAAGTAACTGAACAAGGAAACAGTAGACCACCCCATATACATTTGAGAAAGCACTTCTTTCCTTATTTGGCATATTTTATGCTGAGGTGTCAACTGAGGAGAGGGGTGACTCCCTACCGCTTTGAGTTTTGAGTCCTTGTAAATCATGTGATTTCTGGTGAAGGGGAACTTGGGCCAGTTTCCCATGAAAAGCCTTACTAGATTTTAGAGTACAGTCTGAGAAGTTTTCATTTCTTTCACTCAGTAATGAAATTGAATATATGAGGACATAGTTTGCAGAAGAATATGTTTCTTTCCAGGAAAAAGGTAGCCTATTTGGAAAACTTAATTAAGATCCTAATAACATGGGAGACTGAATGAGAAAGATGACTAGTTAGGTTGATCCAAACTGGCTGGACTAGGTACAGTCCAGTGAGGCTCTGTAGATAATAATTTTGGTAAAAAAAATAGAGAAGATGGCAATAATTATTACAATTATTATTATAGCTAGTGTTTATATAGTAGTTTAAGGAATGTAAAGCACTTTACCACTATTACCTAATTTGATCATAACAAGAACTGTTATTATCCCCACTTTATAGTTGAGGAAGCAAATATAAATTAAATGAATTGTCCATGCCCATGTATCTAATCACAGAGCTGGTAAGGGTTTGAGGCTGAATTTGAACTCAGGACTTTTTGACCGCAAATACAATGTTCTATCCACTCTACTGCAGAGTTACTAAGTGCTCTATGAATTCCAGTGGGTTTTGGTGATAGATTTTCTTATGTGTGGTTTTTTGTTTGTTTGTTTGTTTTTTGCTTTTTGTGGGGCAATTGGGATTAAGTAACTTGCCCAAGGTTACATGGCTAGGTTTTTTTTTTGTGTGTGTGTGTGTTAAGCGTCTGAGTCCGGATCCGAACTCAGGTCCTTCTGATTCCAGGGCTGCCGCTCTACTCTCTGCACCACCTAGCCGCCCCGCTTGTGTGTGTGTGTGTGTGTTTTTTTTTCTGTATTTGAAAGATGATTTAAAAATACTCTAATAGGCTAAAAGGGAAGCAATCATGTTTATGCAACAGTTAACTCTGAGAAAGAAATTTATGTTGAATGTCATTGGAACATTAGAAATGGCAAAGTGCCAAATATTATTATCTGATAATATGTTTATATATATATATATACGTATGTATATATGTATAGACATATACAACTATGCATGTATATATATATACATATGTATATGCTTATGTGTGCATATATTTGTGTGTGCGCATGTGTGTATACATACACACACACACGGAAAGAATTTCTGTATCACCTACATCACCTACCATATTTTCCTTTTGGACTATGGTTTCTAGAAGATTGTGTGTACTCTTCAGTGAACTGTATAGACTCTGCCCTGAACTGGTTTGAGTTTAGGACATGGTTGCCATTTTTTCACAGCTCCAGGGTTTTTCATTACCTGGCTGCCAAGCCTAGAATGTTATTCATCCTAATCCCTATCTTCTGACTTCCCTGGATTTCTTCAAGACTCAATTCAAATTTGCTTTCTAAAAAGATTCCTTTTCTGGTCCCATTAACAATAATGCCTTACTGCTGCTATCACCACCAATTTCCCTGCATATGTCTTAAATGAACATAATTATCTATATGTTGTCTCCTCCATTAAGATATGAATTCCTGGGGGTGGAGACACTGTTCTTGCCTCTCTTTGTATCTCTAGAGCTCAGCACAAAACCTGATCCAAAGTAGAACCTTAATAAATGTTTATTGACTTGATTACTTACCCATCTTTTTCAAGCTATCCTCTCTCCACTCCACATCTCACTAGTGGATGGAGCAATATTTTAACCTGTTCCTCATGTAGGTGAAACAAGTTTTCCTTAAAAAATATCAAGACATTTCTTAAGACTTAGTTGGCTCAGAGGAATAAGGTCAGCCTGTTGACATCATCCTCATCACTTTGCACAGTGTAGCCATAAGGAACTCAAATAGCTAGAGGTACTCTCACAAGTTTGTCTGGTTGACACAGGCAAGGGAGCTTTGTTTAACTTAATCACCTTTAGGTGTCTGTCCTCAAGTCCTATCCTTGTCAAATATGATTCTCCTTCTATGACTAACTAAACTTTTTTTAAACTGTTGAAAGACTCATGAATCACTTCTTCCACAACTGACTTGAAACTAGTGATAGACTGTTTTAACTCAGGCTTAGTCCAGGGCAACCAGCGAGGTTCTGTCTTCTCCTTATAATTCAGCATTCTGGAAGTGTACCTTTCTGACCAAAGTCTTTGCTAGGTAATGCTAGTGATAAATAGCAAGAAGTATGTGTTCACGCATACACTTCGAAAAATGTAATCCAAAAAGGACATCAGGTATGCAAAAGAGTAGCCCCCTCCTCTCCAACAAAGATAATAATAATAAATTTATTATACAACATTATTACGAGACATAATGTTGTATGTATATTTGTATTATATAAAACTGTTATATTTAGATGCTGCATTCTGGATTTTGTGAGAATGAACACATGTAAAAGTTCAGTAAATGTTTTAATATTGTTGTAAAAGGAAATTGTTACCTTTGTCATACTGGGAAAAAAAAACACACAACAACAAACAAACCACTTCACCTTCCTTTATGGTGACCTTAAACATTATAGAATTGTACAATAGTTTCTTCATATGTGAAAGTAAGCATTGTCACATTGTAGGAAAAGGACTGTATTTGTACCAGAATTCAAATCATGCCTCTTTTATTTATTGTTGACATTACCTTGGACAAATCCTTTTTGTTTTCAGTCTTCTTAATTTCCTTCTCTGTTAAAATTAAAGAACTGGAGTAGAAATTTTCTGAGGTTCCTTCTAGCTATAAATTCTATGATAATAATAAGGTACCAGAAATCTGAGAAAGTGTGAATATTGCTTTCCTCATTTTGACTAATTTTGTTTTGCATTATTCAGATATTAGGAGGGAGGAAGAAATAGCAATATTTGGGAGGGGGACAGTATTGTTCACTTTTAGAAATTTCTATGGTAGTTTTTCCCCTCACTATAAACTTTCAACAAAAGAGGGAATAAAAATGTATTTTTGAAAAAACAGTAGTATCCCCTAAGTTAAGTCAACAAAGAAGATTTACAGAAATCATGCAAACATTATGAAGCTTATAAATCTTCTGTTTCCCTCTTGTTTAATTGCATGAGAATTTCAACCAGTGTATTTCTGCTGGCCTTATTCATCTTGAAGAAGGGATATGCGTGGTGTGGGGAATATGTGATGCATTTACTTGATTCAGAAAATGCCATAAATAAGAAAAATATTAGAGGAGTGATTAGATAGGACCCTTAGTCCAAAGTTTCTGAAACTTCCCTCATGGCTGATTTATTTTTGGCTTTCTGTTATTTGTGGTTGTTCCAAGCATTTCACATGTTCATCTAAGCAACTTAGCTTGTTAGAGCATGATACTAATGGAGGTGACCATTGGGATTTCAATTTCTTTATAAGTGCAACATAACTCTGTTTTTCGTTACCAGCCATAGGCTGCTCTGATGCTTTCAACAGTCTTCCATTCATTATTCATTCATCCATCCAAGAAATGTTCAGTGTCTATTCTGTGTAAAGCGCTGTGGTAGGTACTATAGAAGGATATAGAGCTTGGTAAGATATAGTTCTTACCTTCAGGGAGCTTATTTATGACAAAAATAATTTAAGATATGATATAAAAGTTTAATGAGCTATGATACCAAATCAGGGTGAGAAAGGGAGACTGGGTAAGAGAGAAATGTTGACTCAGTGGAGCTGATCAACCAGGTGACTTGTGAATAGTGGCAAAAAGTATCTGCTTTATGCATGGATGATAGTAGCTTCTTTTAGGGCTGGATTTTCCAGATCGTTTATTATTAATCACCACCTAATATTCTAAGGAATAATGTCCAAGGGACACCTCATATATCTGCACTGGGGGCCTCCATATCCTTTGCTTCCCTGAGGAAATGTACATCCTATAATTCACTGACAGTTTGGGCTGTTTCTCCACTAGCTGCTCCACTCATGCCACTCATACATTTGTTCCAAGGCCAGCAAACAGTTCTATGAATTGAGTCTTCTAGGGGTTGTCTTCCAGTTCCTCAAGCTGTTCATATGCAAATCAGATGTTGGGAAACTACTCTTGAATTCTATTTATCCTGAATAAAGTACCTTGTCTTCAAGGGACTGATTTTTCACAACTTTCTCACAAATGTCCTTATTTCTACCTCTTTCCACCATCGAAATTGTCCAAATCCAAAAGGGCCATCCTCTTCGAGGCACATTATCTCATTTGCTCTGCCCAGCAACTTCATGAAATAGATACTTATTTCTGTACTTCAGTAGATTTGTGACCTCACTAATGCAGGTGCTCCCTTGACCAATGAAATTCACAGCTCATCCATTCTTTCTCTTTCTGCACAGTTCTAGCCATATCCTTTTATAAATTCTCCATACAAGATTTAGCATATCTTCATATATTGGGGAACTTTTCTCTAGGCCTTTTAGCATTCATTACCAATGCAAAAAATTCTTTGGAGATAGTAGCCTCTGTTTTATAGCCATATAACATCACTGGGAGAATATTCTTATTAAAAAGATGGGTTTTTATGCTTGGGAGCAGCTTGGAATCCTCTGGGAAACTATTAAATTCAGCCTGCTGTCTTCTTCCTCCTTAATTCCATGTTCAGCTCACTGCCCACCTCTACTGCTTACTCAGAATATACAGACTGACATACTAACTCATATAAATGTTCATTCAACTACATGGAATTCACCTTCTAGATAAAAGTACTTCTTGATTCATGTTTTTTTTTTTTCCCTGCCTTAAATATATAATCGTTCCCAAAACTTAGACTGGAATCTAAGCTTTCTAGCCAGTGTTCTTTACACCACTGTGCCAAATTTTTTTCCCTGGTTATGTGCCTGATCTCTTCTGTATTCATGGATTTCACTGATGAAGACCTGTGATAGCTTAACACAGTAACACAAAGACTGATTAACTAGAAACCTCTGCCATCCATTTATGGACACTGAACTGCTTCCTGTAGGAAGGGTGCTCATGGTGTCCAACACATTTGTTGTACACATGTCTCTTTTATTCTTTGTTTTATATTGCTAATAAGAGCCTCATTAGGGGCCTAATTTTCTAGGTGGTATAGTGAATAGAGACCTAGGTCTAGAGTCTGTAAGAACTGAGTTCCAAAATGGCATCAACTGTGTGACTCCAGACAAGTCATTTAACCTTTATCTTACTTCTGTTTCCTCAGGGTTGTTGTGAGAATCAAATGAGATATTTGTAAGATACTTAGCACAGCATCTGACACATAGTAGGTGCTTAATAAATGCTCCTTTCTTTCCCCTTGTATACAGTTATTACTGTGATCACGTCTATCAAAGATTCTTGTATATTCATAATGTATATACAGAACCTCCTTTATGGAGAGCTTCACCAACAAAGAATTTCACATATTGCAGATATGGAACTGAGGCTCCCAATTGCCTTGCACAGAAGTAGAACTGACTGGAATCTAAGCTTTCTAGCCAGTGTTCTTTACACCACTGTGCCAAATTAGTTCATCTTACAACCTTTTATTTTTTTTTTTAATAGCACATGAGATTTCACATGAAAAGCAAAGCCCATTTTTCTCACAAAGGGGGCAAATTGCTAATCCCAAGGTGCTGTCTCTCCTAAACCAAGACTGACCCTATTCAACATCTTTTTGCCTTTAGTTAGATTGTTATACTTGAGTAGAAGCAGAAATGAGAGAATTATTGCCTCCCAGAAGTTTGGCTGATTTTTGCTCACAATCACTCTAATTACTTTATCTCAAAAAGAACTTTATCTTTGCCACTCTAATGAGATACTGTGCCAGGGAATAATATTAAAGCTAAAAGGTTTCTGATGAGAAATGAGGCAATAAATAGAAAAAGATGTAAAGTGCCTAGCATGATGGATTTTATTTGAAATGGGCTTATAGATTGGGAACAATTTATGTGGTGAACTATGGTAAGAAATATAGCTTAAATATATAATCGTTCCCAAAACTTAATATTTGTTGCAGATTAATTGTTGGTCAGGAGAGTAGGCTTAATTCTTTTAATAACAAAACTTACTCTCACATCTGTGTAATAAAATTTTATCTTTTAAAGACTCGGACAATTACTTGCCTAAGTGTTGCTAAACTCACCGTTCTGCTTTAATATAATAATATATATTTCCTAAATTTATGTATTTTTCTGCCTTATGTAGTAGGTTTGGTAATTAAATGTTTCAGGAGTTTCTAAAGAAAACTTCTAATTTGCCAGTAATGTTTTACCATTCAGCATCTCTTCATATTTCTGAATCGGTGTCTTATATGAATACATTAAATAAACTAATAGAAGATTGTGGAGTCACAATTGATACACACACATACACATGCATCAGTGTCAAACAGGGGGACAGACTTTTGCCCCATATGCTTGTTTCCACCCTTCTTCAGGTGCAGAATAAACAATGGCAGCCCCTGACTGTTCCCCCAGAGAACAAATACACGCCCTCATTATTGGATTGATTTGGTTAAACCCCTTGAGAGATATAGATAATCTTACATGAGGTTAGAGGAAATCTGGACTTCCCAGGGAACTGTGGCTGCTTCTGTATTTCAAATGAGAAACTATTCCATATCTTTCTTATGCTCTTTTGGGAAATAAGAATCCTAAGTACTCCAGGAAAAAGCACCCTCATGCCTGATGGTGAGAAAGTCTACATTATCCAACCCTTCTCTTTAGCCTTCCCCTTTCCTGTCTCCTTTTTCTTCCAGTCTTTCCTTTTCTCTTTTTTCTCTCTATTTCCTTCCATGTCCCCTTTTGGGTGTTTAATCAATTTATTTATCTGACAGGATGATCCAGTTTTGTCACCAGCAGCTCTTTGTTGCATAGTCTCCACCATTTACTCTAAAAGCTTTTCCCCATCTCCAAGTATATACCTGTGGCTTCTAATCCCTACAGTTGTCAGAATCTGTCCTCAGGATACTTCCTCCTAAGCTCTACCAACCTATTTCTTCATGTTCCCTTCTTTAAGGACATTGATACCAGCTCTCTTGTCCTTGACATGTTTATGTGACTTAGCCTGTCCACAAAATCATTTTTATTCACATGAAATATTAAAACATAGAGTACTCACATTCATTCTCATGGTGTTCAAAAAGTATATTGGTGAAAATTAAAGCTAAATCTTTTAAAGCAGCATAAAATGACTTGTCTCTCAACTACTTCTGCTGTAGTTGCTTGTTAGATAGCTAGCTTTCCTTTATGTAGAACTTTGAGGTCTGCAAAGTATTTTACAAATACTCTCCATTTTAATCCTTATAACACACTGAGAGGAAGGTGCTACTATTATCTCCATTCCACCTAATTGTCTCTACTCTATTCAATCTACCTACTTGCCTCTTATACTGTGAGCTCAGTGTTAGATGAGCTCTAAGCTTCTGTAAGAATGGTGACTAGAATAGAAGCTGTCCATAGTTTTGAATCTTCTGAAACCTCGGAACTAAGACTAAGGACTCCTTTCATTTATTCATTTTGTTCATTCATTTATTCATTCATTCCACCTGCACTCAGTTCAGGCATGAAGTCAATAAAAAAAAAAATCCCAGAATTGTGATCATGGCTATATCAATGATACTTTAGCCCCACTCTGCACCAGCATTTCCAGAGCGTGAATAGCAGAATGCCCAAGGTAAAATTCATTGTTTAAGAAAATAAAAGCTGATATGGAAGATTAGGTCTGGTTTCTCAGAGAGTATCTACTTTCTGATCAGCATAACAGTGGCAGGAAATGGTAGTGGAACTACCTGTATTCTGGGGATTTGATGTTAATTTTGCTAGCCTGTCAATTAAACCTTCTGCACACCTCCTGAAGGCATAAAATAGGAGCTGCAATTAAAATGGTCTGTTATTGTTTTCATCCACATGGGAGCTGCCTTGTACTAAAGTGATCACCCGCGTTGATCATTAGTGTTGCCTGTCTTGATAGTAGCCGTTAATGTATGTGTACTTCAACATTAATTTTTAAAAATTATGAGTTGTGAATTATCTTCATCCTGCAAGCCCTCCCCCCACACCCATTGAGAAGGCAAGAAGTATATTAATTATACACATGGAGTCATGCAAAACATATTTCTGTATTGACTATATTGAAAAAAAAGAAAGATTAAGGAAGTGAAAAAAGTATGCTTGAATTTTCACTCAGAATTCATCATTTCTCAGAAGGTGGAAAGCATTTTTTTTTTTATCACGGGTCCCTTGGAAGACAATAGCCAAAATTTTATCTTGGCTGGGGAGTTTCCTTCACAACAATCACTTAAAATTGGATATGTGAGCACTTGAGGAACTAGTATGCTGGAAGGCCAAATGTATTTCACAGTCATTTCCCTTTTTAATTGGCATGAGCAAGTTCATTCTTTTAATGGCTGGTGTATTAGCTACCAGTTCCAAGGAGTTGCTTTTTGTCATGAAATCATAGAATCTCAGAAATGAAGGGTTCTTGAAATCTATCTAGTCTAATTCATACTTATGCTTGTACCCCTCTACATATTCACCAGCAAGTGGTCATCCAATGTGCTTTTGAAAACCTTCAGGGAGGAAGAATATACAACCTCCTTATGAAACTTGTTTTACCTTTTTGAAAACTTTAGGCTGAAATGTCTCCATAATTTTGGTCAAATGTTCTTTGTTCTACCCTCAGGATTCAGGCAAGAGTCTAAACTCTTTCAAACAGTACCTTTTCAATACTTAACTCCAGCTATTTCTTTAAATCTTCTCAGGTCTAAACATACCCAGTTCCTTTTCACTGGTCTCTTATGGCTTGTTCTCTCATTCTCTCACCATCCTGGTTACTATCTTCTGGGTGCATTCCATCCTGTCAAAACTTTCCCTGAAATGTATTTCTCACTTTAAGCACTAGTATTTCAAATGTAATCTGACTATAACAGAGAATAACAGGGCTTTCAGCTTCCTAAGTTGTGATATGATGCAATGTAGAACAGTATGTCTTCATATTAAATGAAGAGCAGTCATTATTTACAGTATTTCACTGGTTTTGGTATACTTCTTTAGGGCTAGAGGAACTTGGAAGACAGTCCTGACATGATTAAGACACGCCAGGTGTCAGAAGCTAATCATGAGAATGAGCTTTCATTCTGTCTTCATGTAGGCTTTTGAGGTGCTACTTGTACTTAATATTGGTAAGAGTCAGGGAGAAAGAGGCAACAAAATTGAAAGGGGAGAGGTGCCAACAAAAACCAATGTGGCCAAAGCTTGTGGTTACAACTTTTTTTTCTAAAACAGTTTAAACTTTATATTCTAGTTAGATTATTGTAGGGTGCAGTCTACACTCTAGTGAAATTGGTAGAGTCAATTCAAGAGCACTAGATTTGGATTTGGGAGAGACCTGTGTTCAGTTGCACTTATGTTTTATAGCTGTGTGACCCCAGGCAAGAAATATGAAAATTGCTTTGTGAATGAGCATATATCATTTCAAAATTAAGAATTGTTATTTTCTTATACTCAGAGGTTTAATATTAGAATCTATTCCTGTGGCATATATGCTACCATATTGCTTCTGCTACTGGGTCTGTTTTCGGTATTAAATCAACAATGAAAGAATGAAACTACTTGTTATAAAATGCCAGTATCATTTTTCTAGTTATTCCTACATGTCACTTCCGAGCAATGAGATGCTGTGTGAATGTAACTGATATGTGAATCTATTTGACCTTGTATAAGACTTATTAAGGTCTTATTTGGATTAAGAATTAGTTTGGTACAATAGGTTAATTCAGTTTTTCTTTGCATGTAAAGTAAAGGCTTCAACAATCTAATTGGGGACAAATGAAAATGAATTTAATAGTCTTATCCTATTCCATAGCAGACACTTTATCTTAAAAAATTTAATACATTAGTTAGGATGCCTTTGCTTTTAAAAAAAAAAGGGAAAAAAAGGTTGGATTAGGAAAGTGGATGTCGATTTGGACCTAGATGTGTTTTCAGAGTTACAGGAAGGAGCTATTCTACAAAAAGTATTTGTACTTATGCATGCATGGTGTCTTCCATCTGGGAATATCAAGCTACTTTGAAAAATGCATCATTAAGCCGGATGGGAAATGGAGAGGTTAATTGACTTTACTCAGGTCACACAGTGAGACAGGAGCCAAACTGAGAATTAAGTCTAGGAATCTTGATTTTACTTCTTATTGTAACTACTCAGTGATACCCTGCCTACACAAACTTGACCAAAGTGATTTTCCTGCAGGAGCTGAGGGAGGAAATACAGCCTCTACATTGGGTCTTTCTCTGAAAAAAAAAAAAAGATATCCATTTACCAAATTGGTATATGAAAAAAAAAATCTACCATCACCAAACACCATGTATGTTTATGTACTCTCTCGTTCTCTCTCTCTCTCTCTCTCTCTCTCTCTCTCTCTCTCTCTCTCTCACACACACACACACACATGCACACACGTATGCACGCACATGTGTGCATATGCATGCATGCAGACATACTATTTTAATCTTGCGAAGTATTTTCCTTATAATTAATCTGTGAGGTGGTTACTGTAAATATTTTCTTCATGTTTATAAATGAGCAAAATGAGGCTCTTAGAGGTTAAATTTACATACCTAAAGCCATACATTTATTGTGTCTTTAGAATGATTCTAATTCAGACCTCCAATTTATACTGTCATATTTTGTCCAATATTCCAGGCTATCAGAAAGTGAGGGAAAAGGGAAGAGTGTCTAGATGTATTTAGCTTTGTCCTAATGAAAGGAAAGTGATAAAATGGAAAGAACTGATTTTGACAGGAAAACTGGCAAAGTTTACAGTAGAAACCTATTTTGGTGACTTTAAAAAAGTGTGTGTGTGTGTGTGTGTGTGTGTGTGTGTGTGTATGTATGTATGTGTGTGTGTGTGTGTGTGTGTGAGACACAGAGAGAGAGAGAGAATAAGCTTATTAGAAGACATTGTTAATGAGAACAAGGTTAAGGTTTTGACCTTATATAAGTCAGTTATCTCCTCTCTTTCACAGCTATATCTTTAGCCCCAGTTGTTAAATGTTTCAAATTTAGAGTTTCAGGAGAAGGCTATCAGACAGTTTTTAAGAAGTGCATTTTTTTCTTGAATGTCATAATGCCCTTGATATTTTTTTTTAGGTCTCCTTAGCATTCAGTTGAACATAGGGGTATTTGATATTAATTTAGCTAGCCTACCTGATAAAGCAGCTGCTCACCTTCTGTGTGTGAAGGCATAAGAAATGAGCTACGATTAAAATGATCAGATCTGGTCTTCATTTGGAGGATCATCATTGCCATATAAACACACAAGGTTAATTTTGTTCATGTTTTGGACAGGATATGGAACAACTGAAGGTCAGCAAGTCATATCTGGATGATATCTTGTGAATGGGAAATTCACATTTAAAGTTTATTTAGATGCTGGGAAAAATTTCCAGGTTATATGGCAAGAGGAGGTTATCCCCCAGGAGTTCAAGGATGCCTCCATTGTCCATCTCTATAAAGGTAAAGGAAATAAATTGTCCTGTGACAATCACGGGGTGGGGGGAGGGGTCTCTCTCCTTTAATCATTACTGGCAAGATTCATGCCATAGTCCTCCTTAATAGGCTGATACTTCACCTGAAAGATGGTGATCTGAGAACTAGTGTGGCTTCAGAAAGGGACAGGGAACAGTCGATATGGTGTTTGCTGCCTGACAACTCCAGGAGAAATGCCAGAAACAGAACAGAGGTCTGTACATAACATTTGTAGATCTGGCCAAGGCCTTTGATACTGATAGTCTTGAGGGCTTATGGAAAATTATGTCAGAATTTGGCTGCCCAGAGAAGTTCATCAGCATTGTACTTCAGTTTCATGACATCATGCTTGCCAGGGTTCTAGATAATGGACAATGCTCTGGTGCCTTTACAGTCACCAATGGAGTGAAAGAAGACTGTGTGCTTGCTCCCGTGCTTTTTGGCATGATGTTTTCAGCCAGGTTGTCAACTGCTTTCAATGAGGATGAACACAGCATCAAGGTCAGCTAACACACTGATGGCAAATTCTTCAGTTTGAAAAAGCTACAAGCCAAGACCAAAGTGGAGGGAGTGTTGGTGCTGTTTGCGGATGATTGTGCACTCAGTGGAGCTTCTGAGGCTGAGATGCAACAAAGTATGGATCAATTCTCTGCTGCTTGTACTAATTTTGGCCTAACAATTAACACAAAGAAAACACAGGTGCTCCATCAGCCACCACCACACCATCCATACGTGAAACCATTGGTTACAACAAATGGAGAAGTTTTGAATGCTGTGGATTCACTTACCTTGGTAGTGTACTTTCCAGTGTACACATTGATAATGAGGTTGACACACACATTGCCAGAGCTAGCTCAGTGTTTGGGAGGCTCCAAAGGAAAGTATGGGACAGAAGAGGTATTAAACTGCCTGCCAAGCTGAAGGTCTACAGAGCCATTGTAGTGACCTTGTTGTATGCCTGTGGACACTGAAGTCTTGCTGGATTATTCTTAATTCCTGCAGAATACCTCATATTTAATATTTGCAATTATTTTATAAGTAGAGTTTTAAATCATTTTATAGAGTTTTAATAATTTTAGGTAGAATACTATTTTATAATTATATAACATACATTTTAATCTGGAATTGTTTTTTGCTTTATTTGTTTTTTGAAGGGCAATTGGGGTTAAGTGACCTGCCCAAAGTCACACAGCTAGTAAGTGTGTCAAGTGTCCGAGGCCGGATTTGAACTTAAGTCCTCCTGACTCCAGCGCTGGTGCTCTATTTACTGTGCCACCTAGCCTCCCCTTATCTGGAGTTTTTAAGGCAAAAATTATTATTGTGATTATTATAAGCATTTAATGAATAAATCTAAGAGAGTATTCTGCATAGTGTATTCAGTTAACCACAGAATTCTCTCTCTCTCTCTCTCTCTCTCTCTCTCTCTCTCTCTCTCTCTCTCTATATATATATATATGTCTTTGTTGTTGTTGAAGGGGGTTTATAGAACAAAAAAAAAATGTTGGCAAGCAATGACTAATATAATTTCTCTTATAATGGACTATGAACTCCTTGAGAGCAGAATTTATTTTTTTGTCTTTGTTTGAATCTGCAGAGCTTATCACTAACAGACTGATAGTAGGTGCTTAATGGATATTTGTTTACTGACTAGTTATTAATATGGTTTAAAGTTTCATTAGGCCTTACCCAGTTGATAGGCGACTGAGTGTATATAGTAGCCACATGAGCTTTATATTACATCCGGCCAACCATCCAAGCTATTTCACTATCTGCATTGCATTAGTGACTTGCTTCTCCCCCAAACTAGAGGGACATGATGATGAAGCATCACCTAGTGTTTAGGGTCAGTAATAAATATAGTGGGTTAACTGGGATAATTGGCAGACAGTTAGTTATCTATACAGAACAAGGCTCTAGTGTGGGAAGGCTAGCAAAGATAATGGGTTAATTTCTCCAGGACGGAAATAAGGGTGCACTGGGAGGCCTTCATCATGCCTGGATTTCTTCAATAACCTCCTAGTGAGTCTGCCTCTCTTAAATCTCTCCCCATTCCAGTCCTTTCTCCATTTAGCGACTGAAGTGATTTTCCTAAAACACAAGGCTGATCATATCACTCCCTACTCAGTAAACTCCAGTGGTTCCCTTTTGCCTTCAGGAGTAAATACAAAACACTCTGGCATTCAAAGTACTTCATAATCTAGTCCTCTCCTATGTTCCAGTCTTCTTACACTTTGCTCCCCAATATATACTCTTTGATGCAGGGACACTGACCTCCTGGCTGTTTCACCAGAAAGACACTAAGTCTTTCTCAGCTGCTGGCATTTTCTCTAGCTGTCTCCCATTCCCAGAATGTGCTTCCTCCTCTGCTCTGATTACTGATCTCTTTGGCTTCCTTTAAGTTCTTACTAAAACCCCACCTTCTATAGGAAGCCTTCCCTTGCCCTTCTTAATCCCAGTGCTTTCTCTCTTATTCCTGTTTATCCTGTACATAGCTTGTTTTGAATGTATTTGTTTTTACAGTATAAGAGGACTGATTTTGATAGACTTGGTCCTTCTCAGCAAAACAAGGACCTAAAACAATTCCATAGGACACAGTATGGAAAATGTCAAACACATCCAGAGAAAAAATCATGGAGTTGGAATGCAGAACAAAGCAGACTATTTTCTTTTTGGTTTTTCTTTTTTCTTTCTTTCTCATGGCTTTTCCCATTCATTATAATTCTTCAAAGTGCAACATGACTAATGTGAAAATGTGTTTAATAGAAATGTATATGTAGACCCCTACCCCCCCCCACACACACACAAAAAAGAGAATATATTGTTTGTGTGTTGTCTTCCCGCATTAGATTGTAAGGACCTTGAGGGCAGGAATTGTTTTTTTTCCTTTTTTTGTAACCTAAGCTCATAGACAGTGTCTGGTACATAGTAGGTACTTAATAAATGTTTATTGATTGATTGATACCTTTATTCATTTTTTTAATTTTTCTAACAGCTGTTACTCTATGTCTTCTCATATTGAATTATTCAATTAAAACCACCAAGTGTTGTTATTTTTTCATGATTTTTAAGATTTTAAATTCAGAACATCACATTTTTTGTTTCAAGATTTTATCTCATTTTTAAAACATTTTAGCTATCACGATCATTTGCAAACAAATTTTCATGTGTAATTTATTCTTTACAGATTTGTGTTATCTGAACATTTGATAAACACTCCTTGTATGTCTTTAATAGCAATTTAATTGGCCAAAGTATTTAAGGGGGCCAAGGCAAGTACATACCTTGCAACCAGATACATCCAACAAGGTTGATACTGATCCATTCATCAACACTCATTGAGTTGTTTGATCAGCTACTTATTTAAATAACCCAGCTATGATCCAGTCCAAGATTTTCTACCTTGTCCACAAAAATAATAAAATATTTTATCAGATAGCTGAAATTAAGATATAGTTTTGTGTCTTTCAAGGTTTCCTTTATTAGCTCGTCTGGTAGTAATAATAATAATAAAAGGAAATTGACCTAATTTGTTCTCTCCTACTGGTTGTTAAAATCCTACACTATCCTTCCATTACAAAATGATATAATAGGTTCCCTAGAGTTATCTTCCACTTGGCTGCTGCTTTGTTACCCTCCAAATCTAGTATAGGAGGAACTCAAACACTCAGCTCTGAATACCTCAGGCCAGTTGTATTCACATTTTCATACCAACCTATTTGACTTCTCTCTCTCTGAACTTCTGGGCTTTGGTTTATTCTCAGTTATTCCTGCTGTGATCACTTTCTTCCCTATTTGCTTATGAACTATTTACTTAATAAAGGAAATTTTGCAGATGAGAAATCTCAAACTTAATTCTCTGTAGGGTCTAGAATCCATGTTTGTCCTCTTATTACAAATTGGGACAAAGTTTGTCCACCTGCTGTCTTCTGATATAGCTCTTAATTATTTGTGATGTTTGAAAAATTGATAACAGTGGTTCTCAAGTCTAGTGATGATAACGATGGTGATGTATACTAACATTATTATAGTACCTACTATGTGCCAGTGCTATTCTGAACACTTTATAAGCATCTCATTTGGTCCTCACAACAACCCTGGGAGGTAGGTGCTATTATTACCCCCATATTACAGATGAGAAAACTGAGACAGGCATTAAGTAATTTGCCCAAGGTTATACAACTAGTAAATGTCTGAGGCCAGTTTTGAACTTGAATCTTCCTCTGACCCCAGACCTGGGGCTTTATCCAGGGTTTTCATCTTTTTCTCCATTTGAAAATTGTGCCTTTGGAAGAGAAAGGAGGATATTGTACTTGAATGTCTGTGCACCACCTAGCTAGCTAGCTGCCTCTTTGTTGGTGAGTCAACAAAACCCTGAGAAGTGAACTGTTTTGATCAAAACCAAAAGTAGATTGACTTGCAACCTGAGATACTATGGCCCACAAACAAGGGGATGACGTGTCCATGAGCAGAGCTGTGCCTTAAAGTAAACATGGTGGGGGAGGGGGGATATTTTTGTCAGACACTTTGAGTTTGTGTCTGTTTTCCCCAGGTACCAAGGTGATAGAGTAGAGAGTATGTCCTGCTTTGGACAGGATGTATTTTTATATTCTTGTTAAAATTTCTCAGTTAATATTTTGTAAATGCCACCAACAACAATAATAATGGTTCTCTGATCATATCTATAAATTGTATCAGTGATCTAGAATGTATATATGGGCCAGATAGCTTGAGTCTATTTAAAGGACTTAGATACCTTTAATTTAAAATTGTGTTTTTTGTGTTTTTCCTTACTCTCCATTTTGTTTAAAACCCTGTTGGTCAGGGTAGAGTGGCTTCTGATGTGTATGTTCTCCCAAGGCTTCATGAGGTGGTCTCTGTCCTTTTGAAGAGTTCAACATTTTGGTAATGTATGTTGTGTTTGAAAACAGAACACATCCTTTGGCACATATGTAGACATTCAAGTACAATATCTTCCTTTCTCTTCCAAAGGCACAATTTTCAAATGGAAAAAAAAGATGAAAATCCTACCTGTACCCTGTTGTTCTTCACTTACCTAGTCAAGATTTGAAAGCCCCTACAGATACTTTGTTTTCTTCTAATTAAATCATATAATTACCCCCAAAGCAATAGAAGTTGATAATGTTTAGTGGTTTTGATCAGTCTTGGCAGTCTCTTGGCCTTGTCTTGGATGGATGATTCAGGAAGAAGGTATTGCTCTTCATTAGCTATGACTGATGTCTTTCTGGCTACCCTTTTACCTAAGTGTAGTCACAGTATCTTAGAAATGTCCACTTATTCTAAACCATTAGTGAACAAGAATCCTCTCTTCAAAATACCCAACAGGTCTCTAATACCTTTACTTAGGTGGAGAAAGTCAGAACCCACTGCTTCTTAAGGTAGCCTGTTACCCTTTGGGGGGAAGATAATGAGATTTTCAAGGACTAGCACCTCTGATATGAGAACTTGCCAAGCACTTTTCAAGGCTACTTATCCACCTTTGCCGAACACCCGGCACTCAGTCTCAACTGTGCCTCCAAGAAGTGATAGCATGTGCAGTGTCAACACCCTAGTAGAATCTTCACAGCAAAAAGGTTAAACCAGGTTGAGGGAAACTGACAGCCTCAAATTTGTCGATGAATTAGAGTAACATCTATCCCAAGCATGTGAAGACTTTCCTTGGCAGAAGTTGCAGATGAGAACAACTTTTTTTATTTTTTCTGCAGCCATAAAGGAACTGTAGAGCGCCTTAGAGTTTGGTCAGACATTGAAGATGCCAAGGTGTCATCTATTCCATCTTGGGTCATTACCAGTCATCCTGACTGTTGTCTTGCCACCGGAATTCAATGACTCTGGAAGAGTGAGGCTGACATCTTTGTGTAACTTTGCCTCACTGAAATCCAATTCATGTACAAGTCAAGATATCACCCCATGTCATTGTTCCTCTTAGGAAATGAAGTGCGAAAATTACTCTTTGGGACAGCTCTAATTATTAGGATGCTGTCCCAAACATTAAACTTAAATCTCTCGTTCTATATTTTTCATCTATTTCTGCTCTCGAGGGCAAAATAGAAAAAAAATCCCTTTTCCACCTAATAACTACCCTTAAAATACTTGGAGGCCCTGTTTTGTATCCTCTACATTTTCCTTGTGCCAAGTTAAATATCTCCAGTTCCTTTGACTAGTCCATGAATAGCATCATCTAAAGATCTCTCAACATACTGTTTGTCTTGAATACCTTCCAATTCTGTCAATGTCCTTCTTAAAACAGGGCACCCAGAAAAGACAAAAACAATACTCTTAGATATGGTTTGAGGATAGAATGCAACAAAATTGTCACCCATCATGTCCTAGATTCTGTGTCTTTTGTTATTGTAGCCAAAAATTATTAGGGTTTTTTAAATTAAATTATTTATTTTTAGTTTTCAACATTCACTTTCATAAGTTTTAAATTTTCTATCACTCCCTAAGATTGCTTGAAATCTGATATGGGCTCTACACATACATTGCTATTAAGCACATTTTCACATTAGTCATGTTGCATAGAAGAATTATAATGAATGGGGAAAATCATGAGAAAGGAAAAAAAACCCAAAATAAAACAAAAAGAACATAGTCTGCCTAATTCTGCATTCCAACTCCATAGTTCTTTCTCTTGGTATGGATGACATTTTCCATCATGTGTCCTTTGGAATTGTTTTAGGTCCTTGCATTGCTGAGAAGGGCTAAGTCTATCAAAATCAGTTTTTTTTTAATTGTCATCTCTCACTTTGATTCATTTCTAGCACTCTAGTTTTGTGAGTTTTTAGCTCTTAATGCTCTTATGTCAGTTGCTCCTGTAAAGTATTGATTTAATAAATACAAATCCTCACTCACTTATCCCTGCTGACCTGATTTGTTAATAGTTAACCTATTGTCCACCACTCCTTTAGCATCCACTCATTCACTCATGTAATACTTAATGAAGTCTTCACACAAGCATATCCACCTCTCTTAGATACTCAATCTACAGTCAGAATACCTTTCTTCCCTTATTCCATATCTGTTCTTGGTGATCCTATATCACTTACCTGCATGAGAGAACTGGAGTATCTTGTCGATGAATATGTGTGCACTGAATAACTTGAGTTTTAGAAGCATGCAATGAATGCATTTTCAGTTTTTGTTAATATTTTTATTTGTGCTTTCTAATCTGAAGCTTTGAGGCCCACTAAAATTCCTATTCCACTCTATGACCTTGGAGGCCTTGCCATTCTTCATGACTGGCATAAATCTGCCTTGCCTGTCATAGTCTTTGTTGCTTTGTAAGAAATAAAACCTTTCTATCATGTCATGTTTGCAGACATACTTCTGCTGTTACAGCTGGTCACTTTCCAGTGGTAACCCATGTATAACAATTGGAATTAGAAGGAAGGAAGGAAGCAAGCATTTATATAGAATCTACACTGTGCCAGGTACTGTGTTAATATCCTCATTTTATAGTTGAGCAAATGGATAGAAATAGTTAAGTTACTTACACTGGGTTGTATAAGTAGGAAGGGTTTGAGTCCAGAAATGAACTCAATTCTGATGCTAGGCATAGCACTCTATCCCCTGTAACAACTAAATGCCTCATCAGAGACAAGAGTCTGTCAATCTAGAACCAGAAAAGAACGTGGTCCAGTCACATAATGAGAATAAGGGATGATAGACAGTCCACATGTTGGACTTATACCCACAAAATACAAAAGTATCCTAGAGGAATGTTTCCAGAACTTGGGTAGATCCTCAGTGGAGTATTTCCACAAGAAGAAGGACAACTTGAAGGCATGTCACAGTCTGTATTAAAGGATAGGATGCCTATATTGATGAAAGAACAGATTCACTGAAGTGTTCATTCATCTTTTTAGTTCACAGTTTAAATGCATCACTTGGTTTAGAGCCAAGGATACTAATGTACATTTTGGCAAATGTCATGTTATAAATGTTGTAACCATTTATTAACTTCCATCTTATAGTATCAAGATAATAATAAATGAATTTCAGGATAAATGTGGACCCCTGACATCATGGAGTTGCTGTCATTTTGATTAGGCTATTAGTCACTAGTATTTCCTGGTGAGAAGATGCTTCCAAGATTGAGATGATTGCAACTCTCAGAGAATGCTGACAGCTTGCCTACAGTCTAGGGAAAGTCTTAGACGTTCTGGTACTTCTTAAAGACTTTTTACTTTCTTTTAAATAAATTTTATTGATATCTCTTTTTAAGATATCATCTGCATTTCCCACCAAATTCTAGAGAGCAACTTCTTATAAAAAGAAAGGGAAAAAAAGTTCAGCAAAACTAACCATCATAATCAAAGTCTGATGTATTATAGTATTCTAAACTCCTGCTCTCACACCTTGGCAAAGGAGTGAGCTGTTCTTATATTTCTTCTTAGAGGTCAAGTTTGGTCATTATATTTTTATAATATTTGGTTTGATTGTTTTGTTTTCTCCCCTCATTTTCCTTATTGTATTCTTTGTATATATTATTTTATTGGTTCTACTTCTTTACTTTGTATCAGTTCAGAAAATTCTTTCAATGATTCTCTGATTTTTATTTTATTTATTCATTTATTTGTTTTATTTTTATTTTTTAAACAGGGCAGTAATATCCCATCATGTTCCTATATCCCTAGCAATTTTCTGATTTAGGGGTATCAAATTTGTTTGTAGTTCATAACGTCTAGAAAAAGTGCCGTAGTGTTTATGGACCCTTTCTTTTATTGACATCTTTGGAATACATGCTATAGCAAAGGGATCTCTGAATCAAAGGCTGTGGACATTTTAGTCTTTTCTCTTTAAAATTCTAAATTGCTTTCCAGGATGACTGGAACAATTTATACCACCACTAATAGCCTTTCTTTAGCTTTATTTCCATACTCTTGCCAGCACTTTTTCAATTTTTTGGTCATCTTTGACAGTTTTCTGGTTTCAGTGTGAAATCTCAAGGTTATTTTGATTTGTAGTTCTCTTATTAATAGTGATTTGGGATATTTTTCATATTATTATTAATAGCTTATTAATTTTTTCACGATTCACACCAGGTGCCGTTCTTGAGAAATTGCTTTTGATTTTAGATATTTCTTAAGTTGTCTATATATCTTATATACTAGATCTATACTCTTTATATTTGATATCCAGAATTTTCCCTCACTCCATTGATTCTCTTATTCTTCTGATTTGGATAATTTTACTCGTGAAAGGGTTTTCTAATTTTGTATAATTTAAATGATCCATTTAGCTTTATATTAATCTCTCCTCCTTGCTTTGTTCAGAATTTACCTCCTACCCACAGCTGTATGTATGTGATTTACCTTTCTCTCCCTTTCTTCCCTCTCTCCTCCCTCCCCATCCCCTTCCTCTTTCTCCTCTTCCCTCTTTTCTCCTCTTCAATATCCAGATCTCATATCTCTATCCATTTTGAGTTTATTTTGTTATATGGTATATGATAGGCAGCTAGGTGGTACAATAGATAGAGTGCCAAGCTTGGAGTCAGGAAGACCCAAGTTCAAATTTGGCCTCAGATATTTACTAGCTGTGTGACACTAGGTAAATCACTCAATCCTGTTTCAGTTTTTCATCTATAAAATGAGGTGGAGAAGATAATAGCAAATCACTGTAGTATCTTTGTCAAGAAAACTCCAAATGGGGTCATGAAGAGTTAGGCATGACTAAAATTACTAAACAACAAAAATAACATGGTAAATGATATTATTCTAAACCTAATTTATGTTAGATTGCTTCCCATTTTTCCAGAAATTCTTTTGAAATAGTTTTTTTTTTTTATGTTTTTCATTTTATCAAATGGGTTGAGTTAAATTTTTTCTGATTCTTCTTTATTTAATTCTGATCCTTTGGTCTGTTTTTTTTTTTAATCAATGCCAAAATTTTCTGTTTTGTTAATGTAAGTTGAGATCTAGAAGTTCTATCTCATTCTTCATTTCTACCTTTCTCCCTTTATGATCTCAACATTCTAGACTGGGATTAGCAAACTAAATCTCACAGGCAGAATCTGGCCCACTGCCTGTTTTTGAATGGCCCAACAGCTAAGAATGTTTTATTGCATTTTTTAATGGTTGGAAGAAAATCAAAAGAAGACTTATGTTTCTTGACATAAGAAAGTTATATGATATTCAGTTTTAGTATCTATAAATAGTTTTATTACAATATAGTTTCAGCTCTAAACCATTTGTGCTTTCAAATTACTTTTGTCTTTATTTTGTCTATTTAAGATATCCACTTGGTTGTTTGATTAGTATAGCAGTAAATTTTCAAATAAAATTTGATAACATTGTCATTTTTATTACATTAGTATGACTCAGCCAGGAACAATGAATGCACCTCCATTTATTTACTTTTTAAGGAGCATTTTATATTTGAATTTATATGGGTATGTTGTGTGTTTTGTTAGATTTACTCCCAGACGTTTTTATGCATTTTGTAGTTTATTTGAATGGGACCTTATTTTCTCTTATTGCTTCCTGGATTAAGTCTTTTTTATATAGAAACACTGTTGATTTTGTGGCTTTATTTTGAAACCTATAGCTTCACTGAAACTATTGTCTCAATAGTTTGTAGAGACTTGATTTTCAATGACTGTCAGCAAATAGTAATTGTTTTGTTTCCATCTACCTATATCTACCTATATTTACATCCTTTCTATATTGCATTTATCTTTTTTTGCTGTTGCTATCATTTCTAGAACTAGATCAAATTACAGTGGAGAAAGTGGCATTGTTGTTTTACTCTTGTATTTCCTGGGAAACTTGTAGTGTTTTGTCATTACATATAATGTTACCTTTTGGTTTTAGGTTGATCTTTATGATCATATTTTAAACAGATCCTCATATGCCTCTACTTTGTGAAGCTTTTAGCACAGATGAATGATGCATGTAGTAGAAGTCTTATTTTTCCTGCAGTTTGGGGTATTTTTTCCTTTTTAATTATAATTATGTTAATTATTTTCCTACTGATTATTTTTGTAAGACTGGCATGAATTGAACTTGGTCTTAGTGAATAATTTTGGTCAATAAATTGCAATAAACTTTTTTGGAAAGATTTTATTTAGGGTTTATGATTGTATATACTATAAAGATATTGAATTGGAGTCACCTTACTTTGCTTTTATGTCTCACATTTTAGGTATTAGGTATTGTTTCATTAAGCAAGTTTGGTAGAGTAATTTCTTTCATGATTTCGAGAATAGTTTATGTAGAATTGGTGTGAATTTTTCTTTTCTTTTTTTTTTTTGGAGGGCAGTTGGGGTTAAGTAACTTGCCCAAGGTCACACGGCTAGGTTTTTGTTTGTATGTGTTAAGTGTCTGAGGTCGGATCCGAACTCTGGTGTGAATTTTTCTTCAAAACTTTGATAACATATCCTTTAAATCCACTTGAACCAAGACTTACATTCTTTATTGGTTTCCTGAAAGCAAGTTCCATTTCTTTCTATAAGTTTGGATTTTTAAAAATCTTTGTTTGGTGTTTCATTAATCTGGAATTTATTGCATTTTTGTAGATAATCCTATGTTTCCCTTCAATCTTGTGTCTTTTTGGAATATAACAGTATCTAATAGGTTCTGATAATTCCTTTGAATTTACATGTTTATTTTTTAATTGCTAATTTAATTATTCTCTTTTTCAATGAGATTGTCTTGATTAATGAATTTGTAAGTTATATCACTGAACCAACTAAGATTTATTTGTTAGTTCTTACTCTTTTGAGATTCAGATTTATATGTTTCCCTATAATTTTCAAGACATCAGCTTTTGTATTTATTTGAGGTTTGTTTGCTTTTTGATTTAATAATTTTTTACAAAATCAATCCCTCTTTTTATATTTTATTCATATGTTCTTTATAGTTCTAATGTTTCTTTGAGGACTATATTAATTTCATTCCAAAAGTTTTCATGGTTTTTTTGTCATTATCATTGTCTTTACACAGATATTAATTTTTTTCTTTGATTTATTCTTTGACCTATTTGTAATGTAGAATTTTTCTAGGTCTCCATTTAGCTCTCTGCTTTTTTTATTGTTCTCTCTGAATTGGTTACTCTTTATTATATTCTGGACTCTAAAGATTTTCATTAGTATTATTTGCCCTTTTTGTACTTATTTGCAACTTCTCCATCTCTGAATATGTATAGTCTGTTTGTGTAAAAGTGCCATGCTCTGATGAAGAATACACATATCCTTGAGGGATTTCATTCAGCTAATGCCATAAATATTTTAGCTCTAAATTATCCAAGTTTTCTTCTAATTTTTATTTGTTTTGTAAGTCTAGATCCTTATTTATTACTCCTTAAAAACACTTTATGTTTCTTATGGAGTTACATATTCTAAAAAAGCAGATTTTACCTCAGTTTTCTAATCCATTTGTATGCTATTGCCTTTTTAGAACTTGCCCCTCTTGCCTTTTTTTTTCCTGCTGTGCCTTACTCTTTTTTTTTTTTTTTTTTGCCTTTTGGAGGGCAATTGGGGTTAAGTAGCCCAAGGTCACACGGCTAGGGTTTTTTTATCTGTGTGTGCGTTAAGTGTCTGAGGCCGGATCCGAACTCAGGTCATTCTGACTCCGGGGCCAACGCTCTACTCACTGTGCCACCTAGCCACCCCTGTGCCTTACTCTTAGAGATACTGATTCAACTGAAAGTAATGTAGTTAAAAGCTTTGACCCATGGTAGAAGTTGCCCTAAGCCCCAAATTGTGTGGTCCTATTTTCCCTGCTTCCATTCCCTTGATTGTTCTTGTCCCATTATCCATATCATTTCATCTGTTGGATCCGAGTCTCCTTCCCACACCCTTCTGGTTTCCGGTTCTCTTCCTGGTCCTCCCTGCATTCATCTAATCAGTTTCTGCCTGGTTGTCTGATGGCAGGCATACTGGTTAGGTGAACCTGTTAGGCATCTAGCAGGAGAGGAATATATGCTCTAGATATAAGACCCTTGGTTGGTTTGTGCTTCCATATTAGGTCCATTGAGGCTTATGGGGGAATGCTACTGAGTGTGATCTTTAAGGATTAACATTATTTGATTCTGTTTTGTAGGGATTTTACCATGTTGTTATTCTGTTGGTCTCTGTCTATCTGTCTGTCTTTGGCTATCTGTCTCTGCCTCTCTATAATTCCATAATTTCTCATTTATTTGTTTCCCCCACTTTGGTAATAAATAGAGACATCTTATTGGTCCCATGACCAGGATAAAGTCCCCATTTTATACATTTTCACTGAATGGTTGGTGGTGACTTATCTTCCCTTAATTTCAATATAAAGTTTCATAAATTTAGCAGTAGCATTTCGATCTGTTTCCTAGGAAAAGAATATTTTTGGAGATAAAATATTGTATATTCCATTCCATTCTAAATACTGTTGAATCTATATCAAGTGGGATTTTAGTGTTCTTGTATTTTTCAATGAATTAAGAGGTAGGACTCTATTAAATGGGTTAAGTAACATAAGATGTACCTTGAAAGGATCCTTAGCACTTGATAATTTCTCTTTTTCTGTAACCTAGGTGAAAATGCATGCAACATAAAGTCTTAACTCTCAGAAATCATTAATTCTTAGAGCAAGAAACATGTAACCTGTAATACCAATTTAACACTAGAATGTAAAGGTTACTTATTTGGAGTTGTATTAAGATACCTCAAGCCTTCATGAGGAAAAAAGCCAAGATGGACAATTGTATAACTTGCTAGATGACATTTTTGTACATAAGGCTTTTGAAATAAATGGTATAGGAGCCAACAACTGGTACAGATGGTGACGTTAAAAAAAAGTGAAGGAAACATCTGCTTTGTGTTGCTTGAAGCTTTTTGGATCGGCCTTTTTCATTCCACAGAATGTTTGTAGATTCCTGAATTTGCCTATGTATATCTGGAGGTGAAGATTACAAACCCACACTCTTTGGAAAGCTGGTGTACAAGAGGGCAGGTGAGGTAAGTCTGAAAAAAATAAATTTGTTATGATAACAAAAAAGGAAAAAGAGTGGGAAAGCAATGGAAAGAAAGAATAAGAAAAAGCCAGGACAATGTATTTGTGAGTTTTAGAAAGGATCTAGAAATTATATTCCCTTTGGATTACTTTCTTTTTGATAGTTGGTTAATGGAACTGAAGATACTTGTCTGAGAAAAGAAAAGAGAAGACTCATTGAGTATACTCAATAATATATATAACATATTATTATGTATTATAACATAATATTAATAATAATATAATAGCTGTCTTTAAGTATTTGAAGGAATGTCATATGAAAGGAGTTTAGATTTGGGCTCTTGGAACCCTGATAGCAGAATTCAGAACAGTGAATTGCAAAAGATGCATAGTTAAGCTTATTGTAAAGAAAGGCTTCCTAATAATTAAAGCTAACTCAGGGTAAAGGGATGCACTTCAAGATATAGTAAGTTTTTAGTGGAATTTTCAGGCAAAGGTTAGATGAGCTCTTTTGGTATAAGTTTTCCTTATGTTTACTTTTCAGGCAGATTTTGGAGTAGATGGCACCTGAGATCCCTTCCAACGCCAGAATTTTGTTATTTTCTTCCTTTTAAGCCCAAGTAAAGTCACTGAGAAAAATGATCATCAATGACTGATGATTTGGGGAGATTCAGAGTTCCCCTTTTTTGTCCCCCCTCCTTCCCCCTCCTGTTTTCAAGACCTAGGTCTCTGCTCCAAAGGTTGAACTAAACTTCTCTATCCCACCCAACCTAACTTTACAGGGAATCTATAGTCTAAGGTGAATTCCATTCAGTCCAGTTTGACTGAAGATGTCTCCTTTGAGTAGATAATATCCTTTTGTCTAGATTGCCTAAGACTAGGGATGGTCTGGGTATGTAGATAGTGTCTTTATCGAAAAGTGACATGATATCACTCTTAGCTCATCATTGGGATGAACCCACTTCTCTTTCTAAAGTTTTACCTCCAATTAAATTGTTAATCAATAGAATCAATTGTCTGTTGTTTGATGGAACACCTCTTGTCCAAAGTAGTATAAACCTAAAAAAAGTAGAAGTGCAGTCTCTTTGATGGAATGAGAGAATGAGAAACCTTTTTGTCAATCATCTGTTGGCCTTGACTGAAAAAAGTTATTATAATTTACCCCAAAACTCTGTCTCTCAAAATTATTTTGATTATTTTAATTATTTTAATCACTATATCACACCTCCTCCTTGATATCTTCCATGATCCTCAAAGCTAAAAATTCTCTTGGGTTTAAAATTTACCATAGGATTTTATCCAGACTTATTTTTATTTATCATATCCTGTCTAATGTTATAATTATCTGTCTTTATCCTTGTTATTATATTGTATATTACTTGAGGATTGGGTACTGAGATTATTTCGTCTTTATATCATTTGACAAAACACACTGAACATAGTGGGTGCTTGTTTAAGTTTAAATGAAACAGATTACCTTGACATTCTCACCCTCTGTAACTGTTTACCTACATTTGACTCTAATTCATTAGATTATAAAATATGTGGGGGTAAGGATTGTATTTCTGTTTCTGAAGTGTGAAATAGCACTCTAGGTAGCTCAGTAAATTTAACTAGATTCAACAACATGTATTGACGATGACCACAGCCATAATAATGATTGTTAGCTATTATATATTTTTCCTTGGTGCCTATATATAATTTATGATTAAGTTACTTTCATCAACATATAGTCAGATCAGCAATGGAAATCTAGCAACTCAGTCTTATGTGCTGGTGTAATACCATGTATAAGTATGCTTTGGATTTGGCCATTAAAACCCTTACACATTCATTTAATTGTACTGTCTTCTAGTCTTTTTTTCACGAGACTTATATGGGAAACTTTATGAAATGTGCCTTGATTTTGTTTTTTGTTTTTTTACATATGGAAGTGGTTTTGGTTTTTCATTCATTTTGAACCCTGTATTTTATTGGAGCTGTTTGTTTTCTTAATCACTTTCTTTGTTGATTCTGGTATTTTCTCAGGAAGCATCGCATCATTCTCAAGTAAGGCTAATATTGTCTCTTCTTTGCCTGTGTCTATAGGAGGTCTTCTGCTATGTCTTGTATATGTGTTCTAAGAAGATATATCCAGGAAGATTGGCCTCTTTATTGTTGTGATTCCATATTATTGTGACACATAACTGCATCAATACACCTGAAGGAGGAATCATGAACCACCGCTCTTTCCTTGTTCCTCTTACTGTATGGTCTCTGATTTGATCATTTCTGTGGCTATAGTTTGTCATTCCTTGTCAGTAGAAAATATATCAACAGATAGGAAGACATGGGAAGAGTACATTCCAGAGCTGGAGGATTTATTAGATACTTCTCTTAGGTAAAAGGCATACACAAACAGTGTGTGGATTTATTTTTACTTGATTATGCTT
Organism: Gymnobelideus leadbeateri; assembly: GCA_011680675.1. Classification (NCBI taxonomy): domain Eukaryota; kingdom Metazoa; phylum Chordata; class Mammalia; order Diprotodontia; family Petauridae; genus Gymnobelideus; species Gymnobelideus leadbeateri. The sequence goes on along the minus strand of WOXC01005805.1, from coordinate 400,857 downwards.
ATTTGTGACAAGTGACATGTTTTGTGTTATAATTTTCTGGTGTCATGAGGAGAAAAAAAAGATTAGTGAAAGAAATGCAAAACAAAAAAGGAAAGGAAAGGAAATCATTGTAGCTTTTTTTGTTTGTTTATGTTTTTATTTTTTGGAAAACAAGTGGGGTTAAGTGACTTGCCCAAGGTCACAAGGCTAGTTTTTGTGTTAAGTGTCTGTGGCCAGCTTTGAACTCAGGTCCTCTTGACTCCAGGGCTGTTGCTCTATTCACTGCGCCCAATTGTAGCTTTTTAAAAAATGTACATAAAGGAAGAGGAGATTCATAAGGAGACATAGATGAGCAGGATAGCTTTGAAACAAACATGTAAGTCTTACATATTAGATTTGTGATTCCACATACAGTCGTCTTTTGTTTTTCATATGAAAGTGATTATGTTTGATGAGACTTGTCCAGTCCAGAATAGTAACAAAATGCAGATATAAAGGGCAGGTTTTTATGAAGTCATGTGAATTAAAGGTAAATTTCACCAATCCTCTCTGTATTATAGAGTACATTAATTGATGCAGGTAACACTCACACAACACTCTGGTGGTGAGTGTTACTATTTATAGAACCCAAAGCTTAGACAATATCCATTGTTTTATTCTCGGATCAGGAATGGAGGCTAAAAGGATGTGAAAGGGTAAAAATACTTTGTAATGATTTCCAAGTCAGACTTTCAGGAATTGTAAAGCACCTTATTTTGTTATCTACAGGTTCTTTGATGAAAAATTAGTGGTTTCAAACCAAGCTCCATTGACTCTCTCATTATTGAGTAAAATCGGAAAGTTTAAAGGGTAAAAGCCTATGGGATTAAATTGAATTAGGAAGCCAGTTATGAATCTTTCATCACAGAGATGAGACTATTCTAATTAGTTCTGGCCAGCTCTTCTCAGGTAAATAAATTAAAAAGAGATCATAGGCCTAGAGCTGGAAGGGATTGACTGTGTTGTTGTTGTTCATTCATTTCAGTTGTATCCAACTCTTTGTGAGGATTTTCTTGGCAGATACTGGAGTGGTTTGCCATTGGCTTCTCCAGGTCATTTTACTGAAGAAGAAACGGAAGCAAATAAGATTAAGGGTTTTGCCCAGGGTCGTGCAGCTAGTAAGTATTTTAGGTTGGGTTTAAACTCAGATCTTCCTAATTCCAGATCTTCCTTATCTACTGCCCTACCTAGCTGCCCTAAAAAGAACACTGTTAGAAGTAGGATTGACTTTAGAGATGTTCTAGTCTGCTGGTTTTCAAAATATTCTTTGTGAAGCCAAAGCTATTTTCATAATAATGCGAAGATACTTTAATTTTTATTCCTGTAAATATCAATAGACATAATGTACCTAAACAAAGGCTCTGGGTGAGAGAAGCCCTCACTAATTTTTAAGACTACAAAGAGTTACTGGAGGACAAAAAGTTTGAGTGTTGCCTTTCTAGTCCAGCTCTCTAATTTTATAGCTGAAGAAACATACTAAGATGTTAAGTTCCTTGCCCAGGTCACAAAACCTGCAAGTGCCAGACCTGTGATTCACATCAGGTTCTATGACCTCAGGTCCTAGAAGCACTCTCCAAGCTTCACTGGGCACTACAGCTTTCTTTTTCATCATAATCTTCATTATCAGATGATTGTTAATTATCTGCTCATTAGTTCCCAGGGCAGATCTGTCTCTAGAAGCCACATCAGGTCAGAACAGAGCAGTTTTCTATTGATGAAAAAAAATGCATCTTATTATTTAACTAGGCAAGGTGATTTGAGGGACAAGGCATCCCTGGCAAATTTCAGTGTGGTTTGCTTAGATTCAGTGTGCTCTGCACACAGTGAGCACTTGCTGTCTGTTGACTGACTGATTAAAAGAAGTTGACAGGTATATCAGATTCAGCATGCTCCCAATGGGTCATTGACACTGTTACCGAGAATCTATAAAGCATCTCAAAATCCAACAACTGAAATAGTTATACTTTGCCCAGTATTCCCATCATATTTGCACAAACTGTGTTTGAAGGTGAAGTCTTAGGGCTGTGTAGGGTGGATGTACTCTTTTAAAAAAGAATAACCTGCCTGAAAAGTTTCTCTTGTCTATAATCAGAAAATCAGAAATATAGTTGTTTTTTTTAAACATGGTTTGATTATCTCATTATGTTTTCTCCGTGAGCCACGAAGCAACTTGTACTTTCCCCTTTTTCTAAGGGTCTGGGAGACGGGAGCAATCACTTATCTATTCTTTGGGGCCCAACTAGAGGCCTGTATCGTGGACATAACACCTGTCTGCTTTGTAAAATTGGCCCCACTTTGTCTGCTGCTTAGAATGTTTCCTTTCCCCATGAGAGAAAAAAATAAGTTGTAGGATTAGAATTCTAATGGAGTCTTTTCATGATGGTTAATGGCATTTCTGAGCTTGGCAGTGCATGTCATGTAGCATTCTACATTTGAACCACTAGGTGATTTTCAAAGAGAAATGAAGGGCATGTGTGCATGTGGAGCCAGAAGCAGGAGCATCCTTTAAAGGGGCTGTGGGTGCAGCCATGATTTAGAGCGGCTCTGCTGCAGCTTGATCTATGGTCGCTTATTTATTTTTTTAATTTGGCAGCTGCCACTGAGATTAAAATGTCCCAGTGCAAAGCACTCTCTTAATTTGTTTTCTTTATTAAAAGAACAGCCAAACTTCTGTCTCCCTTGTATTATCCCTTGGGGACTTTGGAGTATACAGGAAATGTGTCTAGCCGTCAGTTTAGCATAATTATATCAGAATTCTTTTTAAGGATAAGCAAAGCATTGAGGTATTTTTCTCCAATTCCCATGATTTTGAATTTTTTCTTGAATGATCAACATTCAAGCAACAACTGATTGAAGCAACAATTGGTCACAATAGTGAAAAGAAATACTTTTAGGATTAGAAAATAATAAGTAACTTCTTGGGGCGGCTAGGTGGCGCAGTGAATAGAGCGCCGGCCCTGGAATCAGAAGGACCTGAGTTCGGAGCCGGCCTCCGACACCTAATCCGCACAAACAAAAAAACCTAGCCGTGTAACCTTGGGCAAGTTACTTAACCCCAATTGCCCTACAGGGGCGGCTAGGTGGAGCAGTGAGTAAGAGCGCCGGCCTCGGAGTTTGGATGACCCGAGATCAGATCCGGCCTCAGAAAATGAGCACCCACGCATAAATCAAATGACTAGCCGTGTAACCTTGAGCAAGTTACTTAACCCCAATTGCTTTAAAAAAAAAAAATTAAAAAAAAAAAAAAGAATAAGTAACTTCTTCATGAATGGGCTGAAGTACATACGTATGAAAAAAATGCTATATTGCCTTCCCATACAAAAGGTCAAAGGGTGTTTGGGGAGCAGTGTTTATGACAGAATTAAATGTGAATTCAGGATATCTTTACTATATGAAAAGATTTCGGTCAGAGAATGCTACAGATGTTCCTGTTTATAGATACCCCTGAAAAGTTACACACAAAATTAATATACTCATATGAACCTGTATTCTCTTGTTATCTTAGATTACAAACCTAGGATAAAAATGTTACAATAAAATCATACTTTAGAATTAAGTAAATCATCAAAAATCACATGTGTAGTGGGAATATTATTTTGTCAAAATAATATTCAATAAACATCACCAAATATGAATATATAATGACATTTTTATGTTGGCCTACTAGTTTTTTCTTTCAGAGTGGGCCATGTTATCTGGAATGAATTAAGGAGAAAACACAGCAAAATTATACAGATTTTTTAATGGAAGCTGTAACTAAATATATAAAGTGCTGCCCCTTATAAATGAGCATATATGATTTCATCATATTTTTGACTCATAGTGAGCTTGTTTTCTACTAAATCCCCCAGATCTTCCATATTTTTAAACTTAAGATGAGTAAATGTCTAACTATGTCTCCTCCATCTTGTACTTGTGACATTGATATGCCTGCTTATTCCTATGAAATAAAATCCTTAGATTTGGCTCAATGTTCTAACTTGTTAAAATCTTTTTAGCTTTCTCTCATCCAGTGTTAGGTTTCTCATTCCAGCTTTGCCTCATCAGAAAATTTGATCAGAATGGCACCCCTTTTTCCATGTCACTGAGATACAGGGCCAGTCACCAAGCACATATCACTGACTAACTGATGCTCAGGGCCAACCACATATGCCTGTTATGTTCCACTGTAGACCTCCTTCCAAGTTGGCTTCAGATGGTTAATAGCTCATCTTTAGATCCAGCTACTCAACCAGTTCCATATGCATCTTATTATATTATAATCTGACCCACAACTTTTCATCTTTTCCATAACATTAGGATGAAAAACTTTACAAAATACTTTGCTAAAATCTTGGGAAACAATATTTCCAACATCACACTGATTTGCCCATTAGTTACCTTGTCTGAAGAATACTTAAGGTTAGCCTGGAATCATCCTGTCTTGATAAAATCCATAATGATTCTCTGTGATCGCTGCTTCATTTTCTATAATTTTGTTGGCCATCTCTTTAAGCATACAGTCTAGAATTTTTCTACAAATTGAAGCAAAATCCCCTGACCTATAGTATGCAGGTTCCTTTCTTTTACCCTTTCTTCTTTTTGGGGGTGAAGATGGGGTATTAGGACAAATCAATCCTTTGCCAGTCCTGTGAAGCCTCACCTTTTCTTCACAGTCTTCAAGATTACATTCAATGTCTCAGAAAACTTATTTGCCAGTTCTTTCAGTACCTTAGGATGTGGTTCATCTGTGCCTAGAGATTTGAACTTGTCAGGGGAAGCTAAATGATGCATTTCTATCTCCTTCTTTATCTTGGATATGGCTATTTAGTTCATTTCTTCCTGATCCAAAGATTAGGCTTCTTGGCAAAGAAAAAAATAGTAAAATAAGAAGTTAATATTCCTTTTCTCTATTATCAGTTGTTATTATTTGATCTATTATGCTTAGTTGTCCTATCCTTTTTTTTTATTCTCCTATTCCTTCTGTCCCTCTTCCTCTTCTCCTCTTCCTCTTCCTTCCTTTCTCTCTCCTTCCCATTTCTTGTTCCTTCTCTTCCTTCTCCTTCTTTTCCTTTTCTTCCTTTTCTTGTTACTCTTCCTCCTATTCCTCCTCATTCTCTTCCTCCTCCTCTTCTTCCTTCTCATTATTTTTCTTTTTTTCTTGAAACTTCTAGTTCTCCTCCTTTTCTTCCTTCTCCTTTTTTTTTTTTTAAAGCAATTGGGGTTAAGTAACTTGCTCAAGGTTACACGGCTAGTCATTATTTATGCGTGGGTGCTCATTTTCTGAGGCCGGATCTGATCTCGGGTCATCCCCAACTCCGAGGCCGGCGCTCTTACTCACTGCGCCACCTAGCCGCCCCTTTAGGGCAATTGGGGTTAAGTAACTTGCCCAAGGTTACACGGCTAGGTTTTTGTTTGTGCGGATTAAGTGTCGGAGGCCGGCTCCGAACTCAGGTCCTTCTGATTCCAGGGCCGGCGCTCTATTCACTGCGCCACCTAGCCGCCCCTTCCTTCTCCTTTTCTTGCTCTTCTTCCTCCTTTTGCTCCTCTTTCTCTTCTTTTTTGTCACCTACATTTTGTACATTTGTGTATAGTTATTTAGGGCCATGGGTTTTACTATTGACTTCTTTCATTGATTTTACCTTCTGTAAACTTCTCAGTAGCTCATCTGCTATTCTTCATGCATTACAGCTACTCTCTATAGAAACTAGCTTGTTTCATATATGTAGACAGTTTTCTTCCTTCTCTTCTTTTTTGACTGAATTAATGAATTTGTGAGACACCAGGGAAATATTTTACCACTTCTCATTACAGGTGCTTCATTCCTGACAAGAGACTGTCATTGCCATTTTTAAACTATAGTCTAGAAATACAAATCCCATTTGCTGACACCATTTTCTTAGTCATCTGTACTCATTAGCCCAATCTGCTTTTCCCTATTATAGCCCTTATCTTTGGTAGGAAGCAAAGATCAGAATACTATTCACCTTCAATTTCTTGTCCAAGACTTTGTAGACCTTAGCATTTCCTTCTAAGTTCCTTTTGTTAGTATTATTTGTGCTCATGTGACTACCAGGAACAGGAAATTTGTCCGTCCATTTGATAGGTTTGAGGAGATTTCCTCTCACATCATGGATATGTGCCTTTGGAAGACAGAAGATCTTTCTCCTGTTGATATCAAGAAAGTATGGAGTAGCAGTGAGGCACCCACCTGCATGACTGATTCTGACATTTTCCCTCTGACCCGCACTGGATTGTGTCTCTACCTGATCACACCTGTGGCTCTATTTGATCATTCCTTGATGGACAAGTAGCTGCTTCCTTCCTCATTGGATCATCTGTATCCCTCCTGAGCAGGGTCAGATGTGGTCTTGGTTACATTTTTCATTGGCCTTTTTCAACTCTTCAGTGTAACATTCTTCTATCATTTACCTCCTGACACACATTCACTTTTCCCTCTGCCTCTTCATATCCTTTGTCTTCTTTCTTCTCACATTTTCCCACATGACAGAAGAAATTCCAAATAGAAGTCATGAGTTCGTCTTTGTGGAAGGTCTGGCATCTGGGGCTTTGCTCCTGGAATTCAGTGTAAGGTCTGAGGTCCCCAGATATATTGGCATTCAGTCTTTGTCCAAGGGGCCATCCATTTTGCATTTTATCTTTAAGAGTCTAAGAGTAACAGCCTAATGGAGAAATATAATAAATCTTTATTGATACTGACATATATATATATATATATATATATGTAGCAACAGGCACATATATCTACAAATACTGATATATAGACATATATGTATATACACATAAGTGTTCATGTATATATGTCTATTTTTGGTTGAACCAGCGATTTCATTGTCAGACTTTTTTTTAAATTTCTTTTTGGAGGGCAAGTGGGGTTAAGTGACTTGCCCAAGGTCACACGGCTAGTTTTTTGGTGTATATGTGTTAAGTGTCTGAGACTGGATATGAACTCAGGCCCTCTTGACTTAAGGGCTGGTGCTCTATTCATTGCACTACCTAGCCTCCCCTTATTAAGTCAGGCTTTTGATTTTATTTTTGGGAAAACTTCTTCAACAGATAAAAATTGGTCACTGGCCTTAGAGGGCTGCTTTTAGTACCAGGAAGTTAAGTGACTTGCCTGTGGTCACATAGTACTTATATATGAGAGGCAGGACTTGAACCAAGCTACTTCTGGCTCCAGAGCTATAGCTCCATCCACTATATTATAGTGTGTTTCTGTGAATGTGTTTGTATTTGTGTGAGCACATTAATGCAGGTATGTGTAAAAATTAAATCCTTATTGGGGCCAAGATGGTAGAGTGAAAGCAGGAACTTGCTTGAGTTCCTGTTCCAACCACCTACAATACCTGTAAAAAATGACTATATATGAATTGTAGAGCTACAGAACCCACAAAGTGACAGAGAGAAACTAATCTCCTGCTGAAGGCAGCCTGGCACAATGACAGGAAAGGTCTATCACACTGTCACATAAATGGCTGCTTAACTTATCTATGCATTAAACTGTAGGCAGCTCTGGTCATCATACATATAATACTGTTTACTTGAGTGATGGAACCAGCATCCCAAACTGAAAGAGATCAATTAAATCTCTTTGGATGAGTTAAATTCTATCTAGAAACCAGTAGTCTCAGATTTCCAGCTGCATTTGGCTGTATGAGGTACCTACAAGGGGGTAGTATGTGGATAGAAGAGCTGGAGTTAGAGTCAGGAAGAACTGAGTTCAAATCTTGGCTTGGCCAATTTGCTAGCTGTTTGACCCTGGACAAGTTATTTAACTGACCTCTGCCTCAGTTTCCCATTTACAAATGGAGGTGATAATGTCACCTATATTACAGAGTTGTTTTGAGGATCAAATGATCTATCTATCTATCAAGTGCTTTGCAGACCTTAAAGTTTTATAATTTTTTTTCTTCTTGTTCTTACTTTCTCATCAATGTCAGTTTTGAATTAAATAGTGTCCATTTCACTACTGAGAGACAGTATAGTGGAGGGGACAGAGAGAGCTAACATTGTGGTATAGTGGCTAGATTAGTGGACTTGGAGTCAGGAAAGATTTAAGTTCAATTGCTTCTGACGTGGACAATGGCCTTTGGAAAGTAATGTAACCTGTCATTGTTCTAGAAAATGCTCCAAGAATATAAGGTACAAAGGTGATACTTATCTCCATTCACAAGTTTATTATGCTCATGAAATCAAAAGTCTGCCTTTAAAAAAGAATCACAACTACTAAATGTTTCTCTTTACAGATACTTTCCAGTCTTATTATATGCACAACCAAAAAGCAGGATAAACAGCTGTATTATTTATCTTGGGAGTCTGAAAGTAACCTGCTGTGTGAGCCTTAGGTGTGTGACTTCAGCTATTTGAAAAAAAAGACTCAGTCCTGTCAAATAGTTATATTGCCTGTTAAATAGAATTAGTGGTCAGATGTGCTCTAACTGTAAATGGAATTGAGTTTCCACTAAATAGTAGCTCAGCTAAAACCAGTTACCTTTTAAGGTAGGGCTTTCTCTTTTCTGCTTAGAGCTTTGGGAATAAAAAGTATGGGGAAATTCACTGCTGTAATCAACACAATTTATAGTGTATCTTGAATACTCCAGGCACTGGGAATACTACATTTGCATCTCAAATTGGTTGGGAATACTAGGGAGACTTAAAGAATTAGGCTAGCAATCTGCCTCTTACTTCAGCTCTAAGTGGCTTTCAGGATTTCTCTTGTTGGAAGGACACAATGACCTTCTGTTGAAGTGTTTCATTTGTAAAACACTAACAAACTGGGTAAGGAAGTGTTTAATATGAATGGGACTAGTTAGGTGTGAAATGAATGAGAATAGAGAAGTGGGGAATGAATACATGACCAGTGGTAAAGAGCAGGAAACATAACACTGAACAAGAATAGAATTGATTCTAAGTCTAGTTTGAAACCAAAATTTATAGTGACCTGGATAAATTGTGAAAGAAAACATGCTATCCTTAGAAGTTAGATTGCTTTAATGTATGGGTTGAATTACATAATGTGACTAGCTGCTCTTTACACTATAGAAAGAAGAATCTGCAGGTTAAGTGAGGCAGAAAATTGAGTACATGATGCAAATTTTTAAGAGAGAATGTATAAGATGATGTGTGCCTGTGAGTGGGGAAACTTTGGTAGGAATCATGGTAGGAATGAGACTTTGGTTGTGAATAAGGATGGAGAAGTTAGAAGAAAGGAGGCATTAACCTCATGACCAAATTGAATCTATTCAATAGGTGTAGATAGATGTTGTTGGGACCCTTTATAGCAATTGGAGAACAACTATTTCTACAGCATTTTCATGTGTTTAAAAAAAAAATATATATATATACATATATATTATGCACATATATATACATACATATACATATATATACATATACTTACCTATATACATGTAGATATAGATTGCGTATTTGATTCAGATAGGCAAATATTTGCTGATTAGGAAAAAAAGTTGTTTGTTTTTTTTAACTTTCCATCCACCTGTTCTAATTCATGCAACTGCAACAGTTCACAATATTCAGCTAGTAAAAGTTTATTAAATATGGTTTGCTAGATATTGTGTTAGACATACAGATGCAAAGAGTGAAACATACTAAGCTGACATCTTTTGCTTCTACAAAATCTTTGTTTATTCACTCAACAAATTGTAGTAAGTGTGTTTGGCACTGGAGGTTCAGAGACAAAAACTAGAAGTCCCCTGTGTGTAAGGAGTTTACATTCTATTTGGAGAGAAACAGCCTGCATACAAATCAGTAAATAAAAATATATATGCAAGTGAATCCAGAACAATTTATGGGAAAGTGTTTGTGGGGTGGGGGAAGAGGAAATCAGGGGGAAAAGGGAAGTGAAGAAAGCAGATTAGATCTCACATAGGATGTTCACTTGAAACTAAGGATTTTGTAGGAAGGTGGGGGGGGTTCTCCCATTAGACTGAGCTTCTCTAGAGTAGGGGCTCTCTTACCCTTTTTTGTTTGTTTGTTGTTTGTATTCTCAGTGCTTAGCACTGTGCCTGGAACCCAACAGTAGTGATAATACTTGGTTAAGAATGTATATATGACAGTCCTGTGGAGGAAAGGTTGGAAAGGGGAAAGACCTGAGGCAGAGAGATCAGTTAGGGTAGTAATAGTCCAGGTGAAAGGTGATGAGGGCCTGACTTTAAGATGGTAGCTGTGCAAGCAGGAAGAAGGCAACATATAGAAGATATAGATGCTCAGAAGACTTGGAACTGATCATCTGTATGTAGGGTGAGGGGTCAGATATGACTGGGGTTTTGAAGAGGGGTGACTAGAAGAAAGATGCAGTTATTACCAGAAATAGAAAATGTAGCAAAGGGGTGGGGAGTTGGGGCAAGGTGAGTTCAGTTTTGGGGCCTGGAACCTGAGTTCCAGGTTCCTATGGGACATCTATTTAGAAATATCTAATGGGCAAGCAGTAATGTGACGAAGCTCAGGAGATTAGTTCTGGAGAATATGGATCTTAGAATCATTAGTATAGAAATGATAATTGAACCCATGGGAACTGATAAAGCCACTGAGAGAGTATATAGAGACGGGAATGCCAAGACAAAACTCTAGGGATATACTGATGTACTTGGGAAAGGAAATAAAGGATGATTTGACAAAACAGAATGAGATGGAATGGTCTAACTAAGAGCTAGGAGGTGAACCAGGGAAGAGTGGTGTTATGAAAACCTAGGAGAGGAGAATACCCAGGAGGAGAGGTTGGTCATCAGTGTCACATGCTCCAGAGAAGTCTAAAAGGGTGAAGACTGAGAGAAGCCATTGGATTGAAATTAAGAGATCATTGGTAATAGCAGTTTCAGTTGAGTGATTAGGTCAAAGCTCAGTTAACAAAGATTTGAGAATTTAGTGAGAAGAAGTATAAAAGAAGAACAGTATAAATAGTCTTTCTATTCCCTATCCCTTCAATTTGGGCTATGAAAGGGAGAAGAGATAAATGATGAGAGCATAGAAATGGTAGATTTTCTAGGAAAGGGAAGATTTGTAGGTTTTGTGATGTTAGGGAATGAACTAGTAGAAAGGAATAATTGAAAATTAGAGAAAGGGAATATTTGTATCATATTAATAAAATTGGAGAAGTCACAAAAATGGTGAAAATTATCCTAGACTGGAATTTTTCATGACATGGTGATCAATCTGTTTAATATATATTTGATTGGCTATAACTCATGGCCCAGAATTCCCCAAAGTTCTGAGATCATACAAACTAAGTCCCATCTTGGAAGCAGACCAAAGGTCATATTCTGTTTTGCTCCTTGGACTCTCAAATAGGATTTAATCAGGGAAATCTCCAATGTATGTATAGCATGTGTCTAGTTTTCCAAAAAAAAAAAAAAGGTAACACAGCCTCCAACCCCTATCCAAGCACTTGGAGTAAAAATTTCATATTGGGAACATTTTATTTTACCCTATGGAAAATATAAAAACACTCATAGAAGTACATAAGTAAATTCAAACAAACAACAAATACATACTTGTAGTAATCCCTAAATAACCAATATACCTCTTCTAATTCAGCGTGACTCCCACTAAGGTCCTAGTGTACTTCTGATTGAGTTCTATCTCATGGTCTGAATTCACTTTGGAAGGAAACTGAATTTGGGGTTACTAATTGGGCAACACTCTGACATTCTAAATGAATCTCCTCTCCCAAAGATAGAATCTTGTATAATCCTCTTTCAGACTTATAGTACCACCTTGTGATACAGACTCCCTCTGGAAAGTAATATACTTTGGAGCTGGACAGGTATTCTCTATCTTTTCTACTGGAGTGGCATTATCTTGAAAACTCAGTAACTGAGAGGAGAATTGTATAGGTATTCTTCTCATTGTGACTTGAGTACCTTGATGATCCTCCATCTCTAGGGGCTCTGTAGGAAATCCTCTTTTGTGTACAAGATGGACACTGCTCAAGAACTATTCTTATCCTAGAAGACCAACTTTACAAACTCGTGAAGTTACTCAAGGCATGATATAGTTGATATTGCCCAAGAAATCTGTCTTCTCATGGCAACTAGGAAATGTACTTTTTGCTCCCCACACCCACCTCCAACAAGGAAGTTGTTAAGGTTTTACACTGACCAAAGACTCCCCTTCCCCTGTCATTAATAGGTTAACTTTTATGAGATTCCATGGATATTCACTGTTGCCTCAGTTGATGCCACACATGTCTCTGGTCTCTGACTTGTTAATGGAAAAGGAAAAAAGAAAGGTAACAGGTGACCAGAAAGCTCTCCTTTCGGATGAATGGGCCATCTCATGCAGATTCTATATGTTTTGCCTGTGAACAATGGTCAGCACCATCCTTAATACTTGTCCAGGCCCTACTTTGTTATTAGCTTTGTTGTATTCTTAGGATCTCTCTGAACAAAAAGGAGAATTAAATAAATTAGATAAAAGAGATAAGTAGATAGGTTGACTTACTTATATAGACTGGCACAAAAATGTGGTTTCTCTTACATGAATCCATCATTCTAGGGGTCTGAGCTATCTTGGTAGCATCACTAGTCAAGGAAACCCATCCAGTTCACCTTGTGGCTACTCCAGTTACTGTTCCTTAATCAAAAATCATCATTTTTTTTCTATAAAGTGCCAGTGAACATGCTTATACCCTATAATGTGTGGCATAGGGGAAAATTCCAAAAGTCCACTGCCCTTCACATTCATTAAATTTCTTGTGAAACTCCCTGGATTCATCCACCTATCACAGTTATACCTATCACTTCAACCCAAGTTCACTGATTATATTGACTATCTTATGACACTGAAGACTTACAATGAGGTTGTAGTCCATTAACTCCCCAAGATCTTTTTTTCATAAAAAATGCTATCTATCCATATCCTTTCTATCTCTTATTAATTCAGTTTATTGAACCTAATCATAATCACATTGATCTTAAACTTTATCTTGTTACATTCAGCCCAGTATCCTAGCCTGTCAAAATTTTTCTGGATCTTATCATTAATTATGTTAGATATCCCTCCCAGATTAGCGTCATCTGCATATATGATAGGGGAGTTATCTATGTTTTTTTCTCTAATCATTGATAAAAAACTTTAACAGTTCAAGAATGAGGACACATTCCTATATCCCTCTACTACAAACTTTCTTCTTATGTGACATGAAAGCATTAATGATTACTTTGAATCTTAATATTCACCCTGGTATGAATTCACATAATCTTACTAAATATACCTAATTGTACTTATTACACCATCATTTCTATAAGAATACTGTATTGCAATAATAGCTATTGTTTATTTTATATTTAAGAACTTTATACATTTTCATTTGTATCAAATAAGATTACATTATATACATTATAAAATATTGTCATAAATTAAGCTAAACTCTATCTACAACTTTACCCTGATTTGCTGTTTAGTAGTTCCTTAATCTTGTTTGTATCACTTTCCTCATCTGTAAAATGAGCTGGAGAAGAAAATGGCAACCCCCTACATGTAGTATCCTTGCCAAGAAAGTTTCAAATTGAGTCACAAAGAGGTGACACGACTAAAAAACAACAATCTTGTTTAGTAGACCTGTAAAACAACAATAAAAAAATCAAGCTATGAGACTAGTCTAAAATGACCTTTTTCTGATGAAGACATGCTGGTTCTATGCTAGCATGCCTGCCTTTTCTGAATATTCACAAACCATTGCTTTAATAATACTTTCTAGAATCCTTCTCCTTCCCCAACCCCAAAGTGAAGTTCAACTCAGATTGGTCTATTGTTTGTGTTTTCTTCCCTTTTTTGATGATTATCATATTTATCTTTCTCTAGTACTGTTATTTTCTCCCCGTTTCATGATATTTTAGAGATCACTGATAGTAGTTTAGCATATCATCTCCCATTTCTTTCATTACCTGAGAATATGATTCATTTGGTCATGTCTTCATTTCTTCAAGAACATCTAAGTTCTTTCTTATATTCTACTTACTAATTTTGTATGTTAGCCATTGTAGAAATGTTGTCCACTGCTTTCTTGTATTTCTGTTTGCTTGTATGATTTCCCATGCTGTTGTGATTATAAATGGAGGTTCACGATGGAGTGGTGAGAAAAGGATATTATACAAGTGTCTGGCAGCAAGTGTACCTTTTAGTAGTCTCAATGAAATCTTCATATACTTTAAAATTTTCTCCTCCTCCTCTCCTTCTTCTTTCTCTTCCCTTACTTCCATTTCTTCCCTTTCAGCTTCTCCTTCCCCTTCCTATTCTCCCCCTCCTTTTGCTCCTCCTTGCCTCCTTATTTTCCTCCACCTTCTCCTCTTCCTCTTCTTCCTTCTGTTCCTCCTCTTCCTGCTCCTCTTTCTTCTCTTCTTTATCCTCCTGCTTGTCTTGCTGTTCCTGTTCTTCTTTCTTCCCTTCCTTCTCCTTTTTCTAATTCTGTCCTTTGCAGGGACAGATGGAGTGTGTCAGAGCCATATTCTCAGAGAAAGGCTAAGTAGTTCTTCCTAAGGTTAGTTCAAAGCAGCTTCTGTCTTTAGTAATCTGGACAGTTTCCTGGTTGTTTCTTGCTACCTAGAGAGAGAAACATACTAGTAAGGCTAGGTTATTGGGAACATAAACAAAAGAAAAAAATAAAACACTTTGTTTTCTTTGTTCTCCCTAACCTAAAAGCACCTTAGGGATTTCAGGCTACCAAAATTTTATATATATATATATATATATTTTTTTAAAGGCCCCGAACAAACCAGGATATGCTTTCATTTTACTGAAACACAAACTTATAACTTATCACTTAATTCAAGGGTCCCAGCCTTTTATGGAGGTAAATTTTCCTGATTTTCAGATTCACATCATTGAGTTCCTTCTCTTCCACAATGTTCTTTAGCAAAGCTGAGATGGGCCACCAGACATTATCACTAGTGCCAAAGCTATTTCTGACACGGCTTCTTATAGACACACTCACTGCTTACAAATGAAGAAATATCTGCTGAGAGCCCTCTCCAGGGTACTGCTGTCTACATGATCACTCTCTCTCTCTGCTGTGTACTTGTCTCCTTGCTCACTCTGGGTTTCTGCTAGTTGCCAGCTGTCATGGTATTTAAGTGAGTCACATAAATGATCACAACCAGCATTACTGCTGATCAGCCAAACTATGGTTTTGGTTTTCTTTCCTTATATTGTTAGTTCCCTAGTATTCATACTCTGTCTTAATCTCAATAGGTTTTCCTTATAATGTATATGGTTTCTTTAGTAATGTCAGAAGCACAAGCACCATCCTTACCAACAGTAACATCATCAACAATACACACACATAGTCAATCAGTAAGGTTTTTTTAAGTGTCCACTATGTGCCAGGCTCTGTGCTAAGAGGTGGAGATACAAAGAAAGGCAAAAGATAGTCCCTGCCCTCAAGGATTTCACAGAGACAACATTTAAACAACTACAATTGAGATATATAAAGAATAAATAGGTGATATTTAGAGGAAAGATGCTAACCTTAAGATGGATAGAGATAAACTAATAAAAATTGGGATTTTGACTGACAGTTGAAGGAAGCCAAGAGGTGGGGATGAGGAGGAATCATATTCCAGATATGGGAAATAATCAGTGAAAGTGTTAAGAGTCTGGGGATGGAATATCTGGTTTGAGGATCAGAAAGGAGACAATGTTATTGTATTGATCATTATATGGAAAGTTAGGGGGGACTGTGTAGTAAAGGACTTTGAATGCCAAACAGGAATTTCTATTTAATTCTAGAAATAAGGAGCCATTGGAGTTAATTGAATGGGTTAGCTATATGTGTCATTCATACACACACACACACACACACACACACACACACACACACAGATTTTGCATTTTATTTTCCAGTGCTGACTTTGCTCATTCCCAGTTGCTACCTCCTAATTGTTCTTGGATAAGATTACTCATAACAGTGGTCAAGAGTTCTCATCTTTTCAATCTTCCCCTGTCCTTGCTACATACATATTCCTTAAGGATCATTGCATATCTGTATTTCTGGGAACAACATGGCCTAGTGGGAGGAGTGTTAGAATTGAATTCAGAAGAACTTGGTTCAAGTGTTGAGTCTACCATTTGTTAACTCAGTATGTCCAAAAGTGAACTCATTATCATTTCAAATCTACCCTTCTTCCTAACTTCCCTATTGCTATTGAGAGTAATACTATCCTCTCAATTACCCAGGCTCCCAAACCAGTCATCATTCTTGATTCCTTACTCTCTCTTTCACCCCCTTCATAGCCAATCTGTTGTCAAATTCTGTCAGTTCTGCCTTAACAACATTTCTTAGATTTGCCCCCTTCTCACCTCTGACATTGCAACCATCATAGTCCAGACCCTGATTACCTTATACCTAGTCTGTGGCCCTAGCTTTATGGTTTCACTTCCAGCTTCAAGTTCTCCCCACTCCATTCAGCCATCACCTTCTAAAACAAAGGAAGTCTTATCATAAACTCTAAAAGCTCCCTATTACTGCTAGGATCAAATATGAGACCATATGCTTAGCTCTAAAAGCCTTGCATATCCTAGTTCCTTACACCCTTCAGCCTTCTTTATCATTCTTTGTAATCCAGTGATGCTGACTTCCCAACTCTGGATGTTTTCATTGTCTGGACCCAGTTTTTGGAATTTTCTTCCTCAGTTCTTGGTTTTCTTGCCTCATTCACGTCCTAACTAAAATCCCATCTTTGGCAAGAAACCTGTTCTCCTTAATGTTAGTGCCTTCTTTCTATGATTACTTCCAAGTTACCTTGCATATTTCTTGTCTGTACATAGCTGTTTGGATTTTGTCTCCCTTATTAGAATATGTGATGCTTAAGAGCAGGAATTTTTTTTTCTCTCCCTTTCTTTTTTCTTTTTAAAAATTTTAAAGCAATTGGGGTTAAGTAACTTGCTCAAGGTTACACAGCCAGTCATTATTTTTGTATGGGTGCTCATTTTCTGAGGCCAGATCCGATCCCAGGTTGTCCCAACTCCGGGGTCGGGAGTCTTACTCACTGCTCACCTAGCAGCCCCTCTCCCTTTTTTTGTATCTCTTCCTCTTAGCACAAACATGTTGTTTGGTAGTTTCAATTATGTCTGTCTCTCTGCAACCCCATTTTGTGTGTTTCTTCACAGAAATGCTATGTGGTATGCCATCTTCTTCTCCAGCTCATTTGACAGAAAAGGAAATTGAGATAAATGGGATTAAGTGACTTACCCAGGGTCACAAAACTAGTAAGTGTCTGAGGCCAGATTTGCAGTCAGGAAGAGGAATCTTTCTGATTCCAACCCCAGTGATTTATCCACTAGATACACAAATCCATCCCTCTTCCCTTTTCCCATATATGGCTCTATCTAGTAGATACCTAAAGCCACCTATGGGAAGAGGCAGGAGGGCTGGATTTGAGACAAAGATAATGAGTTCAGTTTTCGACATCTTGAGCTGGTAAATGAGAGATATAACACTAGATAGGTATCACCTAGCTGCCCTATTCCCGACACATAGTAGGTCCTTAATAAATGCTTTTTTACCTTTTATTCTGTAATTAGAAGTAAAGTTTTAAAAATTCAAAATCTGAAAGTGTTGCAGTTGCAGACTCTCGAGGTTGGTTGCGACCTCCATTGTAATCTAGTGGAACCTGTTATTTACTCACTATTGTCCTGTATAACATTCTTAAGAGGTGGTCATCCATTTTCTATTGTAAAACCTGTGGTGACAGTGAATCTACTACTTCTGTGGTTGCCCATTTCCCGTTTGGACAGCTCTGATTCTTAGAAAAATTTTCCTGGCATTGAATCAAAATCTGGAATGCAATCTCTTTATTTTTCCTAGCTTCCCTGGCTTTTTTTTTTTCAGATGCTACCTTCTACAGGTAACCTTTCCAGTCCTGCTACAAGGATACAAGATAATTGGAATACTACTTAGGTCCTACAAGACAATCAGCAGAGAAAACAGCCAGAAAAAAAGTTTTCTTCCATAGGCAACAAAAATTAGGAATGTGAAATTTCTGACTTTAACTCTTCCTGGAAGGGGTCCTTTATACCTTAGGAAAAAAGGAAGAAAAACAACCTCCATGCATCCTGAAAGGATCAGCTTAGCCTACATAGAATAAATATTATATTGCTTCTGCCACAGTATCTAATTGCTAAATAATGTGGTCATCATTGATGCCTGTTATTAGTGTCTTTCCAGATCAGGATAAGTTTTAGGTTATTCTATGTGCTATTTATGACATATCTCTTTTTCCTTCATTCTTTCCTTTGTTCCTTCTTTCGTTTGTTCCTTCCTTCTTAATTTGTTTGGAAATTATGGACTCAAACCTACCTTTTCTGTTGTATCCATGATCATTCTGCCATTCCAGTCAGTTAGACCTATTCTTATGTTTCTAGACAACCATCCTTATGAAAAAGAATGTGGATCTATATCCCATCATCAGAAAGTGCTGAGTTCCCATTACATGGAATGTGGGGTTGAAATTTTGGAATGGGGCCTTGGTGCCAAGTTTTTATGTTTTTATGAAAAGGCAGCTTCTTAACCTTTCAGGGTCTCTGGGGAACAGCAAAAATGGTCACATATTTAGGACTATCAGATGATATTAGCACCTTGGAAAATTTTATTATAAAGTGCTAAACTTTTATAAAATCCCAAAGCAATAAAAGGAGTATGCTACTAGAATTCCATAAGGTTTCCTTTTTTTTAATAAGGAAACAACAAAGTGACCTGGGCTATAGATGGTGCTCAGAAATAATTATGAAAGAGAGAAAAAGAGAGAGAGAGAGAGAGAGAGAGAGAGAGAGAGAGAGAGAGAGAGAGAGAGAACAAGAGAACACTTAGAGCCTGAGTTTTTTCTCTACTCTTTGTGCTTGACATTTGAGCCTTTACTTATTGGCATATAGACCCCCGTTGCCACAGAAACTTGGGCAGAAAGAAGGAAAAAAAGTCCTTCTGGGTTTCTTATTTGCAGCCCACAAAATCATTATTCCATTTTCTGGAAATTAGAATATATTAAAGAGAAATTGGTCATTTTCTTAGAGCAAGGCAGTTATGTCAAAGAATTAATTGATATTAATAGTTTTTGCTCTGGGTGCTACAAATTGGGGACTTTCTGTAGGTAGGCTATGTGTACATAAAAACTGGTTTGAAAAAAGTCAATTTGATTCCATCAGAAAATGTTATTTAAAAATAATTTGCTAGTAACTAATTATTAAATAGATATTTAATGGAAGTCAATCAGGTATTTGTTTTTCCAAATGAGTTCATGTGCGTATACATAGCCCTCAAATAGAAATTTTTACTGACCATTATTTCAATCTTTTTTTTATTCAACAAACCTTTAATGAATGCCTGTTTTGTACATAGCACTTTGATAATCTTGACTTGAATTTTCCAGTCCTTTAATAAGTAAATATCTTAGGCATGGTGGGTTTTTCTTATATCAACTGGTCGGTCAGGTTAAACACTATTAGACAAAATTCTTTCAGCTCAAGAATTGGAAATGGGTCATTATTGCCTAGGTCCTGTACTTTCCTTCGGTTAAACTTATTTTTATATATGGTGACTCTAGATGGCATAATGGGTAGAGTGATGGGTCTGCAATCATGATACCTGAATTCAAACACTATCTATGTGATACTAGGCAAGTCATTTAGACTCTCTCTGCCTCAGTGTCCTCAACTATAAATTGAGTATTATAACAGCTAACTCACAGGATTATTGCAAGGATCTAATGAAATATTTTTAGTGCTTAGTATGGTGTGTGGCATATAGAAGAGGCTTAATAAATACTTGTTCCCTTCTTCCCTGCCTTATACTTTATTTTGACATAACAGACGTTTTCCAACCCCTTTCTACCAAACAATCCTCCCCCTCAACCTTAGGAATTGTACTCTCTGTAAAAGGCTGGTGTTTGTATTTATTTTATTGTTTTTTTTTAAACAAATGCTTTATTAACTTCTGTTTTACATCATTCATTTCCGCCATATTTTGAGTTACAATCATTTTCCCCCCATTATTCTCCTACCCAACCTCCCAGAATAGTAGTCCCACAAGATATTGCTTCCTCCAATCTGCTCTCTCCCATACCCCCAACGACTTTTCCATTAGAGGAGGTGAATCTTTGTGTCCCAATGCCTGCACATCTTATCTCCCTATTACAAGCAAAAGAGTATTAATAATAGTATTTATATATATTTGAAACATTTAATGTTACGCCCTCGAATTTCAGATCCATTTCCTTCCTCCCTTGTCACCCATTCCTTCTTGGGAGATAAGTAATTCAGAATATGTTGTACATGTCTAGCTATGCAAAACATTATCATAGTAGATATATTGTACTAGGCTGCTTATAATTCCCTCCCACTCATCCCACCCCCCACCTGGTCCATTCCCTACATGATCCTGTCCCTCTTCTATAGTGGGTACTTCCAACCTCCCCTCACCCTAAGGATGCCCTCCCATCCATCATCCCTCCTCTCATCCCCCTTCCCCCTATCCTGCTGCAAGTTGAGATATCCCATTTAGTATGTATGTCATTTTCTCCCTGAACCAAATTCAGTGTGAGTGTGGTTTTGCCTTTTTAGCCTTCCTTATTCTCCCCCTCCTTTGCAACCACTTCCCCTTGCTTCTTCTACATGGGATAGTTTACCCTACCCTGTCTCTCCCCATCTCCTCTTGCTACTTTCCTCTCTCACCTCATAATTTCATCCCTTGAGTATTCTCCCTTCCCAACAAATTCAACCTATGCCCTCTATCCATATATAACTGTAACCATATACACACACATTCACATATGTATTCATATGACCACACCCCTTCTTCCATTATTTTCATAGTGAGAAAGATATCATCAGTCACAGTTATTGCTTTTCCATATAGGAATGTAAATAGTTCAACTTTGATAAGTTCCTTTTGATTTCTTTTCCCTGATTACCTTCTCAGGCATCTCTTCCTTCTTGTGTCTGGATGTCAAATTTTCTATTCAATTCTGGTTTTTTCCTCAAGAATGCTTGAAAGACCTCCATTCCACTGAATGACCATATTTTCCCCTGAAACAAAATACTCAATTTTGCTGGGTAGGTGACCCTTGGGTTCATTCCCAGTTCCTTTGCCCTCTGGAACATTACATTCCATGCCCTTTGATCCCTCAGTGTAGAAGCTGCCAGGTCCTGTGCTATTCTGATTGTGTTTCCACAATATTGAAATTACTTCTTCCTGGCCGCTTGTAGTACTTTCTCCCTGATCCAGGGACTCTGGAACCTGGCCATAATATTTCTGGGAGTTTTCTTTTTGGGATCTTTTTCAGGAGGTGATTGGTGGATTCTTTCAACCTCTATTTTGCCCTCTGGATCTAAAACATCAGGGCAGTTTTCCTTGAGAATTTCCTGAAGGGTGATTTCTAGGTTCTTTCCCTGATCATAGCTTTCAGGCAGTCCAATAATTTTTAAATTGTCTCTCCTGGATCTATTCTCCAGGTCAGTGGTCTTTCCCATGAGATATTTCACATTGCCTTCTAATCTTTTGTTTGTTTGGATCTGCTTAACAGCATCTTGATTTCCCATAAAGTCACTAGCTTCCATTTGCTCCAGTCCAACTCTGAAGGAATGAGTCTCCTCAGTGAACTTTTGAGATTCCTTTTCCATCTGGCAAATTCGACTTTTCAAGGCATTCTTCTCCTCATTGCCCTTTTGGGCCTCCTTTGCCATTTGAGCTAGTCCACCTTTTAAGGTGTTGTTTTCCTCAGTCAGGCTGTTGACCCTCATTTCATACTTTTCCTGCATCCTTCTCATTTCTCTTTCTAATTTTTCCTCCACTTCTCTTATTTGATTTTCAAAGTCCTTCTTAAGGTCCTCTATGGCCTGCAACCCGCCCATGCCTTCCCCTGGGGTCTCTGGAGCAGGACTTCCGACCTCACAGTCCTCCTCCCGCTCCATGCCCCCAAAATAGGAGTCCAGGGTTGCATCTCTCTGTTTCCTCCGCCTTGGCATGTTGCCACTTAATCGCTTGACTTTTGGGCTTGTTGCCACACTATGGCTTTAAGGCCAGATAGAGGAATTTTTGTCCCGAACCTGTGGGGGGACAACTTCCGTTTCTGGCAAGCTGTAAACCCACCCACGACTTCCACCCTAGATCACAATCCAGATCCAGGAAGGTTAAAGCAAGAGCGATTACCCCCCAAGACTGATCGCTGGATCTCCCCACGATTTGTAGGCTGGGAGCCGGAAATGCCTCTGAAAACTACACAGTGGCGTGTCTCCTCAGCAGCTTCTAGCCCCCAGGGGAGGGAGCTGACTCATTCCCCAAATACAGGTCCCAAAGTCCATAGGACACTAACCTCTTACTTTGTCCTAGGCATGTCTATGTTGATAATTCTGGAGTCGCCACAGCTCCTGGTGTTCTGGGGTTCCTCCAGCCGGCTGCTGGCCCTGTCGCCCTGGGGCTGAAACCTCGGCTCATGTGGACCTGGGCTTGGCTCAGCTCCTGCGCTCTGCTTGCTGCCAGGTCCCAGACCTCTGCGCCAGTCCTTCCTGCAGGGCTGCTGGACTGTCCTCAGTGGGAGGTTAGCTTCTCTGTGTCATTCTGTGGGTGCTGTGGCTCCGGAAGTTGTTCAGAGTCCCCTTTTACATAGTTTGGGGGGAATCTGGGGGCAGAGAGGCTTGGATGAGCTGTTTCTACTCCGCCATCTTGGCTCTGGCCCCCTGTTTGTATTTTTTTTAACAGAAAATATGTTAGCTTCAGAGTTTTGCTCCTTCCATGTATTGATTATCATACCTTAGAATAGTTGTAAATTCAGCTTTATGGACTCATGTGACACAAAGATGTAACCTTAACATATGCTTATCATCCCTTTTTCTGTGTTCATCTGGTGAAGGAGGATGTAGTTTAAGTTGTGATCACAGAAATTAAACAAAATGTTATAAAGGCAGAATTTTAAGAGCTAGGCAGGGACTTAGAAGAGAGAAGGGTTTTGACAAAAATGGTGGTTCCTCTCGTCCTGTGGCAAAATATTCCATAATGCTGCATACCTTCTGACTCAGTGCTACTGATGTTACCTTAGACTTCCACCTAACAGCTCCTCCACTTCTTGATGTGACTTGGTGGGATGCTATTCATAGAAAATCATTTTCTATGAATGGGGGGCATTTATATTGTCTACCTGTGCCCCCTCCATTGAATTATTTTTTCTGGCATTCCACTGGGCACTACTGGTAGCATGGTGTAGGGGAAAGGTACTGAACTTCGAATGAAAGAATCTGTATTCAAATACTACCACTGCAACTTACTGCCATTGTGACTATGGATGAATCTCTTCCTGGGCATCAGTTTCCTCAACTTTAAAATGGGGGATTTTAGACAAAATAATACGCAAGTTCTGTTGCATCTCAGGTCTTCATAATATCTGTCCTGAAACACGAAGGCCCCATAGAGTTAATGGAATATAAAATCTTTCCTGTCCATTAATAGGCCCATGTAACTACATGTGTTCCCTTTTCCCCTTTGAACAGGAGGCATGTTCCCAGGTCTAAAGGTACACAGATATTTCAATCACCTATGTCTTGCTGCTTTGAGCTCTGGCCTGGTTCACAGCTGTGACATCCTGAGTCACATACAGCCCTTTGGAAGAGGAACTTGCCTTAGGGGAAGCTTGTTTACAGGAAGGCTTGCTTGTAGGAAGGCTCTCACACCTTTTCATACTAAGCCAATTAGGCACTGAGTCACTGTGGGTTGTGATGCCTTCTGGCTCTGAGGCTATTAGTCAAAAGTGTATATATATTCTGAAGTGAATTATTGCCTTGGGGTCACTCATGGGAAGAGTGTTCTCCCAAGGTCTTTGTAATTATATTTTGGGTAGCCATTGTTAAGCCCCGCATTTTGTGAACCCAGATATCTGTTACTTTGTTTAGACAGTTGGAGCCCTGTCTATTGGATTCTTTCTTGGATGCTCACTTCTTTCTACTTATCCATTTGCAGTGTTTAATTAAAATAAGATTATTGACCCTTTTGCAGCTGACTTTCCTTTAGAAAAGCTAGCTCTACTAGCAGCCCTTCTGTGTGCTGGTGTTATTGGTCTTACACCCCCACAGCAGCTGCAAGGATCATTAACGATACACCCCCAGACAAGTGTACTACTCCAAATGGTAGAGGCAAATAGGAAAGAGCATGTTGAATGCTGGACCACGAGTCAGAAAGACCTAATTTAATTCTAGCCTCAGACCCTTACTAGTCGTGTGATCCTGAACAAGTCACTTCACTTTTGTCTGCCTCTGTTTCTTCATTTCTAAAATGGAAATGATAATAACACCTCCTTTACATTCTTGTAGTGAGGATAAAATGTGGTGATATCTATAAAGTACTTTGAAAACTTACATCATTATATAAATGCATAGGAAGGTTTAATATTCTCCTTCTAGAAACTATGCTTCTCTAGTATATGGGATTGTATTAGCTTCATTGGGTTGCTATATCAAATCAGTGATTCACATTGAGTTTACAATCCACTAAAGCCCTCCATATTTCTTTCAAATCAAATGCTGAATACACATGACTTTCCTATTTTGTACTTTTAAATAGAAGTTTTTTTTGCACTAAATTGGAAAAAAAACCCAAATTACTGGACTTAGAGAAAAGAGACAGTTGGATGAAAAATCTCCTTCAGATGCTTACTAATTATGTGATCATGGACAAGTCACAGCCTTGCTGGGCATCGGTTTCCTCATCTGTAAAATGGGCATAATTCCTGTCGTGCTTACATCACCAGGTAGTTGTAAGGATCGAGTGAAATATATAAAGTTCTTTAGAAACCTTAAGGGTCCTGTATAAGTTTCAATCATTTTTATTATTAAGTCTACCCAATTTTTTTTAAAGGGGCTCTTCATCTCCTTGATGTGCAGTGAGTACAGATTGCGATTTATCCATGACTTTTCCTCTTGAGTGATTCTTCTATATATCCTCCCATAATTCCTCCATAGGGAGTCTTCCCACTGTGTGGTATGTTATTACATTATGTAGATAAATCCTTTGTTTTTACCACATGACTGACCACATCCTTTTCCACATCCTACATCTCCTAGATGATAGCATTTGTAATGTTTCTTATATACTAATGATTGTAAATATATGTCTTATTTATACCAGCCACATGAACCTCCATTTTGTTTTCAGTGAGCTACAATTTTAATACTTGATGTTCATTTGATATGTTCTTTCCCATCTTCTCCAGTGGAATACCCCCACTACTTTCCCTTCTGTCTTCTAGTATTATTTTTTTTCTCTATTTTCTGGCCTTTCCTCAGATGCCTAAAAAATACCCATTCTCACCCATCCTTAAAAAAGGTAATACATCCTGTTGTTCTTAGTAGCTGTCATCCTGTATCTCTCCTCTCCTTTTCAGCCAAACTCCTTGAGAAAACTATCTGTTCTCAGTGTCTTTACTTCTTCTCATCTTATTCTCTCTTCAGTCCTCTGCTATTTGGCCTCCATTCAACTGAAACTACTCACTACAAAATCACCTAACAATCTCCTAATTGTCATATCCAGTGGCTTTTTCTTAATCTTCATTCTTTCTGAAGCCTTTAATACTATGGACCCCCCTTTCCTGTATTCTTCTTTCTGTTTGACCCTCTGGAGACAACTGTACCCTGAAGCTGACTCAGTGATTTTTACATCTCTGCCTGGAAGCTCTATATTATGAAAACAGCCAGTTACCTTGCTCTGTATCCTGTTCTGGCATATCCTTCAACCTTCTGTAGTCCCATAATAGTTTTGCTTTCATACCAGCTTCTTGCTACCCACTCTCTCTAACCCATTATGCCCCCCTCAGCTTTCTTACCTCTTTCTAGATCTCCTTTGTGTTTTGTCTTCGTTTTTTAGAATATAAGCTCTGTGAGAGTAGAGTCTTTGTTTCCTCTTTTTTTTATATCCTTAGCACTTAGCACAATGCCTGATACATAGTGAGTGCTTAATTATGTATTTATGTATGTATGTATGCATATATATGTATATGTGTGTATAGATATATAGATATATGCATATGCCTGTCTCTTTCTATCTCTTTTCCTTTCCTATGAGGGTTTTCATGACATTGCTCTCTCTTGGTCTTCCTCCTAACTCTCTGGCTCTTCATGCTGGTTTTCTGCTGAATCATCATCCTTTATCTGCTAAGTGCCATTGAACTCTAGTCTGGGCCTGCTTCTTTTTTCCCTACATTCTTATCTGTTGACTTCATCAGCTTCTGTAGATTCAGGTATCAACTCTACAAAGATATATCCCAATTTTTTATATGTAGCCCTAGTATCTTACTAGAGCTTCAGTCCCTTGTGACATACTGCCTAATATATTTTGAAGTGGCACCTCAGATTTAACATATCCAAAGAATAACTCATTATTAGAGCTTGGTCAAACATTGAAGTTGCCATCATCTGCTGTGTCCCGGGCCGTAGCCAGTTGTTGTGACTTTTGTCTTGCTGGACTTTGATGACTCTGGAAGAGGGAGTGAGGCTTATGGTGGCACACTTCTGCCTCCCTTAAATCTAATTCACAGGTGAGTTAAGATATCATCCTGTGATGGTATTTTTTGAAAATGAATGATGAACAACAAACAATATTTCTCCCCAAATCCACCTGTCTTTCGTACTTTCCTATTACTATTCAGGGCACTGCCATTATTCCTGTCATTAAGTATTGTGACCTGAATACCTCAGTACTACTTATCCCACAAATCCTATTAGTTGTAAAATCTTGTCATTTTTTTTCTTAATAACATCTCTCAGGTAGGCTCCCTTCTCTCTATACCTACCACCTCAGGTTCCCATCACAGTTTGGCTGGACTGTTGTAGTATCCTCCTAATTTTGTTTTGTCCTCCTTCAACCAAGCCTTCTTACAGCTGCTAAAATGAGTGTTTGATTGTGTCACCTCCCTACTTGTTAAACTCCCAGTGGCTCCCTATTATCTCTAGGGTCACAGAGAGACTCCTCTATTTGACATTTAAAGCTCTCCAAAACCTGTTCATTTCTAGCCTTTTCTTTCAGTTTGTTTACACATTATTCTCCCCAATGATGTCTTACTCAGCGTTCCTCACACATACTTCATCTCCTGTGTTGGTACCTTTGCTCTGGCTGTTCCTTATGCATCATGGAATGCTTTCTGTATCTAGTCAGACCACGTTGTTAAGAGCAAAGGTCAAAATCAATACCAAAGTAGAAGACTACAGTTTTCAACAATGCATACAATTAGCTATTCCATGCTGCCTTGCAGTCAAAATCCTCTCAGTGTCTTGATCATTTGAAGAAAATCAGCATAAAAAAGATGGGCTTTAGTTTCAAGGAGAAGGTTGTACATGCATTTCTTGTTTTGTGCTTGTTTGTCATCAGTACTTTTTAAAAAATAGTTCATATTTGAGTTGTTTAAAATGAATGCATTATTTAAAAAAAATATATATATATATATATATATTCTTTTAGTTTGGTATTGATTTTTGACCTTTAACAAGATGCTCTGACTAGACACAGAAAGCTGGTCTGGGAATGATTTCCATGTTAATAATAAATTGTTTTTATTTTTTGAAAATATAATCAACTTAATTTTTGTAATACTATTTGTTACTGACCAGAGTCAGTACATTCTCATTCATTCTTTGAAGACTATATTCATGATATATAGATTTGAGATGCCCGTGGAGTTTATAAAAAGCCTGTTTCTTCTTGCAGTTCTTATTGTTGAGGTGTATTTTCAAACATATTTTAACTAGTCTAACTTGTACCGATTTTTCTATGAAATTTCATATATGTTCCCTTAACTTAGAAAATTTTATCAAGTTCTTCCCAGAATATTTCTACCCACTCATCCTCTATAACAAATGTTTGTGCAAGATGAAATTATTTTCATGATATTCTTTTTTACTTCTATTTGGTATGAATACCATAAAATGAGATGGCCAAATTATCTCCTGGATTGATCTTTCCTTTTGCCTTTGGATTTTTGGGAAACCATATCCCCTAACTCCTTCCCTTGCCTCTCTGTGCAGAACCTGGGGGCCATTCATTCGTTCAGCTGTGACTTCCTTATATCAGTTGGTTTTGAATGGAAACATTCCTATGATTCAGTTACTCTAGTATATTAACTATATTGGTCATTGGATAATAAGTTAAAACTTAAAGACAGCATAAAAATATCTATTTATTAGAGTCCTCTCTCCCATTTTTAACCATCTGTCATTGTCACAGAAATGGAAAAGAGCATGGGAATGAGGGACCAATTTGTAATTTTCTTGGCATCATGATCAAATAATTAATCACTTAGTGGTCAGCTTACTGAATAAGCCATACTTAGCTAGCATCGTCCTTGGCTAGCAGATCTAATTTATTGATCACTGGACTTGTGTTGAAAGACTTTTTGCAAGGAGTAGGGGCAAAAATAAAGTTGTTTTTTTTAAAGTGGTTCTTTAGATGTATCTTTCTCACTGAACAGCACTGCTATCTGCTTTTATGCAGTTTGGGAGAGCACCTCCAGTTACAGAACCTGAGGATCTGGCTGAGACCAGATAGTAAGGGATGAACTAAATGCTAGCTTTAACCTTTAATGTTGGTAGAAGTCATTCCATATGTGTAAGCAAGAAAATGGCTCTATTTGTATTTTTAGTATATATGCATTATGTCTGTTCCTGATTTTGTTGTGGTTTTCAGGTATTAGTTTATTGCTGAGTGATGAGAGGGGTTAGCTAATGTGTCAAAAGATGCCTGTACAAAAAAGGAGTTCTCAATCAAGGGGCATAATGAGGCAACATGGTTCTATTGGTTGTCCCAGTGCATCCATAAGAGTAGACACTGAGTAACAAAGGAATACTGCCAACCCATGTGTGTGTCCTTACATAGTTTATACATTATAGCTGTGTTCAGAGGCACCTGGGTTAGAAATGGTTTTCTAACAGAATAGTTCGTCCCTTACCCCACTGGTGATGATGAGGAGACAGTGGTCCCTAAAAAGAAGCACCATGGCAAAAGAATCCTGTGGAGGATCTGTTCTTCCTCCCCAACTCCCACAGGGTCAAATAATTTATTATCTATACTCTTCATGCAAGTGTACCCACAGTGGTACCGGTTCTGGTTGTACTTCATATGACAGTCAAAGCTAACTGATATTCTCAATTATAAGGATGACAGTCATGGCAAGGAATCGCTTCATAGATATTGGTATGCTGAGTCACTGATGTGATATACTTTGGACAATATGGGTGAAACATGACTACATAGTAGATTGTTTTGTTGATTACTACTTTGTAATAAAGTTTGCTGTCTGCTACTGCTAGGCCATATTCCTTTACTTTTTTTTTTTGCATTGATTCCCTTTATATTTTTGACCTTTTAGTCTTCCAGAAGAATTTTATTATTTTTTTCTAACTCTCTAAAATAACTTTTTGTTAGTTTGATAGAAATGTCATTTTTTTTTATGTTGGCTCAGCCTACCCATGAGCAATGAATGTTTTTCCATTCCTTCAGATCTGATTTTATTATTGTGAAAAATGTTTTGTTATTGTGCTCCATAACAAAATATTTTTCACACTAATAAACTATATGGGAAAATTGTGACACTAATGCCCTGTTGGTGGAATAGTTGCGTATTAATCCAACCATTCTGGAGGGCAATTTGGAACTATTCCCAGAGGGCTATAGAACTGTTCTTACAATTTCTGGGTTTGTCTTATTAGGTGTGCCTCAAAGTGTTTTATATTGTCCATAGTTATATTAAATGGGATGTCTCTATCTCTTTCTTGCTGCAGGACTTTGTTATAGTATATAGAAATGCTGATGATTTATGTGGGTTTATTTCCTGAAACTTTGCTAACGTAGTTAATTATTTCAACTAGATTTTTAGTTGATTCTGTAGGATTCTCTAGGTATACCATCATATCATCAGCAAAGAGTGATACTGAGGTCCTTTCCAAATGAGATTCTAGTTTGACAAAGTGGACAAAGAGTAATATACACTGAGGAAGTGAAGGAGGGCACTGAAAATAAATTTCACCTACTTGGTATAAGCCCAGGTAGCCTGAAAATTGAAGAGGTTGTGTGTGTAAGTACCTATGTGGTACAGTGGATGGAAAACCCTGGAGCACCTGAAGTCAGGAAAATCTGAGTTTAAATCCTATCTTTAGGCATTTGCTAGCAGAGTAACCCTGGGCAAACTTCTCACAGCCTCAATTTTTTCATCTATAAAATAGGAATAATAGCACCACTTATCTCCAAAGGCTTTTGTGAATATCAAATGCAATGCTTTATGTAAAATATTTTATTAACCTTAAAGCTCTAATTATTATTATTGTTGCTGTTATTTATATATATATATATATATATATATATATATATAGTGTGATTACAGAAAAATAAACAAATTATGTTTTTAATTATATAAAATATATTTATATAAATTATAATTATAATGTATAAATATATAAGTATACATGATATTATATATGATATAGGATATAATATTAATTATATATTTATAATTGTAGCACATTTATAACATACAACATATATTTAGATAAAATAAATATTTCATATGTAATTCTATATAATATATAATAACACTAATAATTGCTAGAGCTATGTGATAATAATAATGTTCATTAAGCACCTACCATGTATCAGGTTCTGTCATAGGACAGATAAAAAAATTGCTAGTTTCCTTATTCTCCTCTTTGTAACTTCCACCCTTTCTTACTACTGGGCTTTTGTAAGTCTCAGCAGAATGAGTCCAATCCTTAATGTAAATGAAGCAGATCTCATATCCAGTCCTCAGAGGTGTTTTTCCCAGCCTTTTTACCCCAGATTTGCTCGTGGTCCTTATATGACATCATCTTCAGTCCTCTTACCACCCTGATTATCTTTTTTTTTTTTTCTGAAAGCTCTCTGATTCATCACTGCTAGAAGTTGGCACACAGTACATGATTCATTGGAATCTAAGATGATGTTGAATCTTTTGCCTTTCAAATCACAGTCTTTGATCATTTAGTTTTTACCTTACTTAAATCCCCAGGTCTTTTTTTCTCTTGAACTGCTATATAATTATACCACTTGCGTTCCCCACAATCTGAGAGTCATATACTTGATATTTTGATCTTGTCTACAGGATTTTACATTTATCTTTCTTAAGTCTTTCTCAGATCCAACCCATCTCATTAATCTTTGTTGGATTTTATTCTGTCATCAGACGTTTTCTTCCAACTTTGTTTCATCTATAGATTGGATTATGTCACCTGTGCTTTCATCCAAATTACTGATAATAATATAAACTTTAACAGGGTCAAGAATGAAGTCTAAAGGTCTTTCCCCTACAGAGTCCTACCTATTACTCCATTAATTACCAGTTATAAACTTTGCTTCATGTTTTTAGAACTTCTTAAAAATGGAAACTTCATTTAAAAAATGTTTGATTTACAATGAAATGAACATTATTAATATTAATTAACCTTATTGATTAACATTAATATTAAAATAGAACAAAATATTATTACGTGCACTCTTTTTGAAAGCCTTTTGGCATTATGATAAGACTGTGACTTAAAATGGCCATACATTTTGACCCAGAGATATTAATACTAGGAATATATGCCAAGGAGGTCAAAGATAGAAAGTTGCAAAATATGCACAGCATTTTTTTGTCTGTAGCAAAGAATTATAAACAAAGTAGATTCCACCATATGTGAATGGTCAAACAAATGACAGTACATGAATGTAATGAATTATTATGACTATCTAAGAAATGTGAAATATGAAGAATACAGAGAAACATGTGAAGATATGAAGTTCTAATACATAGAAGCAGGAAAATAATGTGTAACACTATGACAATAGTAATAACAATGGAAAGAGGGAGTTGATCTCAAAAAGAGATAAGTGAAGCATTTCCTTGTATTCTTAACTGTATAGGTTGAATACTGTATAGAGTCCAGAATTATGTTGGTTAGCTTTTTAAAAATTTCTTTTCCCTCCTTCCTTTTGTATTCTTTGCGCTAAGGAGAGCTTTCTGGGCTGGGGAGGTATATACACTTGGAAATGAAACAAATAACAATATAAATTTTAATACAACGAAGAGGAAAATAATTTTTATATTGATTTAAAGTTTTTGAAACAGAGATCAAGGATTCCAAAATAGCTCACCCTTAGGCACATACTGGCACATGCATACACATACTCAGATATGCATATATTGTTAAATATATTTGTGAATTTAATTATGTCTCAATCATAAAAGCTTTTTCCTGATGAGTGCAATTATTTCTTCACATGTTGTTTGTAGTTGTTATGATTGAATTAAATCTGTACACCCAAAGAAGAGGAGATTTTGGAGGGTTGGAAATGGGGAGAATTAGACAAAATGATTTCAGAATTTTGTAGAGTCTGTTTTGTTTTTAAAAACAGGAGCCATATTTAAATGTGAATTTAAAATAAAAGCAAGAAATAGCATTGGACTTCAGATCAGATGAACTGGGTCTTGATGTGAGTCCTATTTGTAACTTTTATTACAGATACAAACTCTCTGAGACTCGGTTAACTTCTTTTGCGATATGGAAACAATAATATTTGGACTTATAAGGTTCTTGGGAGAATAACAACAATCTTAAATATAATGGCTTAAAATTAATAAAAAACTGACATGTATGTAGCATGTTAAAGTTAACAAAGTGAAGACATACATTATCTCCTTTCATTTTCACAATTACTGTATAAAAGTACAGTTATTATTCTTCCCATTTTACAAATGAAGAACTGAGACTTAGAGAGATCTGTGGCAGCTAATAACTGTCAGTGACAGTTTTTTTTTTTTTACTCCAGGAATTGCTTTCTGTCTATGCCACACTGTTTCTCAAAGGAGATCATGTATGTAAATTACCTTCTAATAATAAAATGCTGCTATTTTTATTATTTATAATGATGATGATGATGATGATGATGTTAATGATAGGAATGATAATGATGGTTTTCATGGCTCTTGTGTAGGAAGTCTTCAATGGATATTCTTTTTGTTTTGCAAAGGATTGTCATTGCCCACTGGACTTTTGTTTAGTCAATTTAGATTTTGCTCAAAGCAGAATGAAAATAAATTATTGAAATGCAAATACTGAGAAAGAAGAACGTTGGTCTTCACATTTATAATTGAAAAATCTTTTAGGACAGGTTTATAGTATCTAGCTCCTTTTGCAGAGTGTGAGATTTCTTCCCATAGTTTTTTTTTTTCCTCAGCAGGATTTAGAGAACAAATTAAGGTCCAACATAAATATTAAGGATGCTAACATGCTTTGTCTTTTAAGCTACACACAATTTAGATGCTGAAAGATAATTATTTATAAAGAAGTATCACTATTAACTTTCCCATTCATCTGTTCCCTTCCTAGTAATTAACTACTGGGTTACATATCAACACCTATATTACAGATTTTATGTTTTTTTAAAAAATTCTTTTGGTTGGGAGCTCATTTCTCTGATTTTTTTCACTTGTATTATAGTTAAGTGGGAGGTAAATCCTAGAATAAGGTAACCAAATTCTAGAAAAATTAGTATACATACATATACAAATTTATATGTATTTATATGTGACCTTACATTTTCTTCTTCAAAAATTCAGTGGATCTCTGAGTTCATCAATGTTGGTAGCCTGGTCAGTGCTTCAGAGAGAATGCAAACCACATCTTATTAATTTTATTTTGGCCTGTATCTTCCTATAAATCTTCAATAAAGGATCTACCCAATATACTGGAGTTTTTTTCCTAGGTATAGTCATTAGATATCAGAGTAGCACTGGAGCTATCCATCTTTTATCTCCCATTTCTGGTACATGACCAGCTCACCTTTTCTGTTCATGTATTTTCAGTTGTGATCTTTTATACCTTAAAGAAAGACTAGAATTTAAGAATACTTCCAGGGACCACTTTTGTCTTTAGAAGCATCTTGTTGTTATACTTATCTATATATGATATTTTGCCCTACTTCCTTCTCTTGCATAATTTTATGTGTGTGTGTATGCATGTACATGCATTCTCATGCATGCACATACACCACCTTGGTAGAAAACTACTGGTGTGTATATATGTACCCACTACCTCCATACCAAATCCAGGGCTGAGAGAGAAGAGCTATGCTATTAATAGTTGAGTTCTCAATATTTGCTATGGAGCTCAAGCCCTATGATTGACCCCAAAAATACTGTGCCATTAGAATTGTTTCCAATGCCTAGCATGTGACCAGCATCTAAAGCTATTTCCTAATGACTCTGGTTATACTGACCAAGATCATTTGTCATACAGACCAGTGACCTTTCTTTTCAAATGACTGTTATCTAATACTTCAGGGAAGTATTGGGTAGGGGTAAGGACTATTAATGTTTTGCCAAGAGTACAGCAGATTATATTGGGGCAAAAAATGTCTTCCCAGGCCATCAACTGATTTCTTGCTCTTGCATTTCTATTTTTTCTTGAGGGTTTTTATTATTTTTTCAATGTATGATAGTATTCAAATAAAAGACAAGTAAAAAGTGTAGTATATTTAGAAGTGAGGAAAAGAGAAAGAAGAAAATGCTTCTCAAGTGAGCTTATTGCTTTTTAATTAGTGCCTATGGGAAGAAACTTTACTATAGCAGTTCCATTTCTACCAGTAGGATCTTGAAACATTGATGTGCAAAATCACTCTTACACATACCACCATCTCCTTCCCCAGAGCAGACATAAATAAATAACTAATGGAAAAGTCAGGAAACAGAATATTTCATTCCTCTTTTGCAATGGCCTCAAAAGGACGGAGAACCAGAGAGAGAGAAGAAAAAAAGATGGAGACAAAATACTTGATATAACAGCTGTTACAGTGAATCTATGAAACCTGGGGAGACGCCATCCTGTATAGCAAAAGTTGAGGGCACAGGGAATGTATAGTGGCATATTTCACTTTGTAATGAGGTAGGCAGTCATGCGATAAAATCATTTTCCTTCTCTAGGACACTCTGTTGGATAGTTTTTTCTCCCCATCACATTTAACTGCTCTCAAGTATCAGAATGCTATTCCCACTTTATTGCTATTCTTTCCCATAACCTCCTCAATAAATGGAAATGTTGTAACAATGGAGAAGTTGCTGGCAAACCTTTGGCCTAACATATAAAATGGAAGATGGCAAGGGAAAGTTGGTAGAAAGTTTACCCACAGTACATCCAGTCTCATGGAAACAATAATAATATATTAATATTGTTATGATTAAATTAGTGTAGGCTTTCAACCATGAAATCGATATGAAAAATCAGTCTATGGAACTCTGAAAATTGAAAATATGGCCCCCACTCCAATGTAGTGTTTTTTTTCAGTCCTGTGATATTCACAACTGTCATATTTGTGAACGTTGCAACACACTTAATTATGGAAAAGTTTATAGATTTGAGGTAGGGTGGAGTTTGGAAATTATAAACAAACATTTCCACGGGTCTTTGGAAGTTCTGAACACATGTGGAAAGAGGTGTTAATGGAGAAGGAACATAAGAAAAATGTTTTAAAAAATCCTTTAATCAGTGCCCTTCTTTTAAGGACCTCAATTGTTGTTAAATTGATGCTTTCAAAACCTTAGAAAGGTGGTGGGCACATAAGGAAACAAACTAAATCAAGTTCCTAATTCCCATCACTTAGCACAGTGCCTGGCACAAAGGAAATGTTTAAATGCTTGTATGAGAATTGATTGTCCTTAGCACTAGCCTCCCTCAATTCCTACTCTCCCAACCTCTTGCTGCTTTTTACAGAGCAGAAAGTAAAACTCAAGTTTACTAAATGTCTCTGTAACAGTCTGCCTGGAGAATATAACAGGATAGCAAACATTTCAGAATGGGTGTTGATTACATATTTTATGTATAACTTGATTCTTTTGATTTAGTCAGACTTCTAGAACATAAGCCCTTCTGCATGAAATAATGTTTTCTTTCTGAGCACGTATCTAACATAGACTAAAAGTCATTGTTTTAGATTAGAATACTTGTTTCTACTTTGGCTCATACATGAGTGAGTCCGAAGCTTGTAGAGAGAAAACCCTTCCCCTTCTCTTCAGTTCACAAACATATATGCCAAAGATATCATTTTAACAAGTCAGGACATCTTAGAAATGTCAAGTAATTTTTTCTTTCCTGAATTATAATATGACAGCATATGTGGTTGCTAGGTGGTATAGTGGATAGAACACTGGGCTTAGAATCAGAGAGACTCATATTCCTGAGTTCAAATCTGGCCTCAGACACTTACAAACTTTATGACCCTGGGCAAGTTACTTAAACCTGTTTGCCTCAGTTTCCTCATCTGTCAAATGAGTGGGAGAAGGAAATGGCAAACCACTGTGGTCTCTTTGCCAAGAAAACCCCAAATGGGATTAATAAGAGTCAGACACAACTGAAAACAACTGAACAGTAACAGCAAATCATAGTTTAAAATTATGTTTATGTAAATAGAAATAATAATATAATATGAACTGTATTTCATATTATAATGTATTAGTTTAATTCAAGATTTCTTCTTTTTTTCTAATCAAGAAATGTATGTTAAGGACATAATATACAAAGGGGTTATTTATTTTAACAACAAACTGAATCCAACAGATGTATTAAGTAATAACTCAATGGCAGGTAAAAACTGTATATAACCTAACGAATATAATACATGTACAATGTAATTTTAGGAGGAAGAGAGTATTGCTAACTGAGTACATCAAAAAGGTCTCATGTAGAAGGTGACACTTGAAATTTGTTTTGAAGGAAGGGCAATTCTGCAAAATGAGAATAAGAAAGGAGTGCATTCCAGTCATGGATATCACTTATACAAAGGCCAAGAGGGGTGAGAAAGAATGTCCTGTACAGGTAATGCCATGAAGAAGGTCAGGTTTACTTCAAACAAACAACTGTGTTTTTGTCTACGTGACTTTAAATAAACTTTGGACTAAATCAGATCATAGCATCATGGCAGAAGAGATAGGTGCCTTAGAGGGTATCTGGTTCAATCCTTAATTTTACAATTGAGGAACTGAGGCCAAGCAAGGTTAAAAGAGCTGCTTCTGATAACCCAGAGTACTTATAGAATCTGGATTCCAGCTTGTGTCCTCTGACTTCAAATCTAGCATATTTTCAATTTCTTACTTTGTATTTTTATTTACTCTAGAAAATGGTTCCTTTTGTATCCAACCATGTTAGATTAGTAGGATTAATATGAGAAAATCCATTTGGCATTGGCCTTCTTAGGAAACTTTATCAAAATATAGAAGTTTGAAAGTTGAACTTATCTGTTTAGAATCCACTGAAAATGAAAAGTAATTTTTTTCTTTAAATATAATAGTTTTGAAATCAGACTATGCTATAGATTCCCTTAAGCTATTTTTATGTTTGAATTGGGTAGGCTTCTCGGTTTTACCTCCAGATGTCATGAAACAAAGACAAGTGATTTCTTTTGGAACACCATTCAGAAGATTTATGCCAGGCTTAAGCATCTATATTCTGAGACTTAGACGAAGCAACATTTTATGGATAACTTGAAAATTATTGGAAATGCTGATTTATAGTGGAATTTCTGACAGATTGTTCACTGAAAAATCATGAACAGTGATAGTGTAATATCTGAAGAGATAAAGTAATGATGCTCATATTAGTTGTTAGTTTCCTGGATCTATTAATGCTAAAATATTGTTATTATTGACATCCTTTTGCAATGTATCTATCACTCACTGAGTTTGCCAATTGCTGTTTTAGGCCCTCTTTGGAAAACAGATTGGAAGGATAAATGAAACATCTAGATTACTTTTGGGACAAATATAATTTTTCTTGTTTGGCTTTTTTTTAATCATGGAGAAAAGGTTGCATGTATATCATAAGTAGCATGACAAATAGAATTTTAAATTGCCCGTGTGATTCCTAATTTTAGTTTTTTGCAACCTGGGCAATGCTGATTTCAGCCAGTGAACCAGAGAAATAGACATAATGTTCTATCTTGGCTTTGGAAAGCCATCTTTAAATCTTAAGTACTGCTGGATATCCTTTAGAAAATAGCACCTGCTAGAAGTGCCATTAGGTGTTAAAAGGAGACTTGAAACTTTGCT
Organism: Gymnobelideus leadbeateri; assembly: GCA_011680675.1. Lineage (NCBI taxonomy): Eukaryota > Metazoa > Chordata > Mammalia > Diprotodontia > Petauridae > Gymnobelideus > Gymnobelideus leadbeateri. Next base: position 362,749 of record WOXC01005805.1, on the reverse strand, counting down.
AGTTTCTGGAACAAATTCCTCAGTCAAGGATATGAGTTCTATAGAATCATTGAGTGAGAATAGATTTTTTTTTAATCCTAAAATGCTTTTTTTCCTCCTTTCAACTCTTAGCATCCTTATCTTCCTTCTAGGCTTAACTCAGGTGGCACTTGAAATATTTCTTAATTCTCATGCACAAAGTACTTGCTCCTTCTTGAAACTGTTTTGTATTGGCTCATTTGTATATATGCTCCCCTCTCTGCACCAACCCCACCCAAGTAGAACCTAGCCATATTTGGGACAAACATGATTTTACTTTGGATATTATATCCCTTACTTTGCACAAGTGAAAGTTGAAATGTTGAAGCGAAGCTGGATTTTAAGAAGCTATGCTTGGGTTTTAAAAGTCTATGTTTGCTGATATCAGTTACTAGAAAGCAGGAAAGGCATTAAGCTCAGGACCCACAGTGAACTATGTTTGAATCTGTCATTTAAGTTTCATCCTAGCTAAATGAAGATGGGTACATCAACAGAAAGTTGAACACTTGAAATCAGAAAGATGCATCCAGATACTGCCTCAGATATTTAATAGCTGTATAACCCTGGGGACATCTCAATATATCCTGAGCTCATTTTTTTCATCTGTGTTGTTGTGAAGATCAAATATAGCCTATTTAAAGTACCCTATAAACATTAGAACATGAGTTATTATTATTATCCTTATTAAGGTTAAGTTATTATTAAAGTGCTCTATAAACTTTAAAGCATAAGTTATTATTATTATCCTTATTAAGGATAAGTTATTATTATCCTTATTGTATTTATTAAGTGATGATGTTTTTGACCAGGACAAGTCTGAAGGGATTGCATTCAGTGTTACTGGAAAAAAAGGTTAGCTTGGTTGAAAAAAAGGTTGAGTTTAAAAAGGCAGATTCATTGTGTTCTTTTAGCTGAAAAGCTCTTTTCCCCCCACCTCTTCTCTTTTTTAAACCACTCTTCTTCAACTTATCATTCCTGCAGAGACTTCAACTGCCATAAGATAACCTTGCCTCTTTTAAACCTTGTTTTGTTCTCTGTCTACTCTTCCCCAAATCTCTAGACATCCTTTTCTGCATCATTTCCTTTCATACCTTGCCTTGTATTTCCTTACTTTTCCCAGCCATTTTACTTAAAATAGAAAACTTTAATGAATACTGTTGCTTTGTATTTGTATTGCTTTATGTATATACAAATATCTTTTATGTAAACAAATCATACATTTTATCATATAATGCAACTGCCTCATTTTACAAGTGATGAAACTGAGACCCAGAGAAATTAAGTCTCTTGCCCAAGGTCACACAGGTAGAAAGCAGGAAAGAGAAGCCTTAACTTTGGACTTCAAATCCAATGTTCTATTCCCTTCAGTATTCTGCCTTCTTAATTAAACCCAACAACAATAATTCCCCCAAAGAAGAAAATTATTTTGTAGTAGAAAGCAGGAATTGTTCTGCTACTTAAGACATATGGTTCCTTTAGCTTAATGTACTGTTAATATCAGTAGCCCAAAGGGTAATCTCATCATTCTCCACCTCTCAACCAAGACATAACTATGAATTCTAGGTATATCAAAGGAGCCACTTAAAATTCTTATTCATAAATATACTTGAATGCTTTTTGAATTCATTCATGTTACCTGGTAAGATTGCTTCCTGGAGTAATGATTTCCATAAATTTGTTAGCTATCATTTTAATTATTACTTGCCCCAAACATAGTTGTACCTTTGTCCCCAAAATTCTGTAAACGTGCATTTTGCCAGACTTTCATTGACACTTTGCAAGGTACCAGGAACTGTGACAGACCACAAAGATAAAAATGTGAGAATACAATACAATCTTTATCTCCATGGGAATTCATAATGTGGCGGGGTTGTACTTTTTGATTTAGTAATGAGTCCTATATTTTTCCTAACGCATACTTCTCAATTATTTCACATATTTTAGACATTCTTCCCTCTCAGCTATCTCTTTTCCAAGTTGAAAAGCACCTATCATTTATAGCCTGTCTCCAAGAAACAATCTCTCTTGTTCCTCTGATTCCTTCAGGTGTACTTTTAAGGGGGCCTTCATCATTTTAATTATTCCATTTCAGTGTATCACAAAAAACATTTAAGTGCCAACTATATGAAGAACTCGGTGATAGATGCTAGGAGAACTATACAATTGAGATAAAGAGTGCTTCTGGTCCTCATGGAGCTTATAGTCTTGACAGGAATATTTCACATATATTTTGATTACTTCATTGGTTCTGTTGATATGAACCTCATTGTTATGAACTTCCCTTCCCCGAGATAGATCCTAGCCTTCTCCATACTATGTGATTAACGATAACTTAAAATAATGTGCTGTAAGGATAGCAGAGAGGTGCAAAATAATATCCTCAGTGAAGGACAAAAGGAAAGACCTTAGCTGGGGCTAGGAGAAAATCATCATAATCATAGGTAACATTTATATAACACTAATATTTGAATAATATTTTTATGTATGTGAACTCAGAAAAAAAAAACTTCACTGAAAAGGTGACTTTCTAAGATCACACATATAGTAAGCATTAGAGGTGAGATTTGAGCCATCTGCCTTTGACTTCAAAATTAATGCTTTATCTCTACTGTGTCATAAAATTTCAGAGACGGATGAACCTCAGGAGTAGAATTATAGCATGTTTGAGTTGAGAAGGTCCTCAGCAGGCCTATAGCCTAACTTGGACCTGAACAGGAACCCTTTCTTCAATATCTCTGAAATACAGCCCAACCTCTTCTTTTTTTTTTTTTTTTTTTTAAAGCAGTTGGGGTTAAGTAACTTGCTCAAGGTTACATGGCTAGTCATTTGATTTATGCGTGGGTGCTCATTTTCTGAGGCCGGATCTGATCTTGGGTCATCCAAACTCCGAGGCCGGCGCTCTTACTCACTGCGCCACCTAGCCGCCCCTTTAGGGCAATTGGGGTTAAGTAACTTGCCCAAGGTTATACGGCTAGGTTTTTGTTTGTGCGGATTAAGTGTCGGAGGCCGGCTCCGAACTCAGGTCCTTCTGATTCCAGGGCCGGCGCTCTATTCACTGCGCCACCTAGCCGCCCCCCAACCTCTTCTTAAAGATTACCTGTATTGGGGATCCCACTACTCTCTAAGATAGCCTATTCCAGTTTTGGACAACTCTCATGGTTAAAGATGTTTTCCTTATGGTCACCTGAAATTAGCCACTGTGTGTCATATATAAAAAATAATAATGACAGTGAAAGTGGCAATAAATTGTGTAGAGTCTTGAAAGTGAAGGAAAGAAATGTGTAAGTTTCAATAACTACTGAAGAATTTTATTTTATCTTATTTTATTTTTTAAAAGCAATTGGGGTTAAGTAACTTGTTCAAGGTTACATGGCCAGTCATTATTTATGTGTGGGTGCTCATTTTCTGAGGCCGGATCCGATCCTGGGTCGTCCCAACTCTGGGGCTGGCACTCTTACTCACTGCGCCACCTGGCTGCCCCTCTATTGAAGAATTGTAATCAGCTTGTAATGACACATCACTAGACTTGCCAAGGCAATTAGTCTAGCAACATTATGAAGAAAGGTTTTTTGGGGAAAAGAGAAGACACATTAGGTCATTGTCACAGTAATAATAATAGCTAGAGTTTATATAAGCACTTTAAATTTTCACAACAACCTTTATATATGTTAACTCATTTATTTCTTATAACAATAGCACTGGTTGTAATGAGGTGGTTGATTTATTTCTTTTGACATTTTATAGATTGTGAAATTAGAACACAAAGATGTTAAAGTGATTTATCTAGGGTCACACAGATAGTTTGTGTCTGATTCATCTTTGAACTCAGGTCTTCCTGACTCCAAGTGCCAATTTCTCTCTACTATGATGTCTAGTTGCTCTTAATAGGCCACATGGGTGGTCATGAGGGTCTGTTCTAGGATACTTTGCCAATATCTCATCCTATATGATTTTTGTCCGTATTCCCCACCAAACTGTCTGTAGAAGAGCTTATCAACACTTTATAGACTTTCCAATGGGTGAAATCTTTTCAAGGGGGCCAGTGCAGCTCTCAAACTGTCCAATTCTTTATTCATTCAGTCATGAATGAATGAATGCATGCATGCATGCATGTATGAATGAATGAATAAATGAATAATGAATGAGTGAAAAGTATTTATTAAACACTTATGTGCATACACTATTAAGCACTAAGGATACAAATAAAAGATTAAAACATGCTTTGCTCTGAAGAAGCTTATGTTTTAATATGTAAGATACAAATATTGAAGGTTTCCTCTGTTAAGTATAGTGGTAAAGGAGATGGCAATGCCTCTTCTTTAATGTCATTCCCACTTATTAAATTATTTTAGTTTCAGACATTGAAACATTTCACAGTGCCAAGGACTTTGGTGAAAAGAACTTTATTTTCTGGGTCTTCGGGTGCTGTGATTATTGTACCTGCAGGAACATTTGGGAGACTGCATCTCTAGAGGGATTGCTTCTCAGGATGGTGCTATATGCTCTAGGCTGAAAGCATAGGCATTCCCAAGGCTCTTTACCAACCCTCCTCGTGTTTTGATTATATATTTTGTCAGTACTTTTTATGCTACTTCTTTTGTACATATCCTTCTTGGTAATATGTGGAAACATTTTCACCTCAGAGTAAGGTGTCTATACACACAAATAACAGGTTTGTGTGTGTGTATGTGTGTGTGTGTGTGTGTGTATGCCTTTTTCATGGGCAGAATCAGCCATATTTGAAAAACACTTAGTCTTTTAGTACCATGGGCATTAGAATGTGAGACAGATTTGCATATTAATAAAAATTCCCATAGTTTATCCTAAATTCAATTAAAGAAACATTTATTAAGCATTTTATATGTAAGGGACTATTTTGGACATTTAGAATATAAAAACATAAACAAAATAAAAGCACAATGCCACCCCTAAAATAATTTACCCTCTTCTGAAACTCTTAAGTATATGCCTGTAAAGGCAAGCATGAACAGCTTTCCTGAGGACTGCTGCTGTGAATAGCTTCAAGATTCTGATTACATAGTATAGTGAACTCTCTATTTATTCAGTGATAAACTAAGACAAAACATTAAGAGAAACCAAAGTACAGCATTCACAATGTTATAGCATAACAAGTTATCACATTGTTTTCACCAAAGTGGCCACATAGTTTTGAACAAAGTCCAATCATTTAGTAAGTCCTTAACTCAATTATCCTTAAGGAGCAAGCCTTCTTATGGGGCACAAAATACAAAGATCAAAGTTCTCCACCCCTAGGTCACATTGTCTTAATCTCTCAGTCAAAAGCTCTTCTTTCTTCTTGCCTGGAGTTCAGTTTCTAGTCATCCTTGACTCAGTCATCCTTAAGGAACACAAAGTACAAAGGTCAAAGTTCTCCACCCCTAGACCAAAGTGAATCATGATCTTCTCAGTCAGCATCAAGTACCCAAGGAGAGGCCTTTTCATCTTGACTTGAGGCTGGTTCTCAGATTCCATGGGTCCAGCTCCTGCCTGAAACTATCCAACTATCACCTGGATTCAAAGGCAGGCAGCTCTCAGCTCCTTGTCCAGCTCCTCGTCCAGTTCCTTGTCCAGTTCACATTCCGCACTGAAGTGTCCAGTCCACCTCAAGTCTTTCACAGTTCCTGTTTCTGGGAAGACAGAGCTTAACAGAGCTACAATAATATTCATGCACTTTGCCGGCACCATCATCAATTCATATCTGCCTGTGAAATCAACAGAGACCCACAATCAAGGTCCGAGAAGTCAACATAAATCATCAGTAAAGTCCCAGAATTTCTGAAACCCTCCTCTAGGATTTCTGTAAGCAGATACCCAGAAAATCCTCTTTCAGGGCTTCCAGTAAGGTCCCAGGGCTTCTGTACAAAGTATCACAGACATCAACCAAAACAAACAAAACAGAAAAAGTGCCTGGCCACCACAAAGTTCCCCTTCTCAATTCTGTCACCACAAGTGCTCTCTTCTCAGTTCTGCTCTTTGCCAGCTTGGGCTTCTCCTTATATCTGGTCATTAGGCTCCTCCCTCTTCCACCCCTTTCTGCTGCATCACAACAGTTGTGGGGTTCACAAGTTCTGTTTCTTAACAAAGACTTGATGTAATCATGGGCAAGGCTTAAAAGAAAACGAACTGAAACAAGGTGCTAAATAATTAAATAGCTGAAACAAGAAGGTAAGTACTTGTTTGCTTGCCATTACAGGTGAGTGTTATTATCCTTATTTTTATAGATATGGAAACAGGCTGAAAGGGGTTAAGTGTCTTGCCCAGAACTGTACAGGTAGGAAGTTACTGAGGCAGCATCTGTACCCAGGTTTTCCTGAATCCTGGCCCATTGCTTAAATACAACAACATTATATATTTAATGGAGTGTAAAAATGTGCCAAGAAGGTTTAGTTTTAAATTTTGCCTCCCCTATTTAGAAATGTCAGGACTCTGGGCAAGTCATATAACCTTTTTAATTCTTTTTTAATACATTTGTAAAACTGGAATAACAATAGCTGTAGCATTTGTCTTATGATGTTTTCCTATGGATCAAATGAGGCAATGCATCAAAAGTGCTTTGTAAAACCTTATAGCATAACAGAAAAGTCTGTTATTATTATACAGATGTATTATGTACACTGAGAAACATAATACAAAAGACTCTGGGAGAAGAGGAGCAAGATAACCATTTTATTTTATTATTTTGCTTTTTGGAGGGCAATTGGGGTTAAGTGACTTGCCCAAGGTCACATGGCTAGTTTTTGTGTTAAGTGTCTTAGGCCAAATTTGAACTCAGGTCCTCCTGACTCCAGGGCAGATGCTCTATTCACTGCACCACCTAGCTGTCCCAAGATAACCATTTCAGATGGGGGTGTGGGAGGGAGGAATAGACAGAGGCTTCAGAGAGGAACAGAACCTTAAAGGAAGAAAATGATTGAGTCAGGCACTGAGTAGGGCAGACTTTGGTGAAATTTGGCATAGTTGGACTAGGCGGAGATGGCAGGTGCATTTGGAGAGCAGTTTAAGGAACATTTTTTCATTGTTTTTGGTTTCCCTTGTATAGTGCCCTTCAAATTCTTTTGTGGACCCACTGAATTTGGAGTATTTCCTAACCTGCCACCTACTGCATTATTTCCTATTCTCACTTGAGCCTTTTTTTTTTTTTTTGTATTGTGAAAGACACAATTTCCCCCCTGCAGTCACCTCTTTGCCTCTTACTGTTAGTTCAGGCCAGGGATTTTTTTTCCTCCCAAGCTTCTGGCATTTTTGAAGCTCAGCATGCATTTTTCCTGGGCTCTCAATAAGGAATTTTTTTTAATATTCTACAGGTTTCCTCTGGATTATTGACTTTTTAAAGTCTACCTTTCAATTTTTATTCCTAAGTAATGCCTGCATTTTGTCATAGTTCCCTTTTCTAAAATTGAATAACTGTGTGATAGATTTCTTGGGTGTCCCTTTTCCTATTAGAAACCTTTGAATTGTGACTAGTTTCTAGTCTTTTCTTTTCTGAACAGTTCATTTTTCTATCTCATGCCTACTGTGCATTCTCTTTCTTTTTAAAATTATAATCATTAAAATTATGGGAACAGAGGAATTTTACTTTATTAAGGTCTATTACCCAGTTGTGCCAGCAGATAGCATTATAAAAAAACAATGATTTAGCCTGTGTCTAATTTGCAGAGGATATGGTTTACTACCTACATGGATTTAATCAGTCTCTTTCCCTGACTGAAACATAAAGAATAGTGCGTAGTACAGACAAAATGGATATAGTGCTGGAGTCGAGGTCCAGGAGACTGGGGTCTGAATTTCCCTCTGACAGGGAGATCCCACTCTTTAGCTGTATGACCTTGACCAAATCACTTTACTTTTGGGATAAGTTTTTTCATCAGTTATATGTGAGCATTAGTAGTAACTATGGCCTATGTTTATTTTGAGGAGCAAATGAAATAATGTATATACAGCATTTTCCAAACCTTAAAAACGATATAAATGTGAGCTAATTATATTATTGTAATACAAAGACAGTGACCTTGGAGCCAGAAGAGATAGGGTTGACTCCTAGTTCTGTGGCTTATTAGCAGCATGACTTTGTGGATATTACTTAAATTCTGTGGGGCTCAATATCCTCAATTATTTGAAATGCTTCCTATTCTTTTTTTTATTAAACAAATGCTTTATTAACTTTTGTTTTACATCATTCATTTCCGCCAGATTTTGAGTTATACTTTTCCCCCCATTTTTCCCCTACCCACCATCCCAGAATAGCAGTCCCACAAGATATTGCTTCCTCCAATCTGCTGTCTCCCATATCTTCTCCCATACCCCCTTTGACTTTTCCATTAGAGCAAGGTGAATCTCTGTGCCCCAATGCCTGCAATCTTATCTCCCAATTACAAGCAAAAGAGTATTAATAATAGTATTTATATATATTTGAAATGTTTAATTTTAAGACCTCTTATTTCAGATCCATTCCCTTCCTCCCTTGTCACCCATTCCCTCTAGGAAGATAAGTAATTCAGTATATTATAGGACCACTGGGCTGGTCCTTCCTGCAGGGTTGCTGGGCTGTCCTCAGTGGGAGGTTAGCTTCTCTGTGTCATTCTGTGGATGCTGGGGCTCCAGAAGTTATTCAGAGTCCCCTTTTACATAGTTTGGAGGTAATCTGGGGGGAGAGTGCCTTGGACGAGCTGTTTCTACTGTGCCATCTTGGCTCTACCCCCCAATGCTTCCTATTCTTATAAAGGGTCTGTGTAATATTTAAGAGACTATTCATTTCATTGTCTCATTTCCCCCATCCAGATGGAGTATGGACATCTGAATCTAGCACCTAACCAAAAGTAGCCCACGATTCCCCTCATACTCAGATTCACAGGGCTCAGAATATAGAACTATTTTATTTACATATGAAAAGGCATAGGACAGATCACAAAGAATTAAGAGGTCAAGAATGAGTCTCTTTATTGAGACCTTTATAAAGTTTCCTTGACTTAGAAATACTATACTGGCTAACATTCTAGCAAAGAGGCAGATTGAAGATTACTCTTTTACAGAACCATGCCTTTTGTTTAGTCATTGCTCTTTCCCCAAGAATCTCTCCCTAGTCCTCCATAGTCATTGCCCCCACCATCTTGTATCTTCACTTCATGACCAGGAGGTGATAGACACTCTAGAAAAGCCTCACTCATTTTCTTCTATAGTTTAGTTCCCTGATTTACTTCATGAAACTCTGCTCTACTGATGGCTGTTTGTTATAGGAATGTAAATTTTTAAGGTCTTCCCTGCCCCTAGGTTAAGTGCACCTGGAGCCTCTGGTGGGAGGCTTGTTTTTCAGGAACACTCACACCTTGGTGCTTTGTGATTGGGCAGTGGGTCAAGAGGGTTGTTACATTCTCTCACCCTGGAGAAGGCTATGTAATCCCTGATGTGAGACTTTGTTTTGGGGCTCACTTTGAGAAGTGTTGTGTGACTTGACCAGAGGAGACTCTGGGCAGCCGTTGAGCCCCGCCCCCCCTTTAAGACCCAGATATTGATGCTTCCCTCTCTGGTAATTGTGATTTGGTATGGATGCAATGGTTGGACAGTGTGGAAGACTGTCTGCTTGATCTGTTTCTCTCTCTTGTAACTTCTGTCTGTATACTCTGAAGTTTGGGGTGCTGACCTTTTCCCGCTGAACTAGGTAAAAGATATATGTTTGATTGATTAAAGTAAGCTTGCTGATCCATTTTGAGTTGCCTTCCTTTAGAAAAGCAGATCTAAGAACCTGTGTTGGCAGCCATCCTGGGGATGTTGGGGTGTTTGCTGCTACACTGTTGGAGGTCTGATTCTTTCTGTGTGATTGTGCTTATCATGTTATGTCAAGGGTCAGCTCTACAAGAGCTGTCCCATGAAGAAAAATTATTCTAGACCTATGACCAAAATGATTATAACTCAAAAACCACATCAATAGGGGCAGCTAGGTGGCACAGTGAATAGAGCATCGGCCCTGGAGTCAGGAGGTCCTAAGTGCAAATCCATCCTCAGAAACTTAATACTTACTAGATGTGTGACCTTGTACAAGTCACTTAAGCCCAATTGCCCTGCCTTCCCTCCCTCCAAAAAAAAGCAAAAAAAAAAATAAAAAAAAAACAAAAAATCACTTCAGTCCCAAAGGGCTTCTGTTCTTTTAAAACTTTCTGTTTTTGTACAACATAGTCTGCCTTACCACTCCAAAGACTATCTCAGGATTTACCCCCTCCTTCCTTTAGCAACTCTGCTTTCCTTTCTGACTCCTTTTCTTCTTGGCCAACTGGATTGGACTGGGTTATACACATTATTCTGCTGCTAAACAGTGAAGGGAGGGGAGAAAGAAGAGGTAGGGAGGAGAGGCAGAAAGAAAGAGAGGGGAATGTGAAAGGGTGGGAGTAGAGGGGGAAAGGAGTTGTGGGGAGAAAGATGGGTAGAAGGAAAGGAACAGAAAAAGAGGTGAGGGGAAGGGAAAAGAGGAAACAGAAAGAAAGGAGCCAGAAAGGAGAAAGTAGGAGAGGAGGGAAAGAGAAATAGCAGGTGTGGTTGTTTCCAGTTCAAACACAAACTCCAAAGGCATAGCAGATTTTTCTTCCTTCATACAGTTGTAAAATAGGGATAGAATAATAGTACCTCTTTTCTCGTGAGATACCTGTGAGTGGGGTTTCTTGGCTACAAAATGTTATATACACGTGATTTTCTTTTTCCATCTGTTGCTTGTGAATAGAGTTTCCTAAGCTGGCAGTTATAACTGGTATGGTCAAAAGTAAATTGTAAAGGCATTGTGTACTCAGAACTGGAACATGCCAAACATCTATTATCAACATAATAATGTTTATTTTAATGATAATAATAACTGGGATTTCTGTAGGGCATTGAGGTTTCCCGTGAGTTTTACATACATGATCTCATTTCTTCCTCTCAGTCTTGTGGGGTAAGCAGTACAGAATCACTCAGCCCTACATCATCTTTTGCTAGCAGTATGAATTGAAAGTTGTTACAATAGTAAATGAAGTTCCATAAGCAAAATATTGGGAATATGTAATAATAATAATAATAATAATAATAACAATAATAAAGAGTATTGAGCTTTCAAAGCCCTTTTTAGTATTAATTCATGTTATCTTCACAATAGCCCCCTGGGGTTGGTGCTATTATTATCTCCATTTTAAGTAGAAACTGCAGCAGATAAAAGTTTTGTGACTTGCCCTCAGTCACATAACAAGTTAGTGTCTGAGAGTGGATTTAGAATTTGGGACTTCCTGGCTCCAGGTTCTGCCCTCTCTACACTGGCCCCATGGCTGGCCCAATGTATAGAACCAATTTTTTCGCTCCTATGTATAGAAACAATTTTGAAATTAGTATTAAGGTTGTTTTATTATTAGCTTTAACTTTGCCAGACTCAATTTAACAAATAAAACATCCAGAATTGATTTAAACCCCATTTTCCCTCAAATGCAAAGAAACAAAGTCTGGGCATACTCTTCTTTTTGCTACCTAACTGAAGACTAGGTCTTCCTCATTTTGCTTCTTTCTTCTGAACATGAGACTGCCTTGCTGAAAATGTGCAGCAGCTCATATTCATTAGCAAGGTTTGGTCTAACAGGATGGATGGTGCCTGTGGCAGTGCATTAATGAGAGCAAATTAGAGGTCAGGCAAAGGATGTGCTACCTGAGCTGGAAGGAAGAGGTGCTGGTATTAGACGATGATCCAAATGGTAATGATAGGAAGGTTATTATAAGGGAGAGGTGGCCTAACCAGGGCTGTTTCATTCATTAAGATATTCCACAGGGGAGCCGGAGTCAAGGGTCAGTTGCAGCTTTTACATTGTAATCTACAGTTGCCAGCATTTATAAATTTGATGTGGGAGTCTAAATCTTGGTTTTCTGTGTGCCTCTGATCATTGTTACGAAGAAATGAAAAGCAGAATCGTGATGACATAGTTAAGGTTTAGTTACGGAAAAAGTGTGGACTTTTCAACCACTTATCCTTCATATACTATATTAATTTAGTATGGGGGCGGAATCAGTGGGAAAGATTAAAATTAGAGTGCCCTGAAAGTGGTATTTAAGAATGATGATGATAGTGAATGACAGTGTAACAGAATGAGTAAATAGCCATCCTCAAAATCAGGAAGATAGGGGTTCAAAAATGTCCCTAATGTGCTAGCTTTATGGTAATAGGCAAATCACTTAATCTCTTAGTGCCCCCAGACAACTCTCTGAGACAGTACTGCAGACAGTAATATTTCTCATGAAATCCATTTTGAACAAAAGCGCAAGAATTGCAACCATATTGGTATTGACAACTTGTTAATTCAAACATCTGGTCTTAGGTCTTCCCAACCCCATCCAATGAACTGACTCATTCTTTGAATACATGAAGTAGACTGACTGGTTATTCTTGCCTTGTATATATAAGCTCCAAAATATATCAACTATTATCAATAGAATTTTAAAACTGAAAGGGAGGGGTCTTCAATATCATCTGATCCAAATTTATCAAGAAAATGAGTCTCAGAGAAGTTAAATGACTTACCTGAAGATACAAGACCATGTTGTAACTGAGCTGGGACTTGTTTTAAGTCCCCTGAATTTCTGATAAGAAAACATTGTTGTGGGTGTGGTGTGGTGGTTGTTGTTTGCTTCCCTGTTCCCTATGCAATTATCAATTTCCTGTTGCTTGTGCTGATTTTAGCCTAATAATATAACACCAAGAAAACACAGGTGATCCACCAGCCAGCACCACACCACCCATACTTGGAAACATTGGTTTTTAGCAAATGGAGAAGTTTTGAGTACTGTGCATAAGTTCAGTATACTTTCCAGGGATGTACATGTTGATAATAGTGTTGACACTTGTATTGCCAGATCTAGTTCAGTGTTTAGGAGGCTCTGAAGGAAAGTGTGGGGGAGAAGAAGTATCAGAATGACTATCAAACTGAAGGTCTACAGAGTTATTGTGTTGAACTCATTATTGTATGCCTGTGAAAGCCAGGAAATTGAATCTCTTCCATTTGATTTGCCTTAGGAAGATTCTGAAGATCACCTGGTCGGATAAGGTGCCAGAAACTGAGGTTCTTTCTCGAACTAAACTTCCAAGCATTCAAACTTTTTTTTCAGAGAGTGCAGCTCCAGTGGGTTGGCCCTGTTAATCGATTGCCAAATTATGCTTGCCTAAAAGACCATTTTATGGAGAACTCACACAAGGCTGGTGTAGTCTTGGTGTTCAGAAGAAGTGATGTAAGGACATTCTGAAGGTATCTCTTAAGAACTTTGGAATTGATTGTGTGACATGGGAGATACTGGCAAAAGACCTCCCAGCGTGGCATGCCCTCCTCAGAGAAGGTGCTGTGCTCCATGGGCAAAGCAGAATTGAAGTATCTCAAAATAAATGTGGGATAGGCAAATTTGGAGAATCATCCCAAATATTTACATGAACTATTTGTGCCCAACTTGTAGCAAAACATTCCAAGTTCATAATCGTCTTTTCAGTCAGTTGGGCACCCTGTAACTTGACTCTAACACAGTGATGTCATTTTGGTCTTTTTAGATAATGAAGGAACAATAGCCAATCAATCATGCTTGATTCTGATACTTATAGTATCATAGGATTTACAGCTGGAAGGGAGCTTAGTGTTCACCCCATCCAACTCCTCCCACACATACATTTGTTCAGTAGAATTTATTAAGTGATTATGATGTATTAGGTTCTATACCAAGTACTGAGTGTGCAGAGAAAAGAAAAAGCAGCCCTTGCTGTCAGAGTTATGGTCACATAACTTTTAAGAGTTGGGAGTGATATTTAAACTCAGATTTCTCATGGATCTGGGTTCAATGTTCTTGCTCTTTGAGATCCCTGTACACTGACTGTCAATATAGTAATACTGATGTTCTTTTGCATTCCAAAAATTTATCTTGGAATAGAAATGGGGAGAGGAGAAGCTAGTATAATGGGCTGAGAAGGCGAGAAAGGCAGAGACAAAGATCATATAGGAAAAAAAAAGTCTATTAACACATACTCATCATCTTTCTCTTTCCTTTTTATAAGCCATACCTCCAAGCATTCATTCATTTAAACATGAAACCTCATTCTATCCTCAAAACTTTGAGTGCCTACTATGATAAAGGCATTGTGCTAGGGCCTAGGGATACATAGGTATAAAAAATATATAATGCTTGTACTCAAAGCACCTATCATCTTAAAAGGAAATATGACTGCTACAGAAATAAGTGTGATACACTTTAAATGGGGGCAAAGGAGAGATTTAGATCAAAGTGTCTAGGAAACTTTAAACAAAGATAGATCACTTTTAGCTGAGCAGATTAGAGGAGGCTTTTGGAGGTTTCAGAAACCTGGTAGCTAAGCAGCTGTGAGTGGTAGTCTGAGCCACCTGCTCCAACCTTCTTTACTTGTACAATAAGGACATGATTTTGGATGATGTCTGAAATTCCTTCCAGCTCAAATGTTCTGTGATTATCCAAGTTTGTGGAACCAGGGATTTTTGGGGGGAGGGGAGAGGAGAGAATAGAGGCCTCTTAATGTTAATGTATTCATTCACATTGTATGCATTTGCTACTTTTCCACTATGTATGGATGAATGTACTGTTTTAGGAGTGATAGAAAGATTAAGATAGCTCACAGTCTAGTAGGGACAGATAAATCATGCACATAGATAGGTTTTAGACAAAATAGAATAGAACATGTGCATAAAAGTATAGAATTCTTTGAAATTAGATAAAGAAAAAAAATAATTTCTTCCTATGTATAGGAAGACCAGCTTCTATAGCATCAGTTGTAACAGTATTCTCTGATTCAGGCTGAAGAAGATCTATCAATAAAATCCTTTCTGTTTTAGGAAGCTCCAATATTGACTTTTTCCCCCTCTATTTATCAGCAAGAGACTTCTTTCATTCCTTTGGTTCTGCTGAGTTAATTTAATAAACATCTGTCTTTTGATATTCTTGATTTATTGAATGTCATTTGAAGTATTCTCAGTAAATTTAATAATTTCAAGCGAACTTCTTATGATTATTAAGTAGGACCCTGTATTCCTAATTGCTGACTCTAAAAATGTCTTTGGCATGGGAGGAGAAACTCTCCATGAGTGACTTACTACCTACAGCTATAGTCAGGAGAAAGTTTTCACTCCATTTCCCACTTGGATTCTAGGAAGCAGGTTTTGAAGTGTGCCCTAGATTTCAGTGTGAAATTTTCCAATTTACTTAGTAACTAAAATGATGCAGAATAAGAGGATTATAAATTTAGTGCTGTTATAGACCATAGAGGCCATCAGATCCACCCCTGTCATTGTATATGTGAGGTAACTTGGGTTAAGTGACTTGCTCTGGACAATATAACTAGTGTTTAAAGTTAGGATTTGAACCCAGGTCATTCCTACTCCAAGTATAATGTTTTTTTCATTACACAAGGGGTGTCAGATTGAAATGGGGGCCACTAAACTGTACATAGGGATTTCTGTTAGCTGTATATTCACTTGGAATTATTATCTGTTTTTGTTTTATTTTCTTAAATGTTTCCCAAATACATTTTAGTCTGCTTTGGGCCATACTGGGGAGTATTGTGGGTCACTTGTAGACTGTGGGCCATGGGTTAGACACCTCTGTCCTCCCCTTAGCTTTCTTAATTTCTTATGTGTGGTAATATAATTTTAGTATATGGAAAGTCTTTCTGTGTGTCCTATTTGTAAATATTTTATTTTTGTGGTTATATTTATTGTCATAGCTCTCCATTCATCTCATCTTTTCTGAAAAGGTTCACAGAGATCATGCAAGGCCAAATTACTATCCAGCTATTTTTCTCTTATATTCAATGATTTTCAGGCTATTACACAAATGAATAAAATGACTGCTTTTTGTAATTGAGTAAGAGCATAGGCATGTAAGTTCATCTTCAGTAGATTCACTGAAAACATCTTTGATAGAACTCCAGTAACAGGCAAATTGACAGAAATGACATGTACCTAGCCCTTTTTTCCCCACAAGGTTTTAGTTTTTTTCCTACCAAGTCTATATTTCTATTTTGTTTTTGCTTAATCCAGTTTTAGCTTTTTTCCGTCATGTCCCCTCCTTTACCAAAATCTCTATATTTTGAAATATTTTTCATTTGGTATAGTTTGAAAATCCTGCATATTTTCCACAGAGATATCTATTAAAAAGTTCTTAATTTTTTTATGGATCAGGTCACATCAGGGCTACTGTGGCCCCCTGTTTCATCTATAATCATGCTGTGGTCAGAATCTATTTTATTCTGTGAATTCTCTATGACATTTGAGGATTTGGATGTGTAGTACAGGAATTTGTTTTCACTTAGTTTATAGAGATACTAAACTTTTGCTGTATCTGTTTTTTCCATCTGATCCTATCTTTCTAGGTATATAGTAGATACTAAATTTTATTACATCCTTCAGTGAATATGCTGTATAATTTTCCCTCATATATAGTCTGCTTTCATCATTTAGCCTGGCTCCTTCAGGATACCCTTTCTGTAATTTATTTGGTGGTCAATGACTCTCCATTTCTTTAAACAAACCACATGGCACAACCATTTGCTCAGTCCTTTCTTTGTTAACATATTTTTGGTAAATTCATAAGAGGATTTTCCCCACAGACCTTTGGACTCTACTAGACATATTATGGACTCTGGCAGGAGATTAAAGCACTTTTGGTTATCTTTAATAAATCCTATACATGTCATATCTGTTGTGAGATGTTACTATTGTTTTGTACAATACAGTCTAGTTCCCGAAGTAGTTCTATAAATATTTTAAAATCTCTTTATCTAGGACTATGATAACATAATCCTATTTTCTTCTCCTCCCTCATGAGGGCATGTTAATTTTTCTAAAGATTCCTTGTTGTGGTGAGCACTGAGGATTGCTACTGGTGTAGTTGGAAAGAGCATTAGGCTTAGAGTCAGAACAACTTGAGCTCAGATCCTACCTTTGTACAGCATTTTAGCTTGGGAGATGCCATCTGTTCATGTTCAATAACATTGTTCATGTTATTTTGCTGAGTTTATTATAAGACTAATGTTGCATAGGTATTAACAATCTTGTGGAAATATATTCTTTTGGTTAACATTCCTTTCAAGATCCCAGTCATTCTTATGAATATAATTACATATTAATATTATAATTCCCAGGATTCATAGTATTATTGATGGTGGTGGTGGTGGTGGTGGTGGTGGTGGTGGTAGTAGTAGTAGTAGTAGTAGTGTTTAAAGTTAGGATTTGAACTCAGGTCATTTCTACTCCAAGTATAATGTTTTTTACTAGTAATAGTAGTAGCAGCAGCAGCAGCAGCAGTAAAACTAGTAATCATTTATGTCATGATTTAAAGTTTTGAGTGCATCTTAGAAATATTTCCATTTCTTTACAATAACCATTTGAGCTTACTGTTTTTCCCCCTGTTTGGCAGATGAAACAACTGAGGCTAAGACAAATTCAGGGACCATGGCTACATAGCTAATAACAACAGAGGTGGAATTGGAACCTAGACGTCCCTGTCTCCCTGTCCACTATTCTCTCTATTGTGATAGTTTCCTCTCAGATATTTTAGGGTTTTCAAAGATACCACTTATGATAGAATCTTTGTTTTTGGTTCCAAATGTGAGAAAGAATATTCCTCCTTTACTCAAACTATGCCTCTTAACCTCTAGTATTCCCTTCTGGCCTGGGGAAAAGACCTAGAGCTTGAACATGGGCCTCTAGTGTGATGCTACAAGTCAAATTCCCAATACCATCATAATGAAAATCTATACATAATTAAAGTTCCCCAGTCCAGCTGGTGGCCCATTTAATTCATGCCCTATTTGCTACAACAGAATTATCATACGATAGAAGAATCAGAATATCCCTGTGGAATTTAATATAATAGGATTTGACAGGTACATGTAGAAAGTATCCAGTGAATAGGCCATTCAGTAATGCTAGAGAAGAGAAGGCTTAAGGGGATGTGATTGCTATGTTCAAGTATTTGAAGAAAATACTCTTTGAAGAATTTGAAGAAAATATATCACTGAAGAAAAATTACCCTTGTTCTGCTTGCCACAAAGACCAAAACTGGATTCAAAGGGTAGAAAGTGCAGAAAAGCAGAGTTAGGCTTTTTGTAAGAAAAATTTCCTTAATATTTACAACCATTCAGAATGACATGGGTCATCTCTGGGGGTCTTCAGGTGAATGAATGAATGAATGAAAAAATATAAGAAATGCTTTTTCATTCATTCATCCACATAAATGCTGGATGGTCATTTATTGAGAATGGCATTGCGGGGATTCTTGTTCAGGCATAGCCTGGACTATACGGCATCTGAAATTCTTCACAACTGAGATTCTGTAAAAGAAGACCTTTCTTTTTCTTTTCTTTTTTTTTTGCATGCTTATTCTTGTTTCCTTTGACAATTTCTGAAGTAGTATCACTTTCAGTTTCTAATGGATCTGACCCAACATTTCAACTAGCATCTGCACCCAGCCTAGTATAAATGTCATAACCCTTCTTCCACAGGACTCACTCAGTTTCACATAATTTATTCATTGTTGAATGTCCTTTCACATAAATAATGCATTCTCTCATTTTGTTCTTTGCCTCACATGCATGTGTACTTAAATCTTAGTAAATCATGGAGACGGGACGCTGGTGCAGAAAAACTGAAGTTAGTTTAATTTGGATGTAAGGACCTTCAGATGCGGAGATGACTCGCATGGTGTACAATCATAGATACATAGGTTAGAGTAATGAGTCCTGCTGAGCGCCATGAGTGATAGCAGCAAGCCCTGCGGAAGGGAGATAGAAATGTGTATAAGCAGCCCCATTCATTCATGTGCTCTCCTGACAGCCCGATTGGACTGAACTTTGCTTTATAGAGGTATCATACTGCTTTATGGAGCTGCCTAGGGCCACACAATGTGTTGTGATCCTTTTCTGGATAATTGCTCTGCTTAAAAAAAATTGAAAAAATTATTTTCTGGCTCTACTCATATAGGCAGTTGAATTTTCTTTCAAGCATTTTGTCACTCATCTGTTGAAGGAGTTACCTGGTTTTCTTTGCTCTCTCTGCTTTTATTCTGCTCTAGCCAGAAGCTATGGAGTCTTTCTTGTTTTGTTTTGCTTTGCTTTTTTTCCCTCTGTATCTACCTGCCAGGAATTATGAATTTTAAGAGTACTGTTTTAGTTATGGAGAAACAGCATGGTATGCAGATTAAAGGTAATGATTGTTAGGGAAAATGCTGCAAGGTTCAGTGACAGGTTAAACACGGGTTTTGAATAACAGGAAATAAAGATGAACAACATCTTCTGGGGAGAAAACGAGCGTATTCTTTTATTTTTGCTAGCCTTGTGATAATTTTGAACCATTTTTGTAGCATTCTGTGATTCCCTTCAATGTAGGAATCAAATCAACCAAAAATTTACTGCATGAGCATTGTAATGGCATGAAAAGAAAATTAGAAACATCCCATAATTCTCTTTAAAGGAACACATAGAAACAAAATGATTTGAAGTACTTTGAATGGCTATCACTCAATTCTAACAGTAGATTTTCCATGTCATTGTTTTAGTATTTTGTAGGCTTGACTCACTAGGAATTCATCCTCTGAGGGCTAAATGATTTTTCCCCAGTATGTCCATGAATCTGAGAGGGGCGTTTCTTGGGTAGTAATAATGTCTTGGTTCATATGACAACAAACAAAGGCTTTGGCAGGGACAAATTAACAGCTGTGGGAGGCACAATTTTAAAGTGATGGTTAATTCTTTCTTCATGCTTCTGTGTTTTCCCCCAATTAAGATGTACTGGGTAATACTTTTCCTAGGAAGTAGTGTAGTGAACAGAGAGTTGCCATTGAAGTCAGTCAGTTCTTACTCATGACACTTACTAGCTAAGTGACCAAAGACAGTCATTAAACATTTCGGTTCAGCATTCAACAAACAAGAGGCCAGCTGTGAGTTTCTAATGTTCACCGTGGAAATTAGTTTGTCTACCCAACTCTGCAGAACTGTTCAGCTCTCTGTTTTCCCAGAGGGCTCCCTTCCTTCCATCCTTCAGCTGAGAGTTATCATATTTAGAGCCTGAGGATTTTGGTTTGAACCTTAACTCTGACGCTATCAGTGGGATGGGCCACTGGGCCTCAGTTTTATTGTCTGTAAAGTGAGAGTGAATTGGATGAATCCTGAGGCCTTCTGTGCTCATGCTGTAATTTTATGATTCTGTAGTGATTGATTATTATTATTCATTTACCCAAAGATAATTAACCCTTGGCATTTTATGTCTGACAAACCCTGCTTCAGCCTTTGAACGTGAAATTCTTTAAAATTTCATGGAGCCCTAATCATCTGATTTGATAAGGAAGAAATAACATTTTTGCATGAAATGTTAATTCATTTATTCTACCTACTCCCTTTCTGATATTTTTCCATTATATCTTTTGCTTCTTATGAATCCTGAGCTGATTGATGCTTGTCTTGCCCTAGCATGTTTCTTTGACAATGTGATTTCTTAAAAAAGAAAATGAAATAAGTAGAAAGTCTGTCACACTCCTCATTCTTGGTCTTGTTCAGCCCTAGCCACTCAGAAATAACTATTTCACTTTTTAGTCTTTTATTGCTATCTCTAAGTATATAACTTTTGTTTTTTCTGTTGGCCAGTCTGCTCATTGAGTATTAATTGTATTCACAAAGAGTTATAAAAAATGAGTTATCAGATAAAGGCAGTAATATCCAAATTCTTCTCTTTTACCCAATTGTTACTATTCTCACCCTACAGGCCCTTCTTTTCTGTCTACCCCAGTCTTTCCCACTTATTAGCCCAGTACAGTATTATACATACCTTGAAGAGTAAACACTATTTTTTCTCTCACTTACTCAGATGAAAGGAGTAAGGTGGAAAAGGTAACTACAATGGATTAGGAAGTTTACTTAATTTGATTCTAGTCCCAGCTCTGGCATTTTCTGGCTTTGGGCAAATTGACTTCTCGGGGTCTGACTTTTCTCATCTATAAAATGTAGATAATCCCTTCTGTCAATTTTTCATGGATGCTGTGAAGAGCAAACAAAATGCTATATGTGAAAGATGCTGAAGACTGTAAAGTGTCACGAAATCACAAGGGAGCATTATTTGTGAATAGCTGCTCACTTAATAATCTAGAAAGAAGATAAGTAGAGAAAAATTAACAAGCACATTTCTTAAATTTGAATGACTCTATCAAAATGTTTGGTGATTGGGGCGGCTAGGTGGCGCAGTGAGTAAGAGCGTCGGCCTCGGAGTTGGGATGACCCGAGATCAGATCCGGCCTCAGAAAATGAGCACCCACGCATAAATAATAATGACTAGCCATGTAACCTTGAGCAAGTTACTTAACCCCAATTGCTTTAAAAAAAAAATTTTTGGTGATTGAGCTTGTTGATTTTAGAAACAACATGGATAAATAAAGTTGCATAAAATAAATGAAGAGCAAAATGAGCAGAACCAAGAGAACATTGGGTACAGTGACAGCATTGTTGTTTTAAGAACCACTTTGAATGACTAAGTTATTTTGGCTATTATAAATACCCAAAATAGCACATCATTATGTCTTAGACCTTGTGATTCCCCATAGTAATGATGTAAGATCTCAAATTATCATCATATACTGCATATATCATCAATTTAACCATGGCCAAAAATGTTGCTAACTGAATACAACCAATTTAAGTCTGCAAAGTGAATGAATTCTCCCAGTAGCTTGTGGAAGCAGAATCTCATAATGAATTTTTATGAAGATAAAAAATGATCTGATTTCAGCAAAGCAGAAGATGCAGACTCTTGACTTTCCTTTTCAAAGCAATTTCATGTGGCTAAAGTCTCATTTAAGAATTACTTCCAGTACTCTATGAAGTGATCACATTTCAATCCAGTAATGTAGCTTAACCTTATAGATGTTGACAATGATGTGACTTTTCTTATTACTCATCCTATTACGTGCTTCTGAGATTAAGAAGATTTATATTGTTCGTAAAATGGATGAATGTCTCAAATAAAAAATTAAATGAAATTCATTTGAAAAATGCTTTGTTTTTCAATAATACTTGAGGTACTGTGAATTGTATTCTTAAAGAAAACCTTTAAGTATGTTTAAAATATTTAAAAAAGAGACTATAATTTTTATCAAGGGGCTACAAATCTAAATGAAAATATTACTCTCTGCATTATGCTAGAAAGTCAAATTATATATTATGTTTCTTTTCTCCTACCCTTTTGTGGCCCTTCAGGAAACCTAATCCTAAGGAAACTGTCCCAGTGAATTGGATTGTCCCTTTCCTAATATGTTTATGGCTGCAAGAGATGTTTACTTTGATCCTGTAGTCATTTTTTGAAGATCTTCTGCTTCTAAGCATCCTTTTCTGAATATTTCCCTAATTTCAACACTGAAATGGGAATCTAAAAAATTGGGCAGTAGTAAATGTACATATCAGAATCTGAGGAATTTGAAGATCTTTTATGACATCTGGAAATGACAAATCACCAAGTCTCAAAGCAATGGAAAAATAATCAAATATAGTATTGTTGTTCATGTCTAATAATTGGAGAGAAGGGAAGATAGAAATAGCTTGAGGGCAGGGAAGAAAAGGACATTTTATATACAATTTCAGTACTTGCTACGCTTTGATGCTTTATTTTGAAAGCAGCCTTGAACTATATTTGATGTCTACAACTAGTTCAAGTGAAAGATCTGAGTGTGGAAGGGCCCTTTC
Source organism: Gymnobelideus leadbeateri (assembly GCA_011680675.1). Lineage (NCBI taxonomy): Eukaryota > Metazoa > Chordata > Mammalia > Diprotodontia > Petauridae > Gymnobelideus > Gymnobelideus leadbeateri. The sequence goes on along the minus strand of WOXC01005805.1, from coordinate 339,981 downwards.
TACATAACTTATATCCTTGCTTATGGCATAGCCCTTAAATGGTTCTTTGGCCATACTATATAATTTGTCATATATTCGCAGCTAGATGAGAAGTTTCTTAAAATAAGAACTATGTTTTCCGCCTTTTTTGTAGTTTCAGAGCAGTCAATATTTTGTCCTTTACATAGTAGTCAATCATTAAGTATTTGTTGACTTGAGTTAAATTCTATTAAATTGGAATAAACCATGTACAAAATGTCATAATGTATTTTCAACGTGTTTTTTTAAAAAAAAAAACAACATTCTGTCAGATTCTCTAATCATGGTGACTTTTCAGTTCAAAACCTTGACCTCTTACCCTGTGCAAGATGTGCACTCTGTTTCAGCAAAGAATGAAAGATGTAGGGAGCAGGTTTTAAATATTCAGAGCTACTGTGAACGAAGGCAGAATCTCAGCATGCCAGACTTTTTGAGGAAAAGCAAAAGACCAACCATTGAGACAGAAATCTAAATTTATTATTTCAAAACTTTAAGATAGAGAATACTAATCATCCATATGTATATATGTACATATATGTGCATACATATCTTTTCTAACTGTTCTTTAAAAATAATAACTTATTCAACAAAATAACATATTGCATTGACATTGTTGCATCAGTAATATATTTTATTTCAAATTTATCCCTTTCAAAGACATATTTTCCCCTAAATTAATTTTAAACCAAGTAAAATCTTAAATTCCTACTATGTTCAATGCACTCTGCTAGCATCCATAAATAATTTTAAGAGGAAAAATTAAATGTTCCCAATGGTTTTATAATTATGTTAAATTATTATCTGATTCTATTTTTACATCCCCATTTATCCATCACTATGCTTTTCATATACCATGCATTTTAAATATACTTAATTAGAACAAATAATTGAAATCGATACTAAGTATTTGATTTGATTTTGTTAAAGAAAGAAGTGACCATAGTTACACATTAGCCCTGTCCACGTCAAAAGATTTTGTCTTGGAGTAAATGGAGAGATCAAATCCTTTTGATCACACCCTACACAGACAGCGCACAGACAATCCCTCTCTGATAGAGTTCAAAAAACAAATCTGGAAGGCTAGTAATTCTGTAAAAACAGGCATTGAGTTCCAAACTAGAGGGCAACTTAAAAGATTTAGACTAGCAGTAGCAGACAGTGACTGTATTTCCAAGCTCTGAAGTCATCTGTTTGGTTCATTCATTTCAACCTGCTCCCACAATAACAGGTGTATGTTTCCAGAGATAGAACACCAAGGTCTCGGGTATAACCCGTTAAAGAGACCTACACTTACTTTACTTAGGTTTCTTGGGCCCCATCCAGTGTGATTTTTGTCTACAGAACTAACCATTCACAAGATAATAAATTCATATAATGTGTGATATTTACATAACCAATAACTGACAATTATGACATTTTAGTTCTTAAACATCCCAATTTGCCTAATACTTAGAAGAAATAGTAATATAATAAATGCTAAGGGGTTAAAGTAAATTATTTATGTATATATAAACTAAAAATATATCAATATAAACCCATTTCACAGTTTTCTACATTTAATATTTATGGAGAAATTTTGGAATATAAAGAAACACATGAGAGAGGAAAACTAATGGGTTTCGAGTAAATCACAACTTTGGGCTGTTTTTTTGGGGGGAAATCCTTTTCTTGATGGGGTTTGACCTGACCTTCCCCTACACATCTCTTCCCTCTTCTTTCCTTGTCTCTTCTCTTCCATAATCTTTATATGCTCTCTTAACTCTCAACTTTAAAAACTCATTAGGACAGTAGTAGCTCTTAATATGAATAACATTTCTCTTTAAGGTAAAGATCTCATCAAGCTGGGTCATACAGACCAGCTCAGCCAGTTGGATGTTACACTGTCCCATCAGAATGGAACTCAGAGAGACACATTTCCCTTTACTGGGATATCAATGTATTTAACAAAGGGGAAAGCAGGGAGCAATAAGACCTTTCTCCAACTCTATGTGGCTCAGAAGAGCAGAACCACCAACTTCAGCTCTTTGCCAATGAAGAGCTGGGGACTGGTTGTGGCCTCCCTGAGGCTAAAACCTCTTGCTAAAGCAGGGTTGGGCTCTGCTCACAGAGTGCTGAGCTGGCCCCTTCAGTAGGAGGTTAAAGTCTCTCTGTCATTTTGTGGGTTCTGTAGCTCCAGTTTGTTTAGAGTCATTTTTTACAGGAATTGAAGGAGGTGTAAGTGAGAGCCACTTAGAAGTCCTGTTTCTACTCCCAATTAAATAGTTTCTTTTCAACCAACCAGGAATCCATGAGCAAAGCCTTCCTTTGCTGACTGTTTCTATCAGTCAAGGCCAAGCAACCTGCCAGACCACTTGCTGTGCCTTTCATTCTTCTCAGCTTCCTCTTCCCCTGATATTTGCTGTTTTCCCTCTTGATGTTTTTGTACTCCTTACTTCAGTGACATCTTTCTGACTCTCTGTGACCCACCTTTCTTTTAAAAAATGACAACTCCACAAATGTCCCCTATCAAATAAATAATACTTTGTAAATCATACTTCTTCTTCCAAATGTCTATCTGATTTCTCATTTTCTTGGTTTTACCCCCTTTCAGTTGTAAAACATCTACTAATTAGAGAAGTTACTCATTTTACTTAGCTCTGAAGTCTCTAAGAACTAGTGTGTCTCTTCGGCACCTTTAAAACTCTTTATTCACAACAACATCTTTTCTCAATTTTAATTAATAAAAGATATTTTTCTGATTCTTTATAACATGTAATTATCCCCATACAAGCAAGGCATCACTATTTTTTATTGACAAAAGTTAAATTCTCTGAGTTCTCTAACCTGCACAAATAATTTTCTTTCCAAAAATGTCCACAATCCCATCTGAAAGCTATTTTTACCTCTTTACACATCTTTTATTGGTTTATATTAAAACACACCTCATTCTCTATACATATTAGGTATGGAAATATTATTCTTTTCTACTGGTAACATACTACATCATTTGACAGACAATATAAATAGTTTTCTTCATACAAAACCAATTTTATGCCTTTTTAAAAATCATAAACTACTCTCTATAAAAGTGACAATATATATTACAACTATAATCTTATTTTGGGCAAAAGAGTAAGGCAACTTATGGGACAAGGTGGGTTTGGTGATTGAATTGAGCTTTAGAGGAACCTAGGGGTTCCAAGAGACAGAGAAAATATGCATTTAGGGTTCATTAGAAGGGGGACAGGTAGCCAGTACAAAAGCATAGCAGATGACATGTCACATGCAAGCAATAGGAAGTAGACCAGTTTATTTGGAATATGGAATGCATAATGTATAATAAGGCCAAAAAGGTAGGTTGCACCAAAATTGTGAAGAGATTTAAAGTTCCCTCCATGTGACTTCCACCCAAGTATTCAAAGATGCACTAATGCATAAGATCTCTCCCATTTCTTTCAGCTTGATCCTTGAGTCTTATGGTTTTTGAGCTCACTCACTATATTGTCTTTTTTCCAGATAAGCTCTAATAAGCCACTTTTTCTCTTAAAATCTAGACCAGAGATATAAAGGTGGCATTTCACATATCTAGTGTGAACTAGGTAAAGGATGGCATACATTCTCCACTTACTCTTTTTTTTCCAAATGCTTTATTAAATTCTGGTTTACATCATTCATTTCTGCCAGATTTTGAGTTACAAATTTTTCCCCATTTTTCCCTAACCCCCACCCCAGAATAGCAGTCCCACAGGGTAACCCCTTATCCCACCTGCTCTCTCCCATATCTTCTCCCATACCCCCTCCGACTTTTTCAGTGGGGCAAAGTGAATCTCCGTGCCCCAAGCCTGCGCATCCAATTTCCTAATTATATGTAAAATAGTATTAACAATAGTATTTATATATTTTTATACATTTGATTTTAAAACTTTGAATTCCAGATTCATTTCCTTCCTCCCTTGTCACCCACCCTTACTGGGAAGGTAAGCAGTTCAGTATAGTTTGTACATGTGTAGCTATGTAAAACATTACCATAATAGACATATTGTAAAACACTGACTATATATCCCTCCCTCCTATCCTACCTCCCACTTGGTCTATTCCCTACTTTGATCCAGTCCCTTTTCACAAGTGGGTGGTACCAACTTCCCTTTCCCTTCCCTCCTGGCATCCCTTTCATCATCTCCCTTCTCATCCCGCCCCACCCACTCTCCTGTAGGGTGAGATATCCTATTTAGTGTGTATGTCATTCTCTCCCTGATCCAAATTCAATGAGAATAAGGTTTTGCCTTTTTGCCTTCCTGTTCTTCCCCTTCCTTGTAACCATTTTCCCTTGCCTCTTCTATATGAAATAATTTACCCCATACTGTCTCTCCCCATCTCCTCTCATTATATTCCTCTCTCACCTCTTAATTTCACCTTTTAAGTATCATCCCTTCCTATTACATTCGACCTGTGTCCTCTATCTATGTATACCTGTAAACGTATATAAACACATTCACATAGGTATTCATATGCCCATATACCCTTCTTCAACTATTTTCATACTGAGAAAAGTTTCATCAGTTACAGTTATTGTTTTTCCATGTAGGAATGTAAACAGTTCAACTTTGATAAGTTCATTATGATTTCTTTTCCCTGTTTACCTTCTCAAGCATCCTTTGCTTCTTGTATCTGAATGTCAAATTTTCTATTCAATTCTGGTTTTTTCATCAAGAATGCTTGAAAGTCCTCTATTCCACTGAATGACCATATTTTCCCCTGAAACATGATACTCAGTTTTGCTGGGTAGGTGATTCTCGGTTTTAATCCCAGGTCCTCTGCCCTGTGGAATATCATATTCCAAGCCCTTCAGTCCCTCAGTGTAGAAGCTGCCAGATACTGTGTTATCCTGATTGTGTTTCCACAGTATTCAGATTGTTTCTTCCTGGCTGCTTTTAATATTTTCCCCTTGATCTGGGAATTCTGGAACCTGGCTATAATATTCTGAGGAGTTTTCTTTTTGTGATATTTTTCAGGAGGTGATTGGTGGATTCTTTCAACCTCTATTTTGCCCTCTGGGTCTAAAATATCAGGGCAATTTTCCTGAAGAATTTCTTGAAGGATGATTTCTAGGTTCTTTCTTTGATCATGGTTTTCAGGTAGTCCAATAATTTTTAATTTATCTCTCCTGGATCTTTTTTCCAGGTCAGTGGTTTTTCCCGTAAGATATTTCACATTGCCTTCTATTCTTCCATTTGTTTGAATCTGCTTAACAGCATCTTGATTTCTCATAAAGTCACTAGCTTCCATTTGCTCCATTGTAATTCTGAAGGAATGATTCTCTTCAATGAGCTTTTGGGATTCTTTTTCCATCTGGCAGATTGGGCTTTTTAAGGAATTCTCCTTATTGCCTTTTTGAGCCTCTTTTGTCATTTGAGTTAATCTATTCTTTAAGGTATTATTTTCCTCAGTCAGGCTGTTGAGTCTCATTTCATACTTTTTTTGCATCTTTCTCATTTCTATTCCCAATTTTTCCTCCATTTCTCTTATCTGCTTCTTAAGGTTCTCTGTGGCCTGTAAATAGCTCATATTTTCATTTGGGGCTTTAGGTGCAGGAATTCTGACCTAACAGTCCTCCTCCTGTTCCATGCTTCAATCTTCTGTCCCCAAAATAGGAGTCTAATGTTGAATTTTTCTGTTTATTTTGTTTCCTTTGCCTAGGCATGTTGCTACTCAATTATTTGACTTTTGGGCTTGTTGCCACAGTAGGACTCTGCTACCAGCCAGGGGAGCTTCCATCCCAAATGCTGGGGTTTTCTCAACTGCCTGAGGTATTAGTTGGGTGGCCTCTCTGAAGCCTTTACACCCTCTGGCAAGCTTGTCCCACACCCTAAGAACTCCACCCCAAACCACAATCCAGATCCAAGAAGGGTAAAGCAAGAGTGATTACCCCCCAGACTGATCGCTGGATCCCCTTACAGTTTGCAGGCCAGGAACTGAAGCTGCCACTTGTGTATGCTGAAGTGTCTTGGTGGCTTATCACCCCCAGGGAAAGAAGCCAATGTGCTTTCCCCACTAATGAGTCCAAAAGTCCATACTGTACTAACCTTTCACTTTGTAGTTGACATCTATGTGTTAGCAATTCTGGAAACGGCACAACTGGTGGTGTTCTGGGGTCCCTCCAGCTGGTTGCTGGTCCAGCTGCTCTGGGGCTAAAACCTCTGATTGACCTGGGCCTGGGCTTGGCTCCCAGAGTGCTATATGCCGGGCTACCAGGCTATCCTCAGTGGGAGGTTAGATTTTTTTGTGTCATTTTGTGGGTTCTGGAGTTCCAAAGGTTGTTCAGAGTTCCCTTTTATATAAATTTGGAGGTGGTGGGAGCAAGAGCTGAGTGGAAGAGCTGTTTCTACTCTGTCATCTTGAGTCTGCCCCCTCCATTTACTCTTAAACATACTTGAGGTTTAATAGCATAATAAACAGGACAATTTGCAGAGACAAAAGTACTTGATCTTTCTCTGAATAGTCATGCCAAAAATAACATGCAGCAAAATAAACCCAAATAGAAAAATGACATTTATATAAAAGGTCATACCCTAACCACATAAGAAAAGCAAGGTAGAAATTACCATTAGGATCTATGGATAGGGAAAGAATTCATGATTAAACAAGAGAAAGAGAAGGTCATCATATGAGATAAATGGACAATTTGATTGTGTAAATTGTTTTTTAAAATTGCACAAATTATTGTAGTTAGCATTAGAAAAAAACAGGCAACTAAAAAATCTTTGTAGGAAGATGCTCTGATAAAGATCTCTTTAGTAATCTATATAAGGAAATAATTCAAATATATAAGACTAAGAGCCATCCTGCAATAAGTGGTTGACAGATAAGAACAAGCTGTTTTCAAAATGAGGAAATCCAAGCTGTGAATAAGCATGAAAAAAGTTCTAAAATCACTAAATCTAGAGTAATTACAATTAAAGCTTCTTGGAGGTTCCTCCTTATATCTATCAAATTGGTGAAGATAACAAAAGAAGAAAATGGTGATTATTTGATGAACTGTGGGATTACAGGAATACTAATACAATCTTGGTGTATCTGTCAAAACATTCTGGAAAGTAATTTGGAATTGTCACCCTAATATTACTTACATATGCATACCTTTGACCCAGCTATAACACTGTTAGACCTATAGCCCAAAGAGATTAAAGTAAAAGAAAAAAAAAGGGCCTATACATACAAATTGTGTGTGTGTGTGTGTGTGTGTGTGTGTGTGACCAATTTATTGGTAAAATTAACATTAAGCTTCACAAATTCTAGGACAGTAAAGCTTCACATCCCAAGCTGGGATGCGCTTTTCCTTTTAAAGAATTTCCACTGGACCTTGATAATGAGCATCCAGTTGTTGACATATAAACTCTTACAAGCAGATGTGCACACGTGTGCCTTGGGGGGGGAGAAGGTGGCAGTGTCTGGGTGCTGGGGAGGGCTTCTGCACCATGCACAGAGAGCCCACAATTCATTTCCCCACTTTCTGGCCCTTTTGTGCAGACTTGGTCACCTTGCCTGCCCCTCCATGCTTCTTCTCAATGTTCTTGATGACATCTACAGCCATAGTCTGCCTCATGTCCTGCACGGCAAAGCGACCAAGAGGAGGATACTGGGAGAAGCTCTCCACACACATGGGCTTCCCAGGGATCATTTCCACAATAGCAGCATCTCCAGATTTCAGGGATTTGGGATTATCTTCCAGCTTCTTGCCAGAGCGCCAATCAATCTTGTCTTTCAGCTCAGCAAACTTGCAGGCAATGTGGGCAGTGGCAGTCAATGACAGGTGAATAGCCAGCACTGATTTGCCCTGGGTGGTTCAGGATGATGTCCTGGGAGGTGAACTGACCAGCCTCCTGGGCAGGGTCTGACTTGCTGTCACCACAGACATTGCCACGTGGATGTCCTTGAGAGACACATTCTTCACATTGAATCCTACGTTGTCTCCAGGAAGGGCTTCACTTAGAGCCCCATGTTGCATCTCCACCGACTTCACCTTAGTAGTGATGTTTACAGGAGCAAAAGTCACCACCATTCCTAGCTGAAGGATCCCTGTCTCCACTCGGCCCACAGGCACTGTTCCAATCCCTACATTCTTGTAGACATCCTGAAGTGGGAGGCGCAAGGATTTGTCGGTTGGGCGGGTGGGAGGCAGGATGGTATCCAAGGCTTGCAGCAGGGATACACCACTGGCCTTTCCTTCTTTCCGCTCCACCTTCCAACCCTTAAACCAAGGCATATTTGGGGATGGTTCCAACATGTTGTCACCGTGCTAGGCTGAGAAGGGCACAAAGGGGACCATGGCAGGGTTGTAGCCAGTCTTATTGATGTAGGTGCTAATCTCCTTGATGATTTCATCATAGTGCTTTTCACTGTAGGGGGGCTCTGTGGAGTCCATCTTATTGATCCCCACGATAAGTTGTTTTATACCCAGGGTGTAACCTAGCAAGGCGTGCTCCCAGGTCTGCCCCTTTCTGGAGATGCCAGCCTTAAACTCTCCCACACCAGCAGCCACAATCAGCCTAGGAAGTTCCTGTGATCATGTTCCTGATAAAATCTCTGTGTCCTGTTGCATCAGTGATGGTGATGTAGTATTTGGTCGTCTCAAACTTCCAGAGAGAGATGTCAATGGTGATCCCCCACTAATGCTCAACCTTGAGCTTATCCAGGACCAGCATACTTAAAGGAGCCTTTCTCCATCTCTTACAGCCTCCTTCTCAAATTTGTCAATGGTCCTCTTGTCAATGCCCCCACACTTGTATATGAGGTGCCCCATGGTAGTAGACTTGCCTGAATCTACATGGCCAATGACGACGATATTGATGTGGGTCTTCTCCTTACCCATCTGGAAGGGTGTGTTTTGGGGGCAGGGGAGGGGACCAACTCAGCCTAGAAGGTTAGGATACTGGGTGGGGCAGGGGCTCTTCAGACAGTGGCAACTGAGCCAAATTTTTGTGTAGGCTACAGCTGAGGTCTCAGCCAGAGCCATACAAAATATTTTAAAACTTCAGTTTTCAGATCCATTCCCTTCCTCCCTTGTCACCCACTCCCTCTGAGAAGATAAGCAATTCAGTATGTGTTGTACATGTATAGCTATGCAAAACATTACCATAGTAGATATATTGTAAAAGACTGCTTATATTTCCTTCCCACCCATCTCACCTCCCACCTGGTCCATTCCCTACCTTGATCCTGTCCCTCTTTGATAGTGGGTACTTCCAATCTCCCCTCCCCCCAGAATGCCCTCCCCTCCATCATCCCCCCTCTCATCCTCCTTTCCCCTACTCAGGAGAGTGAGTGAGGGTAAGATATTCCATTTAGTATGTATGTGGTTCTCTCCTTGAGCCAACTTCAATGAGAATATGCTTTTGCCTTTTTGCCTTCCTGTTCTTCCCCTCCCCTGCAACTACTTCCCCTTGCCTCTTCTACATGAGATAGTTTACCCTACCCTGTCTCTCTCCATCTCCTCTTGCCACTTTCCTCTCTCACCTCTTGACTTCACCCCTTAAGAATCATCCCTTCCTTGGGGCAGCTAGGTGGTGCAGTGAGTTGTTTGGAGTCCCCTTTCACATTATTTGAAATTTGTGTGGGGCAGAGCACATTGGAAATGCTGTTTCTACTCCGCCATCTTGGCTCAGCCCCCCATACAAAATATTTTAACAGCTCTTTTCATAGTATTAAGAAAAAGCTGGAAACAAAGGAATGGTTCCTCTGCTGTTTTAGAATTGATGAATAAATTGTGTTATATGAATGTAATGCAGTTTTTTATAAGATGTGACAAAATGGATGGTTTCAGAGGAAGCTGGGAAGGCCTCTATGAACTAATGCAAGATCAAGTGAAAAGAACTGGGAGAAAAAAATTATACAATAATAACATTATTACAGAGAAAGACAATTTTGAAAGACTTTAGAACTCTAAATAATTCAATGATAAGACACAAATCCAGAGGACTGAGTACAGAGCAGACCCACCAATCACTTCTCAGAGAAATGATGAACTGGAAATACAGAATGAAATATACATTTTTGGATATCATCAAGTAGGGACTTTATTTTTTGAACTATAAATATGTTATTAGACCTTTAGAATAATAATTATTGTAATATTGTAATTGGGTGAGTTATCAAGGAGAAAGGTAAGTGAAAAAAAATAAATTTTTTAAAAATAATTCTTTCTAGAATGTGTTTCCATAACAACAACAAATATCTCATAGTTTTTAAACATTTAATAATTTCCAGAGTGATTTAAATGCATTATCTTATTTGTTTCTCACAACTGTGTGATTTAGTAAATAGTGTACTTATCTTGAAATCAAGAATCACTTGGTTCAAGTCATTTACATTGCCTCTTACACTAGGTTTATCTGACATCCCTCAGTTATTAATTCCCTGCTTAGAATCACTTGTGTCTGTTTTGTATACATTGTGTGTTTGTCTGTGTGTAAGTAACTGCATATTTTACATCTTTCCGAAAAAAGTAAGTTCATCAAAGGCAAATTTTTCCCTTGTGTTGTCTTTTTTAGTTCTTAGAGCCTGCCACATTGCTTTACATATAGAAAATGGTTAATAAATTTTTGAAAATTTCTTAAAATTGATTTGCCAGCTATCTGTGGACCTAGGTTTCTCCACTGAATACCTCCCTCCAAGTTGGCATTAATCTGTTAATGATTACTTTGGGTGTGGGGGGTGGTATCTGGTCTTTTCAACCATTTTGGATTCCATTTAGAGCACATCTGATATTTCTCTCATTCACAAGGATATTAAGTACTTTCCTGAAATCTAGTGTAAATGAAAGGACCTTACATTTGGGGGTCAGAGGACTTGTGTTAAAATCCCATCTCTGTGTGGGATGACTTGCAGTGAAATTTCCCCATTCTGAATATCATATATACATTCTTATTATTTCCTTGTATTTTGTAACTAAGTTCAGTATTGTTTCCTCATATGTGTGTGTGTGTGTGTGTGTGTGTGTGTGTGTGTGTGTGTAAATCATTGTGTATTTCAAGGTAATGTAAGAGCTATTGAATATTAATACAGTTGATTGGATTAACTATTGAGGCCAAATTAGAGGTGTTTTTTGTTTGGGGAAAGGAATGGTAGTTGAGAGGTAGCAAAGGGTTAAGTTTCTATAGAACTGCAAGAATTGCTGAAACAAGACTACTGATAGAAAGTACCAGACAGTAGCCTTGGGAAGAGTTGAGGCAGTAGCCTTGGGAAGAAGTTGGGTTCCCAGTTCCCAGAGAACTCCTAGATAATACTAAAATGAAATAATGTAGATAAAAGGAGTTGGCAGCAGCAGGTGGATTTGGCCAATCAAAAAGCAGATAGCAACCTTGGGACACTGAGGCCCAGATAAGGACACATCTAGGTTGGACTGAACGGGGTTCAGTATTCTGAGGTTATTACTGCACTTGTGTAGTGGACCTCATGTATTATGTATGTTATCTAACAGAATTAGAGCCTCATTAGTAAAAATTAGGTTAGTGTTTGGGAGGGGCAAGTGACCCTTGCTTATTTAACCCAGCTTTAGCTTTTGTATCTCGGCCTCCTGTCTCTGGGCACTGTGCCAGTAACTGGACTGCCTGCTTCTTGCGAGATTGTAATAAATCTTCCTGCCTTCACTTTGAGAGGTCTCTGAGTTATCAATTTATTTGGGTTAGGGTCTCTGTACCCCACACAGTACCGACTTCCATGGTTGTTGCAAAGATCAAATGAAATAATAACTGTAAAGGGCACATAGTAAGTGCTATATAAATATTAACTATTTATTATAATTATTATAGTGAAAAACAAATCAGCTAGTCTAGGTTGTTTCCCCTTATCTTTTTTCACTTTTTAGCAAGTTTTTATGAAATTTTAGAGATGGAAATTACCTGGTTCTCACTTGATCTGATTTCTTCATTTCACAGGTGAGGCAACTGAGCTTCCAAAAAGTTTAGGGTTTTACTGAGACCCAAAGTTAACTAGTGGTTATATATGGGATAAAATGTAGGTCTCCTTAATATGTTTATAACTGTCATGAAACATGAATGTATCATCACTATAGCATACAGAAGTACAAAGATATTGGCTAGGGTATATAATTATTTCCTTGCCACTGTAGCTTCAGAAAATAATTATATGTTTAAAATTCTTTTATTCCCCAGGATATAGATAAAGGGATCCGAATGGAAAAGGAGCAGGAGAAGTGGAGACATTATAGAAATTTAGTCTTTTGAAGTGAAATTCTGCTACATTAAATCTATTGTGCTCAGACTAGACCCAACACAGCAGAGATTTTAGCTATCCAAAAAGAAGAAATGAAATGGAGCACTGGGATATAACTTTTAAAGTAGTAGTGTGATCTCCCTTCTGTAAATTTTTAAGTAGAGAAGGCTAAGAAGCAGTGGGGCCGGGCAGAGTCTTGAACTTTGAGTCAGGAAGAAGTAGAATTAAATCCTACCTCATATCTAATAGCTAGTGATCCTGGGCCTCTCACCTATTTTTTGTGAGCCTCAATTTCTTTATTCATAAAATGTCTAGAACACGTTTTTTAAATTACAATTTAATTTATTATTTATTTAAATGAAAAATAAGCTGTACCTTATAGAGTTCCCAATTTCATGTATAATCCTCTTTGGTTATGAGATACGTATGGAACACATTTCACAGGGTTACTTTGGAGGCTCATATGAGATCATGTCTAGCATTTGAAAAACTGCATAGCCCTTTGCAAAATTTATATGCATGCCAATTATTATTATTGTCTTGTGCCCACAGCATAGTACATAGCAAATAAAATAAGAAGAATCAATATCCTTTGTATAAAAGGGAAACCGGCTTAGATTTGAGTATATATTTGTAGTTCCCTCTTCTTCCTGTTGCCCTTATCTGAGAGAAATTGAATAGTTTCACAGAATCAATGAACAGTACAGTTTTCACTCCAAACTCCTGCATTTTGTAGATTTTGCACATTCTTCCACATCTTACTGAGTGCTGTTTTATAATCATGTGCCGCTTTTGGTTTCAGTTCTTTCTTTAATTGAATCTGTCCATATTTCCTTTGGCTCTCTTTTTTTCTTATTGTAGGCTAGCTTGAGCACTTAGCCAGACACAGATTTATAGAACATGATTCATGCTCTGTGCTTTGAAAATTGCTCATTAGAATTAGATGAAGGGATATTTTCCTGAGGAGTGAAGTTACACAGAATGTTTGGGTCCTAGGAGACTGTTCTGTTCTGTTCTTTTATGCTGGATGCATGTTACAGTGATCTTTTCTGAGATTTCATCCATAACACTATGATATTCTGTCTATTACTTTAAAGTGAAAATTAAATATTAGCTTTGGACATGCTCTTTTTAGCACTTTTAAAAAAAAGACTATCAGGGCCAAGATGGCGGAGTAGAAACAGCATTTCCAATGTGCTCTGCCCCACACAAATTTCAAACAATGTGAAAGGGGACAACTTCTGGAGCCACAGCACCCACAGAACTGCACAGAGAAGCTAACCTCCTGCCAAGGACAGCCCAGCAGCCCTGCAGGGAGCGGCCAGCACAGACCTCTGAGAGCAGGCAGCACAGTGCACTGGGAACTGACAGCGCAGCATGGAGAGCCGAGCCCAGGTCCTCGGTTTTAGCCCCAGGGTGGCTGGGCCTTCAGCGAGCTGGAGGGACCCCAGAACACCAGCAATTGTGGCGATTCCAGAATTATCAGCACAAATATGCCTAGGACAAAGTGAGAGGTTAGTGCCCTATGGACATTGGGACCAGTATTTGGGGAATGCGTGGCTTCGTCCCCTGGTGGCGAAAAGCTGCTGAAGAAACAGCAGCACAGAAGCCATTTTGCAGCGTCAGTAGTGGCTCTAGCTCCTGGTCTGCGAACTGTAGGGAGATCCAGTAATCAGTCTGGGGGTTAATCACTCTTGCTTTAAACTGCCTGGATCTGGATTGTGGTCTGGGGGGGAAGTTTGGGGTGGGTATCCAATTTGCCAGAGTGGGTGGAGGCTTTACAGAGGCCACCCAACTGGTGGAAGTTGTGAAGACCCCACGTTTGGGCGGAAGCTCCCCTGTCTGGTAGGAGAGTCCTACTGTGGCAACAAGCCCAAAAATCAAGTAATTAAGTGGCAACATGCCTAGGCAAATGAAACAAAATAAACAGAAAAGTTCAACATTGGACTCCCATTTTAGGGGCAAAGAGGCTCAAAGCATGGAGGAAGACTGTGAGGTCAGAACTCCTACACTAAAAGCCCCAAATGAAAATACAAGCTGGCTACAGGCCATAGAGGACCTTAAGAAGCAGATAAGAGAAGTGGGGGAAAATTTGGGAAGAGAAATGAAAAAGATGCAAAAAAAGTATGAAATGACAGTCAACACCCTGACTGAGGAAAATAACACCTTAAAAAATAGACTAACTCAAATGGCAAAAGAGGCTCAGAAAGGCAATGAGGAGAAGAATGCCTTAAAAAGTCGAATTTGCCAGATGGAAAAAGAATCTCAAAAGCTTACTGAGGAGATTCATTCCTTCAGAGTTAGACTGGAGCACATGGAAGCTAGTGACTTTATGAGAAATCAAGATACTATTAAACAGATCCAAACAAATGAAAGAATAGAAGGCAATGTGAAATATCTCATGGGAAAAAACATTGACCTGGAAAATAGATCCAGGAGAGATAATCTAAAAATTATTGGACTACCTGAAAGCCATGATCAAAGAAAGAACCTAGAAATCATCCTTAAAGAAATTCTCAAGGAAAATTGCCCTGATGTTTTAGACCCCGAGGGGGAAATAGAAGTTTCACCTCCTGAAAAAGACCCCAAAAAGAAAACTCCTCGGAATATTATAGCCAGGTTACAGAACTCCCAGATCAAGGAGAAAATACTACAAGCAGAAAGAATTTCAATATTGTGGAAACACAATCAGAATAGCACAGGACCTGGCAGCTTCTACACTGAGGGATCAAAGGGCATGGAATATTGATATTCCAGAGGGCAAAAGAGCTGGGATTGAAGCCAAGGGTCACCTACCCAGCAAAACTGAGTATCTTGTTTCAGGGGAAAATATGGTCATTCAGTGGAATAGAGGACTTTCAAGCATTCTTGATGAAAAAACCAGAGTTGAATAGAAAATTTGACATTCAGACACAAGAAGCAAGAGATGCTTGAGAAGGTAATCAAGGAAAAGAAATCAAAAGGAACTTATCAAAGTTGGACTATTTACAGTCCAACATGGAAAAACAATAACTGTGTTTGATGAAACCTTTCTCATTATGAAAATAATTGAAGAAGGGTACATGGCATATGTTCATAGGTATACATGGATAGAGGGCACAGGTTGAATTTGATGGGAAGGGATGATTCTTTTTTTTTTTTTGGAGGGCAATTGGGATTGGTTGACTTG
Organism: Gymnobelideus leadbeateri; assembly: GCA_011680675.1. Taxonomy (NCBI): domain Eukaryota; kingdom Metazoa; phylum Chordata; class Mammalia; order Diprotodontia; family Petauridae; genus Gymnobelideus; species Gymnobelideus leadbeateri. The sequence continues at coordinate 324,584 of WOXC01005805.1, read as the reverse complement.
CCCGGGGTCACGTGGTTGGGTTTTTGTTTGTGTGTTGGCTGTCTGGGGCCGGATCCGATCTCAGGTACTTCTGGCTCCAGGACCGGCGCTCTGCTTGCTGCGCCACCTAGCCGCCCCAAGGAAGGGATGATTTTTAAGGGGTGAAGTCAAGAGGTGAGAGAGGAAAGTGGCAAGAGGAGATGGAGAGAATCAGGGTAGGATAAACTATCTTATGTAGAAAAGGCAAGGGGAAGTAGTTGCAGGGGAGGGGAAGAACAGGAAGGCAAAAAGGCAAAAGCATATTCTCATTGAAGTTGGCTCAAGGAGAGAATCACATACATACTAAATGGAATATCTTACCCTCACTCACTCTCCTGAGTAGGGGAAAGGGGGATGATAGGGGGGATGATGGAGGGGAGGGCATTCTGGGGGGAGGGGAGATTGGAAGTACCCACTATCAAAGAGGGACAGGATCAAAGTAGGGAATGGACCAGGTGGGAGGTGAGATGGGTGGGAGGGAAATATAAGCAGTCTTTTACAATATATCTACTATGGTAATGTTTTGCATAGCTATACATGTACAACACATACTAAATTGCTTAATCTTCTCAGAGGGAGTGGGTGACAAGGGAGGAAGGGAATGGATCTGAAAATTGAAGTTTTAAAATTAAATGCTTCTTAAGATGTCCAGGCATTGGGACTCAGAGATTCACCTTGCCCTAATGGCAAAGTCGAAGAGGGTATGGGAGAAGACATGGGAGAGAGCAGATTGGATGAGGGGATATCTAGTGGGGCTGCTATTCTGGGGTGGTGGGTAGGGAAAAATGGGTGAAAATGTAACCATAATCTGGTGGAAATGAATGGTGTAAACCAGAAGTTAATAAAGCATTTGTTTAATTACAAAAAATAAAATAAAAAGAAAGAGCAGATAAAAAAAAGACTATCAGAAATATAAACTAAAGTAATCTGAAGATGATAGAACTTTTTTAGGAAAAAGGATTGTATAAGCAAAAACAGGGTTAATTTGCCTTTTGGTTGCCTATTTATATTAGTTTTCAGATGATCAGTTCTGTTTAATTAAAAGAATCATGTGCATGGGGTGGCTAGGTGGCGCAGTGAGTAAGAGCGCCGGCCTCGGAGTTTGGATGACCCGAGATCAGATCCGGCCTCAGAAAATGAGCACCCACGTATAAATCAAATGACTAGCCGTGTAACCTTGAGCAAGTTACTTAACCCCAATTGCTTTAAAAAAAAAAAAAAAGAATCATGTGCCCCAGTAGCAGACACATGTGATGTCTGAGAAGGGACTAGAACAAGAAGAATTCAAAAAGGAAGGAGGAGCCATAGCTAGAGCTAGGAAATGGGCAAATATATTCAATGTAATGATACTATCATCTCCTTGATCTAAAGTCACTTCACTATTAAAATATTAAAAGAATAGCTTGATTTGTGATTTGCATTTCTGAGTATAAATAATCTGAAATGAAGTGTTGGTTTCACATGATTTGCCTGGTTATCATTTAATATTAGTATGCTCCTTAGGATTACAAATATTTTAACTTTTTTCTTTTTCTAACCCAGGCTAAACCCCTTATTTGAAGAACAAAAACAAAACCCATTCACCCAAGACAGAGATGAAATTGAATATTTCTTAAATAACATTAAAACAATGAAAAACCACTGAGACCTCTGTCATGGGAATGAGAATCTAAGATTTTCCCTGCCCCTAGGCCCTTTGATAGGCTTAAGTGACTCTGAGAACCATCCTTGATTTGAATATATACTCTACCCCCTAATAGGCTGAATGTGGTCATCTGGAGCTTGTGGCAGGAGGCTTGTTTTTTCACGAATGCCCACACCTTGATATTTTGTGATTGGGCAGTGGCTCAAGAGGGTTGTGACATTCTCTGATCCAGGAGAAGGGTATATATGTATATAGATGCTTCCCTCTCTGGTAACTGACTAGGTATTGATGTAACGGTCAGACAACTGGAATCCTGTCTGCTACTCTGGTACTCTGTCTGCTTGTAACTTGTTTGTATTCTCTGAAGTTCAAGGTTCTGACCTTTTCCCCCTGAACTAGGTAAATGACATATGTTTGATTAAAGCAAGATTTAAAATTAAAAATCCTGTTACAAGAATTAGTGATTCATATTCTCTGTAAGTTTAGAGCTTTAAAATTCATATATACACTGTTCTCATTTCTCTTAGTTCTCCATTAGAACTCTCTAATTTCATGATTATATCACATTTTCTAAAGTCTGTAAAGAATTTAATAATGAAATGTTGAATAACCATTTCAAGGCTGTGCTCTGGGGGTCTATGCCATCCATTTTATAGATGAAACTGTGTTAATGATGTGGCTTCATTGTGTTTGAAATGAAGCCAATTGAGTTCCTTTAAGGAATTTCTCTCTCACTCTCAACTCTTTGCTACTACTTTTGAGTAGCTCTAAGGAGAGTTGTGGTAAGGGCGAAATTCTCATCCTAAAAAACATTCTAGAGTCATTAAAATGTGTCTTCATCATTGCTTCCTGCCCTTTTCTTCATCCTTTGCAGACTTTCTTCCTTACCCTACTACCCTAGCCACCAACTCCCCTACAATGTCCCAAGTCTTTTAGACACCGTTTTTTTTAAGAACCCTAGGATACAGTTTGTCTGGGCATATTAACTTGAATTCCTTAAGAATAGCTAACTGTTAGCTTACCATGTTCTCTGAAATCTTGGATTGCAACTTCCATTTAACCATATATGTTTGATCTTGTCTCTTCTTGATACATAAGAGAGAAACAGAATCAAGGCTGGTTATTTCTGTCTTTTCTATGTAGTCTATTATGATCCTATTTTACTTTGCACATAGGTCTTTTTATTTTTGTTATCTTCCTTTTATTTCCCGAAGAGCTAAGAATGTACATTCTTCTTGCCTTAGTCATCATTGACTCTTTCTCATTTTTACATGTCCTTACATCCTTATGGGCCTATGTCAGTCTCAAAGCTATTCTCACTTCTGTCTTCTATGTGTATGTAATTTGGTGAATGGTTTACCTATATAACATACTAGTATCTTTCTCTCTTTTTTATTCTTCATCAGATTTTATGAGTTCTATGTCTTATGTTTACTTCTCTTTTTAAACAGTTTTATGTATCATCTGTGGACACATATTGGGTCTTCCAGACAAGGCTGCCTCAGGTTCAAGGTGCTCTGTAGGTCTACTTCTAATAAAAAGGCTCATTAGCCTCCACCAATGTGATTTTTCTATTGGTCATCCAAAGGCATTTAACAAAATCATATAGTATAAAAAAGTAATAATAAAATATTTCCCCCATAAATTTCGGTTATAATCCCCCACAAATAAACACAACACCAGTGGGATAAATAGACATACATATGGAACAAGTGTGGTGAGACAGACATTTAGGGAACACATGTATCTAGGTCACAGATATGAGTTTACTATATATGCATATATGTGCATGCATATATACACACACACACTTACATACACATGTATGTATGTATGTATTTATCTTTCAAGGAACACATTGAGGGATGACTACTAGATCAATGCTATTTGTCCCCTCATGTCTTCTGGTAATGCTATCCCCTACTTTTCCAGAGCTTGGTACCACTTAGTCTCTATGCTGGGTGTTGTTTTTCATCAATAACTTGGTGGGGCTACTTGATACTGCTCCTTAAGGAGGGGATTTTTTGTTATCAAAGCCTTGAAGTAGGTATTTCCTTTTCAAAAGGAGGTTCCTTGCCCAAGTATAAACTTCTTTTAAACAATATTTGGTAGCTAATGCCATCAGGCTTAAGTGTATTTTTTTTCATTTCTCCTTCCTAATGACTGAGCAAAAGGTCACTCTAAGAAACCATACTTTTATCTAATGGTAGAAATTCCTTTGGCACCCTGCTAAATATCTGATTTCTAAATACACAGGTCAGAGATATTGATTATGTGCCTGGTAAGATGGTGAACTAAACATTTTTTGTTTTTTGGTTAGGGCAATTGGAATTACATGACTTGCCCAAGGTCACACAGCTAGTTTTTGTGTTAAGTGTCTGAGGCTAGATTTGAACTCAGGTTTTCCTGACTCCAGGGCTGGTGCTCTATTCACTGAGCCACCTAGCCACCTGGACTAAATTTTTTCCAGTACTTCACAAAAGCCTCAAAAGATGAATTATGTAGAAGTGGTAGAGTTAATAGTAACTGAATTCATAGGATAAGAGAACTGCAGAACTTTAATCCTCTCTATTATCAGAAGTCCTTGGCTAGTTTATGTGTTGCTTTAGGGTGTCCAAAGTAACACACTGCTTTAGACTTTGGGGTTTTCTAAAGAATTTCTGTCCTGAGGGGAAAAAAAAACAACAGCAAAAAAAAAAAAACTACCAGATCGGGGCAGCTAGGTGGCACAGTGAACAGAGCACCAGCCCTGGAGTCAGGAGGACCCGAGTTCAAATCTAGCCTCAGACACTTAACACAAAAACTAGCTGTGTGACCTTGGGCAAGTCATGTAACCCCAACTGCCCTCCAAAAAGCAAAAAAAAAAAAAAAAACCCAACCCCCCCAAAAAAAAACAAACAAAAAAACCCTACCAAATCACACTGTCCTATATATATCCTCTACAAGATTGCAACAAATAACAGATATTGACTCTGTCCAGCCATGTGAAGAAGAGGGAGTGGTAGTAGGGTATGGGGGAATCGAGCTTCCTTTTCTATATGGTAGCTTCTTGATTGTAGCATCCCAAGGCAGCAGAGACTCTCCCAAGAACAACCTGCCTGAACTTTTGAAACTCTGAAAAAAGTGACAAACGTTGATTCAGTCCAACCAGAGAGTAAAAGAGAAATCTCAGGATAGAACTATGGTCAGAGAGCAAGTATCTAAGGCTGGACCATGTTTAATTTTATTTTAGTATTTTATTTTTTCCAGTTATATGTAAAGATAGTTTTCAACATTCATTTTTGTAAGATTTTGAGTTCCAATTTTTTCTCCCTCCCTTTCCTCCCTCTCCTCAAATAGCAAGCAATTTGATATAGTTTATATGTTTACAGTCATATTAAACATATTTCCACATTAGTCATGCTGTGAAAGAAGAATCAGAACAAAAGGGAAAAATCATGATAAAGGAAAAACAAAACAAACCCCTAAAATGTGAAAATGGTGTGCTTCAATTTGCATTCAGATTCCATAGTACTTTCACTGGATGTGGATAGCTTTTTCCATCATAAACCTCCTGTAATTGTCATGGATTATTGTATTGGTAAGAAGAGCTAAGTCAATCATAGTTGATTATCACACAGTGTTGCTGTTATTATGTGCATTGTTCTCTAGGTTCTGCTCATTTCATTCAGCATCAGTTCATGTAAGTTCCAGGTTTTTCTGAAACCCGCCTGTTCATCATTTCTTACAGCACTATAGTATTCCATTACATGTATATGCCACAATTTGTTTAGCCATTCCCTCAATTTCCCATTCTTGTTCACCACAAAAAGAGATTCTATCAATATTTTTGTATATGTGGGTCCTTTTACAGTTTCTTTGGGATACAGTAATGATATTGCTGGATCAAGGTGTATGCACAGTTTTATAGCCTTTGGGCATAGTTCCACATTGCTCTCTAGAGTGGTTGTATCAGTTCACAAGTCTGCCAACAATGCATTAATGTCTTAATTTTCCCATCTTTTCTTCAACATTTGTCATTTTCCTTTTCTGTCATATTAGTCAATCTGATAAGTATGAGGTGGTACCTCAACAGTTGTTTTAAATTGCCTTGCTCCAATCAATAGTGATTTGGAGTATTTTTTTCTGTGATTATAGATAGCTTTAATTCCTTCATCTGAAAACTGCCTGTTCATATCCTTTGACCATTTACCAATTGGGGAATGACTTGTATTATTATAAAATTGATTCCAGTCTCTGTATATTTGAGAAATGAGGCCTTTCCCAGAGACACTGGATGTAAAAGTTGTTTTCCAGCTTTCTGCTTTCCTTCTAATCTTTTTGAATTGGAGTTTTTTTGGGGACTGCATCACATTTAAAAGAAAAGAAAGCCTGAAACCCAGAAGAGCCTACTCTTTTTTAGCTCTAAACTACTTGGGGCTTAGACTGAAAGGAGTGAAAAGTTAATTCCTCCATTCTGAAGAGGTTGAGATGGTGTTGTATATTTCATATTCCAATATGAAACTTCAAAGTTGGGAAGAGTCAGAAAATTTGGGAATGTAAAGACAAACACCCAGTTGTTTCCTAAGAAAAGACCTTCAAATATTGAGAAAAGGAAATTCAAATAATGCAAAACTATTTTGTACCCACTAGAAATTGTGGAAGGGAATGGAGTAACATGTTCTAAAGAGCAAAGGAGTTTAAGATATAGTCTAAACTGACTCACAATTTTAAAAAGATGGATGTTCAGTATGAGTAACTTGTGAGGGAATCCAAAAAACAGAACAAAACAGAATATTCAACTTGCAAATTCTACAGACAACATAAAAGTAAATAAGTAGAAAAATAGAAAGAAAAGTAAATAACCTTCCAAGGAAATAGTAATGAAGTAAAACGCCCCATTTCTAGAAACAATTTTAAAAAACAACAGAAAGGTCAAGACTGATTTATAAGGCTAAGAAGTATGTAGTACACCCTATTTTTACTATAATTACCTGTTTTAACATTATTTGAAGTTAAATCCACAAGATTTTGACCTATTCTTGAATATCTTGAAACTACAGTTTTATCCTATTGAGTATTTATTATGCTTTTGACTGATGGTTCATTTTTTTCAGCTCCAGCTTTGATTAAATCATATAGATTTTCAATAAGGTTTTAAGCAGTCTCTACTCTCATAAAGCATGTTTATCTCCATCCATTGAATAAATTTCTTTTTTTTTTTATTTTGATATGTGACATAGTTCAAAGTTTTGGAATTTCTGTAATTCAGGAACAATTCTTCATTTCAGTAATAAATACATTTATCCATCAATATCTTAATGGGAAGAAGACTTATAGGTCCATTAAAAGGAAATAAATCCTCAAATTTTCAGGGTACAAATGTTTTATGCTTTGTTGAAGATGCCCACTCAAATCTTAGAGGCTCAATTGGACTGCTACTGTCAATGGTTTTATTATATTTTTAGTGAAAAAAGTGAGTCATCTGTATAACTGTATTTTTATTGCTTTCAGTTCTGCATTATAATTATATTGTCTTGGTAATGGCAGTTTTTTCTTGATATCAGTAATTAGCATTTGTATTTTTCTGATCTTTCCACTGTTCTTCCAACTTTAAGAAGCCTATATTGAATTTTAGAGTAATCAATAACTACTTCTCTAGCTTCTAGGTCTCTCTGAATGTCTTTGGCATTTTAGGATTAATCTGGCTATTTCTTAGCTGATTAATTTGTGTTGAAGTTCTAAGTTTCTTGCCATTCTTTCCTTTGTATGTTAGTGAGTAATAGAATCAAAGATTTAGAACTAAAAGACATCTTTCTTAGTTGCCTTTGAGTCTAACTTTCATTAACAGATAAGGAAACTGGGGAATTGAATGGGAATTCTCTTGAAACAATGGCTAAGTGACATGTCCAGGGTCAAAGAGCTAATACATATTAATAGAATTTGAACTCAAGTCCTCACACTCCAAATCCAGCACTTTATTGACTACTCTGCACTGTGTCTGTGACCAATCCTATTTGACTGTGAACTGAGGGGAAAAATGCTTGATTTCCCCGTGACAAAAAACATATACTACAATGTCATTAACAGTCATTGCAGTGTGTTCCTTTAGAGCTTCAACTTTTCCCACATTTTCTTGCTGTAATACCTATTATTAAAAACCATAATTTTAAAAATAAAAAAGAGGGTAGCAAAACTTGTATATATAATGAAAAAAACTCAGTTAATAAGAAATAAATGAAGTCAGGAAATCAACTCAATCCAGTTTCATTTCTTCCTGTTGAGGCTTCTGAGTCAACAGCATACCAGTACTGTTTTATATACTGTATATACTGGCATATATTGCTAGTCTATGTTGTTAAATTTTGCTTTTTGCAAATGAAACTATATAAAAATTACTTTTTTCCCCAAGTAATTTGCTTACCACTATATATACTTACATATATATATACATATATGCATATAAATGTATTGTGCACATGAATACATGTTTTCATGTGTAGATGTGTACCTATTTACATAGAAATGCACATATATATATATATATATTACATATATATGGAGAGAAAAGGAAAAAGAGGAAATGAGGGAGATGAGATTAAGGATAAACTCATAGGCCTTAAAGAGAGGGAAAGGGAATTTAGGGAAAAGAACTGCACCTATGATCTCATATATATATATACACACACACATAAGGAAGGGAACTTCTTCAGCTTGGCACCATCTGTGCAACCTATAATCTTTAAGAATTGCCTAGAGCAACAAGACATTAAGTCCCTTACCCAGGGTCCATATAGCCAGGTTCTATCTTTTTTTATATAAATATTTTTAAACATTTTTTAGTTTATTTATTTTTAGTTTTCAACATTCACTTTCATAGGTTTTAAATTTTCTTCCCTTCCCTCCCCAAGTCATGATGCAATCTGATATAAAATAGCCAGGTTCTATAAGAGTTAGGATTAAATACAAGTTTTCCTGACTCAGAATTCCAGCTCTTTAATCATTGTCAAGTGTCTTTCACTATAATAATCAGAACTTGATAATCATTAGATATTCATACTAGCAATATCTATAAATTATTTTAAATCTGTATTGTAACATCTGAAGGAAGGAAAAAAGAAGCTTAATTTTATATCATCACAGATAAAAAGCAACATTTACTGTAAGACAGTGCCAAGATTAGAAGTAAATAAGATAGGTAGCCAGTGTAACATTATCATCAATGTGGCCTTTTAAAAATATATTTATTTTTAACATTCTTTTCTTTTCAAATTTTGCATTCCAGATTCTTTCCCTTTTTCCCATTACTCCCTCACTCACTGACAAGCAAGCAAAATGGTATCAGTTATGTATGTGGAATCTTGCAAAATATATTTGTATATTAGCTATGTTACCAAAAAAAGGTGTGAAAATTATACTTCACTTTACACTCAGAGTTCATCTCAAGTGGTATGCAAAAGTTTTGTACCTATTTGAGGATTGTTCCAAATTGTTCTCCAGAATGGATGGACTAGATCACAACTCCACCAACAGTTATCTGAGTAGATACAGTGTATCTATTTTTCCTTATCACTTCTTATATTTGTCACTTCTGATAAGTGTGAGGTGGTACCTCTGAGTTGCTTTAATTTGCAGTTCTTTAATCAACAGTAATTTAGAAATTTTTTTCAGTAATTATAGACTTCTTTGAGTTCTTTTTAAATTTTCTTTTCACATGCTTTGACCATTTATCAGTTTGGGAATGGTTCTTATTTTTATAAATTTGACTCAATTCTAGACACTTTATCTATGTCATATATATGCATATGTAATATGTGTGTATGTTTCTGTCTTTGAACTAATTCTGATATTGAGTTATGTTCAAACATTGTCTTTCACCCTACCCCCATATTTCCCTCCATTATAAAAGCCCTTCCTTCCTTGCATACCTTTTTTATGTAAGAATAGTTTCCCCACTCTACCTCTCCCTTTCCCCTTCTCTCAGCACATCCCTTTTTCTCACCCTTTAATTTTCTTTTTTGGGAATATCCCAACATCATTGACTTACACCTCTTCTCTCTGCCTATGTAGACTCCTAATTATCATTTGTTAGGAGTTACATGTATAATCTTCCCATATAGGAATGTAAACAGTTTAACTTTATTGATTCCCATATGCTTACTCTTCTATGTTTACCTCTATGCTTCTCTTGAGTTTTGTGTTTGAATGTCAATTTTTTTATTCAGCTCTGGTCTTTTTATCAGGATTGGTGGCAAGTCCTCTATATCATTAAATATCCATTTCCCCCCTAAATTATTATACTGTTGTCTGGGTAGATTATTCCTGGTTGTAATCCCAATTCCTTTGCCTTCTGGAATAGCATTCCAGTCTTCTCCTTTAAAAATGGAAACTGTTAAATCATGTGTGATCTTAACTGTGCCTCCATAATATTTGAAATGTTTCTTTCTGGCTAACTGACAGTTCTCATACTTTATCTAGAATGTCCAATTGTCTTTTTCTTTGCTCTTCTAAAAGTTAATAGCCTTCTAGCTTTTCATAGTGTAGAAGTAAAATTTTTTCATTGTTTAAAAATTTAATGCTTCTAAAAGAAAGCAGCTTTGCATTCTACCTTTTTATTTGTCAAATTTTCATCTTCCCATTTTTCTTGTGTTCTTTAAATTTGGTTGAATCAGGGCTGAGTAAGTAGAAGCCAGAGGAGTTGCTTAAAATCCTGTAGTAAAGAATAGAAGGAAGAGTGTGTGTGTGTGTGTGTGTGTGTGTGTGTGTGGTGGGGGGGGGCAAGGAAATTTTTTTTAATGTATCTACAAAAGGGGATAGGAGTATGCCTTATAATTCTAGAGCTTTCCCTCGTTTAATTATTTCCTCTTTATCCTGTACATAGCTTGTTTGTACATATCTGTTTGTTTATTACCCCTTTCATTAGATTGTGAGACCCTCAACAGTAAAGACTGTTTTTTGCTTCTTTTTGTATCCCCAGCATTTAGCACAATGCCTGGCATATAATATGTGATTAATAGCTGTTTATTGACTCACTGATTTATTAATTGCCTACTCTGTGCCAGGTACTTTGCTAAACACTTTGCAAATATTATTTTATTTGATCCTTCTGCCTGTCTTCTGAGGTATGTACAATTGTAATAAAACATTTTGAAAACTCCAATTCAAAACATCTTTCATCAAAAATAGCACACCAAAAACATCACTGGCTTTTTGGTTTCCTAATCTCATAGAAGTTTGCTGTGGAATAGATAAGTGGGAACAATATGTATCTTAAAATCAATTTTCTCCACCCAGAAGTTACTTTAAAGAAGAAAGGGAAGAAAGTAATGTGTATTAGGTTGGAGGTATGGGCAAGGGAGAGCATGGTGTATATGTAGAAGAGGACTGGCATATGTTTAAATCATATGTTCCCAATGTTTGACTGAGCATGAAATTTCATCTTTAAAGAAGGTGCCCTTCAGAACCAAAACATGAAGCATTAGTGCACCTGTTTTCCTAACAGTAGAAGGGCTTTAAGACAACTCTAATCTCTGGACCAGGTTTCAGCTCTCTGCATAGCCAAAATACACTTGAATTTTACATTGGGTACTCTCTGGCACATGTCATTCTCTGAAGACTAATGAGTCAAATGTAGAGATTTCAGCTCACCCACTGACTTTGTTCTCTCCTTCTAATAGTATACAATCTGTTCCTCAGCTTTAGGCTTCCTAACACCAACCAAAACTTCAGATTGTCTCTGCATGTTCCTTTACTTTATGTAAATCTTCATTCATTTTCTTATCAGTGTTTTATTAATTTTCTTTCACCTGTGTTTAAGTTCTGTATGGTTATGCAGCTCGTATTTATAGAATATTTGTTACATTAGGGTTTTGTTTGCTCCAGATGTGAGATTTCAGTATTCCAGATATGGAGAACAACCAGGGAAAATGTCCAGAGTATGAAGATAAAATATCTTGTGTGAGGAACAGCATGGAGGTTGATATCACTGGACTGCAGGGTTAGGCAGTGGAGATCGGTGGAAGGAGGCCATATAAGATCTAAGAAGACTGGAAAGGTAGGTAGGAATTAGACTGTAAAGGGTTTTGAATGCCAGAAGACTTTATATTTGATCTTGGAGGTGATATTGAGCCACTAGAGTTTATTGACTGAGAGAAGAAGGGTGGGAAGTGATAAGGCCATAGTTGTAGTTTGTACTCACTTTGTAATCACTTTGATAGCTGAATGGAGTGAGGAGAGATTTGAAGCAGGGAGAGCAAGGAATAATCTGTTATGTGACCAGGGCCTGCACCAGAGAAGTGGCAGTGTCAAAGGGGAGAAGGGAGTATACATTCAAGAGACATTACAAAGGTAAAAATCAATAGCAGCTGAACTAGGTTTTTCTAGCTCTGAGACTACCCCTCCATCCTCTCTGCCATCCAGGTATCTGCTAAAATATTCTGAGTCTGTCATTCAGATTCCCTAAATTTTAAATCTCATGATATGATATGGAATCCAACAACAATGACAAAATAATGATCAGAGACAAAGATATCCCATTTTTCAAGTTATGTGAAGCTAGAGAAAACTATGTCCTTTTAAGATATTCATTTGGCCCTCAAATACACTTTATCTTGAACGAAATTTCCTTGTAGAATGTCTGATTCATTTCAAACCTTTTTTACATCATTTGATCACTAAGATACTAATAAGCCTAAAGTAGGACCCAAAAGTAATTCTGCTTGATGTATTCTTCCTAGTGCAAGTAACTATATTCAACACCAGACTTTGTTGCATGCTTTTGGTGTCCCTTTAAAAAAAAGCCTTTAATGTTCCTTTCACCTGAAATGAATACTGCCAAGGGCTCAGTGCTCTGGAGCAGGCCTACAATAACATGGTGTTTGTGAGACTACAACAGATGAAGGTTTTGCCCTCGGGAAATGACTTACTCTTTCAAGCTCTTGAGGGTTAATATAAACTAGGAGCTTAAATTTTTTTAAAAGTGAAAATAGAAAAGGCCCCCAACTTAAACAAATAATATAAAACTATGTAAGAAACATTTTGACAGTGTCCTTTCATGATAAATGTGTCTATTAGGGATTTATACACACTTGAGTTACAGCTTGGATAGACCCTTTTCATTTCCATCATGCATCGGTTATTTTTTAAAATCTCCATCTGTTTCTGTGTTTAAGACCATATTTATTTATTTTTTGGGAAGGACATTGTGCATAGCAATGGATCTGATTGTGTGTTGGAAATATTCCTTGGAGATAAATAGCTCACAAAATTCGTGTTGGATTCAAATGAATGGAGACGTTTAGGGCACAGGAGTGGCAATCTGCCTAAATGCTGTATTACCCGCAAATGTGTAGCATTTATAATTTTGGAAAGTTTGTCAACTTCAGGCCATTAGTTCCCATTTTACGTATGCTGCAAAATGTGTGTGGTGTGGTTCTGATGTATATTATCCCTATGACCTGTGGCCAAATTGTCCTCTCTTAGCTAAGTTTTCTCATCTACAAAATAAGGGGGTTAAGCTAGATGATATACAAGATGCTTTCTGACTCTAAAACCTGTCTTCCTGTAATCTTCATTCCTCATGTCCCACTCCAGGCAGGATCAAGATACTCATAACTGTTTGTGACTCAACCTCTCACTATAGTTCAGGGCAACCTATATTCAAGTAGTAAAAAAAAATAGTGGGAGGTTTCACCTCTGTGTTTCTGTTCCATTGGGGATATTGCCATTAACTTCCTAACCCTTTGGATTTAAACCTGTTTGCCAAGATATCTCTGCTTTCTAGAGACTGCCTCAGATGACAATATGGCTTTCAGGCCTTCAATTTGTTTTCTGATTACCTAGAGTACAAAGGCCCAGAGTCCAATAATAATTCTTTGATTTCTAGTTACAGTCTTGGTTTGTTTTGACCTTTGGAAGCCAAAGGATCCTTGGGACTCAGCCAGAATTTCTCTAGGCCAGACTACTTCCTTGCAAGGCTACTACTGTTTCCTAACTCTTCTAATCTTATGTAGGTACCAACTGTACTCTGGTGTGAAAATGTATGAACAGAATTTTTACTCCTGTTCTCTCGACAAACATATATGGGTTAATAAGAGACTGGTTCAATCTTAGAGAGTTCCAGGACCAGAAGTAGGAGTATGATTTCGTGGTTCATCTCTTGCTTCACAAATCTATATCCAGATGTCTTCTGCATAAATGTGCAAACACTAAAATATCCCCAAATGAAGATCTCCCTGGATTGTCTGCTTTCCCTCTTCAGCTAAATTCAGTGTGAGCCCTGACCTCTCAGGTACCTCTCTTTCACCCTTCCCCAAATTGCAGTGACTTATCTGCCCCAGTCTTTGAATGCCACAATACTTCTTGGCCTGGCAGAAAGTATTAAAGGATGCCTGAGGGCCAAGATATCCTGCTTTAGTACTAGATTATAGTCTTTATTGCTGATATTTTCACTTATCCCAACAATATTCCTGACTCTTTACCAGGCTTCCCTTTGGAAGTATGATTAATGAGTGTATCATAGAGATATACAATAAAGTATTGTGGGAATTTGGGAGAGTGAGGCCATTACTACCCAGAGGGATCATGGAAGGCTTCTTGGAAGAGGTGGCATTGGGATTATGCTTTAATGGTTGGGGAACAATTCATCAAGCAAATATGTAGAGAAAAAATAGTAGGTCATCGTTGTAGAACTAGAGGGACCTTAGATAAATTCCAGGCATACAGAAAAGTATCATAAAGAAATAGTAGAGAAATAGGAGAGTGTAAGGACCTGCCTTACTGGCTGATGCCAAACTTACCTCTCCAGCCACCTGTAGGGCTCTCCAATCACCTTCCACGATTATGGTCGCCCCTGTGACCCAGGTTGCCTTCACAAACCCCTCTCCAGCGGCCTCTATGGCTCTGGTTCACCCCCACGAACCCCTTGGGGGACCCTGCTCCACCCAAACAGACAAAAGAGTCCTGGCACCAAGATGTAATGTATCTTGCCATTTAATCACTTTCTCATTCACAATCCCTTCTTTTCTCTCTTTCTCTCTCTCTCCCCCTCTCTCCTCCCTCCTTTTATCCCCTTTTCCCCTCCCCCCCACTCTGTTTCCCCACCGTGCCTCAGCAGTAGGCTTCCCATGGGAGGAGAGTGCTCCCGTTAGCAGCACAAGCTCATTACCCGTAATCCTTGAACCTGGTTGGTTGGGGGGGCAGAAACTCACACACAGGTGCCTCTAAGACCCAACCTGAGTAGCACTGCCACCCTGAGTTCTCTGTGAGTTCTCAGAATTCCGGTGAAGTTTTAAAGGGCCCCAACAGGAGAGGACTGAATATTTGAGGAGAATGTAGTCCATTTTGGAGTGTAGAATACAGGAAGGGAGACGATTTGTGATACCCATGTTTAGGTAATGTAGTAATAGATTGTGGAAGATCTCCAATTTCCAGAAAAGGAGTTTGAGCTTAACTTAGAAGATGGTACAGAACCATTAAAAGGTGTGTGTGTGTGTGTGTGTGTGTGTGTGTGTGTGTGTGTGTGTGTGTGTGTATTTCTGTGTGTCTGTGTCTGTTTTTGTTTTGTTTTGTTTTGTTTTAGCAGGGGAATGAAATGACTGACCCCATCTACCAGAAATATTATTCTAAATACACCAGCAAGCATCGGTTGAAGCAGGTCGAGATGGCAGTTGGAAGACGCTTTAGGAATTTATTACAATGTTTTAGATGGGTGCTCCTGTGCTAGGTTGGTAGCAGTGGAAATATCAGTGAGGGGACGGATGCAAGAGATGTGTTTAGGTAGAATTTTCAAGACTTGGTAATTAATTAACTATGTGAAGTGAAGGAAGGATAAAATATAACTCCCAAGGTTACAAACATGGGAGACTGGGCAGAGAGTGGTGGTGCCATCATAAAGGCAAGGTCAGAAAGAATAGTTGGTTTAGTGGTGAAGGGGCTTAATAAGCTTTATCTGGTAGTTTTGAGGTGCCAGAAGGACCATGTACATGATTCATTTGAGCAATTGGAGGTTCAAGATAGAACCTCATTCAATTGTAGCCTTAAGTCTTATTGACAAAAGGATCAAATATGGTTCCTTCACCTCAGGATAGGAGGTTCTATCTTCGAATCCTGAAGATAGATCAAGAATGAGTAGGGATAGTAGTTGAAGTTATGGGTATGAATGGATTGCTAAGGAAGACAATACAGAGAGAAGATGATATATATCAGCTGCAGTCTCATCATCAGCAAATAGGGATGTAGA
The DNA here is from genome assembly GCA_011680675.1 of Gymnobelideus leadbeateri. Classification (NCBI taxonomy): domain Eukaryota; kingdom Metazoa; phylum Chordata; class Mammalia; order Diprotodontia; family Petauridae; genus Gymnobelideus; species Gymnobelideus leadbeateri. Next base: position 308,703 of record WOXC01005805.1, on the reverse strand, counting down.
TAAATAAAGTCTGTGCATAGGAAATAGCCAATTCTTTTGGCTGGATTATAATGAAAAGGACTACCTGTTTTTTACTTAACATACCCCTAAACTATACCTAAGTCCTCTCTGCACTCCTCATTAAGAACAGAGACATAATGCATGAAAGAAGCCAAATCAGGCCTGCTCCGGTCTGGGAAAACCAGGCATGGAACCACAGGAGGGGATTGGAGCTCTATAGTTGGAGACAGAACCATCAGTGCTATTGAACCTGGAATTTTCATTCATCTCCATTGCTGCATGTGGCACTGATTATAATTGCTTGTGGTTTCTTCAAGACTGGGAACTCATATGATTTGTCAGGTGCATGTGTATTGGCAGGAATAAGAACAACAGGCTACAAGTTTTATTTTGTCCTACCACCTATAAGGTGGTAGAGGTAACTCAAGGTTGGCCTAGGTTTTCAGTTCAAAAAAAGTTTTTTAAGCATCTGCTTCATGCAATGTGCTGGGAATATAAATAGAAAAAAAAAACAAATCCTTGCCCTCAAGGAGCTTGCCTTTGTACAAGTTCATACAAAGTATTTACATTGTGCATTTAAAGAGGTGAGAATGCTGATGATATCTGAAGGAGAGGTAGATGGAGTGAGATTGTCCCTGAGCTATATTTTGAAGGAAGCTGGGTATTCTAAAGAAGCAGAACTGAGGGAGACTGGGGAATACTAGTACAAAAGCCTGAGTATTATATGCAGAGAAAAAGTGACTAGGAGTTTAGTTTGACTAGAATGCAATGTGAAAGGGGAGTCATGTGACAGATAGAGACAGAACCAAGACACACAAAGAGGGAATTGTTAAAATTAAAAGCCAAAAGTCGGTTTTGTCTAGGTTGTGCAGTGAATGGAGCACTGGCCCTGGAGTCAGGAGGACCTGAGTTCAAATCTGGCCTCAGACACTTAACACAAAAAACTAGCCATGTGACCTTGGTCAAGTCACTTAACCCCAATTGCCCTGCCTTCCCTCCAAAAAGCAAAAACAAAACAAAACAAAAAAGTCAAAAGTCACTGTAAAGGCTCATGGTGGATATAACCAGAAGGTAAGATTTTACCACTGATAATTTATCTAGGAGAGGGGCCATAAGATGTGCTATTAAGGATATGTAGTTAGAAAATAATAAAAGTTGGTTAATAATGCATTATGGATGAGATAAAATACATAGTCTGCCCAAGTGATGCTGTTAGGCTTAGCAGCCTTGAAAGATTTATGGAAAACCCCCAATTGAACCAGAATTGCATAGGATGAGGGATACTTACATAAGTATGTAAGCTCCTTTAGGACAGGAACTGTTTGACTTTTTCTTCATATCCACAGTTTTTAGCACAGTGTCTGGCAAACAGTAAGCACTTAATAAATGCTTATTGATTGACTGAATGATCATAAAGGGTCTGTGAGCTTCTTAGGTGGAAGGAGTAGTCAAATAAAAATCACAAAACCCCTAAATACCAAAGTATTTACATGTACCTGTATATACTTCTGTATATACAGAGAGCAATCCTAACTTTATAATGCAATGTGTTCCTGGATATTTTCTTAAAATGGGTCACGTGCAATATTGTGACTCTGTAATTGCTCTGTCATGACCATGTTTACATAATTGTCTTCTGTTAGGATACTAGTAGAACAAAGTATAGTGAACAAATGAGTAAAGGAGGGAAGTCTGCTCTTCATTAGTCAGTGCTGAATGAGCAGAGGGAGGGGGCATTGTGTGAGGCAACCAAAAATTGGGCCTGCCTGTAATATAAAAGGTAATTTGAAAGTTATAGCATCATCCATCATTTAGAAGGAGATTGCAATTTCCCTAACAAATTGAAGTAAGGTGAACACCTTCTCTACAGGAGGCAGATAAAGAAGATTTCTTTTCCCTACTCAGTAAAGGCAATCTGATCTCTCTTGTAATTAGTGATAAAAGCAAATGACCAAAGGGAGCTAAATGAGAATCAAGAAGCTACACACTTGATGAATTTCTTAGAGAACTGAAAATGATGGGTTGGTGTTATGGTCTTTATCACATAACAGGTTGCTTCTTTTATGTTCATCCTCTTGGTCTTGTTCAATTGTAGCCTTAAGTCTTATTGACAAAAGGATCAAATATGGTTCCCTTACCTAAGGATAGAAAGTGTTTATTGTCCTTCTGGTATATTTATCTGGGAAGTTTCATACCAAGAATTTTAGAAATACAACCAGGTGGGAGTCAAAATCCAGGACTATTATATAATCCTTTTACCGTAGCCCTCAAACTCTTTGTTGCACAACCTAATGAAGTTTTGTGGATGTTGAAAAGCCCTTTGGCTGACACCTGCAATAATATTAAGATCTCAGTACTCAAATAAAGCAGATGTATTTAAGCAGCCTCACTACTATATAAAAGAAGCAGTTGGTTCCCTAGATTACATGAAGATTTTTGCACAGGTCCAGAGAAAGAATTGAATTGTTCTGTGCCATTCCATATATAAAGTGCTTTATTCAGATAAAGGGTCATAGAATCACCCTTTCCCCTAAATTTCTACAATATAAGGATGTATCCCATTTACTAATCTGTGTGATATGTTATATATACAAACATATATGTACATGTCTATGGCATTCAGATATTTATTTATTTATTTTGCTTTTTTTTTTCTGCTGCTTTTTGGTGGGCAGCTGGGGTTAAGTAACTTGCCCAGGTTACACAGCTAGGTTTTTGTTTGTGTGTGTTAAGTGTCTGAGGCCGGATCCGAACTCAGGTCCTTCTGACTCCAGGGCTGGCGCTCCACTCACTGCGCCACCCAGCCACCCCTGTTCAGATATTTATTGACAACAATGAGCATGATGATGATGATGGTGATTTGTCACTGTGTATATTTCAGATAACTTTACACTGCCTTTAAAATATTTCTCTTTTATTATTCTTCTGGGAACTCAAATGTATTCAAAATTAAGCTTATGACTTTTCTTCCTAAAGTTACCCCTCCTTCTGACTTCTTTATTTTTGTCAGTTACTCGGCTCTTTGCCTGCTCACATTTGAAGCCTTGGCTTCATCTTCAGATTTCTCCTTTCTTTCATCATTATATGTGATCAGTTGCCAAATTCTGTCTCTTCTGCTTTTATGGCATATCTGTCTCCCACCTGTCCTCTCCTCCCTATTTCCATCACTGTCACTCTACCACAAATTCTCCTTATGACTCAGATGAATTGAAGACTCCTCTAATATTCTTTCACTACTTCTCTTTCTTCCATATAGTCATGGCACTGTTTTTTAAAAACATTTTCTCTGCATGGTTTGGTCATGTCTGCATGAACATAATGCAAGCATAGATCTCCTTTTGCATTTTAAATAAAGTTGAGTTTCCTTAGCCTGGCATTTAGAACCTTCTACAGACTGGCATTATGCTATCCTTCTAGTCTTCATGTGTGATGAGTTCCAGCTAAAATACATGCATTGTCCTTATGTCTTTCTGTCTCATGTCTCTTTCTTAGCTAATGCATTCCCAGAGCTCAGAATGCCCTTTCCCATTTCAAGATGTTGAAACTCTACTCATTCATTAATGAAGGAATTAAAAAAAAATACATATGTTAAGTACTGAGGATACAAATAGTCCATATTTTCAAAGGACTCGGTTCAATTAGAGGGACAACATATTATAAAAAGTATATTATAAAAGTAAAAGTATTATATTATAAAAGTAAAAAAGTATTATATTATATTATAAAAGTAAAAGTTCTGTTGCAGAGAGGTTGACAAAGCCCAGAAGTCCTAAGGGTACAGTGATGGATTTGGATCACAATATCTAGGGATCCTTTGGTTGTATCCTTAGACCTAAAGACAGTACAGGGACAGTCCTGAAAAGAATAGAGGCAGGGCAGATGATAAAACCTGGTGGTCCTTAATCTCACTGGAAGGAATAGAGTTGAAACCTACAGTGAATTCTGGGTAATGGGACAAAATGAAAGCAAGGGATGCCAGAGCAGGCCCTGGTATTGGTCATTCTTCCTACTGCTTGTCCATCCAATATGGATTCGAGGCAACAAGGACCAAAGGCAGGATGTGTGAGGATCCTTTCCTGGTTGTCCAGGTCAGTGTTGATCCTGCCACATCCTAAACTTCACATGGGACATAATTTATGCCACATTCATGCACTAATTTTTTGTGTAATATTATTTGTGTACATTTATTTAGTGTTTGCTTTTGTTATAGGAATGAGAATCTGAAGATCTTCCCTGCCCCTTGGTCCCTTGATAGGCTTAAGTGAATATGAGAACCTTTCCTGATTTGAAAATATACTCTGCCCCCTAATAAGCTGATTGTGGTCACATGGAGCCTGTGGCAGGACACTTGTTTTCCAGGAATGCCCATACTTTCTTACTTTGTGATTGGGTAGCAGATCAAGAGGGTTGTGATGGTCTCTGAGCCAGGAGAAGGCTATATGTACCCTGATATGAGATTTTGCTTTGGGATCACTTTGAGAAGAGTTGTGTGATTTGACCAGAAGAGAATCTGGGCAGCCATTGATCCCCCTGGCTTTGAAAACCCAGATGTTTGTGCTTCCCTCTCTGGTAACTAACTAAGTATGGATGTAATGGTCAGACAGCTGGAAGCTCTGTCTGCTGATATGTTTCTTTGCTTGTAACTTCTGCTTCTAACTTCTGTTTGTATTCTCTGAAGTTCAGGGTGTTGACTTTTACCCCTGAACTAGGTAAATGATATATGTTTGATTAAAGTAAGATTGTTAACCTGTTTTGCATTGCTTTCCTTTAGAAAAGCAGATCAAAGAACCTGTGCTAGCAGCCATCCTGGGTATGCTAGGGTGCTTGCTGCTACAGTTTTTTAGATTATAATCTCTGGAATACATTCATTGCCTTTTTTATTCTTTGTAATTTTCTCAGTGTTACAAAATAGGTAGTTAATGAATGTTTGTTGAAGAGGTTATAATAACAGTATCTGCCATTTCCATAGTGTCCTAAATTTACAAAGTAGTCTTTTTGTAACAACCCTTTGAAGTAGGTAGTGTGGTTATTGTTATTCATGTTTTATCTGTGCTAAAATCTAGTCTATGAGAAGTTCAATGATTTGACCAGAGTAACACCACTAGTATCTGAGCCAGGGTTTAAATAAACCCAGATCCTCTGCTTTACTTTTCTTTGTTCATCCCTCCTGAAACTTTTTGCTTAGTCCAATATATCCTTTGAGGAAATTATCGTTCTTTGGGAAATGGAATGTGATACAGATTGTTAAATGTATCTCTTTTTAAATTCTAATTTTGTAGATAATTTTTATTTTTATATCAATTTCATTTACAAATATATCCTTCCTATACCACTACCTGGTAATGTAACAAAGAAAAAAATAGAAATCACAGAAAAAGGCAAAACTAACCAACATAATAGCTAGGCAATATGATAGGCAATGTTCCACATGCAGATGTCTTCATCTCGGCAAAGAATGGAGGAAGTAAAATTTCCCATCTATTATTTGGGAATAAAGTTGGTCATTATAGCGATAAATTATAGAGCATTCACTTTTGTGGTGGTAGTTCTTTCAATTTACAAGATTGCAGATGTTCTTTATATTATTTTTCTAGATTTTCTTATTTTATCAGTTTTTATGCTTTCCCAAGGTTTTCTGAATTCTTAATTCTCATTATGTCTTAGACTGCGATATTCTATAGGTCATAATATCTATTACATTAATTGTACAATTTTAAATTTATGTAATAGGTTTTAATTGACATCCTTTGTTTTTTGTCATTTAAATTTCATCTATATCATTTTCCCTTCTGGAGAACCAATCCTTATAACAAAGATTTTTTTTTATGCCAACAAAAGTGATTGACACATCAAAAAAGTCTGATGGTACGTGCAATTTTCTATACTTGTGGACTCTTCCCTCCCCTCAAAATTGGACTAAATAGCAAAGGAAGGAGTTTTTTAATATCTCTTTTTTGGGGCCATGTTTGTTCTTTTCAATTTTGCAAGTTTGTCTCACATGGTTTTCTCTTGTTTTTTTAGATTTACATTGATGGAATCATTCTGTTTATTATTTACTTATCTCTGATTAGTTTATTTTGCTTCATTTTTTTGTATTTTTTCCACTTTTTGTGTTCATTATATTCAGCATTTCTTTCTTTTTTTTTTTTCCAAATGCTTTATTAACTTATGGTTTATATCATTCATTCCTGCCAGATTTTGAGTCACAATTTTTTCCCCATTTTTCCCCTCCCCACCACCCCAGAATAGCAGTCCCACAGGATATCCTCTCATCCAATCTGCTCTCTTCCATCTCTTCTCCCATACCCCCTTTGATTTTTCCAGTAGGGCAAGGTGAATCCCTGTGCCCCAATGCCTACACATCTTATCTCCCAATTATATGCAAAATGGTATTATTCATAGTATTTATATATTTTTTAAAAATTTGATTTTAAAACTTTGAATTCCAGACCCATTCCCCTCCTCCCCTGCTACTCACTCCTGCTGGGAAGATAAGCAACTCAGTATATGCTGTACATGTGTAGCTATGCAAAACATTGCTATAGGAGATATATTGTAAAAGACAGACTATATTTCCCTCCCTCCTATCCCACCTCACATCTGGTACACTCCCCACTTTGATCCTGTCCCTTTTCAAAAGTGGGTGCTTCCAACTTCCCTCCCCTTTAGCCTGCCCTCCCTTCCATTATCCTCCTCTCATCCCCTTCCCCCCTACTCTCCTGTAGGTTGAGATGCCCTATTTTGTCTGTATGTCATTCCCTCCCTGAGCCAAATTCAATGAGAATAAGGTTTTGCCTTTTGCCTTCCTGTTCTTCCTCTGCCTTGTAACATTTTTCCCTTGCTCTTCTATATGAGAGAGTTCACCCATTCTGTCTCTCCTATCTCCTCTCATTATATTCCTCTCTCACCTCATAATATCACCTTTTAAGTATTAACCCTCCCTATTAAATTAGACCTGTGCCCCCTATCTATGTATACCTGTAAACATATATACATACATTCATATATATATATATATATATATATATATATATATATATATATATATATTCATATGCCCATATACCCTTCTTCAATTATTTTCATACTGAGAAAAATTTCATCAGTTACAGTTTTCATATTTCCCTGTAGGAATGTAAATAGTTAAACTTTGATAAGTTCATAATGATTTCTTTTCCCTGTTAACCTTCTCAAGCATCTCTTGTTTCTTGTATATGAATGTCAAATTTTCTATTCAACTCTTTTTTTTCCTCAAGAATGCTTGAAAGTCCTCTATACCACTGAATGACCATATTTTCCCATGAAGCATGATACTCAGTTTTGCTGGGTAAGTGATTTTTGGTTTTAATCCCAGCTCCTTTGCCCTCTGGAATATCATATTCCATGCCCTTTGATCCCTCATTGTAGAAGCTGCCAGTTCCTGTACTATCCTGATTGTGTTTCCACAATATTGAAATGGTTTCTTCCTGGATGCTTGTAATATTTTCTCCTTGATCTGGGAATTCTGGAACCTGGCTATGATATTTCTAGGAGTTTTCTTTTTGGGATCTTTTTCAGGAGGTGATAGGTGGATTCTTTCAACCTCTATTTTGCCCTCTGGTTCTAAAATATCAGGGCAGTTTTCCTTGAGAATTTCTTGAAGGGTGATTTCTAGATTCTTTCTTTGATCATGGTTTTCAGGTAGTCCAATAATTTTTAGATTGTCTCTCCTGGATCTATTTTCCAGGTCAGTGGTTTTTCCCATGAGATATTCCACAATGCTTTCTATTCTTTCATTTGTTTGGATCTCCTTAATAGCATCTTGATTTCTCATAAAGTCACTAGCTTCCATTTGATCCAATCTAAATCTGAAGGAATGATTCTCCTTAGTGAGCCTTTGAGATTCTTTTTCCATCTGGCAAACTTGGCTTTTTAAGGCATTCTTCTCCTCATCGCCTTTTTGAGCCTCTTTTGCCAATTGACTTAGCCTATTTTTAAGGTGTTATTTTCCTCATTCAGGTTGTTGCCTCTTATTTCATACTTTTTTGCATTTTTTTCATTTCTCTTCCCAATTTCCCCCCCACTTCTCTTATCTGCTTCTTAAGGTCCTCTATGGCCTGTAGCCAGCTGGTATTTTCAATTGGGGCTTTTGGTGCAGGATTTCTGACCTCACAGTCCTCCTCCTGTTCCATGCTTTAATCCTCTTTGCCCCCAAAATAGGAACCTAATGTTGAATTTTTCTGTTTATTTTGTCTCCTTTGCCTAGGCATGTTGCCACTCAATTACTTGACTTTTGGGCTTGTTGCCACAGTAGGACTCTGCCACCAGCCAGGGGAGCTTCTGTCCTAAACACTGGGGTTTTCTCAACTTCCAGATCTATTAGTTGGGTGGCCTCTCTGAAGCCTCTATACCCTCTAGCAAGCTGGTCACACACCCCAAGACCTCTACCCCAGACAGCAATCCAGATCCAAGAAGGGTAAAGCAAGAGTGATTATCCCCCAGACTGATCACCAGATCCCCCGGCCATTCTCAGGCCAGGAGCTGAAGCTGCAACGTGGCAATGTGGCACATGCCACACTGGTTCCTTAGCGGGTTCTTGCCCCCAGGGGAAGAAGCTGATGCCCTCTCCCAAGCAGTCCCAAACTCCATAGGGCACTGACCTCTCACTTTATCCTAGGCATCTATGTGTTGATAATTCTGGAAATGCCACAGCTGCTGGTGTTCTAGGGTTCCTCTAGCAGGTTGCTGGTCTGGCTGCCCTGTGGCTAAAACCTCTGACTCACCCAGGCCTGGGCTTGGCTCCCAGAGCACTGTGCTGGCCACTCCCTGCTGGGCTGCTGGGCTGTCCTTAGTGGGAGGTTAGCTTCTCTGTGTCATTTTGTAGGTTCTGGAGCTCCAGAAGTCATTCAGAGTCCCCCTTTTACATAATTTTGAAGTGGAGTGGGGCTGAGCACCTTGGAAGTGCTATTTCTAATCCGTCATCTTGAATCCCATCTCCTCAGCATTTCTTTACAGCATAGAAACATTGTATTACATCCATATAGCACAACTTGTTTATCTGTTTACAAATCAGTGGACATCTACTTTCCAATTCTTTGCTAATACGAAAAGTGTTGCCGTAAATCTTTTGGGGTATGTGGATCCCTTTTTCTTTTCTTTTTTTCAGTAACTTTATTGGGTTTTATACCTAATGTAGTAGTATCTGTCTTCCAGAATAGTTTTAAAAATTCATAGCTCCACTAACAATACAATAGGGTGTCTATCTTTTTCCAGTTCCTCTAACATTGACTATTCCCTTCTTTTGTCACCTTTTCCAGTTTGATAGCTGTGAAGTGAAACCTCAGAGTTGTTTTCATTTGCATTTCTCTCATTCTTAATGCTTTGGACCACCATTCATGTTGTTGTAGTTAGTTTGCTTAGTTTCTTCATATCTTTTGATCATTTAATTTGGGGGAAATAGCCTTTGGCAATATATATTTCAGTTTGTCTGTGTACCTTGAATGTCAACCCCTACTGGAGAAATATGACACAAAGAATTTTTTCCCCAGTTGATCATTGTCTTTCATGTCCAGGATGGATTAATTTTGTTGGTACAAAACCTTTTCAATTTTGTTTGGTTGAAAATTCAATCACTATAGTTTTGAAAGATATATGGTTTGTTTCTCTTTCAATTCTTTTTTTAATGGTATCATATTTGATAATTTAGTAGCACCTGTTTTGAATTTACTGTATAATGTTGTAGAATATTGTAAAATACTTAGCTCCATTATTTCTGATTTTCCATTGCAAATCTTTCTCATTGATCTGATTTTTAAAAAAAACTTTACCAAATGGTTTTGATGATTGCTTCTTTGTAATACAGTTTGAGGTTTGAAAGTCCTCCTCTCCCTAAATTCCTCTTTTTTCATCATTAGTCTTGATATTCTAGATATTTTGTTGCCTCAGATGAACCATATTATTTTACCTAGCTCTATTCCTTTTGTGGTTTGATTGCTAATCAAATCTGTAAGTTAAGTATGGTAATATTATCATTCTTTTAATATTGACATGATCTAATCATAAGCACTGATTATTCCTCCAACTTTTAAAATTATTTATTTCTTTAATGAACATTTTGCAATTGAATCTATACAAATATTGCACATACTTAGATAGAATAATTGTCTTTACCTTTTATGAATTTTGTAGATATTATGAACAGAATTTCCTATTCTATCAGTCTCTTGAATTTTGTTATTGTTATACAAGTACACTGTTGATTTTTGTGAGTTTATATTTTTAGCCTATATCTTGTTGAGGTCATTAATTCTAAGTTTCTTTACTAGTTCGCTAAGATTTTTCTAAGTAAACTATTTGGTTATCAGCAAATAAGGAAAATGTTTTCCTCCTTTTTGCCTATCTTTCATTTTCTGTTTCTTTTGTTTTAGTGCCATTGCTAGCAATTCTAGAGCTATATTATGTCATTGTTGCATGAGGTCCTGCTGGATTTGTAGAAGAATTGTATCAAACTTTCAAAGAGAAATTATCACCTCTACTAAAAGTATGATTCTTTAAAATTGTGAAGAAGCATAGTAAAAAAAAGAGCAAATCTTAACCTAGTGGTCTTCTTTTGAATAAATAATGATGTGAATGTGCTATGGTTTAAAAATTTGTACCACATTTTGCATTTCACTAATGTAGTTATGATATGATTGATATGACTGTGGGATAAATAACATCTGGATGAAAAGAGGAAAAATGCAGATTGTTATACAGATGTTTGGTAAAATTAGGCAAAACATCTGTACAAAGATTATTTTTTAATCTTCTTATTTTTCTACTTCTCAAGTAGTTATAGTCTATTAATCATGTTATAAGAAGCCATGGGTTATTTAAGGTTCACTTACCCTCGAAAAGATCCATGATTTCTTACATGTGACTTTCTTCTCCAATAACTTGGATCACAGTGCCTAAAGCGTTTTTACAATTGAAGAATATATCAATACATTATCAGGTAAGTTTATTCTTGAATAGCAGATATACACTTTATCAGGGAGTCAGCCCTCAAAGCCTTTCTAGCTTGTTAGTAAGTTCCAGAGCTTGTTCTTCAAAAGCATAATCTTAAAAAGCCCCTGGTCACCTTCATTATTCAGTGAGACACTGGGGACCTAGTTGAAATATGTGAAATGCCTCTTGAAAAATTAAGTTGACTTTTGGACAGCTTAGGACATCAGTGTATTTGACACGTTGATGTCAGAGGACACTTTGGGGCTTGCCATCCAATTTACTGTGGTACCTTGAGATTATTTGGCATTTTCATTTTACTATAAAGCTGGTTTCTCTTGTATTTTGTCTACTCCACGCCTATATAATAGAACACTGAGCAGTCTTGCTCAACCAGGTAAACAAGACCACAATTGCAAGAGAGTGTTTTCAGTTTTAGAAGAGGTGGAAAAGCTTTAAACAACAATGAGATGGCTAAACCTCTTTCCACTTACTGTTTTCTTGACTTCATGCTCTCAGTATACCAAAAGAACTTCAAGGGACTGTGACCATCCATCAATAACTTACCTTCAGGTTTACCTGAGGAATTTAATATAATATTTCTATGAAAATAGATAGAAATGATGGTTAAATGTTATATCAATATCATTGCTTGGTTCTGAGAACTGGTATGGGGCTTGGGGGGGAGGGCAGGTAACATATCAAATTCATGAAGGAAATTTGTTTTTGGACTCAAAATAGTAGTATGTTTTGAAGATAGACCAATCATAAAATGATGATCTGTAGTTGGGATGTTTACTATTGGTTGGTAGTGTTCACCTTACCTCAGGTATAGGTATTTCTGGCCATGATTTAAACTTCCTTTGGGAAGTAGAGATCAAGTTCTTAGGATGTCAAGAGAGGCCATCAAGTTCAAAATATGTAGTTGGAATTTTTAGAAGGGGACCAAGTGATGTTTTGGGATTACTTTTACCCTTTTGTAACACTTGTAAATTGGGGAACCAGAATTCTGCACCCTTTTTCATCTCACAGAGATGTTATAAGGACTCATTAACTCTGCAAAGTGCTTTGAACACATGTACAAAGTACTTTTTGTTATCTCATTATATTTGATATCTTGCCAATCTTTTGAAAAATGAAAGTCATGAATATTAAAATCCGTCTTGCATATTTTATGTTATTTTTGTCATGATGAAAGAACATTAAACTGTTGAAGATTTGTGCTTTTCCAAAGGTTATCTGAACTTTTTAGGTTCCCTCTCAGTGAACATCCTTTAACCTCCCCAGAGATATGATTGGTGAAGGTATCAGGATGTAACATTAGCTATCTTCACTTTGGAGAAAGAGGCAGGGATTCTATCTCCTTAAATTCTTTTTTTTCAGGCATTCATGAGGATTTGGCTTTATACAACTGACTGGTAGAAATTTGGATGGATTCTTTTTAAATGCCACAATTAATTGTACTTGAACTTATCCTTATCAGTTAAATATGCTTTCCATATCCTACTTCTAAAGTTTCATATATTTATTAAAAGCCCCAAGAATATGTGTAATGATCCCTAAAGTGACAGAAATATCTCATACTTTCTAGCATTACAGTTTTTGAATTCCAAATATCAAAGAAAAGGTCATCTTGGTCCACCTACCCAGCTAACTAGTTGAGTCATTGGGGGAGGGAGAGAAGCCTAGTTCACTTACTATGTAATTGGGCAATTCCTTGACCTGACCAGTGAATTCAATTAAAATGGTTAAATTATTGCTATAGAAATAACCATAGAACTGTGGACCTGCAAGGAACTCCCAATTATCACTTAGTCCATCTCTTTTACCTTTAGGCCTGGCAACAGTGGAGTCTTTGCTGATGGATATAGTCTACTTTTAAAATACTTGGCAAAAACTGATTCTGTTTCTTAAAGTTGTTGACATGGATGCTTTTCTTTTCTTTTCTTTTTTTTTTGACATTTTGCCTAGTGGAAAAGTAGACCCCATGATCCTATTCTTTTTACACTTTTATCTATCTTGACTGTTCTTTTCCTCATGGCACCATTTCACAATTAATATTTGTTTGTGTATAAAGGTACTATGTGATAGTATTATAGATGGAGGTAATGTTGCACAGTGGATAAACTATTACATTTGGCAGTAGAAAAACCTGTTTTCCAGTTCTGCCTCTGATTCTTTTTATCTTTTTGTCCCTAGACAAATCACTTGGGGGAAGGGAAAGGGACAAACTTGTATTAAACTCCTACTAAGTGCTATGCACTAAGCTAAACTCTATGCAAATATTGTCTCATTCACTTCTCACAGGGGCCCTGAGAGGCACCTGCTGTTATTATCTCCTTTTTATAGTTGAGGAAATTGAGATCTAAAAAAAATTTGCTGACTTGCCCAAAATCACATAGCTATTTAGTATCTGAATTCTTATTTATATTCAAGTCCTTCTAACTCCAGACCTAGTACTGTATCCACTAAGCATCTTAGATGCCTCAGTTTCCTCATGTGAAAAGTGAAGATAATAATAACAGTAGCATTGACCTCACAGGGTTCTTGTGAAAATCAAATGAGGTTGTGTAAAGTGATTTGCACACCTTAAACATCTAAATAAATTTCAAGTGACCCCCATGTAATTATTATATACAAATGGCATTTAATTGTATGTGGGATAGAGATCTGGCCTTAGAGCCAAGAAGACCTTGGATAAGGTCCTGACTCTGAAACCCATTAGTTTTGTGACCTTGGGTAAGTCCCCTAGCCTTTCAGGTCTGTATTTCAGAAAAAAGGTGACAGCCTTCATTGGTAGAGGGATTTCATTCATTTGGGATTTCCCTGTATCAATGAAACCAAAGGTCTAGTCCCTCCTCCTTCCCCATTATTCAGTATGGTTTTGGTTTTTTGCATATTTCCTCTTTTTGTCTGTAGATCATCAATGTTGTCACAGACTGTGTACAGATCACCTGAATAAAATATTCCTTTGGCATTTGAATTTTGTTTCAAGCGCTTTTAAAAGTCACAATCACCAGACTGAATCATGCAGCATTCCACATCATATAGTAAAGTAAAGGAAAAGGCTCTAGTGATTTTGTTTGTTATCACTAAGCCACCGGGCATAGTAGCAGAGAAAAATGAGAGTGAATGCCAGAAATGACCCTGGAAGCTTCCACGTGCAGAATGGAAAGGAGAATCCTGGGAATGTGTACCCCCTCTGGCTCATCTCTGAGAGGCCACAATTATGTAGTTCATGCTCCCTCAGAGTCTGGTCATAGGTCATGCCCAAAAGGAAAGAGGAGCAGAGGCAAACTCTGTCTCAAATTCATCTTGAGTTGTGTAACTAACTTAACTAGGCTCGCTCCTCTTTCCCAGGAGGGGCAAGGCAGTGACAGGTGATGCCCCAGAGCAGGCATAGGCACACAACGTTTTTTTTGTTCCATTATTTTTCTTTGAATTCACACAGATTTAAAGTACAAACTTCTAGAACAGAAGGTGCCTCTTTTTAACTGTAGTTTCCTAACTACACACATACACACACACACACACACACATACACACACACACTCACATGTATAGTCTGTTTTTTTTTTCTTTTTAAAAAAGATGGCACTTTAAACACCTTTATTTTTTAATGACATCTCAGCCAATTTCTGTATTTTGGATGGAATGATTTTTATCATTGTATAATGTCAAGAATGAGAACTAGGGGAAAAGGCATTAAGTGAATGCACACACCTATGTGAATCTGAATAGTTGTAAACTCTCTTCAGCCTTTCTTCCTCTGTACTTATTTGGTTCTGGTTTTCAAATTCTTCACTAGCTACTGCGATTTATGTGCAACATCACTTTAGCTTAGAGAAAGAAAGCTTTTGTAACAATAAATTTTTAGTGACATAATTCATCTGCGTGTGTTGGGCTAAATTGCTTTCCCTTTGTGAAGCTGTTTAGGGAGATTCTTTTGGAATGGTTGGAGGTTGTTTGGCACCTTTCATAAATGTGATAGCTGTCACTTTTCCTCCCGTGGCATTGCTTTGCTATAAAAGAAAACAAGAAAGCTTACATAACACTATTCCTTTTTGAAAGAAAGCGAGCAGCTTCCCCATTCTCAACTCTCCTCCTCTTCCCCCCCCCCCACCTACCCCTGTGCTTTTTTATTTTTCTGTTGTCATGATCGTTTTTCTTCACTGAGCTGCACAAGCTTACCTCTTGACGCCAAGCACAATTTATATTGCCAAGACAGATACTATAAAATGAAGCTAAACATGGCAGACATCGAAATAATTGTATGTTTGCAAATGATTACTTGTCATAATATGGTTCTCTATATCATAGGGTGTGTGTGTGTGTGTGTGTGTGTGTGTGTGTGTGTGTGTGTGTGTTTAATTTGAAGGAACCCATAGCTAGGATGGTAGATGAGACTGCTCTTTGCCTTTGTTGGGTAAAATTTTCTCATATGTTTGGGTCAGAGAAATGAGTCACACATTTGAATTCCATATGGTTTGGTTAGCTCTTTGTTGTCTAGAATAATACACTATAAATAATGTTCATATAGATAATGACAAACTTGACTTTGAAAAAGTCCTAATAACATGAAGTTAGAATCATTCAGGTGAAATCTGAACAACTTTTCTAAACACTTTTTAAAGGTTAATGATATCATATTAACTTGTTGCCAAAAGTATATTTTGGGCCATGTCTCTGTAAATTTCAATGTATTCAAAATCCTTTTAAAAGAAGAAAGAGACTGGAAGGGGACTTTGAAAACTTTCTGCCTTCAGGAGAAGCCATTTACTTGCTTTTGATTCCAAGGTCATCTACTGCATCCTGGGCCATTGTCATTCATCTTGACTTTTGTCTTGCTATTGGACTTCCAATGAGTCTGGAAGAGTGAGAGTGATGACCTTGTGCAGCTCTGTCTCCCTTTATTCCAATCCACATGCAAGTCAGGACAGCACCTCATGATATCATTGCTCCCCTTCTGAAATGAAGGATGAATAATAAAAAATTTCCTATCTTAATTGCTAAGAAAGACTCAAACTCTCATATGTTAGACGTATCCTTCATTATGCCTGTATCTCCAAACATACAAGATAAGTGGTTTTGAGAATTATACCAAATACCAATGCTTGGTCAAACTTCCCACCCTGAGCCATTCATTCATCTTCTGAGGGGTGGGACTTATATAACAGAAGCTATATTGTCACTTCACATAATTTTGTTCACAAACTATGTGTGTGAACTCATGATAGTTCTTTTTTTTTTTTTTTGCTGTTGCTAACTGAACAGTCAGTTCAGTTCATTAAACATTTATTAGTCACATGCTATATATTCCCAGGAGTGGGAATGTAAATATGAAAAAGAATGACTGGCCTTACCCTCAAGGAGTTTATAATCTAATGGATTATAGGGTAATATCATGTTCCCAAGCAGAACTGATGAAGGAAAATGAAAAATTAGCTAGAAAATTAAGCCCTTTTTAAAGGAACACTTTGGGAGGGGTTTAGTGCTCTTCCCTCTGTTCCTCCAATCACAGGGGAGAAGAGCGGTAGGGAATGAAGAAGCTGATTTATTCAGCATGACGTTGAGGTTTCCATTGATAAAATATCCTGGGTAGGGCATAGTGTTGCAGAGTCCAAATCAAGCAGAGCTGCTAATGGGAAATGGAGAGTTTATGTTCTCCTTTCTATGTCACCATAAACATCTTTCCATACTTACTCATGTTATTTATTCATTAGCATGACCATTGCTGTTCCATAATTCCTCTATGTGATGTGTAAGTTTATCTGTCAGCATGTTTTTGATTAGGTCAGTGTTCTGGGTTATAGATTGCATCAACAGAAAACCACAGCTTCATGAAACTTATGGAGAAAATAGGTTTATTAAAAGAAGAATGAACATGTATATGGAACTCAAAGACAGAGCAAGGAGTTCACTATCCAACAACATATTTGCATTTTTATAAGAGCAGGACAAAGAAAGGAGGAGATATCAGGAAATAGTATAACATGATAGGGGGAAAGGTGCAGTAGAGGTTGGGAAAAGGATAAAGCCCTTCCTGAAGGAGAATAGTAAGGCAATGGCAAAAGCTGCATTCTTTTCTCTTGGGAAGTGCTAGGCTAGAAAGATGGGAGAGTCCAGCTGCCCAAGTCGAATGCAGACTGTCTAGCATTTGTCTTGATTCCCAAGAAACACAGGGAATCCATCTTGGGAAGCAACCAACACTTTATGTCACCTCTGGTGGGGGTTGTTGTCCTTGACACATTCAGGACATTCTGCATGCTCTGGTTCCAATGTTTCTGGAAAATATGGCAACTCAAAAAAACAAGTTCAGGGGACCCCTTAATAGTTCTTAACAATTGCAAGCTCCTAATGAGCTTTGTACACACCTTTGCTTTCTAAAGATATAATTATCTGTGGCATAACTAATAGTTGGCCTCAAAGTCAGAAAGAACTAATCTTAGACTAGTTTTGCCTCTGGTACATGCAAGTTATCTACCCATGGGCAAAGAAACCTAGAGTTGCTCTAGGTCAGAGGTATCAGACTCCCTGCAGGGGAATTCCTTAGTCTGCCCAACTTCATTAAAATGCAATTGGGAAATGTTTAACAAATTTTTAAAAAATATGCAGCACACCATAGATAACATTAAATTGCATTATTTTTAAGTCATTCTGTGTCTGGCAGGGCTTCCTTCCTCTTTGTGTTTGACATCATTGTTCTCAGCACTCTGAATATAAGATGTAGATCTGACTGACGAAGGACATTCCTTACACCAGTGAAATCATAGGTTTGGACCCTTTCCCTTTGGAAATGCATATTTCCATATTTGATAAATGTTTAGTAATGAATGGCTCTCTCTACATAATCATGGTTGTTTCAAGGGATGACAGAAAAAAAAGTGTGCCAAATATCTTCTTTAATACTTCAAAAATGTGTGATACAAATTTGTTAGCAGTATGGGAGTATGGTTGGGAAAAAGTTGAAAATGAAGGCAGGGGAAATAATTGGGTCTTATTACAATAGTTGAGGTGAAAACTTTTGAGGTCCTGAATTAAGCTGGTATCATATCTGAGTTTAGAGAAGGAAACAGACATAAAAGTTGTTGTAGAGGTATAATCAGCAAGACAATGGAAAACAAACAGAAAAGTGAGTGTGGAATTAGATGTTAATGGAAGACGAAATATAAATGCATGCATATAAATATTTGTATACATGTGTGTCAATGTTGAAAAAATAAGTAGTTTCATTGAATCTCGACAGCCATGGATTATGGTCCACCTACAATATATCAGGGAGGTTTTGAAGAAAGTATAGTCCTGGAGATGTTTCTTGAATGGTGTTAACAGGATATTTCTGTATTCAGTGAGTAGGTATTGCATGCCTACTATATATTTAGCATTGGACTATGAGATATATGGTATAGCTAAGGCAATATTCAGAACAACGACATTGACTATGAATATGTGGCATAATTCTGAATCTCAAAATATAACAGACTCCCCATATAGAAGACAGAAGTAAACATTTATTCAGACACTGGAAAGCCAAATCCCAATACCAGAAACCCAGATTCATCATAACACCGAAGAAGTTAACACACTTTATCACTGCAGGAAGCAGCACCATCACTTCTGTTCAGGCCTTCCCACAAACCATAACTCACAATCCTAGCTGTCCACTTGCCTGTGTCTTCTCTTCCCCTCCATACTAACTGCTTCAACTCCCAAATTCTTCTCAGCTCTGCTCCACCTTTCATGCTCCACCTGTTCAGCAAACTCCTTGTGCCACAGGCTCCATTTATATTCAGCCTATTAAGGGGCAGGGAAGATCTTCAAATTACCATTACAGTTACAGATACCAACAAGACCCTTCCATATAGGAGTTTATTATTTAGTTGTGCCATTTTTATAACCCATTCCAGATATATCTATCTGCCTTGAGATGATAGATAGATAGATAGATAGATAGATAGATAGATAGATAGAAAGATAGATATGCATGCATACGATTACTTATATAATAACAACTATCCCCCAACTCCCTGAAATCCAACTTTTGGTAACAGTTGTCTTTTGGTTGCCTTAATTCCTTTTCATTCAGAGTGAAAGATGTTACTATCTTAATACATACTTTCACAAATCTGCTCATGAAAAATTATCCTTTCTTTATTTCATCCTCAAAAATTTATACACAGTTATTTAATTCATGGAAATTTTAAGAATTTTGGAGCTCAAATCATAATAATGTATTTCTTTTTTGTCTTTTTTTAAATTAAATGTATGGTTACATGCTAATACACAGCCTGTTTATTCTATACAGCAGCTCTATTAAAATGGCTCTGCTCAATTTCCTCACACTTATACTGGTTTGCTTCCTGTAATTCTGTTCTTCCTAGTATTACTGTCACTACTTGTTTTCTGACATCAATGAGAAAGGAACTCTTTGGAATATCAAAATGAATTGTCAAAGACAGAGCCGCTGATACCAAAGAGGACCTACCACTACTAGCTGCCTAGCAACAATGAAGAAAAAATTTATTACATAATAGCATTTTGCAGGTTGAAACACTACACTACTCTTCAAGGTTCATCTCACATGTAATTTCTTCTCATAAACATTTCACAAGTCTCACCGACTGGCTATGACTGTTTTCTCCTCTAAAACCACTATAATAGCATGTTGTTGTTTCTTCCTAATAACATATTCATTGTGTATTTGTCCTATCTCCAATTTTAGATTTTAATCCCCTTGAAGGCAGGTACCATATCCATTGCAACACTTAGCAGCATTCCTTTCACATAAGAACCACTTGATAAATAGTGAAGAAAGCTGTGGACCTTGCCCAAAAATACCTTACAATTTAGGTAGGCAGGAGGTAGAACTCATGTAAATATAATAATGGTAGGAAATAGCATGTAGTCAGTTATCGAGAGGATAGCAATACATTATTGGAGTTGGAATAATACTGACAATTATATGGGATTTAAAAGTTTTTAAAATATTTACTTTATCTCACTTGAATCTCCAGTTTACCCTGTTGTAATGCCAATGTAATATTCACAGCACCGATAATGATTATAACTATGCTGGCACAGTTCTGAATTGCAAAATATAACAGACTCTCCATATAAAAGACTGAAGCAAAACATTTATTCAGACATCAGAAAGCCAGATCCCAACACCAGGAAACCAGATACCTTATAACAACAAAGAAGTTACTAAACCATAGCACAGAAGGGAGCCACACCATCATTTAGCCTTCCTGCAGACAAAAACAAGCCTAGCTGTCTCCTTGACTATGTCTTCTCTCCGCTCTCTGTCTAACTGATCTAACTTCAGGCTTCCTGTGGGTTCTGCTCCACCCTTCTGCAAACTCCTTCTACCATAGGCTTCATGTGATTACATTTAACCTATTAGGGGCATGGAAGATCTTCAAAGCAGGAAAGGTCTTAAAATTCCATTAGGCCTATTAAGGGGGAGGGAAGATCTTCAAGTCCGCATTATCATTACACCTGTGCAACAAGTATTTATTGGTTCAGTATTCCCATGCTGCAGAAGAGGAAACACACTCTAAAGGCTAAATGACTTTTCTAAAGTTCCATAGGTAGTAAGTATTAAACAAAGGATTTTAATACAAATCTTCTTGATTCAATACAGCGCTCTTGTATACACTCCTTTCTCATGATGCATGGAGAAGAAAGGACTTGAATAGAGTCACTGAGTAAGGATAAGGTTTGTATAACAAGAAAGGTGCTATGATTAGTCTATATGAGACCCTGTTTTTTAAAGTAAAACTCCTTTTCTATTTATATTAACTTTCTAAAATATCGTCTTCTTTATTTATCTAATAGGAAGACCACTATCATTTGGTTAACTATCCAGGCAAGTGAATTTAAGGCTCTCAGAGGGTAATACCTGATATAGCCACTAGGCGGTAGTCTACACAGGCCTTTTCTCGATGTCTGCCACACATTTGCCCTCATTTCATTTCCTCTTTCAGCAGGATCCAGAGTTGAATAAAGCTTGGTAGCTATCCCTACCCCTAGCTTCCATACCGCTAATTTAGAAATAGTTATTTTTAATTTCTTACTGACTTTTTTTCAGAATTTATTTATTTCTTTTTAGTTTTTAACATTCATCTCCACAAGATTTTGAGTTCCAAATTTTTTCCCCATCTCTCCCCTACTCTCCACCCCAAGATGAGAAACATAGATTACTTCTTCCCTAAGACTACATGCTTTTGCTTGCCCCCTATTCTTCCCCTTCCCCTTACTTTCTTGTAGGGCAAGATGGATTTCTATACCCCAGTACCTTATTTCCCAGTTGCATATAACAATAATTTTTAACATTTGTTTTTTAAAAATTGAGTCCCAGGAGTGGCTAAGTGGTGCAGTGAATAGAGCACTGGCCCTAGAGGCAGGAGGACCTGGATTTGGATCTGACCTACACTTTACAGAAAAAAATAGCCATGTGACCTTGGGCAAGTCACTTAATCCCAATTGCCCTCCCAAAAAAAAGGAAAATAAAATTTTGAGTTCCAGACTCTCTCCCTTCTTCCTTCCTCACCCACTCCCACTGGGAAAACAATTCAATATAGGTTATACATGTGTAGTTATGCAAAATATTTCCATATTAGTCATATTGTGAAAGACTAACTACTTTTCTCTCCATCCTATCCCAACCCCCATTTATTGGTTTTCTCCTTTGACCCTGTCCCTTTTCAAAAATATTTGCTTCTGACTACCTCCTCCCCCAATCTATCCGCCCTTCTATCATTCCCCCTTTTTTCTCCCCTCCCCCCCTACTTTCTTGTAGGGTGAGATACCCAGTTGAATTATTCCCTCCTTAAGCCAAATCCATTGAGAATAAGGTTGTCTCATTCCCTTTCACCTCCTTACACTTCCCCTACATTGTAATAGCTTCCTCTTTCCTCTTTTATTTGAGGTAATTTACTGTATTCTATCTCTCCCTTTCTTCTCCCAATATATCCCTCTCTCACCTCTTAATTTTTTTAGATACCATTCCTTCATATTCAGCTCACCCTGTGCCCTCTGTCTATGTGTACACACACACAAACACACACACACACACACACACACACACACACACATACCCACCTACACACATATGCATGTATACATATATAGTCTCTTCAACTATCCTAATACAGAGAAAAATCTCATGAATTATAAATATCGTCTTTCCATGTAGGAATGTGAACAGTTCAACTTTAGTAAGTTCCTTATGATTTCTCTTTCCTGTTTACCTTTTCTTGCTTCTCTTGCTTCTTGTACTTGAAAGCTGAATTTTCTGTTCAGCTCTGTTTTTGTTTTGTTTTTTTTATCAAGAATGCTTGAAAGTCTCCTATTTCTTTGAATAGTCATATTTTTCCCTGAAGTATTATAGTCAGTTTTGCTGGGTAGGTGATTCTTGGTTTTAATCCTAGCTCCTTTGACCTCCAGACTATCATATTCTAAGCCCTTCGAATCCCTTAATGTAGAAGCTGCTATGTCTTATGTTATCCTGATTGTGTTTCTACAACACTCAAATTATTCCTTCCTGACTGCTTATAATATTTTCTCCTTGACCTGGGAACTCTGGAATTTGACTATAATATTCTTAGGATTTTTCTTTTGGGGATCTTTTTAAAGAAGTGATCTGTGAATTATTTCTATTTCTGTTTTGCCTTCTGGATTTAGAATATCAGGGCAGTTTTCCTTGATAATTTCTTGAAAGATGATGTCTAGGCTCTTTTTTTGATCATGGCTTTCAGGTAGTCGAGTAATTTTTAAATTATCTATGCTGCATCAATTTTCCAGGTCAATTGTTTTTCCAGTGAGATAGTTCATGTTTTCTTCTACTTTTTCATTTTAAAATCTGTTTTATAATATTGTGATTTCTTCTGTTTGTTTCAAACTAATTTTGAAGGAATTATTTTCCTCATTGAACTTTTGAAGTTACTTTTCCATCTGACCAATTCAACTTTTTAAGACATCCTTCTCCTCATTGGTTTTTTGAACCTCTTTTGCCATTTGAGTTAGTTTATTTTTTAAAGTTTTGTTTTCTTCAGTATTTTTAGGGGGTCTCCAAGCTATTGACTCATTTTTCATGATTTTCTTTCATCACTCTCATTTCTCTTCCCAATTTTTCCTCTACTTCTCTTACTTGATTTTCATAATCTTTCTTGAGCTCCTCCATGGCCTGCGACTAGTTCATATTTTTCTTGGAGTTTTTTGATACAGGAATTGTGACTTTGTTATGTTCTTCTGGTTGTCTTCTATGTTTTCATCTTCTTTGTTCCCAAGGAACAATTCTGCACTCTGATTTTTCTTCCTCTGTTTGCCCATCTTGCCAGCCATATACTTGAGTTTTGAGCCCTTGGCCATGGTAGAACTCTGCTTCCAGAGTGGAGAGTTCTGTGTCCCAGATTTCTGGGGTTTTACACAGCTGTTGTCAGTACTTTTTCCAGGCACCTGCCTCAGAACTGTGAGGAAGACTGCCTCTCCACAGCCTCAAAAAGCTCTGCCTCACCAGTGCTCGTCACCCCAGGACCACCAACCAAGACTTCTACCCCAATCCAAACAGGGCAGAGCAAAAGGATCCTGCCTCAGTGCCAGCAGAAAGATTCCTGTAATAGCCCTCTGGTCAGCCTCTTGGTCCCCCCACTATCTGTGGGCCTGGAGCCCTGGAAGCAACTGCTGCCACTACCACCATTGCTGCTGTTTATGGGTTGAGAAGTCTGTAAACTGCCACAGCTGCCAGTGATTCAGTCCCCTGAGGTCTGCTCTAGCCTGGTCTGTGCTGCCTGTCTGTGCTGGCACAGCCCATGCTGCAATGTGCTCCACTCCTAGCCCAGTATGATAGATCAGCCTGCCAGCCTGTCCTCACCTGGGGACGTTTCACTCTGTCTTTTTGTGGGTTCTGTAGCCCTAAAATTTGTTTATAGTCATTTTTACAGGCAGCTCAACTAAGTTCCTGCTTTTACTCTGCCATCTTGACTGCACCCCCTATTTATATTAATTTTAACTGTTTGAATCAGAAGACATTTAAAATATTTATTTTGGTAATTAGGCTTCTTATTTCAGTTGGCATATTAGTGAAAATAAACAAACCTCATTTAGTGATCTGAAGACATTTTTCACTAGGCTCTGATTTCTGAGAGGTTAGATGCATTTTGTTTTTGTATATGTTTCTGTATGTATGTTTGAATTAACTCATCCAGTTCAGAATAAAGATAAAATTATTTCACATTGGTGATTTTGATATGCAAATTTAAAGTTAGGTCTGTAAGGTAGATATGTTGTGGGTTTTTTCTCCAGTAATGTGAATGGATTTGTACCTTTAATCATATGATTTCATATAATTTGGGGCTATTCATTTAAAGATATAGCCTGAATTATACATTTTAATCACTTGAAAAAAACACAACTTTGGTAATAGTTGACTTCAATTTCTATTTCTTATCTATAGTAATACTCACTGGTGTTATTTTAATTATAGATCATTGGCATAAGTTGATAATTAATTCAAGCTTTTGGGATCCTGTTATCCCCAGAAAAACAATCCTCTAATTAAATGTCTTTCTGTATAATTCCTTAGACTCTTTGCTTTGAACTCAGATTGGCCTTCCACTGCAGATTAGATCATATCTCAGGAATCTCTCGCAGTTAAAAGGGACTTCAGAAACCATCCATTCCAATCTATACTTAATTGTTTATCATTCTTCAAGAGGACCATGATATCATGGAGGTGATGCCATGACATACAAGTGAAATGTACTTAAGTGAAGGAGGGCTGTGCAAAGTCACCAGCCTCATTTCCTCCTCTGAAGCCTCATGGGTCCAGTAGTAAGCAATAGATCAGGATGACTAGAGATGGCCCCAGATATGGTGGGGACCTTTTTAGAGCTAGGGCCTTTAGCAGGTCTCAGTTTGACTGAGACTATGCCCATTCAATGATTAAGGCTAGGTAGAAAATTGAGGCAAAGAATGGCCTTTTTAAACCAGAAGAAAAAAATCAAACTGGAAGGCCCTCTGGAGGTTTCTGAGCAAAACAGAAATAGTTCTTATTTATATTCACGCTGAGTCAGTCTGGGACTGATTGTTGACCAATCAATGAGAGCCAGAGTGATTTAAGTTTAAGGCATGGTCCTTAAGAAAAAAAAATCTACCCTTTACACCTCAAGATATCTTTCAACCTTTCCACCTTTCCAAAGAGAAAATGAGTAAGGGAGGGAGGAATGGAGAAAGGAAGGAAGGAAGCTAACTAGCTAGTTGTGTTTCTCAATGGGACAGTTCTAGTTGGGTCCCCATTGCAGCAGCTTCTGCTACTCATAAGCAGGGTTACTTGTCCTTTGTTCTCAAAGAGGACTATGACATCAGGGAGGTGATGCCATGACATGCAAATGAATTGGATTTGAGTGAGAGAGGGCTGTGCAAAGTTACCAGCCTCACTTTCTCCTCCAGAACCATCTAGGTCCAATGTCATGATATAGATCAGAAGGACTGGAGATGGGTCTGGATTCAGTAGGAGACCTTGGCCTTTTAAAAATTAAAGATCCCCTTTATCACTTGACCCATCGTTATCTTGCCATTATTTGAAGGGATTTATTTACTCCCCAGTGAAGTGATTCTCACCACCTCCATATCCAATCCATTCCACTTCTAAACAGTGATAACTATGAAAAAAATGTTCATTACATCATGCCTAGATTTCCATCTTTGGAACTTCCAATCATTGCTCTTAAGTTTGTTTTTTTTTTTTTTTCCCCAGGGACTTAACAGGATGTCTAATCACATTCCCATGTGACTGATGTTCAAATATTGAAGCAAAGCTATCATATCCCATTCACCTCCTCTTTAGGCAAAATATCCTAGATCCTCCAAATGATAATCATATTACATGCTATTGAGTACCTTCACTATTTTGGTTACTATTCTCTGTCTGTTCTCTGACTTAACAATCGATATCCTTCCTAAAATGTGGTACTGAGATTGAACATGCTATTATAGCTATCATCTGACCAAAGCTACATCTTTGTAGCTGACTACATCTACCTACACTAGACTTGAACACTATATCTCTCATTAGCTAGCTTCATTAGTTAATGTGTAGCTATATTCATTTGTTGGCTACTATATCATGCTCTATCCCCCTAGCAAGCTGTAGATTTCATTAAATACACAAAACAAAGCACACAACCCCAGATCTCTTGCTTCAGAGCCTTTCATTAAATTCATGGAGATGATTTATTTTCTCCTATTCTTTTCTTTCCCACCTAGTTACTCCTAGGCAATTTTATTCCACATACCCTGTACTAATCATTCCACTACCACTTAGGAACATTTATTTTTTATCTTATAACCTTGGTTTGTAATGGCCTGCTTTTATATATCCATCTAGCATTTTCCTCCTAACATTCACACAGCCACTGGGATCTTATTTTCATTGATCCTTGTCCAACTAGTGATAGTTAAAAGTACAGGACCTATTATTTCATTGATTTAGGGAACTCCCAAATGAGGAAAGCTCCTTCTGTATCCATAAAGGTCATTAGCCCCTCTAAAGTTTATTATCTAAGGGAATTGCTTAGATCTGTGGGGTCAAACTCAGATAGAAGCAGGTACCACTAAAGTCTCCCATATTGATTTAGAAAACTGTTTATTAATATTTTCTGTTTTATTATATTTTATTTATTTTGTTAAATATTAGCCAATTAAAGACATGTGAACTGATGCAAAATGAAGTAAGGAAAACTAGGAGAATAATTTATTCAGTAACAGAAACATTGTAAAAATAGTCAATTGTGAAAGACATAGTAACTCTGATCAACCATAAGGACCCACCTCAATTCCAAAGGACTCATGATGAAAAGTGTTATCTGATGTGCTCATACTGAAGCGTATGTAAATATATGTGTGTGTATATATGTATATGTATGTGTATAAGTATGTATATATGTATATGCCTATACATATATATACACACATACATACTCATATATACATACCTATACATCTTGGTATCTTTTCTCTGACTTTTTTTTGTTGGTAACATGGCTAATATAGAAATTTGTTTTGCATGACTTCAGATTTGTAATAGGTTTTGTATTTCTTGCTATCTCAGGGGATGGTAGAAGAAGTGGAAGTAAGGAATTTGGAACTGAAAAAAAATTAAGTTGATCAAAAAAATATTACCCAATTACATTTTAATCTGGTTCCAGTGGAATGTTATAGACTGAATGTGGGTTGTGAGTTGTTTCTTTGAAACCTCAAATTTATGTCACTGAGATGTTAATTGACTTACCTTGGGTCATCTACCCATTACATGTTAGAGGCAGGGCTTGAATCTAGGTCTTTCTTGTGCCCAAGCAGGTGTACTATACACAAACTCGTGCTGCCTCTCTAGCCTGAACTCCTTGTCAAACTAATGAGTAGAATATTGAAGAATTCCCTCTAAGCATCCTATTCTATAACTCTTCTTTATTATACCACCCCCTTTTAATGTAATTCTTCTTGTTTATACTTGATATTAAAAATCTCCATAAATAAATTTATGTCTTTTCTTTTCACACACTGACTTTGTCTTTAACCTCACTGAGGTATTGTTGTCTGGATTTCTGACATCCTAGAAGTAAGTATATTACTTTTATTTTTTTCCAAATGCTTTATTAACTTCTGGTTTACATCATTCATTGAAGCCAGATTTTGAGTTACAATTTTCCCCCATTTTTCCCCTACCCACCACCCCAGAATAACAGTCATACAGGATATCCCCTCATCCAATCTGCTCTCTCCCATCTCTTCTCCCATACTCCCATCGACTTTTCCAATACGGCGAGGTGAATCCCCTCGCCCCATTGCCTTCACGTCTTTTCTCCCAATTATATGCAAAATAGTATTAATCATAGTATTTATATATTTTTTAAAAAATGAGTTTAAAAGGAAGATAAGCAACTCAGTATATGCTGTAATGTGTAGCTATGAAAAACATTAGATAGTAGATATATTGTAAAAGACTAACTTTATTTCCCTCCCTCCCATCCCACCTTCCACCTGATCTACTTCCCTCCATGATCCTGTCCCTTTTCAAAAGTGGGTGCTTCCAACATCCCTCCCCCACCAGCCCACTCTACCCTCCACCACCTTCCCCCATCCCCCTCCCCCCCACACTCCTGTAGGGTTGAAAACCCTATTTGGTATGGATGTCATTCTCTCCCTGGTCCAAATTCAATGAGAATAAGGTTTTGCCTTTTTGCCTTCCTGTTCTTCCCTTCCCCTGCAACCACATTCCCCTGCCTCCTTTACACGAGACAATTCACCCCATTGTCTCTTCCCATTACCCCTCACCACATTACTCTCTCACCTCTTAATCTCACCTTTTAAGTATCATCCCTTCCTATTAAATTCCACCTGTGCCCTCTATCTATGTATACCTGAAAATCTATATACACACATTCACAAATGTATTTGTATGCCCATATGCCCTTCTTTAACTATTTTCATACTGAGAAAAGTTTCATCAGTTACAGTTATTGTTTTTCCTTGTAGGAATGTAAATAGTTCAACTTTGATAAGTTCATAATGATTTCTTTTCCCTGTTTACCTTCTCAAGCTTCCCTTGCTTCTTGTATCTGAATGTCAAATTTTCTGTTCAGCTCTGTTTTTTCCTCAAGGATGCTTGAAAGTCCTCTATTCCACTGAATGACCAAATTTTCCCCTGAAACATGATACAAAGTTTTGCTGGGTAGGTGATCCTTGGCTTCAATCCCAGCTCTTTTGCCCTCTGGAATATCATATTCCATGCCCTTCTATCCCTCAGTGTAGAAGCTGCCAGATCCTGTGTTATACTGATTGTATTTCCACAGTATTGAAATTGTTTCTTCCTGGCTGCTTGTGATATTCTCTCCTTGACCTGGGAATTCTGGAACCTAGTACAATATTCCTAGGATTTTTATTTTGGGGATCTTTTTTCAGGAGGTGATCTGTGGATTCTTTCAACCCCTATTTTGCCCTCTTGTTCTAAAACATCCAGGCAATTTTCCTTGAAATTTCTTGAAGGATGATTTCTAGGTTCTTTCTTTGATCATGGCTTTCAGGTAGTCTAATAATTTTTAGATTGTCTCTCCTGGATCTATTTTCCAGGTCAGCAGTTTTTTCCATGAGATATTTCACATTGCCTTCTATTCTTTCAGTTGCTTGGATCTGTTTAACAGCATCTTGATTTCTCATAAAGTCATTATCTTCCACTTGCTCCAATCTAAATCTGAAGGAATGATTCTCCTCAGTGAGCCTTTGGGATTCTTTTTCCATCTGGCAAACTCGGCTTTTTAAGGCATTCTTCTCCTCATTGCCTTTTTGAGCCTCTTTTGCCATTTGAGTTAGCCTATTTTTTAAGGTGTTATTTTCCTCATTCAGGCTGTTGACTCTCATTTCATACTTTTCCTGCATCCCTCTCATTTCTCTTCCTAATTTTCCCCCCACTTCTCTTATATGCTTCTTAAGGTCCCTTATGGTCTCTAGCCAGCTGGTATTTTCAATTGGGGCTTTTGGTGCAAGATTTCTGACCTCACAGTCCTCCTCCTGTTCCATGCTTTGATCCTCTTTGCCCCCAAAATAGGAGTCTAATGTTGCATTTTTCAGTTTTTTTGTTTGTTTGTTTCCTTTGCCTAGGCATCTTGCCACTCAATTACTTGATTTTTGGGCTTGTTGCCACAGTAGGACTTTTTCATCAGCCAGGGGAATTTCTGTCCCAAGCATTGGGGTTTTCTCGACTTCCAAAGGTATTAGTTGGGTGGCCTCTGTGAAGCCTCCACACACTCTGGCAAGCTGGACACACACCACAAGACCTCCATCCCAGACAGCAATCCAGATCCAAGAAGGGTAAAGCAAGAGCACTTACCCCCCAGACTGATCCCCCTACAGTTCTCAGGCCAGGAGCTGAAGCTGCAACATGGCAATGTGGTGTAAGCTGTGCCTGCTCCTCAGCAGATTTTTTTTTTTTTGCTTTTTGGAGGGCAAATGGGGTTAAGTAACTTGCCCAAGGTCACATGGTTAGGTTTTTGTCTGTGTGTGCGTTAAGTGTCTGAGGTAGGATCAGAGCTCAGGTCCTTCTGACTCCACGGCTATGCTCTACGCACTGTGCCACTTAGCCGCCCCTTCTCAGCAGCTTTTTATTCCCAGGGGAAGAAGCTGATGCATTCTCCTGACCAGTCCCAAAGTCTAGGGCACTAACCTCTCACTTTGTCCTAGGCGTCTATGTGTTGATAATTCTGGAAATGCCACAGCTCTTGGTGTTCTGGGGTCCCTCCAGCTGGCTGCTGGTTGTGCTGCCTTCAGGCTAAAACTGTGACTCATGTGGGCCTAGGCTGGGCTTCCAGAGCGCTGCCCTGGCAGTTCCCAGAGCACTGCACTGGCAGCTCTCAGAGAGCTGTGCTAGCTGCTCCCTGCTGGGCTGCCGGGCTGTCCTCAGCAGGAGGTTAGCTTCTCTGTGTCATTTTGTGGGTTCTGGAGCTCCAGAGGTCATTCAGAGTCCCCTTTTTGCATAATTTTGAAGTGGTGTGGGTTGGAGCTCAGTGGAAGTACTGTTTCTACTCCACCATCTTGACTCTGCCTCCAGTATATTACTTTTAAAAATCCTTGTGTAAACATTTAGTATGCTGTTGGTGAAATGGAAGGGAGCAAGCATTTATTCAGTGCCTTCTGTGTGCCAACTACAGTGCAAATTATCTCATTTCATCCTCAGAAAAACTATGGGGTACAGGTACAATTATTATATTCTTTGTATAGATGAAAAAACTAAGATTGATGGAAATTAAGTGATTTCCCAGGATCACATACCTAGTAATTATTTGAGGCTGGGTTTGAACTTAGATCTTCAAAACTTCCAGGTTGTGACTGGAATTATGTATCTTACTGCTGAGTTACATTCACTTTTTACTACTGCTTCAGCGCTCCCTTCAAAGACTAACTCAAGTACTATCTTATATAAAAAATTTTTTTATTTTCATACCTCCATTTGTCAGCACCACTTTTCACTTAAAATTATTTTGTATTACTCAATATACATTTTTCATTTATTTATTTAAAGAGTTTATCATCCTAGTAGAATACAAAGTACTTGAGGGCAGGAAGTACATCAATTTTATCTTTGCATCCCTAGCACTTAGCATGGTGCCTCTGTAAACAGTATTTTATTAATGTGACTATTTGCCCTGAACTTCTTGGGGTCATTTGGATTTGGTGAAATGTTTTTAATCAGGATGGGGAGTCTTTTAAGCAAAGCAAAATTAAATGATAAAAATTTTAATCAACTTCATTCTAATTTGTGGGTTGGTAGGAGCATACTTCTAGAGCTGAAAGGAGTTTTTTTAAATCATCTAATTCAGCCTTCTCATTTTAAAGATGAGGGGACTAAGGCATAGGGAGATGAGGTGACTTGTCCAAAGTTGCAGAGATAGTAAGAGTTAGAATGAGGTCGGCATTCTGAATTGATTATCTTTCAGTAAAGGGCGCTCAGAATAAGTCATTGATCTATAGATTTGTTTATGGAATTTTCATGGAAAAAATACATTTTCTTCTAGGTATCATTTAGGGAATGGAACTATGTATAAATTGACACTGAATCTTTTGCTTTTATACAGCCATAAGGGTCTATCCCTGTCCCTATAACCATGCTAATAATGATCAGGACTTTTGTATTATCCTGTTCTAAGGAAAAATTCATTCCCTTAATTATATCACCAGTGAGTGTCTTCGAAAATCCCCAGAAGCCATTTGATTTCCTCCTTCAGAAAGGATAATACTGAATTTATCCCTCATAGGTGATCATTTATGTATCCTAGCTTTAGGACCTGTAAGTAAATAGATTTTAGAACTGTTCCTAACCTTTGTGAACAGACGTTTCACCTTCATTCTAGTGTTAAGCCCTCTGGGCCAGGAATATCTTTTTTTGCACTGAATGTCCCTTTTTAGATTTCTGTTATAAAATATCAAATCTACACATTGGACCCATTTGAAGATAATACGTGACAAATATGTTCTTCCTTCAGATGTGACAGTTCGGGGGTAAATAAACTGTTAAAAAAAAAAGAGCAACTTGGGGAGGCTAGGTGGCACAGTGAGTAGAGCGCTGGCCCTGGAGTCAGAAGGACCTGAGTTTGGTTCCAGCCTAGGACACTCAACACACACAAACGAAAAAAACAAAACAAAACAAAACAAACAAAAAAAAAACCTAGCCTTGTGACCTTGGGTAAGTTACCTAACCTCAGTGCCCTCAAAAAAAAAAAAAAGAGCAACTGGAAAGTAAAAAATGTATTCTTTAAAAAAATCTTTCATCTTAACATCATTTATCTTTAAACTTTAGTGAAGATGAACAAGTACATTGTCACTCTCTTTGCTTCTGTTAGGTAGGTCCATGGTAATTCTAATAATAACTCATAATGGCATGAAAATTTAAGGTTTCATAAATTCATTTCCCCAAATAACAACATTTTTGTGAACTAAGTACTGCAAATACTAATTTAACTGTTTTACAGATGAGGAAGCTGAGTTTCAGGTAAGTCAACTTACTTTCCCAAGATGATACAATTAAGGTTGAGATGTTCATCCAGATCTCTTGATTTCAAGGCCAGATCTCATTCTATTTGAGCATAATCTTATACGATTCATTACAAAGGCAAATCAATTTTGAGTTGACCAAAGAAGAGCCCTCAGTTGTCTAGAAATTTTCCCATAGCACTAAGGATGTGTCCAGAAGATTGTGGCAGAATTATATGTGAGAGAAAAAAAATCCTTAGTATTTTCATGTTTCATTAAGAAATTTCTTTAAAAAAAAAAAAGAAATTTCTTCATTCGGCACTTAATTACTTTCATATAGCCACTGTAAAATTGAATTCCTTTCAGGGACAATGTAAGTAGGACATGAGCAAATATTTTGAAGATCCTCAGTTGTGTTTTTAATCTCATAGCTATAGTTTTATTTTTGGTATGCTTCAAGTGTTAATAATTCCAAATACAATGCCACATACTCTGTAGCACTTCAGTAAATATTAATTGAGACTAAATATTTAATCACAATGTATAGAATCGGTGTACTTCAGGCAGGTGTAATAAAAGAAAAATACCTCAAAAGTATTATGCCAGAAAGGATCGGACCCTGTGGCTTATTCACTTATTATCCCCTTTATTCAGACTGAGAAGGTGCCACAATTCCTGCTGAATGTAACAAGGCTTGGATAATCTTGTTTCATAAAAAAAAAAAAAAAAACTTTTCCCTCTCAAATTTTTGACCATAGCATGAGAAACTAAACTAGAGTGGATACATTTTAAAGTTCTAACTTACTTTGATTTCATCATGAGTTAAAAATATTCCCCTTTGTGTACCATCCCCTAATTATTGTAGTACTTCAACTTTGTAATTCGCTTATGGTATAGAATTTCATCTGATTAAATATTTGGCATATTAAGTGTGTTTTGGCAAATTCAAGTCTCGGTATAAAGTGTTGCCATATAAAATGCAAATATTCATTGAGACTGAATATTTAACTGCAATTTTAGAGCTGGTACATTTATTTTAGTGTTTAATATTTGTTGAATGAATGCAACTTTATTTTTCTTTGCATAAAAAATCACCAAAATAATCATTTTATCCAACAGGTGCAATACAAGTGTCTCAGGAGGCTATAGAATTAACACATAAAGAATTCAGTAAAAAATTTATAATAACATTTTCTGTGTTCTTGGGTCTTATTTCAGCTGTTTTCCAAATAGCTCTGCTAATTTAGTTCTAGCCCTTTCCACATCTATTGCAGTCCTAAGGGAAATTGAAGCACTAATATGAAGTAGAATCAAGGAAACTATTATTCATTGTATGCAGCAATTTTATAGGAATTTAGAAATGTAGAAACAAGTGGGAAAAATGGACATTTGTACAAGTAGACATTCATTCTCTGCTAGAATACTTTACTTTTTGCCTGCTATTTTAGATGCCATATACTTTAATAATGGCCTTTTCTTTCCTGTCTGAGTTTGTGGTTTATGTTAGTACAAGTTTTCACCAGGTGGAGACAGGAGGGGATCCTGATAGAGAACCAAGGAATTTCAAGTAAGGAGATGTCATGCTTATTGAGGACATTAAGCTTTTATGGTTCTGTAACTGTGGGATAAAAAGAACTTGACTTCAGGGCTCTGACATCTGAGGCATGTGGGTTTGGGAACACTTCCCTTCCCACCCACCCTGTCTGGCCCTTTGGTTTTCTTTCAACACATAGTACCCTCCCAGTATGAGCACCTTGGAGCTCCATTCCCAGGGTACTGTCACTATGGTAGTCTTTTCTTGGGCTTCACCTTTTCTCCAGTCTATGAGAGCTTGACTTTTTGGGTGATGGAATGCTTCCCACTTCTTACACAATACTATCCACATCTGTATTGTCTTGAACTAAATTTGCCATAAGTTCAGGAATTCCTACTTATGGTTCTATTAAATGCCTACATGAATTGACAATATTCATCTATGTTGCATGACTCATATAAATATGAAAGTGAACTCTCAGAGAAAGAGAACATCTTATGGTAGACTGACCTTGAAGGAATTGGGAACTGTAGTAACTGTGCCCTGACAGACAGAGAGTGTCCCACTGGCTATTTTTGAGAGGATCCACTGGATGTTCTTGAGTTGCCTCTGGATAGAGAATGTAGCAGGACAAAAATAAATGATTATTTTTAGCGTAAGTCCCTAACATTTATGTAGCATTTTAAGGTTTGTAAACACTTTGCATATATTATCCCATATGATCTTCGTAGGGACACTGGGATGTTGGTGCTTTTGTTGTCTCCAATTTATAGATGAGGAAACTGAGGCAGAGGTTAAGTGACAGTCTCAAATTGCAAATTCAAGGTCCATTGCTCCATTCACTGAACCACTAGGAATTAGTCTATGGGAAGCAGGAAGTCTAAATTGTTGAAGTTGATAGCATTGTAGATTGACTTCATTGACTGATTAAAAATAATGTAAGTTTTCTAATGTGTTATTGGTGAAGTTGTGAACTGATCCAACCATTCTGGAGAACAGTTTGGAACTATACCCAAAGGGCTATCAAAGTGCACACTCTTTAATCCAACAATCCTACTACTAGGTCTATATCCCAAAGAGGTGATAAAAAAGGGGGAAAGACCCACATGTACAAAATTATTTATAGCAGTACTTTTTGTGGTGGCAAAAAAATTGGAAATTGAAGGGATGCCCATCAATTGGGAAATGGCTGAATGAGTTGAGGTATATGAATGTAATAGAACACTAGTGTGCTATAAGAAATGATGAGTAGGTGGTTTTCAAAAAATCTGGAGTTACATGAACTGGTGCTGAGTGAAGTGAGCACAACCAGGAGAACATTGTAGATAGTAATAGCAACATTATGCAGTGACTAACTTTAATAGACTTAGCTCTTCTCAGTAATATAATGATGTAAGACAATTCCAAATCATGATAGAAAATACTGTCACATTCAGAAAAAGAACTATGGAGTTTGAATACAGATCAAAGCATACTATTTTCTTTTTCTTATTTTTTTCTTTCTCATGGTTTTTACCTTTTGTTCTGATTCTTCTTTCACAACATAACTAAGGTGGAAATATGTTTAATATGATTGTAAGTGTATGACATATTACATTGCATGCTATCTTTGGGAAGGGGAAGGGGAAGGAGGGAGAAAAAATTTGGAACTCAAAATCTTATAAAAGTGAATGTTGAAAACTATTTTTTATGTAATTAAAAAATAAAATACAATTAATTGGGGGAAATAATGTAAGCTGATTTTTCAAGGAGGAGAGAATTTTTGAGGTAGAAGTAGAAGCATTGAATCAGGTGGGTAGGAAAATTTATGTATTGTCCCATTAAGAGGACTGGATTTGAACTTAGGTTCAAATCCTGACTTTATCACCTATATGACACTAATTAGTTTATTTCACCACTGTGGTCTTCAGTATCTTCACATACAAAATGAAGGAATTGGACCTGTTAACTTTTGGGGCTCTTTCCCGTTTTAGAATTATGATCCTATGATAAATGATGACTGTGGAAAGGTGAAGGTTAGGAATCACTATCAATTACAGCATCCTCTCTACTATCAAAGTAAGAAGGCCTATACTATGGTCAGAAGAATTGGTGCAAACAAGTACAATATCCTTGGTTGTATTTCCCATTAATTAGGAGACTTAGTGAATCTTCTTTTCCATATGGTTGTTTTTCATTCTTCTCCATATTTCTCTGTTCTTATTTTTAACTATATAAGATAGCTGTTTTGTTTCCAGATAAAGGGCAACTCTAATTCAAAGTATTATAAATTTTTCTATTCCAGGAGAGATACTCTTATTTTTTATGCTAAATAATAGCAATTGGGAATCTGGAATATTAAAAAAATAAATTTGATTAAGGTTGCAAAATTACAAAGAACAAGCTTGCTCTCCAAAAAGACATAGGATAAAATAGTTCTCCTCACTCTTATGCAAGGGATGGTGGGTGTTCTATGGATTGGAACATTGTACACATTTCAGATTTTCTTCAATATATTCATTGAATTTTAAATATTTTCCTTTTTTTGTTCAAAAAATTAGAAAACTGTCCATTTTGATGACTTTCTGTGAGGGGGGAGAGAGAAGGATATAGAGGAATTTTTAGGTGATGTAATAACAAGACGTTCATAAAATATATTTTAAATATTAAATGTGATTATAATTTTTATCATTGTAGCATGGGAAAAATCTACCAAAGAAATTTTGGTGTCAACATATTTCATTTTATTTTTAAGTCCCACTTTGCCACGCTGTTCCTTAAAAATGGTCTATTCCCATTCCAGCTACCAAACTATAACATTGTGAAATCCTCTTACTTTGCCAAGATCCTAGAACAGCATGAAACATATACTATTCTTCATATTCATTTCTCTTAGCCCTTTCCTCTCTTTATCTTCATCTTTGCCTTTGTCTTTGTCTGCTCTCCCCTGGCCTGCCCCCCCCTTTCTTTTCCTCTTCTCTCCTCTGCCCTGTACTTCTTCTTTTGATGACCTTATTTAGTCACTTGGCTTCACTTAAACAACTTCAGGTAAATGACATATATGCATATGAACACACACATGTATACACATACATATGCATACCTATGTGTGCACACAGCACATATGTATATATACACAAGTACACGTACTTATACATCTGTACATATGTATGATAGATCTGTGTCCATGTATATACAGATGTATATATGCATGTACTCATACATTTATGTATTTTCATCTTTGTCCTGACATTCACAAATACACAGAAAACCACCCTTTCTTTTCCTAATTCCCCTATTTGGGTCAAAGGCACCTCCATTCTCCTAGTTACTCAGTCTTTCAACCTCAGGTTCATGCTTGTCACTTTCTTCATGTTCAACCTCAGATTCAATATGTAGGATCACAAGTTTATAAATGTACAATTGAAGAGGGCCTTCAGAGACCATTTAGTCCAGGTGTTGGGATCCTGTGGCCTGCAGGGCACATGTGACCCTCTGGATCCTCAAGTGCATCCCTTTGACTGAATACAGATTTCATGGACCAAATCTGGTTTCCCACTTCTAATCTAGTCCAGTCTCCTTGCTTAACAAATGAAGATGCTGAGAACCAAGGAGGTTTAGTGATTTGCCCAAGATCTCAAAACTAGTAAAAGTTGAATCCAAGTCCTATATTCAAATGGAATGCTATATCCCATGCAACATACTGTAGAAATATAAATGTGAATTATATTTAATTTTATGAAAATAGGACTTTATAATATCTACATTTCTTTGTATATGCCTTACCTAATAAAGTGCTGAATATACTCAGTATTTAATAAATGTGTGCTACAGTATTCTTCATTATCCAATTATTAATAAATTAATATAGCTTGATTTTTACAGGCTGAATGATCTAGGGAACCCAGATTTCATAGAAGTTGGATGATCAAAGGAATAATTTAGCTTAAAATGTATATCATCATATAGTCTGATATAAAGCACTTGCATTCCTTATAATGAAGAAATGTGACATTTTTTCAGATTTTAGGTATAGAATAGAGGCTTAGAACCAAGCCCCTACCTTAAGATAACCTGTGTCTGATATTTTCTCTTCCACTCCAGCCTTCTGTTTTATCTTTCTTGTTTCTGATTCTTTTCTCAATTTAATCTTCTCAATCATCAATTTCGGCCATTTCTGAGTCAGCATAGCTCCATATTTAATAGCATCATATCTTCTACTGCTGCCAATACACCTAGGAACAGAGCTGACTTGGTAAATGGTAGATGTTTTCAGTCTCAGAGTTCTAATTTTATTTTATTTAGTTCATCTTTTATTTTGCCCACTATGCATATTTTCCATAATGAATTGTTTACTGGATAATGATGAAAAATGGGTTACATACACATATACTTTTTAAAGTGAGAACTGCATTCTTAATGTTCTTTGCTGCACATGTGAGCACTCCAACTGCTGTAAATCTAGGTTGGCAGACTTAAAGTAGACTGTGATTGTGGGAGGACCAGGAGACATGCCAGCACTGACTAATCTGGTCTGGCACTCGACCGGGTGGTGTGTCTTGAGTGATGAATGTAGTGAAATTAATTGCGTTACAGTGTTAGTTAATCTGATTTGAGGAGTATTTTCGTGCATATAATGAGACCTTTCAAAACTGTGTATAAATGACTTAGTCATACTCAGTTACTGACAAAAAATATAAGAAAGATAACTTCTAACCTTACTTGAAAAGATGGCAAGGCATGGTTGATAGGGCACTGAATTTGGAGTTAGGAGGGCCTTAGTTTAAAACCTCCTTTTGAAATAACTTATTAGCTGTGTGACCTTTGTCAAGTCACTTAACCATACTGTTATTCAGTTTTCCCACCTGCATAATGAGAGATTGAAGTATATGGCCTCTAAAATTCTAAGTTTGTTATCCTGTGGTGATCACAAACCAAAATGCTGTGCAGTTGGAATTGCCAATGTTAAAGGTGCTATTCTTAGTTCAGTAGTGCAATGTTTAGAGTGCTGGGCCTGGAGTCAGGAAAACCCAAGTTCGAAATGGACCCTAAATGAACCTTACTAGCTGTGTGGCCCTGGGATAGTCTCACAGCCTTTTTCTTCATTTGCAAAATTGGCATTATTACAGCAAATACCTTAATAGATTTTGTGATGATCAAATGAGATAATATTTATATAAAGTCCTTGACATAGTACATGACACATAGTAAATACTATATAAATGATTATTCCCTTCTCCCCATTTGTGGCTAAGTTGATGAACTATATAGAAATAATAAAAATAGAGGGGCGGCTAGGTGGTGCAGTGAATAGAGCGCCGGCCCTGGAGTCAGAAGGACCTGAGTTCGGATCCAGCCTCACACACTTAATCCACACAAACAAAAACCTAGCCGTGTAACCTTGGGCAAGTTACTTAACCCCAATTGCCCTAAAGGGACGGCTAGGTGGCGCAGTGAGTAGGAGCGCTGGCCTCGGAGTTGGGATGACCCGAGATCAGATCTGGCCTCAGAAAATGAGCACCCACGCATAAATGACTAGCCGTGTAACCTTGAGCAAGTTACTTAACTCCAATTGCTTTAAAAAATAATAATAATAATAATAAAAATAGAATACAGATACACTCTTAAAAAGAATGTGAAACTTCAATAAGGAACACTGATACAGGATGAATTTTGATTATCTAAAATAACAAGGACTTAGATATCCCAATAAGAATCATATGTATGTATGGGGTATTCAGAGAGGACCCACATATCTGGTGTGAGGACTTGCTGAGATATTTTTCTGGGCTACTCATAAACTTTTGGTGTCTACCTGTCCCCCAGCTCTCACCTATAGCTCCAAGAGTCTGTAACATGCCTAGGAGCCATGCCACAATAAACCATCTCAGCATTTGGGCTAAGCCACGTTGAAGGTAACTTACAGGCCTCAGATCCATCAGTGAATTAGGGGGACATCTACCCCAAACATGTGAAGACTTCCCCCAGTAGAATGGGTAGATGAAAGCAGTCTATTCCAGCAGCTATGAATCCAGCCAAAGAGGGCACTGTGTAGTGCTTAGACGGCAGAGACACCAAAGTCTTCCACTACACACTAACAGGTTTCTGCTGCTTGATAATAAAGTATTATGTTAGCCTTTTTGACAAATTCCCTTAGTTTGGCCAGTAAATATTAGAAATATATTAAGGAACAATTCCAGGATTAGAACTATGGAAGTGCTGGTAAATCTTTAATAATCAGCTCCTCAAACATAATGTATCTATGACATATTTTTTAGTTTAGGCTGAATTATTAACATTTCTCCATCACTTTCTTATATCTAGACAATCAACAAAACAATGAACAAAGTGCTGATTTGTAGTATTTGCTGATTTCTGAAATTTAAGTACACTGAAAATTTAACAATCAACCCTCATGAGCTGGTTGTGGGTTAGCTGTAAGTACACCCCTTAAATAACCAGCAGACATGATAATAGTGTTATGGAAAGTTTTATTTACTTTTATTATTTAGGATTCAGGGCCATTCCTTTTGCAAATTTTGATTAGCTACAAGTCTGTCTTCTCTTATTAGTAACCTCAACTGAACAGAACCTGACTCATGGAATAATAATGTTAGGGGAAAGTCAGGACTGTTTGTCCTAGGTGAGAAATTGTTGGGTTGACCAAAACCTGCCCTGTGAGATGTGTAAATTTATAGAAAGCCTTAAGCATTGCCTAGATAAGAAGCCAGAGGAAGAATCACAACTGGCCCTGACTCTTTGACCTGTAAGTTTCCCCTCTCAATTCCCCTGCTTGTGAACCCTATAAATGTAGTTTAATCTGTAATCAAATTTAGTGTACCTACAGAGTTGATTTGATGAGTGACAACAACAATTAACAACAGAGATACCATTAAGAGATTCCTTTTTCTTACTTTTTCCAAATGCTTTATTAACTTCTGGTTTACATCATTCATTTCCCCCAGATTTTGAGTTACAATTTTTCCCCATTTTTCCCCCTACCCAGCCCTCAGAATAGCAGTCCCACAAGATATCCCCTCATCCAATCTGCTCTCTCCCATATCTTCTCCCATACCTCCTTCCACTTTTCTATTAGGGCAAGGTGAATCTCTCTGCCCCAATGCCTGCGCATCTTATCGCCCAGTTACATGCAAAATAGTATTAATAATAGTATTTATATATATTTGAAACATTTAATTTTAAAACTTCAAATCCCAGATCCATTCCCTTCATCCTTGTCACCCACTCCTGCTGGGAAGATAAGCAATTCAGTATGTGTTGTACATATATAGCTATGCAAAACATTACCATAGTAGATATATTGTAAAAGACTGACTATATTTTCCTCCCACCCATCCGACCCCCACCTGGTTCATTCCCTATTTTGATCCTGTCCCTCTTCAAAAGTGGGTGTCTCCAACCTCCCCTCCCCCCAGAATGCCCTCCTCTCCATCATCCTGCCTCTTCATCCCCCTCCCCCCACTCTCCTGCAGGGTGAGATATCCCATTTAGTATGTATGTCACTCTTTCCCTGAGCCAAATTCAATGAGACTATGGTTTTGCCTTTTTGCCTTCCTGTTCTTCCCCTCCCCTGCAAATACTTCCCCTTGCTTCTTCTACATGAGATAGTTTACACCCCCCTGTCTTTCCCCATCTCCTCTTGCCACTTTCCTCTCTCACCTCTTAACTTCACCCCTTAAGTATCATCCCTTCCTATCAAATTCAACCTGTGCCCTCTATCCATGTATACCTGTTAACATATATACACACATTCACATATGTATTCATATGCCCATATAGCCTTCTTCAATTATTTTCATACTGAGAAAGGTTTCATCAGTCACAGTTATTGTTTTTCCATGTAAGAATGTAAATAGTTAAACTTTGACAAGTTCCTTTTGATTTCTTTTCCCTGATTACCTTCTCAAGTATCTCTTGCTTCTTGTGTCTGAATGTCAAATTTTCTATTCAACTCTGTTTTTTCCTCAAGAATGCTTGAAAGTCCTCTATTCCACTGAATGACCATATTTTCCCCTGAAACAAGATACTCAGTTTTGCTGGGTAGGTAATTCTTGGTTTTAATCCTAGGTCCTTTGCCCTGCAGAATATCATATTCCATGCCCTTTGATCCCTCAGTGTAGAAGCTGCAAGGTCCTGTGCTATTCTGATTATGTTTCCACAGTATTGAAATTGTTTCTTCCTGGCTGCTTGTATTTTCTCCTTCATCTGGGAATTCTGGAACCTGGCTATAATATTCCTAGGAGTTTTCTTTTTGGGATCTTTGTCAGGAGGTGATCTGTGGATTCTTTCAACCTCTATAGGTAGTCCAATAATTTTTAAATTATCTCTCCTGGATTTATTTTCCAGGTCAGTGGTTTTTCCTATGAGATATTTCACATTGCCTTCTATTCTTTCAGTTGCTTGGATCTGTTTAACAGCATCTTGATTTCTCATAAAGTCACTAGCTTCCATTTGCTCCAGTCTAACTCTGAAGGAATAAATCTCCTCAGTGAGCTTTTGAGATTCTTTTTCCATCTGGCAAATTGGGCTTTTTAAGGCATTT
This sequence comes from Gymnobelideus leadbeateri, assembly GCA_011680675.1. NCBI lineage: Eukaryota > Metazoa > Chordata > Mammalia > Diprotodontia > Petauridae > Gymnobelideus > Gymnobelideus leadbeateri. Next base: position 266,143 of record WOXC01005805.1, on the reverse strand, counting down.
TTCTCCTCATTGCCTTTTTGAGCCTCTTTTGCCACTTGAGTTGGCCTATTTTTTAAGCTGTTATTTTCCTCAGATTGGGGCTTGGAATGGTATGGCCAGTCAAATCCTTTTCAAATTTTAATATGTAGGATTCCTTTTGCTTCTCTGAATTTGCATACCTTCTCTTCTTTTTAGAATTCTATCAATAGATACCCCTCCCACCCCAGATATTTATAATAATGAGAGATATGTTAAGAATTTTGGTTATCTCGGTTAGTTCTGAACGATCTGAAGCTATTTTTCCATTTTAAAGGTTTAGTATGATGTGTACATTCACACAAACTTTTTCAATTGACATAAAGATATTTAATATGATGAAGCTTTCTTATCTTTTGAAATTTTCTTCAAGGGAAAGAACCTCATCTAATTGCCTTGCAGCCATTAATATTAAGTGGGGGCATTTGTTTACCAAAGCTGCTTGTCATCATCACTGAGGAGATTCAGTGCAAGAATCCAAGTATGAGACAGATTCCACAAGAAAGCTGAGGTCTGTATCTATGGTTGACTTTGTGCCCTCTTTGATCATGCAGAATTTTTAAGCTAGGACTTGGACCTTGTTCTCCAAATTCCATATCCAGTGTTCCTTTCATTACACTTTGAACTCCCCCTGTTTTGGTAAAGATCACCATTAATAAGTTCTAGAAAATTATCATTTAAGGCCTAAGAACCGTTAAGAGCCAGAGAAATAAAATATCTTTCCTGAAAGTATCAGCACCCTACTATGGAACAGAAATAGAATTTGAAACCAGGTCTTTTGACTCAAAAACATGATATTCTTCCCACCGTGCCATGTCATTTCTCTTTACTGTCCTCATTCTCCTTGGTCTTACCACAAGCTCCATTCAACATGGAGATGGTTTGATAGACAAATCCTCTTTTGATGACTCCTCCAAAATATCTTGATGAGTGTATCAAGGCAATCAGCTGCTAGTCCCTTGTGGTCTTTAGGAGCTATTCTAGCATGGCAAGAAGCTACCCCATTATCTCATATGCCATATTTCATATTACCATTTTCCTTACATAGCTATTTCCTATCTAAGAGTCAGATACCAACTCCCTGAACTCTATCAGATGTTGTTGCTTTGTTGATTATGAAGAAAACTTTGTCATGCCTCTAGTAGACATCAGTATACATCTAGTAAGCCCCTACTGAGTGTCAGGCTCTATAGTAGGCAGTGGTATTACAAAAATAAAGAATGAGGTTACATTCTATCCCTTTCTTTCTATTTCCACTGTTACTGCTGTAGTTCCAGTCTTCAATATCTCTCCTTTGGACTGGTCCTTTAGACTCCTAAGTGGTTTCCCTGTCTAGTCTCTCCCTCCTGGAATTCATTCTGACTGTGCTTCAAAACTGGATTAGTCTTTCTAAAGCTCAGATTAGACTGTCAGTTACTTGCTCAAAAATGTCCTGTGACTTACCATTGCCTGTTCTACAGGATGAAGTCCAATTTCCCAGTGCTTTCCCTGCTGAGCTGACAGTATCATAGAAATAGCTTCTTATAAAAGGCTATTTCTATGATACATGATACATTACTGTTGTAATAACATGAGTATTGTTATTACAAAAATCAGTAGATTCTTTGCTTTTTGGAAATGTTTTAGTTGTCTCATTTATGAAAAGGAATTGAGATTAATTGAGAAATCATCCCTTTGATACCTTTTGATATTAGAGGTTTGTTTTTTTTAAGTAAATATTGGTGATATCTTTTCAGTAGTTTACTTTTGGTTCTTTCAATGTTGTGAACTACCCCTTCCCCAAAGATCTTGCTTTATATAGTATTTATTTAACAGAGATTCAATCAAATATTTTCGCACTATTTCTTAAAATCCAAAATAAGAACTTGTACATGGCAGAGAATTAAAAAAAACAACAACAGATTAAAAAAAGTCTAAGATATGCAATAGAAAAAAATCTAGAATGTTTGTGGAATTTTCTTTCTTTATTTCTTTTTCTTTTTTTTTTTGGCCAATGAAGTCAAATAGAGCTGTCTTCTGACTTTGATTGAAAGAAAGTGTTAGTTTGTCTTAAGGAAAAAATAACTTCAGTTGTCTTTACTCTTTGAAATTGACAAGACAGTGACAATGAAATCCTTCCCTGTAGCAAAAAGGAAATGGTTTCCCCATTCTCAGATACCATTTTGGTTCAAATAGGAATCACACTTTCCTACCTAAAATTTATTTTGTCTAGTACCAGAGTATTAACCAAGCATCATGTTTTTAGTAACAAAGATTCAGCTTAACCTTCTCTGACCTCCCCACTGTAGCTGCAACTTCTCTATGTGGAGAAGTATAGGCTAGTAGAACTTATGGCAGATACCTCTGCTTATGGTACTACAGGGAGAAGAGTTTGTTTTTGGTAGGGGCCGTGGGCTGCTCAGTGTCCAGCACTTAGCATGATTCAGAGATGTGAATAAGAAATGACCAAGCCACGTGGGTAGTTCAAGGAAGAATGATGAATTCCATTTGTTGATTCTCAGGACAAGGTTTTTATAGAGCAAAAGAGACAAAGGAAGGGGACTCAAGTTTTCTAATCATTACCTAGTCTGTTGTATCCTGGAAGTACCACAGAATAGATAATTTGATAAGGATTTATCTAGTAGACTAAAGTCTTAGGGTAAGACCTTTGATCTAGGTCTCAGGTACCTGCTAATGCAGCCACAATCATAAACGGATACAATTGAGAGCAAACTTCAAAGCCAAAGCTGCAATCCTCAAAACACATTATGTTTAGAGCTGACCACCCAAAGATACCTGAGTACTGAATCAAATGTTTTGATTCTCAACAACTAAAATCTTGGGGATAGAGCCTATTGATCTCAGAACTCAAGTAACATCCTTTTAAGTGTAACCCATAACAAAGAACTCAGGAGCTAACTTGATGAAAAGAGATTCTTGTTTTAAAGTCCACTCTTAGGATTGAATATCTGAGTTCTGAACCAGGTTTCTTTGGCTCCCCCACAGGTAGGACTGTCTGAATCTCTGCTATAGTTTCCTTAATGACAAGGAATTCATTGTGGAGTCCACCAACCCTCCCTTGTACCAAGTATCTCTGACACTGAGAAGACTTTTAATGGTTAGGAGGAGAATCCTGGGGTTCTCTAGACCTACCTGTGAGTTATAGGGAACTTAAGTGTGTGCTTTTCTGGCCTCTTCATTCAGATACAGAGGACCCTGATTCAATAGAACTTAGATGTCGTTGGATGGAAAAGCAGGCTGGAAAGGAAAATAGGCAGAGTGGATCCCATGGAACAGTGCCATTTTTGAGATTTGCATCTATATGAGAGTCTACCCTAGTTGGGAAGCCAGAAGAGAGGTCCAGCTAGGCACAATGAGCCTTTTCTTTTGGATAGCCTCTTCTGCAGCAGTAAAAGCCCATGTCTACGTGTTCATTTGGGCAGCTAGGTGGCACAGTGGACAGAATGCTGGGCCTGGGCTCAGGAAGACTCATCTGTGTGAGTTCAGATCCTGCTTCAGATACTTCATAGGTAGGGTGACACTAGGCAAGTCTCTTAACTCTGTTGCCTCAGTTTCTTTGCCTGTAAAAAAGAGCTGGAGAAGGGAATGACAAACCACTCCAGTGTATTTTCCAAGAGAACCCCAAATAGGGTCACAGAGAGTTGGATGTGACTGAACAAAAGCAAAAACATTCGTTTACTCAAATACTCAGTTGGATCTAGTGTTTTGTCAGTAAGATCATTCCTTCTAAGGAGTCAGATTTTCCCATTTGTCCTCTCTGCTTCTTGTCTACCTCTTTTCATAGTTTCTCTGCTGTAGACCTATCTTTCTATTGACGTCATAAAGATACCAGTGAAGCACATAAGCCATTATCTTTTGGTTACTTCTTCCTTTCACCATCTGTCAGACCATCTTCAGTTTGCAGCAGTAAACATGCCATTGGAAGGGAGGGGGTGGGACCCACTCTTTTATTTTTTTTCACCATGGCATCTCTCATCTTAAACATAGTTCTCATTTGAACTCATTTAGTTTGTCTAGTTTTCTATAATCCATAGCTATGTGTAGAGATTTATAGTCTATTCCCATTACATTTTTAAGCCCCACCTTTTTTCCCCTTCCCAATTTTGGATGCCTTTTTCTTCCTTTTTCTTTGGCAGCTATACAAGCTTATGATTTAAAGTCATTTCTATGCCATCATGAATGATGGCCCCTTTCATGAAGTGATTTACATTTTTATTTTGTTACCCAGCTCCTACGGAAAACTGCCAAGTAATGCAGCGCCCAGAGAACTGCAGTGACAGCTCTTAAAGCCAGAGAATGTACCTTTGTGGTGACCAGGAAGCCAGAGCACAAGCCAGTCTGTTTCTTTTTGTGAGGCTATGGTTTCTTCCTTTGCTCTCCAGAGAACTGCTCAGTTTGCAAATACCAAGTGCTATATCCAAGGGTTCAGCAGGAGCTGAAGTCTCCATTGGTCTTTAGGGAGCTGATGGTATGACCATCAACACAGGAATTACTAGTGTCTTACAGCTGATGGTTTAAGGAAGAACTTTTTCTTGGTCTTGAACCAAGAATATGTAGGACCAAAATCATCATATGGCAGTTTCATTTGCTTTACTTGCCTCATTAAGAAAAATAATAGTACTTAGAAAGGAAAAAACCAAAACAGTCATCTACCAAATCTGAGGAGGTGATTGGCCAGGATGGTGGGAAGGGAGGGATTTTCCTAAGTGCTACAGTAAGCATTCTTTGCCTCCTTTGCAATTACATATGGCAAAATATTAACCATTGTATAAAGAATGCTGAGTTTCAAAGATAAGACTAAGAAGTTTTATACATTGGGGAAAAGTGACAGTTCTCCCCCTCTTTCTGCTCCCTAAATTCTTACTAAAATCTTATACATTTGGAGGAAGGCATCAGATTCAGTGTATAACAGACCTTTCCTGAGAAGCACAAGGAGGTTCCCCATAATACTGTAATTACAACATCTTTCAAAGTTTCCCTTTAGAAGATTGCCATGAGGAATAATACCAATTTCAGAATTTGCCACAGATAAGCTGCTTTTTTGGATTTGTTTCTGCAGTGGTCGATAGATGTAGTACCAATGGACTTTTAGGCCTGAGTAAAGAGAAGCCAAGGCAAGATAGTGAAATCTGATTGTTATCTTCCCTTCCAAAATCCTTCCTTTCTCCCTGACTTCGTACTATCTTACCTGGGAAGTGGAGAAGGGGGGTGGGAGAGGAGGTATTCCATTGTTCTCATTCCTGTCTTTTTTTGGGAAAAGTTTTACCCCTTACTGAGGCATCTCACCAAGGCCTGTCCTTTACAGATCTTGTCAGCAGTGAAAGAATTTAAGTTCTATGAGAGTAGGGATTTTTTTTCTCTTTTTTTTCTTTCCTTATTTTTGTTGTTGTTGTTGTTGTTGTTGGTATTCCCTGGACCTGGCAGGTAATAGGCACTTAGTAAATGTTCTTTGTTTACTTTATTGCCAGGTACACAGAATTACTTCTTACTTTCTCTCCTATCTCCTATTATAAGCTCATATCAGTTAGTTGAAAGCTGTTTAATGAACTAATTTACACTCAACCTTCAGTCACTAATAGCTTTAATGTATTCATTCTTCCATGGTATTTGCATATTAATACAGGACAATGCTTTATTGGAAATCTGAGGGATTCTGTGAGAATTCTTTTATGCTCTTGTGGCTTTCTAGATATCCCCAAAATAATGCTATTGTGGAGTGGTGTGTGAAAAGAGGACTAGGAGTCTGGAGACTTTGGGTTCTAGTCCTAGGTCTGCCCCTCACCAGTTCTGTGATCTAGATTAAGTTTCCTCATTGTAAAACTTGAGAGCTTATAATGTATGTTCTCCAAAATCTCTTCCAGCTCATGCCTTGCTAGAGTTTGCCTTATATAACCCACAAGTGTTGTGCCAAAAGGGGTGAGACAAGAGACCCCTAGAGTAAAATTTGAAAGTATATTTTATTTTCCACAGGACTGCTAGGGGTCAGGCCCAAATCGAACAGTCTGCACGCAAAATGTGTTGGCTTTTAAAGGGATGTCACACAGCTAAGGGTTAGGTATTACACAAGCAGAAACTTACAGAGGCAAGAACAGTGGTTGGTCAGTACACTCCTCGAAATTTCTGCAAGCGCCAAGTCTCCCTGACCCAGAAACCCACCCACCTCTGTGGAGATGGGCTGACTGGGTAAAGGTGGACATACATTGCAGGAGGGTGGAACTGACCTGGCAGTCTGCTCACTTTCTTGAGGGGAGGGCTGAGGTTGGGGGATGGGAAAACCAGGTACGCCAGGTACAACACAAGCATATTTTTTAATGTACCTCTCTCATGCCTCATCCTCTATCATTATATTTTATAGTTATCTGCATATATTTCTTATTCTCCTTCTAGACTGTAAGTTTCTTGAGGGTAAGGAATAGGTTTTATTTAAACTGTACATCTTTGCCTGTGTCTGGCACAGTGCTCTCCTCATTATAATGCTGCCAAGTCCTTAAACAGTTGTTGAATTTAATTGAATTCTGTTCTGTGGCACAGCTGCTTATACTCCTAAAGCCATGGCTGGACCACAGCATCCATCTAAGTGCACTTTTCCTTTGGGAAGGAGGACTCTTTAAAAGAGTCATTACAAATGAAAGGATTTCTCTCCCCTATCTTGTTTAATAGCATGAATTCCAAGAAATGGCATCCTAGATCATAATGTTGACTTTACATTTATACAAAGGAGACTTTCCTATCTAATGAAAAATCCTCCATGAATGAATCATTCATAATTTACTCAATAATCATTTACACTTGACTGCTTTTTATAGTGTTGAACAGAATGTAATCAGGCTTGATGACCTTTAAGCACACTTAAAGTTGGGTCTCTCTAAATGTGAGCCATATACAGCAGAGATTTGGGATTCCATTTTTCTAGGTGGTTAGGAATGAAAAAGCTGTATGGAAACACAACTCCTACCTCACCCTAAATGGAAGCTACACGAATGTATTTTCTGCATTTTGAATAACAATAGCTTTCTTGCCATCGGTAAAGTATTAAGTTTAGTTTAATCAATGACATATATTGATTCTTTTAAAAAATTCATTGTTTATTGAAAAATATAGAGTGCTCTTAAATACAATAACTTATATGTATTCATGGGATCAAAAGGTCCCAACTTATAGGTATTCATGGGATCAAAAGGTCAGAACTGAAAAAGGACCTCAGAGCCTAAGTAGGCCCAAACAACTGTTTTTACAGATGAGGAAACTGAGGTGAATTCATTTCCCTGAAGGTCTCAAAAACACTAGTAAGTGTTAGAGGTAGGGCTCTTTTCACTATACCAGACTGGTGTGGTGTTCCCCCACCCCCAGTGGCAAAAGTGTAAAGAAGTAGAAGTTTTGGGTTTTTTTTTTCTTCTTTGCTATTGGCCTTTCTTTCATGGTAGGGAATCATGTAGAGGGTACCCACTTGTTTTTTCCTAAAAGCTTTATTAACCCATATAACTCTGGCTATCAATTATGGGGAATTGGTATAGAATGTATAGTAGATTACTTATACAGCTTCTCCCAGAAATAAAAGGCTGTGGTATTTGTGTGTGTGTGTGTGTGTGTGTGTGTGTGTGTGTGTGTGTGTGTGTGTGTGTGTTTTTACTTTTCTCAGCACTTAGCACAGTAGCTGGCACATAATAGATTCTTAATAAATACAATAAATAACTTGATTTGACATCAGATTCTCTGATACACATTTCTCTTTCTATCTCCTTGACACTTGGTGAGAAGTCATTTCAACCTCACCCCTTTTTTCAAATTCAATTTAAGCAAGAGTCTAGAATGGCCAACCTCTTTTCTTTTTTTTTTGCCATCAATATATTATAATTGGCATACATTGCTATACTCTAGTACATTCATCCCAGAAATATCATCCTGGTAATGCTTTCATTGCCTTTACCCCCTCTTCTCAGTGAAAATATGCCAACTTGGGACCTTCAGCTTAGCATTTCTATAGACTTCTAGAGCATAACCCCTTTTCGCTTGCTATCTGCCGAGTCATATCTTCATTTCAGCTCTAAAGGATCTGTATTTCTTGTAGTAAAATTTCTGCAAAAGCATAAGCTTTTATAGTTCCAAAGATAAGCCAAACTAATTAAGTTTAAGTTCCAAAACTAGAGATCCATCTTTGGGACGAGGCCAACAACTTCTACCACTACCTCCATAAACCATAACATGTTCTCTTTTTCCCCTTTAACTAGCTTCTGCTGATTCTTCTGCAGCTTAACTTTGTGGCTGCTATAATAAACTCTGCTTACTTAAGATCTAGGATCCCATTTTTACAACTGGAGTAGACATCAATGAGTTGACATTGCTTTTGCACTGAAAAAACACAAACCAGGGGTGAAAAGGTAAGTAATAGTAAAAGAACTGAGTAACAGCAAATTTTAGTAGGAATATTAATGGATTTATGGATTTCTGAGGAAATCACTCAAAAGTGCTTTAACCTATGCCAAAAACTAGGCTCTGTAATCTGATGTGTTTGCTCTCAACAGCACACTCAGGTGGTATATCTGAAGTCAGAGTTCATTTTGTATCTCCTTAAAAACATCCAGAAGATAACCTTAGAAACTTGCTATGAAATATCAGCAGGGTTATATGAGGAAACTGAGAAAATCTGTATGACTAGAATATTCTGTTATAGTTTTATTCAGGAGGAGCATTTCCAAACAGTAAATCTATTTTCAGAGTGCACAAGAAAATTGTGCCCTTTGTCAGATGTTTAGCCATTTGTATTAGAGAATCTCATGCCAAATTTAGCATAAAGTGGAATTTATATAAATAATAGGGTATACTGAAAGGCTGTAACTTTGGAGACTTGGACTCAGGTTCAGATACCTCCTCTGATGTTTAAAACCTCTGTGACCTTGTAGAAGTCACCTAGCCTTTTAACCTTCCTCAACTGTCAAATGTGGAATGCTGATGCCATGACTTGTGAGATCCCTTCTTGCAATAGCTCTATGATTGTAACACTTATCAATATATAGATGTTATCTGAATGAAAAGTGTTACTTGATGAATGCAGAAAACCTCATTCACTTCTTGGAGAACATCCCGTTTCATTTGCCCACTTGAATAGCAAATTCACCAATCTGTTAAGATGCCTCTTTTTTAATGTAAGATAGTTTGGAGACTGGTTTGTAGGCAAACAACTTGGCTTAATAAGTGAGTAATGGACTTGAATTCTTGTTAAAAGTCTTGGCTGTTGGCTTTTTGGATGACTCATTTTGCTCTTTTCCCTGTAACACTCAAATAATTCCCGCTTTCTGGAACTCTGGATTCAACTCTGCTTTGGAGCTCTGTTAAGCAGAATAAACCATGCCTGAGGGTATATGAAAGAATGTCAAAGTAGCCAATTGATATTTAAATAGGATATTTGGCTAATCAGTTGGTTATTTAGTATAGAGGAATCAAACTAACAATTTGACTTTTTCTTTATTGAAATGATTGTTTAAAAGAAACTAGAAGCAACAGGATTATTCAGTTTCTTAAATTTTGTTTTACTTGGTGCTGGGGATGGGGGAAGGTAGTTTGGAATCGAAGAGACAGAAACATTAAAGCCCACTGGGAGGTACATAGGTCAATGTAAATCCCTCATTGGTTTTACACATTTGATTGTCGTTTTTCTGCTTTGCTTAGAGCTTAGGATCAATTTCATCTGCACAATCATAATAAGGCACATCTCTGAGGGCTTCTGAACATGGCCAATAATGAAGGGAAAACCTCAGTGGTACACAGACTTCTTTCTACTGCCATTCTAAATATAAGTTCCACTGGGGCATATAAGAAATGAAAACAAACTTTCTGCCATGGGTAGTGATTATCTCTGCTACCAAGGAGCCTAGGATTGGTGGATCTCTTATGCTTCGGAGTTCTGAGTCCAGCATCAATATGGTGAACCTCCTAGAATAGGGACCCATCAAATTGCATAGGACAGGAGGTGGTAAACTTGCCAGGGTTAGAAACAGAGTAGTTAAAAGCTCCCATGCTGATCAGCAGTTAGATTAGACCTTTGAGTGGACATAGCACTTCCAGTCCAAATGAGATAGGGAGACCAAGACTGGAAAAAAACAAAAGTCCTTCTAATCTACCTAAGTAAACTAGATTAATAAGAGAAAAAAAAAGCTTATTTCACATAAAGCATGTAGGGATCCAGGTGAAATTTAAGAGTGAATGTTTGCTGCCCCCAAAGTTCTATCCAGTAGTAATTTGCAGTCAAAAAATATATGGGTATGTGTGTAGAAAAACAGACATAATTATCACTGTGGGAATATAGGAAGCAAGTTACGTCAAAATAGAAGATTAAGTTTTTAATAAAAATTATTTTTGTAAGTAGGAGTCATATACTAAGATGAGTCAAGTAAGCCCCTTACCCTAGGGTATTGCAAAAGAGGTATATTGCTGTTTCAGTGTAAAATGAAACACATGAACCATGGCAGAGTTAATACAGAGAAGAGCTTCATGGTATAGGCCTGGAGGCCATTTGAAAGGTAAGATGACTAGCTACATGCAGGCATGGAGATAAGACTGCATTTAAGGGTGCTTTATGCATCTGATCTGTAGAAGGAAGGAGCCTGAGCCAGGAGGCAATACCATCCTGGATATAGACCTAGACCTATGGAAAAGGCTGCTGCTATCATACATCTCCTTCACCCCTGATTCTTGCCAACCAGAAAGATGGCTTCCCATAACAGATGTGAACATTAAGCTACTTAGATGAGCATCAGAGGATGGAGAGAGAGAGACACACACACACACACACACACAGAGATTAGTATAGAAATACACCATAGAGCTCAGAATGAGAAGAAAGGCAAAACCAGAGGAGCAATAGTACTCAGGACTGTTATTTTCAAGAGCAGACCTGCATTTTTTTTTTTTTTGCTTTTTTTGGGAGGGCAATTGTGGTTAAGTGACTTGCCAAAGGTCACACGACTAGTTTTTGTGTTAAGTGTCTAGGGCCGGATTTGAACTCAGGTCCTCCTCACTCCATGGCCAGTGCTCTATTCACTGTGCCACCTAGCTGCCCCCAGACCTGCATTTTTACTGGTGTGGAAAGTTAAGTGGAATATGAAGGTCCCAAAGAGGGGCTGGTTGGTTCATATAGATAGAAGAGGGCAGAGTCTCTGTAACAACTCAAAGCTATTCAACACAATATAGGAAAAGATGGGAGAATTTTCTTGACTGTCTTTAAGCACAGATGCAAGTCCTTTTTATATTTTTTGTTTTTTAATTAAAAAAATCTAATGTCTTTGTTTCCCTAAGTGCTTGTAGGGCAGCTGAAAGCTTGAATTAGAAAAATGCTAGCATATTGAAGTTCTTAGGATTTAATAGAATGTGGGATATGTGATCCAGAGAGATTATAGAAGTACCCCTAATATGATATCCAGGTCCTCTGATCCTCTCTGAAAACAGGGTATCCATGAGCATTTAAGCGGGCATGATTAATAGTAAGAGAACTTTGCATTGTTGATATCATAAGAATCTTAAAAAAATTAGCGTTCTAAAATTTACACAGAACCTAGGTTACATATGGAATACATGGCACATTTACTTTTTCACTCCTACGGAAATATTGCAGTTATTCATGAGTTGCATATTTTTGCTAAGGAAGGGTTTTTGGAAATGAATTTGATGTTATTCATGTGTGATATAGTAAATAAAGATCTGAACATAAAAAATTAAAAATAAATTAGGTAAGTTGACTCAGGATATACTTAATTATGCCAAGCTAAAGAAAGAAGTAGTAATCAGAATAGCAATGGTCCAGAGAAGCTGATGGGGGGGGGGGGTTCTATTTTTTACTTTAACTAAGATATTTATCTAGTTTCTCTTATTTATTCACTGGCATATGGAATCATTCGCAAATGTTTCCTAAAGTCGTCGTGTTAATGGATCATCAACCATGAAGTTCATGTCAAAAAATTTAACTCAGGTTTATAATGGGTCAGATGAAAGGTTCAAGGTCCCAAAGGATTGAGAACATTATCATTTGTATACTTGACCCTAGATTTGGGGTGTGATCGTTTTCCTTTGCATGGTAGGGAGGAAAACTTTGTGTTCTGTCTTTCAAGAATAGCTTTTGCATCTGGATATTAAATGCCAGGGGATTCCAAATGTTGAGCCTTTTAAAAAAACAGTAAGTAACTTAAAAATATTGAGGGAAGAGGATAAGGGACTAGGAAATGCATGTTTTAGCCATGAAAGCCTTACTTAGGCTTCCTATCTTATTTTCTGTGATATAACTTGGGTCCTAGGTGAACTTTCCAGAACTGATAGGCTTGGCACTACATATGCACCAGTCACTTCAAACACAACTGTGAAATCTTGGTCCTAATTCCTAGAAATAGCAGTGACTGACAGAAAGTGATAAAATGCAAAAATATCTTATTAAAGATGCCACTGGGAAATATTAGCAATGACAAAAAGTACATAATTTGCCAAGAACCATAAAGTTAATATCTTGTGAAAAGTTACATCTCTAATGGCCCAGAGACACCAAGATCTTTTCTAGTCTATCTCGTCTGAAAGACTCATTCCTACTTTTTAAAACAATCACCATGCAGTGACTTTTCTTTATTTTGACAACTAAATTCAACAAAGATTTAATAAATACCTACTCTGTGTAGAGAGAATGCTGGGTGGGGGGAAGGGAGAATCAGTAAGAAAGATCTCCCCACCTCCATTGAGCTGAAGCAGAAAAACTTGTTAGCTACTCTAATTTTTCTCCCATTATGGAAGTATGAGCAATTATTCAAATTTAAAAATAAGCTTCTTCTAAGTTCTAGTTCTAAATTTGCTACCTCTGTGGCACACTGAAAGGCTCTGTGAACTTATGAACCAAAAGACAATCTGAGTCACATTTTGTGACTGAAAAATCAGTCAGACTAACAAGAAAATTTCAGTATTTTAATTTAGAAATGTATGTTCTAATTTATAGAAATTTTGAACACTGAACAAAACTGTTTTAATAGGTTACCTTCAATTCAACCTTTTGCTTATTGTTCCAAATCCATTTCTTTTTACCTTTTTTGACTAGGCAAAAAGTGCTATGATAGACCTATGCTTGAAACAAGATCACAGGTCATTCAATCCAACCCTCTCATTTTTTTTTACAGATGGGGTAACTGAAGCTTAAGGAAGTTAAATCATTTTCCCAAGGTAAACATCAGTGGTAGAATTTGAACCTAGTCCCCTATAACAATTTTGTTCTTGATCAGTAGAACAAAGTGAGAGCTACTCTTAGAAGCCTGGATTTTAAATGCAATTATTTTTGATGTAATCAATTGAATCAATCATCCATTGGATATCCCAGTGCTGAAACAAATCATTTTTAGACTTGAAAGGACATAACAAAAGTGGGTAAGAGGGAGTTGGAGGTGATAAATAGAGAAACCGAGAGGTACCCAGCTGTTTTTGATGAGTTTAAGTGACAAAGCTCAGAAGGATTATATCAGAGAAAATCAGGGAAGGGGGAGATTACTGCAGGAGGACTGCTGAAGGGAAAATGTTTTCTTGCTTGAAAAAGAAAAGGTAGAAAAGGGGCAAGTAGAGTCCAGACGATAGACCAATGAACTTGACTTTGATGCCTGGGAAAATTAAGGAGTGGTTAGTGAACATTTAAAGAGCCAACATGATTTCTTCAGGAATACATTGTGCTAGATCAATCTTATTTCCTTTTTTAGATGAAGTTACTAGATTGTAAAATGAGGGAAATGGTGTAGGATAGTGGTATAAACAGCTTAGTTGGAGACGTGTTGCAATGGTCAGAATGAAAGACTTGTCACTGATAGTTCAGTTTCTACTTGGAAGGTAGTCTTTCCTCACAGTGCCTTGGCATCGATGCCATGGTTATCAAACAGGCAAATTATACAAAACTTGGAGGGAGAGATAACAGTGTAGGGGGGATTGTTATCATCCAGAAATATCTGGAGAGGTTGGAATTCTAGGTCAGATAAAATAAGATGATATTTAATGATAACTATCTTATACTTATATAGCTGTTTTGTTTTTTTTAAATCCACGTATAAAATAGGGAAGGTCCATCTAGGTAGCACTTAACCTGAAAAGACCTGGGGGTTTTAGTGGACTCTGGTTCAGTGTGCAACAATTATGAATGATACTCAAAAAAGTTAATATGTTCTTGGCCTCCATCGATCTTGGGAGTGTTGTCAGCAGCGCAGAAGTGGTAGTCTTGTTATACTTTACCCTACTCGTATTCCTTATGATCAGTTTGGGGTGCTACATTTTAAGGAGATCATTGATAAATTAGTAAGCATCAGGGCAGCTAGGTGGCGCATTGAGTAGAATGCTGGCCCTGGAGTCAGAAGGACCTGAGTTTGGATCCGACCTCTGGCCTCAGACACTTAAGTCACACACAAACAAAAAAACCTAGCCATGTGACCTTGGGCAAGTTACTTAATCCCAATTGCCTTCCAAAAAGCAAAAAAAAAAAAAAAAAATTAGTAAGCATCTAGAGGAAGTGAACAGGATGATGAGAAGACTGGAGAACATGCCTAAAGACATTTGACTGAAGGAATAAAGGGTGCTTAGGCCCAGCAACGTTCAGTTGCAGTTGGGGGGACGTACATTCTATCTGTCTTCTAGAGTGTGAAGATCTGTCACCAAGAACAAGAATTCCGTTTTTTACTGCTGGCCCCCAGAAGGCAAAACACACACACACACACACACACACACACACACACACACACACACACACACACAACACACACACACACACACACACTCCATTGTATATATGAATGCCTCTCATATATATTCTTGTCACATGTATTTACAATACTTCTTGTTTTGTTGTTTTTAAAGATGGATGAATGGATGGATGGATAGATAAATGGGCATGTTGTCTAGGACACTGAAGAATTGCTCTGGAAATATACAATATTTTTTTTAAAAAGTGAAAACACAGCCTCTAAAGGTCATTTCAGTATAGATAATTCTCTGTTTCTGTGAAATGGCTAGGTTTAAGTACACTGTGAAGAAAATAAGCATTTATTAAGTGTTTATTACGTGACAGGCACTATGTTTTACAAATATTATCTCATTTAATCCTCACAACAGCTTTGAAATGTAAGTGCTATTTATTATACTTGTAGTTGAGGAAACTGAGACAGAATTCAAGTGATTTGCCCAGAGTCACACAGCTAAGTGTCTGAGGCCAAATTTGAACTTGGGTCTTATTGGCTCAAGGTCCACAGTCTGTCCACTGTGCCACCTAACTCTCTCACTTTGGGGCTTTTCCTGTGATGATTATTGATGCTGAGAGGTCATATACAACTCTGTTGACTCCCAATCCCTTGAGAACTGCTTTTGCCTGAGAGCTAATATATGCCCTGCTAAATCTAGAAAGATGCCAGCTATTGGAACTACTATGCCTTGGATATGTTTCAACATAGCACATGAAGGGGGAAAAATAGCTTTTAGTTTCTCCTATTTAAAATGTTTTATATCTGATATCTCTGTATGTGAAAAATGTCCAAATGCCATCCCAATCTTACACAAACTAATCTTCCTTATGCTCTTTGGTATCATGTATTAGGGAGCTGGCATGCTAGGAAATGCAATTTACAATGAACTTCTAATAAAGTATTCTCTCTTATAGAAAGCCAGAGATGGTTTCCCAACTTTTTCTTAATTGGAAGCAAACAAGAGAAACATAAATAAAGCCCTGAGTCTATTAAAAAAAAATCCAACTTCTTGTCCATATAGAAAGAAGGGGCCTATTTTATAATTGAGAGGGTCAGAAGGGAGTAAGTATCCTTCTTTAAAGTCAGTGCTATTCAAATAAGTATCATTATAATAGCCCACAGAGAGGCTGGGAGGTAATAAAGACAGTTATGATTCTGCAGGAAGATGCTTGCAACTTAATGTAAGAGACACAAACTAGGTAGAGAGAAGGAGCCTGTGTTATATTCTCCAATAAGCAGCACACCGGTATAACTACAGATTTATGACTGGACAACCTGTTTTTAGTACTTGTAGTTGCTTGGCATGGATCACCTGTCCCATTATGCATAAGTTGTTTATCCCAAGGAAGGGTCTGTGGTTTGAAGATCTTCATCTTCTACAGATATGATTATTATTTCATCTATAATTGGAAAAGTCACCAGAAACTTCTCATTTTTATAGACTTGGTAAGTTTGTTCTTGGAGCGTTGGAAACATCTGTTGGGTTATTATTGGAGTCAACAAATGTTGCTTCTGTAAATAAAGTATTTATGGATTGTCAAGGCACAGCACAAATCTTGCTCTTTATTCTAATTTTAACTTGAAAATGTAGTTACGGTAGGTGGAACATTAGAATTTTAAAATGAATATGAGAAATAATATTTTGGAAAACAAATTATTTTCCTCCCGAGATTTACCATTGTTTATTTTGTAGGAAGTGTCAAGGCCCAGTTGATGATAGTTGCCAAGAATAATCTTTCACTGAACCCATGAATGTCTTTAAGAGGCGGGTTCTATCTTTCCCTCTAAAGTTATTTTCTACCTACTTTCTTGGTACCCAGTATATCCCATTATCTTTAGTATTAGAATGTGGATTCCTTGAGAGACAACTGCTTTACTTTTATCTCTGTATCTCCCAGTGCTTAACAAAAAGCTTGGCACATACCCTTGTTGATTGATTGACTGACCTTGGACCTCATGACATAAGGTAGCTAAGATTTTTTCAGGGCTACAACATCTCATGGCATGAGGCTGTGGATTCAAGACTGTAGTGGTAAGAATTTATAGAAAGTTAAGTCTCGGGGCGGGTAGGTGGCGCAGTGAGTAGAGCACCAGCCCTGGAGTCAGAAGGACCTGAGTTCAGATCTGGCCTCAGACACTCAACACACACCCAAACAAAACCCTAGCCATGTGACCTTGGGCAAGTTACTTAACCCCAATTGCCCTCCAAAAAGAAAAAAAAAGTCTCCTGTTAGGGTGATGCAACAGGATCTTAAGTCTTGGAATTAAACAGGTCTCCCTGATTTCAAGCCCGGTGGTCTATTCACCGTGCCATCTACATGCCTACCTAAGGGTGTTTAGGCTTGTCCTATTTACCAGATCCTCTTGATGGATGGCTATTGTGGTAAGCATCAGTTCACGTGGGCAGCTAGATGGCACAGTGGATAGAGTGCAGGGCCTGGAGTCAAGAAGACTCATTTTCCTGAGTTCAGATCTGGTCCTCAGACACTTACTAGCTATGTTACCCAGGGCAAGTCACTTAACCCTGTTTGCCTCAGATTTCTCTTCTGTAAAATGATCTAGATAAGAAATGGCAACATACTCTAGTATCTTTGTCAAGAAAGCCCCAAATGGGGTCATGGAGAGCTGAACATGACTGGATAACAATAACAATCAGTTCACACTGGAATTTTCCTGGTTGGAGTGGTATTAAGACCTGCAACATTTGATGGATATATTGGTGGCTTATAATTCTAGGTAAATATGCTTGGACATTTTCCTGTTCTCAGCCTACGTTTTATGGGATACATGAATTTGGCTGGGAAAAATTACATCTTTATTTTTCTTTCCTTTGCAAGCCTATGTATTATTACTACTATTATTATTACTTTATTATATATTTTAAAACATTTTTTTGTGAGAAGGGGTTTATAAGTTCACCAGACCACCAAACGGGTCCATGACAATAAAAGCTCCAGGATATAGAACGACTTGAGCTTCAGTTATTTCTAGCTGAGAGACTTAGGTCACTTCAGTCATGCCATTTAAGTTGGCACCATTTTGCTGATTAAGGTAAACTGTTATTTCCCTTCCAGTGACTCTATCTTGTTCTCAGTTCCTTTTTCTACTTTTGGGGTACAGACACGCACTACTTCTAAAATTAGTTCTTGCTATGCTGTGTGGATTATCTTTTTAGCAAATGGATATTTCTGTTAGTTTGGAAAATGTCACACTTTATAAATACCATGTATTGAATTAACACAATCGTTGGTTTGGTAGTGAGCTCCTGATTTCTAGATTTTTTCAACCTCTTGATCTCAGAACCTTTCATGGATTGTGAAGAGTATAGCAAAACCTAAAGAGGCAAACTGGCTTGGAATAGATACGGTAATATGACTTTTTTTACTTTTATCTAGTCCACATCACTTGTTGGATAGCTATTAACTTCTGTCAATAATTAACACTAGAAGTCACCACCCTTGATAGGTTGTCCTTTCATTCTTGTTCTCTTGTTTTCTGTCTTCTGTTTTCAAAGCCTCATAAGGGAAGGGTGGAATGCTTGAAGATGTGGCTGTACATGAGTTATCTAGGTGGCACTGCAGTGGATAGAGTCAGGAAGACCTGAGTTCAAATTTGAACTCAGATACTTAATAGCTGTGTGACCCTGGGCAAGTCACTTCATCTCTGACTGCTTCAGTTTAATCAGCTGGAAAATGAGAATAATAAAAGTGCTAATTCCCTGGATTCTTGTGAGAAT
Source organism: Gymnobelideus leadbeateri (assembly GCA_011680675.1). NCBI lineage: Eukaryota > Metazoa > Chordata > Mammalia > Diprotodontia > Petauridae > Gymnobelideus > Gymnobelideus leadbeateri. Next base: position 247,657 of record WOXC01005805.1, on the reverse strand, counting down.
AAAGTGAGAAAACATATTTAAAGCCCTTTGCAGACCATAAAGTGCTATATAAATGCTACTTTAAAAATATCAGCTAGGTGTTTATAAAGCATCTATTATATTCCTGGCAAGAAGCTACGATGGGGGAAGGGAGTGGAAGGACTACCAATATGTTACACATATGATTTGGGTGGTATTTTATCATGCCTACTGAGGTAAGTTCTTATAGTGGTATCCCAGATTCTGAATGCTACGCTATAATAATGCTGTTTAATTTTCCTTTTTAGTGTCAGAGATAGAAACTAATAAACTTCCTAAAGTGTCCCAGAGAAACTTTGCTTTCTTTAATGGCAAATATGCTATATCACATGTCTGATCAGAAAATGAAGGCCTAATTCCACAACGGTATTTTCTTCAAAAAAAATTTTTTTAAGTCATCTATTTTTGATGGTAGCAGCTTTTACATAAAAGGAAATCTTTATATCCAGAATAGCAGTCTTTTAAAGAAAATCCTATACTCTCAAATGTTCATAGTCTATAGAGAGATCCTTGTACTTTGATCTTAGGGAAGTAAAGATTGTCTTAGCCTGCTAAGGGTAGTCATTGATATCTAAGCATTTCATAATTGAAACATATACATTGACATTAGAAGACAGATTTCTTTTGACTTGTTGTAGAATGTTTGTTAGGGGATGAATTTGATATATTCTTATAACTGGGTGATTGGGTCCCTTCATAGCCTAACTTCACCCTGTATCTGATCAGTCTTTTTGCATCTTACACTGCCTGCCATTCCACTCTCCACCCACATCCCCACCACATCCTCCTTAGTTTATACACGGTTGTTTGCATGTTGTCTCTTTATTAGATCATGAAGAACTCCTGCAGGGCAGGGCATGTCTTTTACTTTCTTTGTATCCCAAGCACTTAGCAGGGTGCTTGACAAGTAGTAGGTGCTCAATAAATGCTTATTGATTGATTGACTCACTCAGAGTACAAAAGAAAAATAAGCTGATTATCAAAGGATCAGGAGAAATCCTTGGGAAAAATAATGGTACCCTCTCTTTTTTTTCTGCAGGAATTAAAGGAAATAGTCTTATTATGTAGTGAGATTATTTTGTTGGCATAATTATGCCACACCCTTGCCAACACTTGATTGTTCCAAAAATTAATGTATAGTTGTAAACCTTCTGCATGATATTCCTGAGCATAGTTCCAGGCCAATAGTAGGTAGATTTACAATAATAACCTAAATTTTGTTAAATATAAATTTTAAAAATATTTTCACAGATTTAGTTTTGTTTTTCATAAAAGAATCCCAGGTAACTCCTCCCCCCCATATTTACTTGTGAAATATTGGTCTCTGTTTTAATTTTAATAATAGGTTTTAATATTTTAATTTTAATTTAATATTAGGTGAGCATATTCTGTTACAAATTAACCTTGCATAATGAGGATCTCCTGTTCCAGTAGATGGTTCATTAGATCCTCTTCAGAAGTTATAATAAATTGGATCTTACAAATCTGGTGAGAGTACAGTGACCCAATTTGAGTACTTACTATATGCAGAAATATTGTTTTTAGGTTTTAATCATTATCAGTATAATCCATCAGATGTTAATCATTGTTAGGTAGTATAAAGAAGGGTAAATTTGTGGTTGTCTAAAAAGATACTGCTATTTCAATAAACGGGATTAGGAAATACTTTTGATTCACTTTGCTTTTGTGATACCAACAGTTGTGTCTGCTTCTGCTGACTTTAAGCTGACTTAAAATGTCTGACCTTGACAAGATAAAATTGGATTGAGCTGATTTTACCCTTTTTGCTTAGCTCATTATAAGTCAAGTGATGGATATTGGGCCAGAGACACAGGTTTCGTTACTTTCTTTTGTTGGCTGTCAATTCTATGTTTTGTTTTTCTTTGCTTTTTAAGAATGAATGTTATTCCAAGGGAACGTGCAAAATTGTGGCTCTTAATAAGCATACTTCAGTGACTGTGAAAGACATTACAGATTTCTCAACTTTTGAGTCTCAATTTCTCATCTATAAAATAAGGTGAGAGAGGTAGAAAGTCAGTCTCAGAGTTAGGAATACAATGACAAGTCTCTTTAGCTTTTCAGTGTTCAGGGTAGTCCTTTGAGTCTATAAATTGCAGACCAATGGATAATTTGCATTGACTTAAGGGAATTTTCTCATCAGGGAGCCCCTTGCTCCAGTAAAGTCACAAAGGTCTCAACAAAACAACCAAACTGACAAGACAACAACTACAACAACAACAAATCCAGGATACCCGTGAGGTTAATCATATTTGTTATTGCCTACCCCAAAAGGTAGTGAGGAAGATTTTTGGTAAAACTTAAATCACTATGTAAAAGGGAATTTGCTTTTACTTATTACTAATCCAGTCAATGACTATAAATATGTTTGGACATAAAATTCTATGAAGAAGAGGTATACAAAGAGATTTTTTAAAAGTTGATTTTGGTAGCATTGTTTGGAGAAAGTTTTCTCTATAAATTTAGCAAATTTTATCAGTATTTGTCTTGAAAAGTGGGGTGGGGTTATAAATTATAAGTATATATTATAAATATACATTAATCAGAAAACAAATACTACTATTTATAAAATGACTATATAGGGTCATATAATATCAGGTTTGTAATGGACTAGCTATTTCTGGTTATCCGATCAAGATCCATTATAGTATATCTGCCAAATGTCATTCAACCTTTTTTTTTAAGATCTATAATAATGGACAATTTACTGCTTCCCAATGGCAGCCCATTACACTTTTAAATAACTGTTTGGAATTTTTTTCTAACCTCAAACCTAAATCTGACCCTCTGTAACCTCTGTCTGGTGCTCCTAGTTTTGTCTTGTTGGACAACATAAAAGTTTAATGTATTAGATACCAGAATGCAGTTATAATGCACCATTAGTCTTTTCTCTGGACTAATCAATTTTTTTTTCTTTTTTGCTTTTTGGAGGGGGGAGAGCAGGGTAATTGGGGTTAAGTGACTTGCCCAAGGACAAACGGCTAGTAAGTGTCTAGTAAGGTGTCTGAGGCCGCATTTGAACTCAGGTCCTCCTGACTCCAGGGCCAGTGCTGTATTCGCTGTGCCACCTAGCTACCCCAATCAATTTCTTTAACCAATTAAAATGCAAGTTCATTTAAGTACCTTTCTTCACCCTCCTGTGTTTGTTTCCCAGTTTATACAAACTCTCTTCCCAGAATGGGGAAGCCAGAATTGTATTCCACATGTAGCCTGACCATTTACTAAAATTTTATTAACCATTCTCTGTATGCCAGGCACTATGCTAGACATGTAATTTATTTGGGTCTGGTCATTAGAACTCAGCAAGAGTTGGTTGGTACTTTCTTATTATCTTACCTTGGTGTATTGATGGAACCATTTTGTTTTGTCCCATCTAGTCCAGGTACCATTTATTTTTAAAAAGAAAATAGAAGCAATATATTAATTGAGATGCTATGCTTCCTCTCCATCATCAGGTATCAGTGTTTTGAGCCTCACAGACTTATTGTTTCCTTGATCTACCTCTTTTCCCCCAAAGGGCCCTTTTCGCTATCCTTAGGTTTCCTCGCCAGGCTTAACTCAATCTGTGTTTTAATACTCTTGATTCTCCTTATATAGTACCATTCGATGCTTTTATCTTCCATTACCTTGCCTTTGGCTTTCATTTTGTGTAAATGTCACTTTAAAATCTGAGTTGGACTTGTACACAGATCCATTTTGAATCCTTAAAGGGGAAGGAAGTATTATCAAATTTTCCTGTGTTCATATCAGCCCCTTTAAAGAGCTCAACCTTTCCCTTCTTTACTGGAATTTGTTTCTTGAGAGTTTCTCCTCTGTCTTGAAGTTCTTTGCCCTGTAGAATTTTTGTCCTCAAGACTTCTGATCTCCTTAAAATCTGGTTTCTAGAAACCAGGGTGTATGTCACATTATTCAAAGTTGGTTTTTTTTCCTCCCTTGGCTACCACAAATTTTAAGATGGGGATATTAAGTTTCTTCCAGGGTTTTCCTCCTTGTTCCTCTTGTTAATGAGAGTCAGACCCAGAAAAGAAGTTTCCTTCATCGTTTCCTCCACCACTTTTTAATAGCCTCTTTTGATTTTCTTTCCAATACACTGAAATTATTCCATTTCTCTCAGTTGAGAAGTCTGAAATTAAATAAGATCAATGTGAAGAATGATGTATACATTGAGTCAATTTATTTCAGGTATTATCAGTAATAATCATTTTCAAAATCTAGGTAAACGCCTTTTTATTTCTGAAAAGTAGCTCAGTATTAATAGCCCATCAGTGAACATAAAGTTTTCCTTAAAGTCCTTATTACAAGGGTAGAAGTAGAGAGGACAAAAGATGATAATACTGTTAATTTAAAGCTAGAAGCCATCTTGTCCAATCAGCTCATTTTATAGATGAGGAAACTGATTCCCAGAGATATTAATCTCATAGGTAGTAGAGGTAGGACCTTTAGAACATACCATATTTGCCTTGGTTGAAGAAGCTAGGGAAGACTCTTTTTGTCTTAAGAATTATTAGGAATTTTCCTATGTGGTTAACAGTTCTTTCCTTGATAATAATAATGGGCATTTCTTTAATTTTTTTTTTTTTGCTTTTTTGGAGGGCAGTTGGGGTTAAGTAACTTGCCCAAGGTCACACAGCTAGGTTTTTGTTTGTGTGGGTTAAGTGTCTGAGGCCGGATCCGAACTCAGGTTCTCCTGACTCCAGGGCCAGCGCTCTACTCACTGTGCCACCTAACTGCCCCATTTCTTTAATATTTTAAAGTCTACAAGGTACATTACATACATCATCTCTTAGGATCTTGACAACAATCTTGTGAAGTTGATGCTATTATTATTCTCATTTTACATATGTGGAATTTGAGACTTAGCAAGGTAAAGGGACTTGTCCATGTTGACACAAGCTAGTACTGATATGTACATCCATCCCAACTCAAGTCCACTGCACGTTCCTTTATCATAGATAGCTCCTGTGTTACAATACTTTAAAGTTTACAAAGCAATTTTCTCATGATGCTGTGAGGCTAAAGCAATTTAGAAATTATCCACAGTTTACACATGAGAAAACTGAAACTTTGAGAGGAGAAATCATTTGCTATGGATGTTAGTACTAATGAGTGGCAGTTACAATTCAAACCCAAATCTTATGCCTGTCTTTCCATTGTATCATAGTTGCCTCTTAAAGACTAAATTATTTCTGTATCAAGTCCTCTATATCCAAGAGATTTTTAAGGAAATTCAGTAGTGACCACAGATCATTCTGTGAAAAATTGATGTGTTAATTAAAGGTGTCCCTCAAATTAAGTAAACTTAATTTAAGCAAAACTGGATTTACACCAACAAGGAGATTGGGGATATATATGGTTCCTTATTTCCTTTACAGATTGATTTATAATAGAATTCCTTTAAATAGCAAAGCTCCTTCATTTAAAAAATGATTCCATTTGCCAAAAAAAAAAATCAATTTACATGCTACTTTTCAGGAACAATCCATTGTATAAAGTGATATAAAACAGTCAGTGGAAAAATAGAAACCATTTTATCAAGGAACCAGGACAGGTATATGCTGCCATCAGGTAATATTACACATAAATCAACCTGGACAGATGAGCCTCTGCCCTTTTTGTAATGACCTTCAAAGAAAAGCATTTCTTTTCCATCCCCCAATTTTCCTATATGTCTGGCTTGTCCAGTTTTCAGAAGAAAAAGTGACAACCCCATTATTCATTTGTAAGTTTTCCTAAAGGGTCAGTAGAGTATCTGTCACTGTATTACCATCTGCCCTTGCCCTTTCCCCATTTTGGCCAGGTGTACTCATTTATCTGTTTCCATCTGCGCTTGCAAGGTGGGCTATGCCTGGGGCTGAGCTGTCTTGATTGTTGAGTGTGTACAAACTCACTAAATAAACTATATCTAGGCAGCTTCAGTCCCAGCCATGCTTCTCATCTTAGTGCCTATCTGGGTAGGCCATCTACCCTGCTGCTCACCTACTTCTTCCTACCTGGAATAGGACTTTCTGAACCATACCTCCAGAAACTTCCCAGAGTTCCTGGGTCAGTTAATCTTTTGTTTTAGAAACTCTTACCCAGAAACAGAGTTGTCTTGATTGTTGAGTGAGTTCAGACTGACCTCATTCACTATATGTAGTTTGACCCTATACCAGACCATGTTTCATATCCTATTCTAGCATCTATCTATGCCATCTTGCTATCTGCCCTGTTGCTGGATGTAGTTCCCCCTCACCACATATATATTTTCCACCTTCTGTTCTGTGCACAATAGTCAGATGAGTATAACAAGAACATTGTAATTGACTTCCTTATGGATCAACTTCTCATTTTCCTAACTTCCCAGACCAAATCCCTTTTCCCTGGCCACCTGACTCACTTTTAAATGCTGTTTCCATCTATTAAAACATCAGCTGGAGGCCAGAGGCTGTTTCATTATTCTATCTGTATTCCTAGCACTTGGCACTGTATATCCCATTAAGAAGTATATAAGACTTTTAGACCACAGAAGAAGTTCATCCATCCCACCATTCATTCATTTAACCAGTGTTTATTGAGTTCTTTTTCTGAGCAAGGTGATATGCTAAGGACTATGAAGGAGTAGAAAGAAATGGAATGGAAGAACATTCACTATTTGCCAAGTACTAGGAATACTAATAGAATTTTGAGAGAGTCCCTTCCTCTGCTCAAGCAGTTCCAGTTTGGTTTGGGGCAGACAGTGCAAGAGGTTCCTGGGATTCAGCAACCTGGCAGGTGACAATGCCTGTGTTCATGACCAAGGCAGGCCAGATAATAAGGTGCAATGGCTCTTTGTGCCTAGTGGCAGAAATGATAGCTTCATGGCCTTCCATCATAACAGAAAGATTGAAGGTGGTGACTTTCTGATAATCCAAATGGTGTATAACCATTTCCACCACAGAGCCAGAGGCCAGCATAATATGTGGTCAGTGCCATAATTGTTAAATAAATATTGTAGAAAAAGTCTGCTTCAGCTTCTAGGTCAATGAATTAAACAGAAAGTATTTGTGAAGCAGCTAATATCTACTAGCCCCATTGGGATAGACTCTGAGAATACAAAGACAAAAAATGAAATGTCATTCTACTCAAGGGGCTTACATTCTCTCAGTGGAAACAACATGTAATTAAATAATTGGGGCAAGAAAGCAATGGCTGTTGCAAGGATAGTGATCTGGAAAGGAAGCCTTTTTTTAAATAGAAGATGGTGCTTGAGGTGAATCTTAAAGGAAGAGAAAGATCCTATTGATACTCGTTTATCTGTTGCTTAAACTATCTGCTTGAATTCTTGATCCATTGCTGTGTGAACTATTTCTCTATGAATGTCATAATGCTGAGGATACAGGGTAGGGACTTATGTGTGCCTCTGTGCCTCAACACTGACTGCCTCTCGTTGTTTGATCCCATTGGAGGCCTTCTCTCTGAAATCTCTAGAAACTGTGGCTGCATGTTGTGGTCCGAATATAACCTGCTTGACTATTCATGTTGTGATCTGAATGGGTATTTTCCATGCCCTTGCTCATACTGTTCTCTTTACATCCCTCCTATTCCCTCTCCCCTTCATCCTTCACACATATACCACCTCTGCAGTGAAGTCTTCTTGATCCCTACCTAGGTGAAATGCTTTCTGTCTTCTTTTTTATGCCTATCTTCAATATTTACCATGATTGTTTGTCTTGCACTATCATTGTCCTTTGTATATATGTCTTACCTCTTTTCTCTCCTTTATTAGATTGTAAGCTCTGTGAGGGCAAGGGTAATAGCATTGCTCAGTCTCTCCCAGTTCCAAAGCTGTGTTTTTTGTGTAGAAAGATTTAATAAATATTTACCTTATATGTTTACTTTTTATTTCCTCTTTTCCTTGGCCTTTTGCTTTATGTGGGTTTCCTTGTTTCTTCCTTGCTGTTTCTCTGCTTTGTTAATATGAAACCCAATATGCAGCAACCTAATGTCTTAGAAGTTTATCCTAAAATTTTGAAAATTATATATTATTGTCAGCATAATTATTATTTTCACCACCATCTTCAGCATTAGTATTAGTAATCTGGCTATTGAAATATGCACATTATTCTTCACAGTAGTAGAATTTACTTCTTTTCCCCTGTTGATTCCGTCTTATTCCATAGTGGGAAGAAGTAAAAAAAAAATGGGCTAGAATTGATATTGGTCCTAGTTCAACAAAAATTTATTATTTCATTTTGTTTGCTGTTTATTTAATTTTGTCATATTGACTTTAAAGAAAACTGCTTCTGAAATAAACAAACAAATAAATATATGTAGTGTTATGGTTTCCACAGTTTGCAGTAGGATGTTCTGTTCCTTCTTTTTGTTTGCAAATAAACAGCTTACTGGAGATCATAGTTTTAATATTTAATACTTACCAGTGAGCTACTGATATTTAAGCCATCCTCTGTCCTTTTAAATTCAGGTATGCCTTCTTTCCCATGGACCCTCTTTAATCTAAGAGAGTGCACTCAATTGAGTAATTTATCTGTGCTAGTCTTACTGTGACAGGTTTTCAATAGATATATAATAGCAGAAGCATCAGGACAAAGTAGGGGAACAAGCCCCTCATTTGAGAGAGCTCAAAAGAAGTGAAGAAATTGCCCCCAAAGAAGAATGGCCACCCCATTGGTAACATACATACACTTTAGAATTAGTAAAAAACTCAAGAAGAGAATTCAGGCACTATTGCTATCGGCAGGCTGTCCTTAGTAAGGAGCACAAGACTGGAGTTACTGATAGAAGTAGGGAACGGAAAGTGGAGCTAATAATTTGAAGATATTTACACCTTTGCTAGTTTCTTTTCATGGTACAAAGGCATTAGGGGAAGTGACAGGAACAACTTATGAGCCATTTACTTGGGCTATCTTTGGGGATTTAATCTCTGTTGGGTCATGGAGTTGAGTATTCTCTGGGAATTGGTGCTACTGTGATAGGCCCTATCTGTAGGCCTGGAGTAAAGAGATAAGAGTTTAAGTCTAGCTGGAATTAGAAGCCACAGAATTAGCTGGATTGCAGAGCTGTAAACCTTTTGGTTCAGATCCTGAAATGCCTCTGGATAGCAATTCTCATCTCTTCCAGATGGAGTTTTGGCTGTGGGAGCTGAGCGCAAGACAAACATTTGTAATGTCAAGGACTTTTCTGGAGTGTGCACAATAAAATTGGTCCTATATGATGCAGTTTTCATTCTTTCATTATTTGGCGTTACATTTTCTTTTTAGTGTGTATGAAGATCTTTACTTCTCATTTCTTTCTTCTTTTTTTTTCAACTTCAAAAGGCTAATTTTCCACTTCATCAGCCTTCACATGTTTATGTTTTAAGAGGAAGAATGGGAAAAGGCTTGAAAGGTCAGTGATTTTCTCATAAATGAGGCAGCTTTGAATGTGGATGGCATATGCATATCACTTTGAGATAACAGCTATTGGTGTCATTAAAAACATAAAACACCAGACAGGAGCAATAATAATTTATTTCTACTCTGTTGGAGCCCTTTTAGATTTTCAAATATTTTTTTGAAAATTTTATTAAATTATTAATGAATAGAAAGCATATTTCCCTGATTGTGGAGTATCATTAGACCAAAACAACAATGCATAAATTAGTAGATTGGCAACATACTTACAGGAGGGATGACAAACTATTTGTAAATAGCAGTATAAAGCACTTTGATTCCTTACAATTTTTGGTCAATTCCAATATAGAAGTTTCCCTAGGGGGAAAAGCTACTGAAATTGTGAATATGTGACAGTTTTAGTCTTATTAAGAGTTAGAGGAAACATTTTGCTTTTCACCACTCTCCACTTGGCCTATCCATCCACAGTGAATAAAGGCTCTTCTTAGAGAAATCAATATTAACCATGGCATGTCTGCGGAGTTCTCTAATAAGGATGTGTATACATTAACAAAAATAAATAAATAAAATGACTGCCCCAAGCACTGAATTGATTGTTTTGTCTAAATAAGGCCAAATAGCTAATTGGGTTAAATCCTTGCCCCAGAATTGAGTGATTACTTCAGTATATTCTTAGTTGCTTGATCATTTCCACTTGGTTATCATCCATTTCCCTCCAATGGATGGTTCTTTTTGTTGGCCTTTCAGGATCAGTTGCATCCTATGAAAAAGGGCTAGATGGAAGCTTTGAGAATGCAACCCCCCTTCCCCCTCCACATTTTACACATGAGGAAACTATGCTGCAGAGACATAAAATTACTTTCCCACAACAAAGACACTTTTTAATTTTTTTTTAATTGTGGATAGAGGGGTGGAATCAAAATGGCAGAGTAGTAACAGCATTTCCACACAGCTTCTGCTCCCACCACTTCCAAATTCATGTAAAGGGGAACTCTGAACAACCTCTGGAGCGACAGAACCCACAAAATGACACAGAGAAACTAACCTTCAGCTGAGGACAGCCCAGCAGCCTGACAGGGAGCAGCCAGCACAGCACTCTGGGAGCCAAGCCCAGGCCCACATGAGTCAGAGGTTTTAGCCCCAGGGTGGCCAGACCAGCAGCTAGCTGGAGGGACCCCAGAACACCAGCATCTATGGTGTTTCCAGAATTACCAACACATAGATGCCATGGACAAAGTGAAAGGTTAGTGCAGCATGGACTTTGGGACTCATTAGTGGGGAGATGTGTTGGCCTCTTTCCTTGGGGGCAAGAAGCCACTGAGACAATTCAGCACAGCCACAGACACAGACACATGCGGCAGCTTCAGTTCCTGGCCAGCAAACTGTAGGGGGACACGGCGATCAGTCTTGGGGATAATCACTCTTGCTTTAACCTTCTTGGATCTGGATTGCAGTCTGGGGTGGAGGTCCTGGGGTGTGTGACCAGCTTGCCAGAGAGGGTGGAGGCTTCAGAGAGGCCACCCAACTAATACCTCTGGAAATTGAGAAAACCCCAGCATTTGGGATGGAAGCTCCACTGGCTGGTGGCAGAGTCCTACTGGCAACAAGCCAAAAAGTCAAGTAATTGGCAACATGCCTAGGTAAAGGAAACAAACAGAAAAATTCAACATTAGACTCCTATTTTTGGAGGCAAAGAGGATCGAAGCATGGAACAGGAGGAGGACTGTGAGGTCAGAAATCCTGCAACAAAAGCCCCAAATGAAAATATGAGCAGGTTACAGGCCATAGAGGACCTTAAGAAGCAGATAAAAGGCGTGGGGGAAAATTGGGAAGAGACATAAGAAAGATGCAAGAAAAGTATGAAATGAGAGTCAACAGCCTGACTGAGGAAAATAACACTTTAAAAAACAGACTGACTCAAATGGCAAAAGAGGCTCAAAAAGGCAATGAGGAGAAGAATGCCTTAAAAAGCCAAGTTTGCCAGATAGAAAAAGAATCTCAAAAGCTCACTGAGGAGAATCATTCCTTCAGAATTAAACTGGAGCAAATGGAAGCTAGTGACTTTATGAGAAATCAAGATACTGTTAAGCAGATCCAAACAAATGAAAGAATAGAAGGCAATGTGAAATATCTCATGGGAAAAACCACTGACCTGGAAAATAGATCCAGGAGAGATAATTTAAAAATTATTGGACTACCTGAAAACCATGATCAAAGAAAGAACCTAGAAATCATACTTCAAGAAATTCTCAAGGAAATTGTCCTGATGTTTTAGAACCAGAGGGCACAATAGAGGTTGAAAGACTCCACCAATCACCTCCTGAAAAAGATCCCAAAAAGAAAATTCCTAGGAATATTGTAGCCAGGTTCCAGAATTCCCAGTTCAAGGAGAAAATACTACAGGCAGCCAGGAAGAAACTATTTGAATACTGTGGAAACACAATCAGGATAGTGCAGGATCTGGTAGCTTCTACACTGAGAGATCAAAGGGCATGGAATATGATATTCCAGAGGGCAAAGGAGCTGGGATTAAAACCAAGAATCACCTACCCAGCAAAACTTAGTATTATGTTTCAGCGGAAAATAGGGTTATTCTATGGAATAGAGTACTTTCAAGCATTCTTGAGGAAAAAAACAGAGTTGAATAGAAAATTTGGCAGTCAGACACAAGAAGGAAGAGATGCTTTAGAAGGTAAACAGGGAAAAGAAATCATTATGAACTTATCAAAGTTGAACTATTTACATTCCTACAGGGAAAACCGATTACTGTAACTGATGAAACCTTTCTCAGTATGAAAATAGTTGAAGGAAGGTATATGGGCATATGGATACATATGTGGATGTGTGTATATATGTTTACAGGTATGCATAGATAGAGGGCACAGGTCGAATTTAATGGGAAGGGATTATACTTAAGGGGTAAAATTGAGAGGTGAGAGAGAAATGTAGTGAGAGGAGATGGAGAGAGACAGAGTGGGGTAAACTATCTCATGTAGAAGAGGCAAGGGAAAGTGGTTGCAGGGGAGGGCAAGAACAGGAAAGCAAAAAGGCAAAACCTTATTCTCATTGAATTTGGCTCAGGGAGAGAATGACATACATACTAAATGGGATATTTCACCCTACAGTAGAGTGGGGAGGGAGATGAAGGGGGGGGATAATGGAAGGGAGGGAAGGCTGGGGGGGAGGGAAGTTGGAAACACCCACTTTTGAAAAGGGGGGAGTGGACCGGGTGGGAGGTGGGATAGGAGGGAGGGAAATATAGTCAGTGTTTTACAATATATCTACTGTGGTAATGTTTTGCATAGCTACACATGTAAAGCATATACTGAATTGCTTATCCTCCAAGTAAGGGTGGGTGACAAGGGAGGAAGGGAATGTATCTGGAATTAGAAGTTATAAAATCAAATGTGTAAAACTATATAAATACTATTATTAATACTATTTTACGTATAATTGGGAAATAAGATATACAGGCATTGGAGCACAGAGATTCTCCTTGCCCTACTCTAGGGTTGAAGTGGGTATGGGAGAAGAGATGGGAGAGAGCAGATTAGATGAGGGGATATTCCATGGGACTCTGTTCTGGGAATGTGGGTAGCAGAAAAATTGGGAAAAATTGTAACTCAAAATCTGGTGGAAATGAATGATGTAAACCAGAAGTTAATAAAGTGTTTGGAAAAAAAATTATGGACAGCTATTTCAAATGAAACTGAGATAATGAAAGAAAGAAGATTCAATATCAAACTTTTTTTCCAGTAACCTTGATGTTTCTATATTTTGCCTCCAATATGGCCTCTCAATATAGTACTGTGGAAAGAATGCTAGATTTGGGAGTCAGAAAACCTGGACTAGAAATGTTTCTTTGCCATTTACTTCTTATGCAACCTCAAGGAACTTTTATTTGACCATTCCAGGCCCCAGTGTTCTCATATGAATATGAAGAGATGTATCAGTGGAGTTTTTTTTTATGTATAGTTACCTCCTTGATTAATTTGTTTGATAAGTTAATAAAGTCTCTCCTTTTCCCCAGCTGACCTTTCTGGTACTCTGTTAAACAATTGGTCTTCAGTGACTTAAGTGCAGATGAAATAATTGACTAGTTAGTACTTAAAAGATGGGATTGCTATATCATCCTCTCACAGAGACTTATTGTTCTTTAACCTTTTGCTGGATTCTTTTCTACCTCTTCCTCTGAGTACTTTTTTCACAAAGTGCTCCATATAGTATTGGTCAAGGGAAGGGACTTTTTTTCCTTCTGGGGGAGGAATTGATAGTGACTTGTTGAAGAAGCACATGGCATGAGTAGACAAGGAGATTTCAGGAGATTTCCAGAAATTGAGCTTTCCCAGCCCAAGAGACAGTAGCAGCTGGGATAGCAATAGATTTCCTGCAGAAGCATATGGTAGATGAATACATGTGTTTGTCAATTTGGCCTAAGTAGGAAGTTCACTGCTCCTGAATATAAATGTGCATTGGTTTCTGACTTCCCAGGGAGAAGCCTAACTTTCTAGCCAAAAAAGGAACATTTCTTGAGTGACACCAGCAGAAGAGACCTGAATTTCTAGAGAAAAGAGGAGTTGCTAAGTAGTTTTCCTCTTGAAGGAAGATGAGGAATCCACATGGCTTATATACCTAGTAGGACAGTAAGATCTAAAGTTATATTAAGAACTAGAAGGCAAGATATCTGAACTTTAACATATCTACTATTACATTTTACTTAGAGTAGTGCAGGTATAATAGGAAGATGTTGCCTAAACAGCAAAAACAAAGTATGTTTATCTTCTAAAGGGAATGTGAGCTCAGGCACTGTATGTCTTCAAAAAGAAGCTCTGTAAGATTTTGTAGAACACCTAATGTTTCACCAGAATGTCAAAGAGTTTCCACAATAACAACCTGGAGTTTACTTCCTTCAAAGAAGAAATATTAAGGGCATTTTTTTTTGCTTTTCACTATCTTTTTATATACTCCTATGGATATTTTGCATCTTTTGCATTTTTTGTGGGGTCAAATAAAGAATATATTACTCACTATATATTTTCATCACTTTTAGTCCTAGTATGCTAGGACTGTACCTAGTATGCTATTTGGATATCTTTTTATGTATGTTTAGGGAAGCCTATACATGAACTAAGGCATATTTGAAGCTTTTCCTGATGTAAACAGATAAAAAAGACCCATATGAGTTAATCTACAGGATAAGATTCAGTGTCTGAGACTAGAGACTTGGGTGCATGGGGTGACAGAACCCTGAGGCATAGATTTCAAGTAAAATGGGTTATTGACCTAGAAAACTTCTAAGAGCCCTTTCAAATCAAAGCCTGTTCTCTTCCTTTTCTAGGTATATTTCACATTGCACTCTATTCAAAGTGTCTCTCTCTGTCTCTGTCTCTCTCTGTCCCTCTCTCTCTCCTGCTTCTTTTCTCTCCACTCGTCTGGGCAATTGAAAGGTTATCCTCCAGGACAAGCATATCTGGCTTCACTTTCACATATTAAGATCTTTAGCATCAAATATAGCCCAACTCAGATGCCACTTCCTATGGCAAACTCTTCCTTATCCTCCTAATTCTTAGTGTTCTCTTACTTCTCTTTCTCTCTTTTTCTTCTTCTCTGTTGTCTGTGTACCTTTGATACAAAAATAAATGATAGTAAAATGTAAGCTCCTTGTGGGCAAGGATAGTTTTCCATTTGATTTTCATGTTACCTCTGTCTTTCAGTCTGCATAGTAAGAATTTTTAACTGAATCACAGAGAGCTCAAGTGACTCACCCAAGTTAATACAGACAGTAAGTGACCAAGTTCAGTTTTGAAAACAGTTTGTTTAATTTCCTAGCTGTCAATAATCCATCGTATTCATAGATCTTGTGGCTGTTGATAAACCATCAAAAAGACTTTTTGATTGAAAACATCTCCAAATAAAATAAGACATGTGAACTGTGAAAGAAACATCATATTTTAATGAAATTATATTTAGAGCCTGAAGGAGTCTTAGAGATTCTCTTAGAGATCATTAGATCTATACTCCTACATTTTACAGATGAGAGAAGAGAGACCCAAAGAGCTCCAGGTTATTTAGATTGTAGCTAGCAGTGATGGGATTTCAACCCAGATCTTTGCAGCCTAAATTTTGTGCTTTAAACAGACGGTATATTGGACAATGTTTTTCTTTTTAAGAAGTCAAAAAGGACCAGCCCTTACTAACCACAACTTTCTCACTTATAGTGGGGGGGGGGGGGGATAGGGAGGGTAGAATGTGTGACTAGCCTGCCCATCCTAAAGAAAGCAGCTTTATTTGGATCCTGAAATGAAGCCAGTGGCCTTTTTTGATGGAACACACTCCCAAATCCATATTGTTTCCTGATTGTATTCTAGATTGGATCCCCTGGCTCTTGACTCTGGTCTGTGGACTTTAATTCTGTTTCTGCTTAGTCCTTGGATTTGTTACTTCCCTGTTTTGGGATTTATTAGTTTTGGACTTGGACCATACTTACTGTTTGATCCGTGGTTTCCCTGGCTCTGGCTTTTTAATTCAGAAGAGACCCTGGTTATTTACTCCTCTGATAACCCTGTTGATTCGATATAGGCCTGCTAATCTCTCGTTTGTACCCAGTCTCTCTGGCCCTAACCTCTCACACTCACTTCCCTCTCAGTGGGCCAGATAGAACAGGAGAATGTAACTGCCAGAGCATAACACACATTGATTGGGTCAAAATGTCATTCAGTTATTATTATGAACTTAGCTTATTTATTATCATCATTATCATTATTACTATTATTCATTTATTTGATACTTTGAGAATCCTTCTGACATTTTCTTGCCATGACTTCAGATCCTGACCTCAGTTTCCGATGTTTTTATTTTGTCTTCTGCTTTGTCGATTCTCTACCTTATACTCCTTCCCTAGTTCTACCACTTCCATTAACTTATTAATATTCACAAAAATCCAAGGCATCCCATCACTGCATCAGTTAGCAACAAATAGCCCCCATTGCTTCAATATTCCTTTTTAATATAGAAAGAAGACGAGGTTTTACATTGTTCAAAATATGACAAAGCCAGAAGTTATTTGTTGCTGGCAGATATACACAATAAAGTCAGGAAGATAGATGAAGAGGGTAGAAGACAATGATTTTATCACCTCCTTTCATTCTTCCTCAACTTAATTGTTTTGCTACTAAGTAGGGATGGTTGCTAGAGTGAAGCATAGCCCAGCCTTTGCACAACTTTGAGTATTTTTTTTTCTTGGTGGGACAGGAAGGTGGGCATAGTCCTCAAAATTGGTTTGCATGGCATGTGTTTCCCATCACAGAATCATATAGGGGTCAAAGAAATTTTCTGACCCTGAGTCAAATAATATCTGGGCCCATAGACTGTGAATGGGCATCCCACACAATTATAAAAAGAATAGAGTGACTCCTAGCCTGGAAGCACTCTGGCTAGGTTTTGTTTGTTTGTTTGTTTGTTTTTTGACTGCCCCAGTATGTGTGTGATTTATTATCTTGACTATGGACTCTCTTTTAGTTAGTCTTCTAGTCTCTTTACCTTAATAGATGAAGGCATAAATCTAGGAAGTGATACTGAAGAGTTGAAGTCCATAAGAGGATACTCAGTAGTAAGTAGTGGAGATAAAATCCTAGTCTGCAGAAGAGAGACATGATACCCAGGAGAATGCATATAACCACATCACCAGAGGACACTGGCATCTCTGCAGCATTTGAGGTAGTAGCTGCCTTCTCCATCCATGTTCTCTGGACACATGTGTTCCCTATGTGTGTATTCACTGGTAAGAGTTTTCCTCTGTATTTATACCCTCTTCTACTGCTAGTATGGTAATCTGGAAGAGAGTATTTCCCATGTGTGCTTACAGGGATCTTTTCAAGTTTCTTTATTTGTCATGCTATGTAATTAAAAGCCATTTGTTTTGGACTAATACATCTTCTAAGTTATGAAATGTAAACACATTGTTAGAGACTTGAGCACTATGGTTTAGTAATGTGGCTTAGTGTCAGTGTCTTGAACTCCAGGATAGATTTTCTGGTCCCACATTAGAAGGAATCCACATCAGGACATCCATTGGTATTATGTGTACTTGGGTTCAGTCTTTAAAAAGAGGTGGAAGGGAAAAGAAAGAAAACTAATTTTTCGTTTTCTACCCATATATGTAGATGATTACTTGATATATGCATATATAATATAGAGAGGTAAATAGAGATGTTTAGCTATCTATAGATCCATGTATAGAGATCTATATAGAATCCATATAATATTTTTTTATGTTTATTTGTTATACTGTGTGATAAAATGCTATTTGATTTAATGCAAGGTATATACCAATTACATGTCTATAAAATATATAGATGGATAGAGATATGTAAATCACCTCAGTTACATATTATCCTAATTTCTGCTACAGTTATTTCATATAGACTGTAGTCACTAAATACCTTCAGATAGGAGTTAGGAGTTGGCATTCTCTTGAGATCACAACTGTCAAAAGGAAATTAGTGCCTGTTTACCATTTTCAGACCTAAGTAGTAGACAGAGGAAAAAGAATGAAAGGAATAGAATAGGAAAGATGAAAGAAAACAAAAGTAGGAGTGGAAGAAAAAGTCACAGAAATAACAAAATCTTAGGATTTGAAGATAGATCATCTAGTATCTAGACCAACTCTTACTTGAAAAGGAATCACCATTATATGACAATGTATAAAATCTTGCAAGTGGCCCCTTTAGATCCTATCATTGTTTGAAGAACTTTGATGAAAAAAAAATGCTTTTTGGTTAGTTGATTGACTAACTTAAGTCAACGCTTCCTACTTTGGGATAGATCTAATAGTTAATACATTTTTTTCCTGTCACCATACTGAACTTTGTCTCTTTATAACATCTACTCAGAGGGGAGATAGGGAAAAGAAATAGGTTCTTGTTGTGTTACAGGCTATGTAACTACATTGTGTCCTGAACTGAGACCTCTGACTATCTGATTTGGATCTCTCATGCAATATGAAGAGATTAGAGTTCTATCTTCAGAGGGTGGAAGAGAATAAAGGCAAAAACAACTAAAGTATCCAGCGAATCCATTAACTTCAGCCCTTAATAACAAAGAATTTGTCCAAATCTCTATGTTGATTGTTATATGACTTTCTTATGATTGGCATATTCAAAAATGCCAGTGGTTTATTTTTCCTAAATTGGTGCATTTGTAAGAGGCTCCATCATTCTTTGTCTGCCCAAGTATAAAACAAAAAGAAAAGGTGCCTCAAGCCTCTCAATACACTTGGCCACACTATGATATTTTGAGTAGGACTGGGACCATATATGGCACATAAATCCTCAGCATCTTTTGTCCCTTTGGTCATTTTTTTTAAGTTAATAAAGTCTGTCATTAGATAACTGAGCGAGGGGCTCTGTTTCTGTTTTCTGAAATCCGGGCTATCTTGTTGACACAATTCCTCACTAAAGAGCAATGAATATAAAGTTAATGGAATTATATTAGATTTGTCCCATAAGGTGTGGGATTGTCATTTGGATATATATATATATATATATACGTATGTATGTATGTATGTATGTATGTATGTATACTTGTGAATGTGTTAAATGGCACATTTAATGGTTTTGGGGTCAGTTACCTGAAGTGTGAACTGTTGTGTGGTATTAGTTGTAACATAGCCATCTCAGTTTATATTGTATATCCTTGAGATTGTGTTTATAATTGTGTGACCCATGATGGCAAGATTATGTTTTAATTATCTTTTTACATTTTCCTCTATACTCTTCATATAGAAATTGCCTTGTAAAGGTTTATGAAATGTAGGAATGGCTTCTTTTGAAATTGACCTTGTAAAGGTGGTCCTGGTCAATATATTGAACAATGAATTGTGAGCAGTATGAAACTCTGTCAAAACCTTGATTATATAAGGTGATAAGTTCTTTTAATTAAGGACAGTAAGCAGAGCATGAGGGAATAAACTGTTTTTTGGGAAAGAAGGCATTGTTTGAGTTATTCAGGATCATATTATAATGAAAATAATTCATATTTATGTAGCTGGCACTTTAAGCTTTCTAAGGCAGTTTATAACGAAGTATGGGTATTACAAATAGTTATTGCAAAAATTATTATTCTTTTTTACATATCAAAAGAATGAGGCTGAGTTATTTCTCTAAAGTCCAGTGGCTTTGAACATGGCTTTAGAGCTGAAAGGGAAACTGAGGCTCCCTTGTCTATCCTTCTAGTTAAGTGTGCAAAGACCCTGGATAGTTCTAGAATTGAAAGTAACATTTCAATTCAGCATGTTGGTATTTTGGGGTCTCCAGAGAAACCCTAACCCTTTTTATGGGTAACCTCTTCATTTTTATGGTTATCTGACCAGGGAATATGCTGGGTCCTGCCAAATGAATTTGACTCAAGTATTATCTCAGCCAAAGAAAAGTAAAGTTTATTAAAAGTCCACTTGCATTAGACACAGAGTAAGTCTGTGCTAGGTCATTCTATGACACTCTCACTTTTCTATGGCACTCTCACAAACATGGAGACAAGATGGGGTCTTATATACAGAAGGTTGTGGGAGGAATATCTGTGTGGTGTAGAGGAGGATTTTGGGGAGGGTCTTCAGGAGGAGTTAATGAGGTCAATGAGTGATTAAGGGTGGGAGGCCACCTGGAGACTATAGACAATGGTAGGCTAGGCCAGTTCAAGGGTGGATGATATTTTGATAGGCTCAAGGGTGGAAAGTCTAGTAACAGAGATTTGGGCCCAGCAACAATGTAAGGCTTATTGCCTCATGCAAATGCCTCATCAAATGAGATGATTTAATCAGAATTCCAGGGGGGTTCCCAGAGCTTGTACCTCAAGGACTCAAGGAGAGCTCCAGGGGGCTTCCAGAGCCCATACCTCATCAAAAAGTTGTCTAGCCTAGCCTCTTCATTTTACAGATGAGAAAACTGAGAAATTGAAGTGGGTTGCTATATAGATCATATAGATAATAAGAGGCAGAGGCAGAATTTTAGCCCAGGTCCTCTGACTTCAGGTATAGCAATCCTTCCATGGCACTTCATGGCCTTCGTCACTATCAAAGCCAATACTTACTTGACAGTACTTAGACTCTGGCCATTGTGCTATGGCTAATAAACAGAATCAAGTCAGAATTTATAGGACAACTAAGTTAAAAGGTCTACATGGGAGGCAGGAAAATGAATGTATGACACTAGTTAGAAGTATAGAGGGCTATCACTAAGGAAATGAGAATAGGAGTGCTATGTGGAGAAAGAATAGGTATAGTAGGAACTAATGAGAGGATGGTTTGTATCACATATAGTGAATAGTGAGGTCATTAACAATAAGATGGCTTCATTTTTAGGACTATATTTTAAAAGTAGGACTTATTTTTTAAACTTTTTTTTTCTTTTAAGATATGGTATAAAACTTAGCTGTGTGACCTTGGGCAAGTTACTTAACCCCAATTGCCCTCCAAAAAAAAAAAAAAAGCCAAAAAAAATGGTATAATTTTGGCTGTGGTTGTGTTATATGAGTGGCTATATCAGGGGAGATAGTGAGATTCATTTTTTCCACCTTAATGTAGGCTATTAGAACAGTGATGTGAATATTAGGGTTTGTTAGATTTCCTAATCCACACATAGCTAAGGAAAAGATTTAGATTGACTTCTATTTTCTGGTCAGGAATAGTAATATTTTAAGGGTGGCTACATTGGTAGGTTGTGAGGAATAAGAGAATCGAGATATTCCTATCATATGAACTTCCGTGTAAGCTTCTTGAAGGTAGGGACATACATGTTTTAATTTATATCTCTGATGATGAGCCCAGTGCCTGGAATATAGAAAGCATTATTTTAAATGCTCACTGATCAAGTGATTGTATCCATTATAGGGTAATTTCTGTTATATGACTTAGTATTAGAATTATTGAATTAAAACTGAGAAAAATTATTATTAATAACTCATTATAGGGGAGGTCTAGGTTTTTTCTCTATCTAATTTCCTTGTCCAAAGCATAGACTTTGAAGGATATTACTGACTTCTGCCAAAAATTTGCCCCACCTAGGCCATCTTATCTAGATGAATTAATGGACTCTGGCCCATTGTATTTTATTTAGGCCTGGGAAAATGTGGATTTTCCCTTTTATTTGTATACTCTGACCACAGCTGAGTGATTAAAGTCAAGTAACCCAGACCCTCATTAGAACAGGTCTACCTCTCATAATATTCCTTCTCTAATTAATTGTTAACTAATCAGAATTGATTTTCACCCTCAGGAATGCCAAGGGCATATAAGTGTTGAATGGGTTCCATGAGGGATCTTTGGTCTAAGAAAAATGGCAAAATGACTATCCTTTTATTAATAAGAGCTAGCATTATTAATAAAATGATTTATTACCCAGAAACTGTTTCTCAAATTTTTAAAATGTCATAAATCTAACCTCAGGTGATATTATCACTATTCATGGGGGGCGATGACAATGTGAAAATATGAAATCTGTATTATGTATATTTGTATGAACTGATAGTAGTAGTTGCATAGATTACAACCTATCCAAGGCTGCTCATCCTGTGCTATACTGACCCTTGCTTTCCCATAAATTTTCCAGCAGGGACACATCCAAAGTGCAGAGGAACTATGCAGTTGAGATTATCTGGGTTCAAATCCCATTTCCAGTACTTACTACCTGTTTGACCTTGGGGAATTCTTTAGGCCTCAGTATCCTTATCTGTAAAATAGGGATAATTTTTACCATACCTACCTCACAGGTTGGTGGGGAAGCAAACTAATGTAGTTAAGGTGTTTTTCAAACTTGAAAATGGAATGTAGATGTAAGTTACTGGTAGACGTTATTATTTTCCTCCCAAATGGTCATGCGGACTATTTATACCCAACATGTGATAGAGCCTTCCAAGGTCATATTGGTACAATTAACCACAGCCAGACATACTATACATTGACCTTGATATCATGATGCCATTTAGATATTCTTTGAGCATAAAGGACAAGCTCAAAACAAGAAGTATTTACTGATTTCCATTATAGCACCTCAACTTTCCATCATCAATCACTTGTTCTGGCCAGCTGATTGCCCAACCTCCTTTTCAAGTCAAACATTTCTAGAAGGATAACTTAATGCATACTTTTTCACTAAAATATGCTGCTGTTTATGCCAGCACATTCATTTCCTGTTGAATTAGACAAACTTAATTTTCTGTGGCATTACATACTTTATAGCCATATAACACCATGAGAAGAATAGTAGCAGTAAATCAAGGGCCTACTATAAACCAAAAGTCTATGCTCTATGTTCTAACTGGGAAAGTAATAATCTTACTAAAGTCAGGCAATGTTATGTCCTTTCCCTCTGTGACAATAATAAATTTTACCATTATTGATAAGAACACATTAATATAACAGTGAGATTTACCTAGCACTTGACTCACACCCCTGTGTTAGGTTATGGCATTTCTACAGATCAGAAAAATGTAGACCAGAAATGTTAAAAACAACTTGCCTTGGCTTTGGAGTCAGAATTCAAACTCAGATCTCAAGACTCTATAACATTCGCTAATTTTACTATGCAGCATCAACTTAATTCTGGTCACTATTCTCTACTACTAGAAAAGTGTGGCAATGGGGCGGCTAGGTGGCGCAGTGAGTAGAGCGCCGGCCCTGGAGTCAGAATTACCTGAGTTCGGATCCGGCCTCAGACACTTAACCCACACAAACAAAAACCTAGCTGTGTGACCTTGGGCAAGTTACTTAACCCCAATTGCCCTAAAAGGGGTGGCTAGGTGGCGCAGTGAGTAAGAGCGCCGGCCTCAGAGTTGGGATGACCCAAGATCAAATCCGGCCTCAGAAAATGAGCACCCACACATAAATAATGACTAGCCGTGTAACCTTGAGCAAGTTACTTAACTCCAATTGCTTAAAAAAAAAGTGTGGCAGTTTTGTTGGGAATAGAATCATGTGTCAGGCTTACGCTTCATGATCTCCAGAAAAGATGTTTATGTCATGGCTATTAGAATACCTGATATCTTATTATAATATTAGATTGAGACTCTGGGTACTGAAGTGCATTTTAGTCTGTGAATATATAATAATTCATCTAAATTTTTATTATTTATTTTAGCAGTCTTTTTAAAAAAAATCTAATTCCATATTCTCTCTTTCCCTCTATTCCCTTCCATCACCCATTGGGAAGGCAAGCAATATGGTATCAGTTATACATATGAATTCATGTAAAATATATTTCCATATTAGCCATCTTGCAAAAAAAATAAAAAGGAAGAAAAGTAAAGAAAGTGGAAAAAATGATGCTTCTATTTGCATGCATAGGTCATCAGTTTTCTCTCTAGTGGTGTAGAGCAGTTTTTATCATTAGTCCTTCAGAACTGTGTAACTGTATATTAGTCCCTCCAAAGGTACAAATCTCACTTCATTCTTCTGAGTCTTGTCTTGCTATGATACCCATGTCCTGACCTCCTGCAAAACCTCTGCATGAGGCTTTCTGCTTATATTGTTGATAAAATACAGATTAGGAAATTTCATTTCTACGGAATTTGAAAGCTTTTGCACAAACAAAATCACTGTCATTAGGATAAGAAAAGATGCAATTTATTGGGAGAAAAATTTCATCATGTATCACTGATAAAACCCTATTTTCCAAGATATACTAAGAACTAGAAAAATTATGTAAGAATAAAATCCATTCCCCAGTAGATAAGTGGTCAGAAGATATGAAGAAACAGTTCTCAAAAGAAAAATTGCAAGCTATTAAAAACCTTAGAAATGTTGTTCCAAATCACTAACAATAAAGAGAAATGCAAATCAGATCAATCCTGAGGTTTAATGTCATTCCTAGCAAATCCACAGAGATGACAAAAGATGAGGATGTTATAGTTAGTGGGCTTATGGAAAGATAGATACACTGTGACTATGTTAGTGAATCTATAAATTGGTTGGCCCATTCTGAAAAGCAATTTGATATTACACTAAAAGAAAATAAAATGACCTTTGATCTAGAAATCCTACTGCTAGGCAAATACTCCAAGGAAATCAATGGTGGGAAAAAAAGGGGGGAAGGCATCATATACAACAAAATGTTTACAGCAATATTTTCTATAGTAGTAAAGATCTGGGTACAAAATCCATACCCATTGATGGGGGAATAGATGAACAACACGGAGAATCATAGAAAGACTTGAATGAACTGATGAAACATAAAATAAAAAGAACCAGGAAAACATTATACAAAATAATTACAACAGTGTTAATGGAAAGAAATGCAATGAGAGAGAATAGAATGGAATGGAATGGAAATTGAATGCTATGAAATCATAATGACTGAGATTGACTCCAAGAAGAAATATGAGAATACCCTCCCTTACTCTTTTTGCAGGTAGAGTGCTTAATGTTTGACTTGGTATATGTCTTAAAAAGTTTTGTTCAACTGTTTTTTACTTTCCTCTTTTATTCTTTTTATAAAGGATGGCTCAGGGGAGTGAGGGAGGAAACCAGAAGAAGGATACAATAGGAAGTGACATTAAAAATAAAAATGTCAGTATTACATATATGTTCATATGGATTTATGTATGTAATCTACAACCACATACATATGTGTGTATAAATGTATACTTATTTTTTATGTGTACAAATGCAGGGAATAGGTTTTCCAAATTTTGTTCCTTCCTTTTGTTATCTTATTATCTAGGCATGCATCTCTTTCATGCCATAATGATGATGATGACGATGATGATGATGATATCAGGAATAATAATTAACATTTATATAGTGCTTTAAAGTTTGCAAAGAGTTTTCAAATATCTCCTTTTATCCTCATAGCATCCCTGAGAACTAAGTGTTACTATTATACCCGTTTTATGCCATGTAGCTGCCATAGCTACCATTTGTATACCACTTTAAGGTTTGCAAAGAGCTTTACATATGTCATCTCATTTGATTCTCACAATAATTCTGAGAGATTGGTTGTATTATTATACCCATTTTATTGAAGAGGAAACTGAGGCAGACAAAGGTTAAGCCCAGGGTCACACAGCTAGTAAGTGATTGAGGCTGGATTTGAATATAGGTCTTCCTGACTCCAGGTCTAGCATTCTTTTTACTGTGCCTCTGTAATGTTAATGGAATGGGAAGGTCTTCCCTATTTATTAAGTGGCCTATGTGACCACATATTTATATATCCTAAGTCACAAAGAGCCCATGGGGAAGAACTTGCCTAAGGAAGAGCTTACTTAGGGAGAGGCTTTCAAACCAAACAGAAGGGTACATAAATTTTGATGCTGCATATTAATAATTTAGTATATCAGGAAACCAAGAACTTTAATGCCAAAGGAATATTTTCAACTTTGGTTAATTATGTTAATTTGATGTAATATTTGTCATATACATGTAGTTCTTTGCAGTTAAATGGAATTGGCATTCAGCTTTACGTTCTTTTTTTTTCTGAAATGTACTATTTACTGTGAAAGTCTATACTAGTCAGAACATCAATTCACAGAATACTTTCCATTTTAAAAGGATGTTTTTGAAAATTTTTAATATTTTAAAGTTTTGCATTCCAAATTCTATCCCTCCTTCACAGCCTTCCTCCCAGAGATGGTAAGCAATCAGATATATGTTTTACGCATACAATTGTTTTAAAATTTTCCATTTTAGTAATTTTGTAAAAGAAGACTCAAAAAAATGAAAGAGAGAAAATGGAAAATAGCATTCTTTAGTCTGTCTTCATTCAATATCACTTCTTTCTCTGGAGGAGGAGAGGATGCTTCTTTATTGGTCTTTGGGGATTATTTTGGATCATTGTGTTGCTGAGAGTAACTAAATCATTTTCACTTCTTCATTGAATATTATTGCTGTTATTATGTACAATGTTCTTGTTCTGTTCACTTCACTATGTACCAGTTCATGTAAATCTTTCCATGTTTTTTTCTGAAACCATCTGGTTTGTCATTTCTTATAGCACAAGAATATTCCATTACAACCACATATCACATTTCATTTTAGCTATTAACCAATTGAAGGGCATCCCTTTGATTTCCAATTCATAGCTACCACAAAAAGAGGTGCTCATAAATATTTTTGTACAAATAGATTCTTTTCCCTTTTGGAGGGTATTTTTGGGATGCAGACCTAGTGGTAGTACTGCTGGATCAAAGGGTATGCACATTTTTATAGTCCTTTGGGCATGGTACCAAATTGCTCTCCAGAATAGTTGGATCAGTTCACAACTCCACCAACAATGCATTAGCATTCCAGTTTCCCATATCTCCTCCAACAACCAACATTTTCCTTTTTTGTCATATTAGCAACTCTGATAGATGTGAAGTGGTGTTTCAGAGCTGTTTTAATTTGTATTTCTCTGATCAATATTGATTTAGAGCATTTTTATATGACTATAGTTTTTCTTTGTCAGTTTTCCTTTTTAAAAGCTTTGTTTTTTTTTTCTTTTCAAGAAGGATGAATGACTTTTCAGAGTTTTTCACTTATTTTTTTATGATTAAAATGATAATCTTTTGGGGAGAAGACCTTCATCTTTGTCCGGATTAAAAGAAGAGAGTGACTCCTCAGGGAAGAAATGTATGACACACAAATGTACTGTGACCTAGGAAAGGCTCCAAAAGATGTCTTCAACAAAGGATATGGGTGTGGTACGGTTAAAATCGGTCTTAGAACCAAGTCTTGCAGTGGAGTGCAATTTTGTATATCTGGTCATTCATATGCACTGACACAGAGAAAGCTTCAAGTAATCTGGAAAGGAAGTACAAGATCTATGACTATGGGCTTACCTTCATTCAAAAATGGAACACAGACAGTACCCTGGGGACAGAAATCAGCATGGAAGATAAGCTAGCTGAAGGTTTCAAAGTGACTGTTGACACCATATTTGTACCAAAAGAAGAGTGTGAAATTAAAGGCCTCCTATAAACGTGACTGTTTCAGTCTTGGTGGAAATGTTGACACTGATTCTCTGGACCTACCATCTATGACCAGGCCATATTGGCTTATGAAGAATGGCTTGCTGGCTATCAGTTGAGTTTTGACACAGCCCAATCCAAACTGTCTCAGAATAATTTTGTTCTGGGTTATAAGGTTGTTGACTTCTAGCTGCACACACATGTGAATAATGGCACTGAATTTGGAGGGTTGATTTACCAAAACGTTAATAAGATTGAAGCATCAATAAATCTTGCTTAAACAACTGGCAGTAATAACACCTGTTTTGGCATTGCTGCTAAGTATGAGCTATATAAAAAAAAAAAAAAACTTCTCTATCTGGTAAAGAGAATAATGCCAGTCTTATTGGACTTGGTTATACTCAGACACTCCCTGTGTAAAATTGACACTTTCAGCTTTAATTGATGGAAAAAAAACTTCAGTGCAGGAGGTCACAAGGTTGGGTTGGGATTTGAATTGCAAGCTTAATATAGTTTTTAAGTAAAGTATCAGAAATATCTCTGGAAAGGAAGAGAAATGAACTCTGTTTTGGCATTAATATTCTTCTGTGAAATTTCAACAGTGTGAACTTTTTATTTTTACAAAGAATTGTTGTAGCATCCTCACACGGAAGTCTAGAGGTTTTTGAGTCTATTATAAGAGAGAGATACTCGAAGGCATCCATGGAAGTTGTAATGTTTGTGCCCCATTTCAGTTCAGTTTCTCAGTGTTATTTAAAATTTGTTCTTCAATATTATAAAGGAAATGACCTGATCCACCTGTTTGTACATCACATCCTGCATGTCCTACACCACTTTTTCATAACCTTTTATCAAGTTGATCTCTGTGCTATAGTGAAAGCTTCAATTTTGCATCAGAGTAAAATAAATTCATCACATTTAGAACATAAAAAAATGATAATCTTTCTATACAGATATGTCATACTTTTCTTTCATGTCTGACTTGTTGCAACCTGAGCATGTTTGCTAATCACCTTCTTGCTAATGTGGGACTCAAAAACGCTTTGACCATTTTCCATTTACAATCTGCATTCTTTTTTTTTTTTTTTGAAAAATGACTTTTTCATTTACTTTTTCCCTACCCTTTAGTTTAACTTGATTTGATTTTGGTTGTTCTTTCAGCACTTTTTGCTTTGTCTTCTCCACTTAGGGGGTACAGATTTGCAGTCTGCTACTTTTGCATCTGATTGGTTGCTTTTGTACTGAAAGCAGGACTATAAGCTTGTGAGATTTAGAACTTGTAATGAACTTTAAAGATTGTCTGGTCCATCTCCTTCATTTTCCATATGAGAAATTTGAGGGCCTTAGAGGTTTCAAACGAATGTAAATTCCTCAGTTGAATATAAACTCCTTGAGGGTAAGTGTTATATTATTCTTTATCTTTGTATCTACAGACACTAACTTCATTGATAATAAGTAATTTATTGGATTTTTCGTTTATTATTCATTTAATTGGATTATTGTTATTATTGCCAGAAGTTACTTGGGCAGGCTAATAGAGGCAGGTGAGTTAGAGAACAACATCAAATCAACATTGCCTTAATGGGTAGAAGATTTGGAGTCAGGAAAAACTGAGTTTAAATTCTATCTCAGATTCTTTTTATGTACCTGATACTGGGAAAGAGCACTTAGTTCTTCTATCTCACTTTCCTAATCTTTCAAACTGGGATGATTATGCCTCATAGCATTATTGGGAGGCTCAAATTGCATAAAGTCTATAAAGCACTTTATAGACTTTAAAGATCTATATAAATGTTGTGATTATTGATCTCTTCCATTCTTTTTCTCTTGATTGGCAACTGCTGGTGCTGCTAGAAGCACCCATGAGGTTTTTATATTTTGCCATCACTGTTCCTTTTACATTTGCTTTTTTACTATTGACATATAAAATTTGTCTATAATTTGTCTCTGTCATATGTTTGGGCGTTTTATGCTTGCATATTTTGTGCTGGCTTAACTAGGCCCTGATTTTGTATTTCAATTATCAGTATTCACACTTAAACCTCTAGGATGTATGGATATCTACATCTTTCTCTTTGTTCATCCAAAACCTTTTTTGTGTGTGTGTTGCTGTTCAGTTACCAGGTTTTGATTTTTCTGGAAGTATCTTTTTAATTGGCTCTTGATTTTTGGACGAGTTATGTAATACAGTACTTACAAAAATACTGTCAGAGTATTGTTAGAATCACTAAGATCTCAGGTTAAATCCCACCTCAATAACTATTAGCTGTGTGATCTTGGACAAGTCAATTAATCTCTCCTAGCTTCATTTTTCTCATTTTTGAAATGGAAACAATAATTTTACCTCCTTTCCAGAAATGACCAAATTAGACAACCATATATACATTGTTTTGTGAATCTTAAAATATTATATAAATTCTAGTTCTTTTCTTTTTCTCCTTTTCTATCTCTTCCTTTTCCTCCACCTTCTTTCATTCTCTTCCTTCACTTCTTCCTCTTCCTCCATCCCCTCCTCCCACTCCTCCTCTTTCTTCTTTTCCTTCTCCTACTAATTGTTGTCACTATCATAGGTTTGCTTGGCCTTAATCTTGACCAGCTTATTTTAATTAACTGCAGGGCTTCTTGCAAAGAAGCTAGGAAATTGACACAGTGTCCAAGATATGATTTGCTTGATAGGAAATTCTATACACTTATTTTATAATATCCTTCTTAATAATAGAGGTCAACTTCAGATCACTTTTGAACCTTCTTCCTCTTGATAGTAGAGGTCAACTTCAGATCACTTTTGAACCCTTTAAGATTGTCTTGCATAAAAATGCTAAAATCCACAAAGGCTTCTCATACCCTCAAATTCTTTGTGCCAGGCACATCTTTACTTGGTCTCAACCATATTGTTGCCCTTTGAATGCATTTCTAGGCTTATCATGTCAAGACCAGTCATCTGGAATTGTAATGGTCTAAAGGAAAGGTCGCCACCCAGATATGTAACTAGCCTTTATTCTCAGAGAATGCAGAATAATTATGGACTCATTAAAAATTTGAAAAGGCAGTTGAGTGACATCCACAGTGATTTCATTGTACATACTGAAAAGAAGGGACTCCCTAAAGAGTTATTTATAAATAGAGTAATGCTTCTGCATAGTTTACATCAAAAGAAAGGGCATGCATTAATTGTGAATTTGTTCTTTATTCAATTGTTGTTTGACTATTAAAATTCTAGAAATAACTAAAAGATTTCAATGAAAACATGTTTAGGGAGTTGGAAAAGAAACATTAAAGGGAAAATAATTAGATAATGAAATTCAGATGGTAATGCTACTTCAGTGTCATTGTTAAGTAGCAAGTGCCATGCAGTCATAACTTCGTATGCCACATTTCCATTATCTCTTCTGTCTGTAGAATTAACTATCAATCTGGGAACCAAAATAATCCACAGATACATGCCAAATTCTGTCTCAACAAATACTGATCCCATGAAAAATCACTAAAATGAAAATAAATCTAAGCTTCCTATCTTTTTCTTTAGCTTTATTTCAAATCATTCTGTTTAAAACTTTTGAGGAAGATGTTAATGTTACAGATTAAACTTAAAAGTGTATCA
Source organism: Gymnobelideus leadbeateri (assembly GCA_011680675.1). NCBI lineage: Eukaryota > Metazoa > Chordata > Mammalia > Diprotodontia > Petauridae > Gymnobelideus > Gymnobelideus leadbeateri. Next base: position 216,718 of record WOXC01005805.1, on the reverse strand, counting down.
TGCTTTTTCAGAGAGCCAGTTGTTGAACATTTACTAGTATGCCCCTGAATTAAACTCTACAAAGCATATATAAAAACATACACAAAAAACAGCCATCTATATCAGATTGCACAGTATTGGCTCAAGACAAAATTGTGTAATATAAGTATGCCTTGAGAACCCACTGAGCTTTTACCTTCCATAGTAAGACTTGCCTAATGCTTTTAAACTTCTGTCAGCTGCCTAGGGAATCTAGCTGCAATATTCTTTAGGAGCCTGTCTTCACTAACGCCTCCCCAGACTTAGACCTTTTATGAGTCATTTAGAATGAAATACCTATTAGTGCATTAATATTAAAAATTCATAAATAAATAAAACATATAAGGACAAAGAAATGAATTGATTATGTAAATAAATTTGTAATAATTTTAAATATATGTTTATGTATGTTTGTGTGGGTGTATATATGCTCATGTATTTCTAAAGTTTATACATTGTGTATATCTGCATGTGTACATGTGCATATAGACATACACATATAAACACACATATACACATGTACATATAGACATACACACTCATATATATATACATATATATATATGGATAAAATACACTTTTGTGCATATGTATATGCATACTCAGGGACACAGGGTCCTATTTCCCCAAAATCTTTTATAGAACAGATTCTTAACTTAGGCTTGTTCCAATTTTAGATAGATAGATAGATATCTGTATTTAAATATAATTGACTTACTTTATAATCTTATGTACTTTTTCTTATGAATTTAAAAACACAATTGTTTGGCATCTATAGTCTTCACCATGCTTCCAGAGTGGCCTATTACAAAAAAGGGCAGAGAACTGCTCCTTTAAAGAAAAGACAAATTCTTCTCTCCTAATATTACTGGACTATCTCCTGCCCATGTTACAAATTTGCATTATTACACTTTTTTGTGGTAAACAAAAGCAATGCTAGATCCACAGGAGAAATGCTAGAATTCCAAATAATGATCTTGCTTTATAGGTAGGTCTTTCAGTGCCCTTCATGTCTCATCAGATTAACAGGTTCCTATCCTATTGCTTGCATGATGGTCTGTTCCTGCAGTATACAATGCATAGAGCACAGAGTCTGAAAAGTTTGTTACCACCTAAGCTTGAACTGAAAACCAAGAATTTAGAACAGAGAATTTGAGGTGAAGCTCTCACAGTGAATTTGACCAACTGTTTTGTTGTTATTCTTGAATTTCCCTAGCCATTCACTTGCAAGGAAGAGTTCTAAGATCTTAGGGACCAAGTAAAATTTTAGGACTCAGACACAGTTCATATGGAGTTTCTTTGGCAGAGTTCATGGCAGGATAGCCATAAGTGGTTAAATAAGGGTTTTACAGAATTTCTGGGAAGCTAGGTAGCACACTGCATAGAGTTCTGGGCCTGGAGCCAGGAAGATTTATTTTCTTGAGTTCAAATCTGGCCTTAGATATTTACTTGCTTTGAGACTCTTGGACAAGCCACTTAAACTGTTTGCCTCATCTGTAAAATGAGCTAGAGAAAAAATGACAAATCTCTTCAGTATCTCTGCTCAGAAAACCCCATATAGGGTCAGGAAGAGTTGAACACAACTGAAAAGTGATGGAACAATATACAGACTTTCTAATCCTGAGTCAGATAGAAACTTGAGATAAATGTTGATTCTATTAGTAGGAGTAACGAATTCAAAAGGTAGATATTAAATGCCTATGGACTCAAACTAATTGGATAGTTGATGTTTGTTCCAAAAGAACTTGGCCCCAGGAGCTAAGGCTCAGGATCTGTTAGATGTCCTTTTCATGATGAAAAAGTCACTTTTTCCTCATATGATGATTGGTGTGAAGGTCCTGCCTTTCCAAAGAAGCTATAGCTTTGCCTTTGGGATCTTAACTAAAAGGCAGGTTAAAGATCACACTCCTCTTACGTTAAAGTCCAACTAGTGGTGTCAGCAAAAAATTCCAATAGTTAAAATGGAAGCAAAAGAAACATGATTCAGTGCAAAATGATGCCTTGCGGTCAGCGTTGATATATTCAGCAAGGAGCAGCTACACATTGCCCAGCAAGGAATTGATAGACCCAACAAGAGCATCGTGATGAGGTCACCAGAAGACAGTGGTGGTCCTGTAACAGTGATGGTTTGCCCTGGTCTTGTTTCCTAAATGATTCTCCAAAAGGTAATACTTAACAGAGGTTAATGGGAAACACAGGTGGAAATTTCCAGTATGGAGGCGGTGACAAGAGCTAAAGCTCAAGAAAGGGATTAGGGATAGTTCTCCTGAATATACAACTGCACTGTTTTAGGATAGTTCATTAAACAGCTGATGCCATATAGAAAGCTATATTATAGCTAAGTGATTAATCTACTGCATAGCTAAGATTAGTTTGAGGAGGAATCAGTAGAAGGATGAATAGAAGGTGGATTTTCTCTTATAAATTTGAAATACAACTCTTTACCTTTTTACCAGAGCCCTAATTGAAATAATGGGTATGATATTTATACAGTATGTCTCAAAAATCTTAGTGCACTTTTATTTTAATAGCTTCAATATCATAAATACTACACAATTACAAAATATTTATTTTGAAAGTTCACTTAAATTTATTTTGTACTTATTTAATTTGTGACCTTTGAATAATAAAATTTCAATTTAACAAGTCATCTTGTTATTATACATTGCTTGTGTGACAGTATCTGTATGACACTTTTTTCTTTTTTTCAAAGAGTTTTTCTTGCATAGCAACGTCAGTGACTTGATCTATCTCAATGAAATTTTTTTCTTGCGGGATGATTATGAGAACTATCCTGTATACATCAAAAACTTGTTATTGGGTTGTCATTAAAGTGAGGTTTAGAAATGCAATCTTTTCAGTCACTGAAGCAATTTGTGGAGATTTTTACACAGCTCAAAAATCAACTAGGAACAATATATATAGCAGAAGTGTGGTTATTTTGAAATTTAATAAGAAACATCACTATTTTAAAAATTTTAATGTGTAGACTTTCAAATATTTTTAAAGTTTGTAGTACTTATACATCTGAAGTTATCAAAGACTAAGATTGTACTTTTTTAGTCCCCTCTGTATGGAAAGCTTTATTTTTACGAAAAAAATATTGAATACATACTTATATCTATAGTTATATCTAGAGCTATGAAATTATGCAATAAAAAGAACACTGAAGAGAAAGAAGATGAGTATTTTAATTAAATGTAGAACTTTGGCCAAGTTGCCTGATGTTTTTTGGCCTTACTGAACTTTTCTTGGAAGCAGCAAGTTGCTTCAGTCGATAGAGTGCTGGACCTGTAGTCAGGAAGGTCTTGGTTCTGATCCAGTCTCAGATAAGTCCTAGCTCTGTGACCCTTGGCAAGTCACTTAACCTCTTTCTGCTTCAATTTCTTCAAGTATAACTTGGGGTTAATAAACAGCACTTATCTCACAGGGTATTTGTAAGGATCAAATGAGATAACATATATAAAGCATTTCACATAGTGCCTAGCACATAATGCGCTATGTACATGCTATATACATGCTTCTTCCCTTCTCTTCCCTCCCCCTAATTTATGACTTCATTTGCCTTGCTCATAAAAGGAAGGGGTTGGGGGGGCGGAGCCAAGATGGCGGAGTAGAAACAGCTCATCCAAGCCACTCAGCCCCCACATTCCCCCCAAACGATGTAAAAGGGGACTCTGAACAACTTCTGGAGCCCCAGCACCCACAGAACGACACAGAGAAGCTAAACTGCCTCTGAGGACAGCCCAGCAGCCCTGCAGGAAAGACCAGCGCAGTGGTCTGGGACCTGGCAGAGTGCAGCGCGCAGAGCGCAGGAGCCGAGCCAAGCCGAGCCCAGGTCCCCATGAGCTGAGGTTTTAGCCCCAGGGCGGCAGGGCCAGCAGCCAGCTGGAGGAACCCCAGAACACCAGGGGCTGTGGCGACTCCAGAATTATCAACATAGACTTGCCTGGGACAAAGTAAGATGTTAGTGTCCTATGGACTTTGGGACTGGTATTAGGGAATGCGTCAGCTCCCTCCCCTGGGGGCTAGAAGCCGCTGAGGGCAAACGCCATTTTGTAGTTTTCAGAGGCAGCTCCCGCTCCCAGCCTGCAAATTTGTAGGGAGATCCAGCGATCAGTCTTGGGGGGTAATCGCTCTTGCTTTAACCTCCCTGGATCTGGATTGTGATCTAGGGTGGAAGTCGTGGGTGGGTTTACAGCTTGCCAGAAATGGAAGTTGCCCCCACACGTTCGGGACGAAAATTCCTCTATCTGGCCTTAAAGCCATAGTGTGGCAACAAGCCCAAAAGTCAAGTAATTAAGTGGCAACATGCCAAGGCAAAGGAAACAGAAAAATGCAACCCTAGACTCCTATTTTGGGGGCATAGAGCAGGAAAAGGACTGTGAGGTCAGAAGTCCTGCTCCAAAAGCCCCAGGGGAAAACATGAGCGGGTTGCAGGCCATAGAGGACCTTAAGAAGGACTTTAAAAATCAAATAAGAGAAGTAGAGGAAAAATTGGAAAGAGAAATGAGAAGGATGCAGGAAAAGTATGAAATGAGGGTCAACAGCCTGACTGAGGAAAACAACACCTTAAAAAATAGACTAGCTCAAATGGCAAAGGAGGCCCAAAAGGGCAATGAGGAGAAGAATGCCTTAAAAAGTCGAATTTGCCAGATGGAAAAAGAATCTCAAAAGTTCACTGAGGAGATTCATTCCTTCAGAGTTAGACTGGAGCAATGGAAGCCAATGACTTTATGAGAAATCAAGATGCTGTTAAGCAGATCCAAACAAATGAAAGATTAGAAGGCAATGTGAAATATCTCATGGGAAAAACCACTGACCTGGAAAATAGATCCAGGGGAGACAATTTAAAAATTATTGGACTACCTGAAAGCCATGATCAAAGAAAGAACCTAGAAATCACCCTTCAAGAAATTCTCAAGGAAAACTGCCCTGATGTTTTAGATCCAGAGGGCAAAATAGAGGTTGAAAGAATCCACAGATCACCTCCTGAAAAAGATCCCAAAAAGAAAACTCCCAGGAATATTATAGCCAGGTTCCAGAATCCCAGATCAAGGAGAAAATACTACAAGCAGCCAGGAAGAAACAATTTCAATATTGTGGAAACACAATCAGAATAGCCCAGGACCTGGCAGCTTCTACACTGAGGGATCGAAGGGCATGGAATATGATATTCCAGAGGGCACAAGAACTGGGAATGAACCCAAGGGTCACCTACCCAGCAAAACTGAGTATTTTGTTTCAAGGGAAAATATGGTCATTCAGTGGAATAGAGGACTTTCAAGCATTCTTGAGGAAAAAACCAGAATTGAATAGAAAATTTGACATCCAGACACAAGAAGCAAGAGATGCCTGAGAAGGTAATCAGGGAAAAGAAATCAAAAGGAACTTATCAAAGTTGAACTATTTACATTCCTATATGGAAAAGCAATAACTGTGACTGATGATATCTTTCTCACTATGAAAATAAGGGAAGAAGGGGTTGTGGTCATATGAATACATATGTGAATGTGTGTGTATATGGTTACAGTTATATATGGATAGAGGGCATAAGTTGAATTTGTTGGGAAGGGAGAATACTCAAGGGATGAAATTATGAGGTGAGAGAGGAAAGTGGCAAGAGGAGATGGGGAGAGACAGGGTAGTGTAAACTATCCCATGCAGAAGAAGCAAGGGGAAGTGGTTGCAAAAGAGGGGGAGAATAAGGAAGGCTAAAAAGGCAAAACCACATTCACATTGAATTTGGTTCAGGGAGAAAATGACATACATACTAAATGGGATATCTCAACCTGCAGCAGGATAGGGGAAGGGGGATGAGAGGAGGGATGATGGATGGGAGGGCATCCTTGGGGGAGGGGAGGTTGGAAGTACCCACTATAGAAGAGGGACAGGATCATGTAGGGAATGGACCAGGTGGGGGGTGGGATGAGTGGGAGGGAATTATAAGCAGCCTTGTACAATATATCTACTATGATAATGTATTGCATAGCTAGACATGTACAACATATACTGAATTACTTATCTCCCCAGAGGGAATGGGTGACAAGGGAGGAAGGAAATGGATCTGAAATTCGAGGTCTTAACATTAAATGTTTCAAATATATATAAATACTATTATTAATACTCTTTGCTTGTAATTGGGAGATAAGATGTGCAGGCATTGGGACACAAAGATTCACCTTCCTCTAATGGAAAAGTCGATGGGGGTATGGGAGAAGGCATGGGAGAGAGCAGATTGGAGGAAGTGATATCTTGTGGGACTACTATTCTGGGAGGTTGGGTAGGGGAATAATGGGGGGAAAATGATTGTAACTCAAAATCTGGCGGAAATGAATGATGTAAAACAGAAGTTAATAAAGCATTTGTTTAAAAAAAAAAGGAAGGGGTTGGGTTACATCATCTCTTAAAGTCTTTTCCAACTTAAAAAGTGTATGACCACTGTCACTATTATTTTAACATTTCAGTTTACCTTTGTCAGAATTATAACTTGGCTTTCCACTTATAGTCAAGGTTTTTCTTATCCTTGGATAATACTGATTTTAGTTACTATAAGGTTCTATCATTTAAGATCAGAGAAGTGGGAGTAAAGGGAAAAAACGCTTGTATTTTTTCAACATGAGGAGCATAAATTTGTATAATACAGATCCTTGACATGAATGCTTTCAGTAGAGTTTGTCTGAGTTTTCTTTAACCTGAAAGCCAAATAGTTCCTAAGGTAAGAGAAAGATAATCTCACACTCTTATGTCAAAAGCTTTCTTGGCATCAAGTCATTAAAGAACAGTAAATGGATTGTGACTATTTTTAACTCCTGAAAAGACAAGTTGGAGCCTCTTGAAAGGGATTTGATATTCTCTTACCAGCTATGAAGACAAATTTAGTCCACATTCTGAATAGTATATTGCTAATATTGATGGGCAGAAAAGTCTTCAATTTTCAAGAGGTAGTGTGATATAGTGCAAAGAAACATTGGGCTTGGAGTCAGAAGATTTAATTCCTAGTTCTAAGCATTTACTAAATGTATGATCTTAGGAAAATCAGTTAACCTCGCTGAACCAAAGGTTTTTTCTTCTGTAAAATAATGACAGATGAAAAATTCTGTTCTTACCCCTTTCAGAGACTCCTGTGCCTTCATTTTCGGCCTTGGAAAGATAATACCTAGACACTGTTTTGAACAACGTAAGAACTCTCATCTTGTGCTTTTTTATTCTTCTAAAATCTTTTTTTTCTTTTTTTCTATCAAATGTAGAGGATGTATTAATACAAAGTAAAACAATTTAATTCGATAAAATAGCAAGAAAAAACAAGGAAAAGCTTCCCCCCTCCCCAATTTACTTTAAAGAAATAGGGGCATAGTCTCCAGAGCAACTAATGGATAGAGCCCTAGATGTGAAGTCAGGAAGACCTTAGTTCAGTTTAGGCATGAGACATTTACTAGTGTCTGATCCTGTTAAGTCACTTAGGTTCTGTTTGCCTCAATTTCCTCAGCAGTATAGTAGCACCAACCTCTCAAGGAATTATAATAGCGCTGATCTTACTGGTTTATTAAGAATGAATGAAATACTATTTGTAAAATACCTGGTACATAAGCTTAATATGTGCTCCTTCCTTCCTTCCTTCTTTCCTTCCTTCCTTCCTTCCTTCCTTCCTTCCTTCCTTCCTTCCTTCCTTCCTTCCTTCCTTCCTTCCTTCCTTCCTTCTTTCCTTCCTTCCAACTGCCCATGCCCTAGTGAGAAATAGAACAGTTTAACCTTGGCAGCTCATGGGCCTAAAACTGTGTTCTAGTTGGAATAGTTTTCTTTCTTCCAAGATACTATTTTTTGCTTCCACAAAAATCTTTCACACGATGTGACAAAAATGTTTGGTGTATCTTGTTTCTCTACTGAATTTTAGATGTTTTGTGATCTCATACATACAGAAATATAGCCACAGATCTTTTGTAAACTACTCTTCAGTGTCAGCATTTCTATAGTTATTTTGTGAGTCAAGCCCACGGCCATACGAAGCCAGCATAACTAGAAAGTGCCCTAGACCAAATATATTTTGATTTGGGTTTGCTTCCCCTTGGTATGAATTCCCTCAAGTCTGTGAACATTTAGGCTTGAGTAAGTAAATATATTTCAGTCATTATCATGCCCTTGGCTGCTAGTCTAGGGCCATGCTAATTATTTTGGTCCTTTATTTGGCAAACTGAAGAGTTGGGGTAGGGTTGACTTTCATTCCTGCTACTTTGCCATACATTATTACAGGTACATCCAGATTGTTGTTCTACCTACATAAAAGAAGAATGATTAGAATGTCAACCTATTTCAGTTAGGGTTTATCTCAGCCAAAAGCATTATTATCAGTGGTAGCAGCACCAGCATTTTGTTGAGTGCTTTCTTTGTACAAGGCCTTGTACTGAGCTCTGAGTAGGAAAAACAACATAAAACATGGTTTCTGATCTGAAACAGCTTATAATAAAAATTTATCTCAGAGTACAGATAGGCCATTCCCTGTTTGGAGGAGGAAGTGAGTGTATAACTCTTAAGGCAACGTGATCTATTTAAAAGAACACTGGGCTTTAGGTCACAAAATCTGGGTTTTTACCTATACTCTAACACTTAACAAGTTTGGATAACTCTTATTGAGGCACTAAACTCCAGTGCACCTCAGTTATCTCAGCTATACAATGAGAATGAGAGTACTCTACCTGATTTTCAGAGTTGTTAATAACCCATAAGGTTTGGGCTTTTTTTAAAGGTCTAAGTTATTGTTATCCTTATATTTCCTATGAAATATTCCTCAGACTTGCCTCTTTCTTTTCCTGCTCTATGTTAAACTCACATCATTGTGTACATTTGCATTCATATCTTGACCTGTTTGCCTCCAGTCCTGATAACAACAAAACAACAAGTGATTTAAGGTTTTAAAATGTTATTTTATCCTAACAATAACTGTGGGAGGTAGGTGTTATTATTATCATCATTTTACAGATGAAAACACTGAGGCACACAGGTTAAATAACTTAACCATGGTCACACATCTACTAGTGTTCTTCTGAGTGTTCCACTAGGCTGCTTCTATATAGAAAATGCATTTAGGGAGGTTAATTTGGGGGAGAATACTAGTGCTGGAGGAGCAGGAAAGATTCCAGAGGGAAGGTGGCACTTAAGCTGAGTCTTGAAACAAACCACATATTCAAAGGCCATGTTGGAGAGCCAGTACAAAGTCGCTGATATGGGAGATAGAATGTGAGGTGTGTAGGACAGTGAGCAGTCCAGGGTTATAGAATTTAATGAAGGTGTGCAGGACCAGCTCATACTGTTTATGTGAAGGCTGATTGTTAAATGTTCATCATGAGAATTTACACCTTAGAAACTGGAAAATACTATAAATCAGGGCTTGCTTTATTGCTTTGTTGATTGTTTAGCCTTAAGGAAGTAATGTAATGCAGTTTAAATTACTGTTTCCTGTCTCCCCCCTTCCCCACTTTGAAAACCAGTTGTTAAAATTTACTAGCATATCTCTGGAATAATACATAAAAAGAATGAAAACGTAGGAAAGGGTAAGGTTTAAATGTCAGAGTAGTTTAGATTTGATACTAGATGTAGTAAGGATCCCCTGGTATTTATTGAATAGGGGGCTGATATGCTCCAGACTATGCTTTAGGAAAATCACTTTGGTATTTTCAATGGAAGATGTTTTCAAGTGGGAAGAGACTTGAAGCAGAGAGACCAAACAGGCTATTGCAATAGTCCAGACTGTGGGTAATAGGCATTTTTCATCTCCTTTTTTCCTGTGTGTAACATTAGATCACTTTTGAGTTGTGGATCTCATTATCGAAGCCCTGCAGTGTTCTGAGACTTGATGTAATTAGTGCAATATCATCCACAAATAGGAGCATCTGGAGGGCCTCACCATCTTCTGTTGGGAATCCTTCTTCCATTTGGACTTTAAGACATTCGCAATGACAGGGGCAAACATATTTGGCAAGCTCCCATGTGCTTGTATTATGCTTCTTGTAATACTGATAATTAGAAAATCATTGAATACTTATTCCCGTGTCTGCATCTATCAGGTAATTTTTTTTAATGATATTAACATTTTCATTGGAGTCAACTTGGAGAAAACTTTAAGGGTGTTCTTGCTTTGCTAAGTCTGTTTTTGTTGTGGGCTTTTTGTTTGTTTGTTATGCTCAAATGGAGTTATGATCTTATCAATTTGGAAGTTATCTCTAATGATGAAGATTATGGTCCATTTCTGTGTACCTAGTGCCCATCACTTCTAGAAGTTCATCAGAAAGGGTCAACCCAATGTGCCAGAGACTTTTATGTCTTTATTTTTAAATTATGGGTAAATTACCTTAGCTGATGTGGGCATGAGTACATTACTTTAGCTGGCCATCTCTAATCTTTTGCCTTCAGCATTTGTTATTATAATCCATGATCTTTTTCTATTGGAATATTTTCTTCTTTGGTACCTTTTAAATAGTGCTGTTTCTAGCACTGATTTCATCTCATTGTGTTTGGTCAGTTGTAACTGTTCTTCCTAAATACATTTTCTTGAGTTAACTGTTTCCCATTCCTCATTCAGTATATCGGTTGCTATGGCATCAGAGTCCAAATGTAGTGGCTCTGTCATCACCACTGAGGACAATAGATGTGTATAAAAATTGCATGGATCTGTCCCTTTCCCACATATTAATTGTTTTTCCTTTTGTCTTTAAATGCTTTAGGTGGGATCTACCTTAGTTGAACCTCATCCTTAGGGTTGTTGATTTCCTTTCCCCCCACCCCGTGTTGTTTTTTACTGTCTTGTGGTATGATAATCTCATATTTGTACATCTGTGCATTTTGTTTTCTAAATGATCCTATATTCTAAACCAGTTTTGCCTTTGGCTTCTCCATCTCTTTGCTTGTCAAGTAGACATGATGCTTTTTTTTTTTAAAGCAGTTGGGGTTAAGTAACTTGCTCAAGGTTACACGGCTAGTCATTTGATTTATGCGTGGGTGCTCATTTTCTGAGGCCGGATCTGATCTCGGGTCATCCAAACTCCGAGGCCGAGGCTCTTACTCACTGCGCCACCTAGCCGCCCCGACATGATGCTTTTTAAAGCATTCCTTTAAATTAGGAGTCTCAAAATTCCTTTTGGGGGGCTCTTATGCCAAGAGGACCTGTTGTCACCCCTTCCCTTTTTCCTTTGTTATTAGTAGCACATAGCACAATGCCTATCACATAATATATACCTTTGTTTGATTGATTCTAGTTCTCTCAAACAACCACAAGTAACCTGTTCCAACCTCTCTGTTGGGGAATAAAACTAAAATTTTTTCCAAAGTCATGCAGGCAGTAAATACCACAAGCAAGATTTGAACCCAAGTCCCTAGATCCTAACTGGTACTCTTTCCCCTGTGCTATGTATGTATTGACTTGGTTTGGAGGAGTATATCAAGTTCTATATAGGGTTTCTTTATTCTGTATAATATATATATTGATGCATAATTTATAATTATGGTGGTTCTCTTTCCTATGATCATCATGAATGTTTCAAGATAAGATAATCAATTTTTAAATGAAATGCTGTTTTTTGTTAATCTTGTATCACTTGATGAAAACATTCTTGCTAACTCCATTTTTTCATCTTTTTTTAGAGAGAGGCTTTGAGCCATCCTTTCATTTTAACTGCAAATGTTTTATTTCTTCTAGTTTATTTTATATCAAGCATACCAATATCGGTGTAATCCAGTTTCTCCAAAATTGGTTTGTTAGTCTTTGAATATTCTGAGGATTCACACTTTAAATGTTTGCACTTAATCTAAAACTGTATAATTCTTAGCACCTTTTACCTCTTTTCTCCAGTGTTCTGCCAAACTTAATAGTGCAAGTGGAAAGGTACTGTTACTAATAGGACAAAGGATTGCTTTGGAGTTTTCCATGTCACAATAACCAAATAATTTATCCCTCCACTACCACCCTGTTAGTAAGGTTTTTCTCCATACTTTGTTATACTAGTCCATGTATTTCAAAAACAATATGCTATATGGACTATATTCAAGTCCTTTCTAAATTGGTAGCCTTCCCTTTAGTAACAAAATCTTTAACAGTTCAGGGTGACCTCCAAACTACAATGAAGCATCAGAGAAGGATTTTGTGGTTATATCAAATTATTATTATTATATTAAAATTAATCCAATTTCTTCAATGTTTGATTCTCTATGTCCATTACCCTCCAGGTAATGCCTGTCCTTGGGCCATTTCCACCTTCATTCATTTCATTTCTATTCCTCACTACCCATAAGATCCCTCAATCCTTAAGTAGGTCTTCCAAAGTTCAATGTTTCCATTAAACATTCCCTAACAATGACAACTCTTATTGATATCTCCCCTCTTTGTATTCTAATCACATTTAAAATCTGTATCACATGACTTATCCCTCAATTATATTTGCAATTCAATTCAACAAACATTTAATAAGTTCTGTTAGGGATAAAACCTGAAACAAGATAACCCCTTTTCTCATGGAATTTAAAATCTCATAATACCATTTAGGGAGGGGAGAAAGGTTTATAGCTTCAGAAATGACTGGAATACAGTATGTTTAAAATGCATTTCACATTAGAATATGTAATATAAGTTTACAAATAATACTGTAAAAATTGGAGGCAAAGTTGGAAGAATTCAGGAATGATTCATTGAAAAGGCAAATGAAGGGACTTCCTGAGTCATGAACAGACATATAAAGAAGTGATTCATCTTGAGACTGGAGAGTCCCCTTTAGTGGTAGGGATGGAGAACATTTCACATTTTTCTTCTCATCAGCTCTGTCTGTAGGCATGATACATTTTAGCAAGAGTATTACTGGAAATTCTACATTACCTTTTTACCATGTGTGGGTCAGTCAAGGGCAAATGCATCCTGAAAACCACCATGTTGTTTTCTTGGTGAAAAATGGCCTGAATGGCTTATAGTAATCTGTGAAGTGATATCTTCCCTGCTCACAGTGTGTCTGACACAGGATATGTATTCCAACAGAAACAATGCTTTAAATGGTGGTTACATTCCCAGAAAGGGTCATAAAATCTACTGAAACTACACAATATAGCTGAAATACTGTGCTATTTCAGTGACACTGTGGGTTAAATACAGTTTTGTGGGCTGGCTTGAGAATTCAAGTACCATTTTTTATAATGTTGTTATGATAAAAAAAATGTTTTGAATTCTAAACTGATTTAGAAGAAAACCTTTGGACCACAATTTATTTGAAAGCTGAGGATTCTTTCTGTAATGTATTATATTGTTTATTTTACTGAATTTTAATCTTTTTTTTCAATTAGATTGTAAAGTGCTTGAGGGAATGGTTTTATTTTTAATTTCTCTTTTTTCCCCTTATGGTACCTAGCAGAGAATGGAATATATAAGTGTGTGTGTGTGTGTGTACATATCCATACCCACACACATATTTACTTGTTGATTGATGGCCCAATAGTTTAAATTCTTAATTTTAGATTTAATAGTTAAATATTTAGGAATAATTGCCTGCTAGTAAGAGCTGTTAAAGGTTGAAATAGGGGGTGGCTTTTTCTGTGAGGTCTTTACACATGAAATATAGTCTTACCTGCTTATTATAATTTATTATTTAATATGAAAATAGATAAATTGTAATTTAGGGTCATATATTTAGGACTGAACAGATAAGGAAACTGAGGGCCAGAGTGTCAGTTAGTCACTTAAGCATTGTTTCCATGTACTAAGGAGTTCAAATACAATTAAAAACAAAAAGACATCCCTGCCTTCAAAGAGCATAAATTCTAACGGGGAAAGACTTAACACATAAATAGGGAACTAAAAAGGGGAAGAGAAGAAGAAGAAGAAGAAATGGCACCTGCTAGTTGGCATGGTGGCAAAATTCAAAGAATGAGGGTCAGATGGCTATTTTGAGTCCTTTCCCAAAATGAAGGTTTCAGTGGCAGAATGAGCCCATGATAAAGGAGGCAATACAGAGCTGAGGTGTGGAAGCAGAGTCGAGAAAAGGAAGGCTAGTCTACACCCTTCCCCTAAGTGGAGGTTCAGGAAAAAACTCGCCAGTGAGATAAGGTCATAGCAGGGATAAAGGCAGAAGGCAACTATGTCTTGCCCAGTGTCACCTGGTTTGCTGCAGAACCAACATTCAAAGTCTATTACCCTAAATTCTGCATTCTTTCCAATGCACAGGGCTTCTTAAGTATTTCATTTCTTCCAGTATTGCAAAACTGCCATTGCCCCTGCTTTGTTATTACTTCTTTTTTCAAACTTTAAAACACCCACACATAGCAACTACCCTTGCTTGACCTTCCACTCCCTAGTGGTAACCAGTCATTATAAGACCCTCTTGTTTACCTAAGAAAACACTGAAATCCTTTTGCAAGCTTTCTCCCCATTAATGCCTTGGCAGTGTTAAAGAACTATAACCTCACTCAAAGCCAGTTTGCTGGGTATGAGATCCAAATATTCATTTCTCAATATGTTGCCTCCAGCTGCTAGCACCAATGCTGGAGTTGGGGCTTTCCAAAGCCTATGGATTTTAATGAAGGCAACAAGCAAGGCGAGGTAAGACAAATCAAGGCAGCAAGAATTTATTAAGCACTTACTATGTACTGTGTACTGTGAAGAACAACATTGAGCTGTGAACCTATTAAAGCATTACCTGGTGGTGGGCTTTCAATGTGAACAGTAGACTGGTTACCTCACTTTCCTCCTTGGGAGAATGTGGATAGTAATTAGTTCTGTATCCATGGGTTGTTTTGAAAATCAAATGCTATAAAGTATACAAAGATCTTTGAAAACTTTAAATTACTATACAGATGTTAACATTTTTAAGAAGATAGATGGAGAGCTGAAAGGAACCTTTCATTTTGCAAGTGAGGAAAGAGATCCAAGGAAGACTAACTCACCTACGGTCACACATACAGTAAACATCAGGTGGAATTTCTGCCCATACTTTGTGACTCCCCAATCTGAAGTCCTTAGTCTGAATCCCATTTCTGCCCCTGTGGGAACCCTAGTCAAATTCATTTCTTGGGGACTCAGTTTCCTCACTAGTAATATAAAGCACTTGTAATTAATTATCTCTGCAATTCTTTTTCGCTCTAAAGTCCTGTGAACTTCTTATGAATAAAGGGGCCAGATAACAGATTAAGAGCAATCAGAATTTTACAAACATCTGCCTCTTCCCTCCCCTCTCTCATAAAAGAATTGGAGTATTACATAGACATAGAAACTTGATACCGTATTATATATATATATATATATATATATATATATATATATATATACATGTGTATATATTTCTACATATATATCATCATGCTTGATTTTTATTTTATTTTATTGCCTTTTGGAGGGGGGAAGGTAGGGCAATTGGGTTTAAATGACTTGCCCAAGGTCATACAGCTAGTATGTGTTAAGTGTCTGAGGCTGGATTTGAACTCAGGTCCTCCTGACTCCAAGGCCAGTGCTCTACTCACTGTGCCACCTAGCCACCCCCAAAAATGTGACTTTCAAATATAAGATTCAAGAGAAGCCAAAAGTAAACATAAAAGAGAAATCATAAGGGATTCAATAAGGATAAACTGTCTACATTTCTACATAGGAAGATGATAAATGTAACTTCTAAGAATTTTCTTTTCAGAGATAATGGAGTGGTTTGCCATTTCCTTCTCTAATTCATTTTACAGATGAGGACACTAGGCAAACAGGTTTAAGTGACTTGCCCGGGGTCACACAGCTAGTAAGTGTACAAAGCCAGATTTGAACTCAGGAGGTTGTCTTCCTAACCTTAAGCTGCGCACTCTACACTACTGTGCCGTGTGTGTGTGTGTGTATGTGTGTGTGTGTGTGTGTGTGTATTTATGTGTTTATATCTTGGCTACTTGATTGCTATAGTTATTGAAAATCAAACCTTTTATGGGACCTGTTTATTCTCCACCTACTCTTGGCCAAGTTCATATCTAGGCACTTATCTCAGGTTGTCCTCTCTCCCCACACTCCTGTCTAGACCTACTATATTCTGCAGCTTTTGGCTTCTTTTTACAGCATCCAGTGTCTTCTTTTATAATAAATATTTATGGATTGTAAATGAGATAGATGATATAATACAAACAGAAAGAAATCTGGCTAAATCAACAATGACCTTTTTATAGCTTTAACCATGTTTGTATATTCCATCCTTCTCAACAAGGTAGCTAGCAGAGTTAAGCCTTGCTTCATGGATTTAGAATAATATGGTTCCCCCACCACAATGTAATGATGTTATTCATGCAATTTTATTTTGGGAACTAAGTAATAATGTTTGTATGATGATGATGCTATCTGGGCATTCACTAGAAATCTAATAAACTTCTCCTTATCTCATTTAATAAACATAGTCCAGTGTATCCATAATTATCAAGATATAAAGCAAGCTGAAATAAGTATGGAGCTTTACATGATAATAAATGTTGTTATTCAAATAGATTTACTTGCTTCGAATTGGAATGAGGTCTCCCATCTCTCAAGAGTTAGAAACACAGTAGGATGCCACTGTCTCTAATTTTAGGGCCTGAAAACTTCACTCCATGCAATGGCAAGATTATCCTTAGTAAATAGAGTTTTAAGCAGTGAAGATAATCATATGGTTCTCTCAAATTAAATCTTTTAAGAGTACATAAAAGTAATATTTGTAAATTTTCATTTGTCTTTATTGTTTAAATTCTATGAAATAACTCCCAAATTCATGTTCAAATTCTGTTATCTGCCTTGATATGCTACAGCGCAGCTGTCAACACTAAGCAATAGAACTGAAGGTGACTTGTGATCTTTAGAGAGGGGTAATGGTTTGTTCCCAGGATATCATTAAGGAACAAAGGAAGTATTATACACTTAATGATATTTAGCATTAATGTACTGCCCAGAGTAGCTCTGAGTAAATAATGAAGGTGATTGGCCTTGTCACAGCTTGATTATAACTAAGTTGCAATGGTCTAAGAGCTCCCATTCGCCAGCAATTAAGAAAAGCCATTTGACTAAAGAGTTAATTTTTCAGTTCTGATGTGAGCGATGGAATGGTTCTTTCTCATAATCATTTTCCTGTAGGGGAAAAGTGAGATGCCATTTTGGGAATGTTAGACTATCAAATGTCTACTTTTATAATATGAAATACATTTTTAATCATGTAAGTAAATTATATGCCTTATTACATTTTATAAGCTGTGGAAATGCCCCAGTTATTGGGGAATACCTCTAAACCCAGCTGGGCATTCTGTTTAAATAGCTGTTGATATAACTCTGCAAGCCTCAGTTAATCAGTGCAAGTATAGATGTGTGCTCTGACTAAATTGGGAGACCAGTAACATCTGAGTCATTATTTATTAAATATCGCTTTTATCCCAAAATTGGACAGTGCTGGTCTGTACAAAGGAAGTTAAACTAATACTCTACCTGCTTCCTGGGAAGTTGTATTTGATAAACAATGACTATCCAAATAGTCATATTTAAAATTCTTTTTTGTAATGAATGTTCTAGTGTGTGTGTGTGTGTGTGTGTGTGTGTGTGTAATGTATCTCCTCTATGGGACTATGATCTCTGTGAAAAAAAGACCATTCTTATTTATTTATTGTCCATAGGAACCAGGATTTATAGCATCATCATGGTTATCAGCAACATTCTAGGAGTCAGCTTGATCTTATGGACGGGCTAACTTCAAAGTCAAAAAGCCTTGGGTTTAATCCCTGCTTCTAACACATATTATCTCTGATATTATGAGTAAGTTCAACTCTTAATGCATGGATAACACCATAAATTTTAGATGAATTGTTGATCCCCCTTGGTAGAGCTGGACAGAGTTAACATAGTAATTAAGCATTTATAAGTGCCTGTTATGTTCCATACACTGTGCTAAATACCTGGTTAGATAGAAAGAAGGACAAAAAGAGTCCCCATCCTCAAGAGCATAACATTCTATTGGGGGGGACAGATCATGTAAATAACTAGGTAAATAGCATGTTTATGTAGCATAAGTGAAGGTAACCTGAAGGGGAAGGCATGAGCAGAGGCAGTTGAGGAGGGCTGCCTCCTAGGACATGAATCTTGAGGGATGCCAGGCAAATCAAGTAGTGGAAATGAGGGAAAAAGAACTTTACAGGCAAAGGATATGGTCAGCACAAAATAGAAAAGGACCTTGAAATGCTGTATTCCAGGAATGTCCATTGGAAGTGTTGAAGAGACTTGAGAAAGTTTAGAACAACTTCTGTGGAGGGTGGCGTAGCCAATCAGCAAGGACAGAACAGAATGTTTGCCTTGCTATTGTATGGGCCAGATTGAGACTTGATAATGAAAATAGTAGGCCAACTCAGCATAGTTTTTTGATCTCCTTCAGTTTAATTCAGTGTCACATAAATCGGAGCAAAGGAGGTGCATGGTGGGAAAAATCCAGGGTTGTGATTTGGCATGTCATTATTGGTAGCTATAAAAGGGAGTGAGGGAAACAAGTGGAGGAGAATGGACAGTGGGGTTAGTTCAACAAAAGGGTCGAGAGAGGGGGAATGGAGGAGAGAGTAAAGCATGTCCAAGAATTATGTTCTGGGAAAGAAATGATTAATAAGGATAATGGAGGTCATATTGAGGAGTAAAATAATATATTTTAACTATATCTATCATCATATGACATTAGTCATCACAGAGCATAGAGAAGGATGGAATTATAAAAGATTATTATCAGAAAGGAATTTCAGAGTTCATGAACAAGGTCGTAGAACACTTGTGGGTTATAGCAGTGTTAAGGGGATGGCCATATCTGTGTATATCTGAGGTAGATTAGAGGAGTAGGTCATTGGATATGAGTCAGTTGAGGTATTGGGACATTAAGGAGTTTCCTTCATGGATAAAATCACAGACCTAGACCAATAGTAATAATAGGAAGTAATAGTACTACTACTACTACTACTACTACTACTACTAAGAATATTTATATATCTGTTCTATTTGCAGTATTCTTTGCATAGATTATCTCATCTGAACTTCATGACAGCCCCTGTATACTAGGTAGTTTCAGGCACTATTATTCCAATTTTATATGAGACATTGAGACTTAAGTTACTTTCCTGTGGTTATATACTATCACGTGTTAGATACAGGATTTAAACCCATCTTATTAATTATTAGACCAACAGAGGATCGTAATCCAAAATCGGATGGCATTCATAGGAGTAAGACAAGATCAAATGTTACATACAGAGGCAAGATAAAAATAAAGTGTCTTTTGATCCTCACAATATCTCTGGGAGGCAAGTACTATTTTTATCCCCTTTTTACAGTTGAGGAAATTGAGGCAAATATTGGTTAAGTGACTTGATCAGGACCACACAGCTAGTAAATATCTGAGGCTATATTCGAACTTAGTTCTTCCTGACTCCAGGTCCCAACATTCTCTTCACTGAGTCATTAGCTGCCTAGATCATTAATGCTTTTGGAGAGGGTAATTCTAATTAATTAATAAGACAAGAAACCATAAATATCTAAATATTTATATGTACTAATACTTCCTATTTGCAATAATGAAGAAATACTAAAAATAAGTAACTGACTGAAGATATGACTCATTCAAAGAACATCTTTTTTGTTTTTAATGAACATCTTAAAATGACACAAAGTTTGAATTCTTCGAAGGAATACAGTTAAATTAAGGAACCTTTGGGATTCCCTTACATTTAAGTCTCTTTTCTGATGCTTTAATTTCAATCCTTATCACTTGTTTCATCTCTTCCTTTATTTCTTCTACCCTGTCTTGTAGTCCTTGTAGCTAATCCATTCTTTTTTTCTTTGTTGATTTTTTCTTGTCACTTGATTTATTTTCTTATGTAATTTTCATAATCCATAGCATTTCTTTTTTATAAGGATAATTTTTTCTCTTTTCTCATATATTTGTCCTCATTTCCTACATTGGGACTTTGTGCCAGTGAGGTACTGTTTCCCTCCTTTAGTTCTATTTGTTTCAAATTATTTCTTATTCCCTTCAAAACTGAGGTAAAATCATAGTTTTTGTAAGAGGCTTTCTTAACTGTGTCACATCCCCTACTGCTAAAGCCCTTTTCTACTTTCCCATTTTCCATGGGGGTGGCAGTGGGGAGGAGGTGTATGGGGGGTGTGTATACATACACATACATACATAGATATTTGTTTATATTTTGTTTTCCATTTTAGAATATGAACTCCTTGAAGGAAGGACCATGATTTGTTTGCCTCTCTTTGCATTTCCAGTGTTTAGAACAGTACCTCACATTTACTGAGTGCTTAATAAATGTTTCCTATATTGTACACAGTTATTTCCACTTTGTACAATGACCAATGCTGATACACTTAACTCTTCTCAGCAATGCAACGATCTAAGTAAATTCCAAAAGACTTAGGATAGAAAATGCTGTCCCTATCCAGAGAAAGAACTATGGAGTTTGAATGCAAACTAAAGCATACTATTTTCTCTCTTTTTTTGTCTTTACTTTCTTGTGATTTTCCCCTTTTGTTCTGATTTTTCTTTCATGACATGAATAATATGGAAATATGTTTAATATGATTCTGCATGTATAACATATCAGACTGCGTACTATCTTGGGAAAGGGGGAAGAAAGGGAGGGCAGAAAAATTTAGAAGTCAATCTTATGAAAGTGAATGTTGAAAACTAAAATTAAATTAGTTAATTTAATAAAAGAATGCTTGGTGACTGACTTAACTCACTGACCTCGTTTTTAATCTCTCACTACTACTGCAGATTAGTAAGATGCTATACCACGGCTAAATGCTGCTCCTGCTGAAGTTTAGATATTAGTACTCAACAAAAATTCTAGACAAGGATGCTGGAGGCTAATCCCACCTCTTGAATTGTATGTAGTTATTGTTTTATAAGCAGCCTGGCACAGGCCCAGTCTTCTTCTGCAACCCTGTCATAGTACCAGAATCTGGATCAGGAGGTTATACTATGCCCTACTCATTGCCATAGTCCTTGGCTTCCATCATAGACCAGATTTCCAATATTCATTTTCTGACTGCCTTCAATTGGGTATAAAGCTGATCTCTGCCAGTCTTCCGGCATACCCCTGACTATAAAGCTTTCCGACTTAGGCTAGTATTCTGACATGCCCTGAATGGTAGAACAGTCTGGTTTCAGATATCCCAAATTTTCAGGTCATCTCCTGAAAAGCCATCTTGGACTGGCTGGAGGATTTTGTTAGTGTTTCTCTTTGGTTTTGTTATGCCTTTGTTTCATCTGATGTTCTCCACTTTTCTTCTCTGAGGAGTTAGGATTGACTGTAATCTTTTATATCACCTTCTTTTCTGACATTCTCTTAGTTTGCTAGTCATTCTTTCAAAAGAGAATGATTGAGGCACACAGGATTTAATAACCCATTCAAATTGCTCATCTAATTTGTCAACTATTAGCCCATGCTTTTATTCTTTAGTGTATTAATTGGCAGGCAGTTTGGCCTGAAAAAGCAGTCTCTTGTTTCATTTAAGATTTCATTTTTTAGCTGCTTAAGAAATCTAACATGAATTTTTTTTTTATTTGAAACTTTAAAAGACTAACTCCAGGGCAATGTTCAAATATTCATTTGCTGGAATTACAAATTTTGTTTAAAGCAAAAACAACCTGAGCAACTTGAATTGTGGATAGGCAAAACTTCATTTTTCTTCAAGATCATTATCTGCTTTGTTTACATTAACCCCACATGTATCTGGAGATCACATATCTGAATCACCTCACAATTCAGACACAGTAGGAAAGAAAGTTTTCTTTTTTCCTTAAAGAATATCATTAGTGAAACTAGATGCTACAAAGGCATTCATAAAAATCATCTTACTCACAGGAGATCCCTTGTTCAGAGTCTGTTTGTTGTTACTTAGATACACAGTCCAGAAAGTTTCTCTCTCTGGATTCCTATCCCATAATAGATCATAACTAGGCAATTATACATAGTTAGGGAGAAGAAGGGATGCTAGAGACAGATGTATTGGTACTATCAAGAAGTGACAAAATCACCAGAGTGGAAGGTACCTTGTATGTTATCTTCTCCAGTTTGTATTAGAACAAGAAACCTCTTTAAACACATCTGCCAAGTGATTGTTTCCTTGAAGATCTTTTGTTAGGAGGAATAAGGCAGCGTCTTAAGGCAGCCCTTTCTGACTTGGACTGGTTCAAAGATTTAGGGAGGTTTTTAGATCATGCTCTGAATCTGCCTCTCTGTGATTTCTAGACTGCTCTAAGTTGTGCTTTCTAAAGTCAAACTGGGTAAGTGTGATCTCTTCCATCTGATCACAAATACTTCAAGACACCTATCCTATCCCTCTAATTCTTTGCATTTTTAAATTGGACATCTCTCATTTCATTTTGCAACATAGCATAGCATGAGCTTAACCCTTAATCATCTTCTGGATGCTCTTCAGTTGATTTGTGTCCTTCGTAAAATATGGTACCCAGAGGTAAATGGGCATAACATCTTTCTCTGGTTGTGTACCTTCTATATCTGGCCACTCTTGTCCTCTAAAGAGAAGTCTGCTAAAGACTGACAGACTGACTTCCATCTGTGCCAGCACAAGGTAATGTCAACCTCCTGCTTCCAGCCTGATCACCGAAATTCAATGTGAAGACATTTCCTTTGACTTCAATCTTTCTTTTTCTTTATGCACTTGTCTCTTGAGGCAAAGGGAAGAGGGAAGTCAGTGGAGAGCCAAATTTCCCTCTCTTGCTGTGCTGGTTCCTATCTAATCTCTAGCCTTTGTATGGAAGAGGATTAGTGAAATGGGGTCTCCCATCTGACCTTCTAAGTCTTACAACTCGTGCTTGATCTGCAGCTGCCTTTTGGAAGAGAAGTGCCACCTTCCACTCAATGACAACCATTTTCACACCTGCACCTAACATTGTACATCTTATACATTCTCTATAGGTCAACATCCAAACCCTGTTCCCAGTCCTCACCAACAAATTCCTTATTCCCATCTCTCTCAACGTTTTACCCTCAAATTCCAACCAAGCACCATCTATATCTTCTACTATGCCCTCTGGAATGCTTATCCTGTAGGCAGCAAACTGCCTGCCATCCCAAACCTTTTATTTTCCTACTCTTTCCATCTACTAACTATTACTGAAACCTAGCTCTCTCCTGATGACACAGCCTCCATGGCTGTACCTTTACTCATTCCCTTTGGCTTTCTACTGAATTCTCCTTGTTCCCCATTGCCACTGCTAGTCTCTCCCCTTTTATTTATCATTCAGTAACTTCTCCTTTGAAGTTCATGCAGTCTGTATCTGCTACCCAATCAAAATACTGCTAGCTATTGTCTACAGAATTCCACATCACTCCCCCTCCTTCCTCAATGAATTGTTACCTGTCTTGTAATTTTTCTCTCCTCCACTACTCCTTCCCTCATACTTGGGGCCTTCAGTATACATATTGGCTCACTATCAAACTGCCTACCTACTCAGTTCCTCAGCCTCTTCACTTCCCATGACTTACTCTTCCTTCCTACCTCAGGCACGCTCCAAGGGTCATCTCCTTGTTCTTGCCATCACTTTCCAATGAACCTCCATGTTTAAGAATTTGAAAATTTCCTTAACTGATTAAAATCCTTTGACTTTTTCACCTCTCCCTCTGTCTTCCCTTATCAAACTCTATTCTTCATCCATATTGTCACCTCTAATCCCTCAGTTCCTCAGTTTATTCCAAGGCTATATCTTCGGCAAATTCTGCTTTCTTTTTTCACTTTTTCCCACCTTGACCCCTTCATGAACCAGTTCAATTTTGCTCTGTCTTCTTCTCTTGATTCCCTTGCCTAGTTATATCTCTAATTGTGCCCCGCCATGCCTTAGCCTTATATCACTCCCACCACCTCCAATCTTACACATGTGCTGAACAAAGGTAGAGATTCAGCAATCAGTCTAGGGGTTAATTGCTATTGCTTTAAACTGCCTGGATCTGGATTGTGGACTGGGGGGGAAGTTTGGGGTGGGTATCCAATTGCCAGAGTGGGTGGAGGCTTTACAGAGGCCACCCAACTGGCGGAAGTTGTGAAGACCCCACATTTGGGCGGAAGCTCCCCTGTCTGGTGGCAGAGTCCCACTGTGGCAACAAGCCCAAAAATCAAGCAATTAAGTGGCAATATGCCTAGGCAAATGAAACAAAATAAACAGAAAAGTTCAACATTGGACTCCTATTTTAGGGGCAAAGAGGCTCAAAGCATGGAGGAGGACTGTGAGGTCAGAACTCCTGCACCAAAAGCCCCAAATGAAAATACAAGCTGGCTACAGGCCATAGAGGACCTTAAGAAGCAGATAAGAGAAGTGGGGAAAATTTGGGAAGAGAAATGAAAAAGATGCAAGAAAAGTATGAAATGACAGTCAACAGCCTGACTGAGGAAAATAACACCTTAAAAAATAGACTAACTCAAATGGCAAAAGAGGCTCAGAAAGGCAATGAGGAGAAGAATGCCTTAAAAAGTCGAATTTGCCAGATGGAAAAAGAATCTCAAAAGCTCACTGAGGAGATTCATTCCTACAGAGTTAGACTGGAGCAAATGGAAGCTAGTGACTTTATGAGAAATCAAGATACTATTAAACAGATCCAAACAAATGAAAGAATAGAAGGCAATGTGAAATATCTCGTGGGAAAAACCACTGACCCAGAAAATATATCCAGGAGAGATAATTTAAAAATTATTGGACTACCTGGAAGCCATGATCAAAGAAAGAACCTAGAAATCATCCTTAAAGAAATTCTCGAGGAAAATTGCCCTGATGTTTTAGACCCAGTGGGGGAAATAGAGGTTGAAAGAATCCAGAGATCACCTCTTGAAAAAGATCCCAAAAAGAAAACTCCCAGGAATATTATAGCCAGGTTCCAGAATCCCGAAATCAAGGAGAAAATACTACAAGCAGCCAGGAAGAAACAATTTCATTATTGTGGAAACACAATCAGAATAGCACAGGACCTGGCAGCTTCTACACTGAGGGAATGAAGGGCATGGAATATGATATTCCAGAGGGCAAACGAGTTGGGAATGAACCCAAGGGTCACCTACCCAGCAAAACTGAGTATCTTGTTTCAGGGGAAAATATGGTCATTCAGTGGAATAGAGGACTTTCCAGCATTCTTGATGAAAAAACCAGAGTTGAATAGAAAATTTGACATTCAGACACAAGAAGCAAGAGATGCTTGAGAAGGTAATCAAGGAAAAGAAACCAAAAGGAACTTATCAAAGTTGGACTATTTACATTCCTACATGGAAAAACAATAACTGTGTTTGATGAAACCTTTCTCATTATGAAAATAATTGAAGAAGGGTACTTGGCATATGTTCACAGGTATACATGGATAGAGGGCACAGGTTGAATTTGATGGGAAAGGATGATTCCTTTTTTTTTTTTTTTTTGGAGGGCAGCTGGGGTTGGGTGACTTGCCCGGGGTCACATGGCTGGGTTTTTGTTTGTGTGTTGGGTGTCTGGGGCTGGATCCGAGCTCGGGTACTTCTGACTCCAGGCCCAGCGCTCTGCTCGCTGCGCCACCTAGCTGCCCCAAGGAAGGGATGATTCTTAAGGGGTGAAGTCAAGAGGTGAGAGAGGAAAGTGGCAAGAGGAGATGGAGAGAGACAGGGTAGGGTAAACTATCTCATGTAGAAGAGGCAAGGGGAAGTAGTTGCAGGGGAGGGGAAGAACAGGAAGGCAAAAAGGCAAAAGCATACTCTCATTGAAGTTGGCTCAAGTAGAGAATCACATACATACTAAATGGAATATCTTACCCTCACTCACACTCCTGAGTAGGGGAAAGGGGGATGAGAGGGGGGATGGTGGAGGGGAGGGCATTCTGGGGGGAGGGGAGGTTGGAAGTACCCACTATCAAAGAGGGATGGGATCAAAGTAGGGAAGGGACCAGGTGGGAGGTGAGACAGGTGGGAGGGAAATATAAGCAGGCTTTTGCAATATATCTACTATGGTAATATTTTGCATAGCTATACATGTACAACACATACTGAACTGCTTATCTTCTCAGAGGGAGTGGGTGACAAGGGAGGAAGGGAATGTATCTGAAAATTGAAGTTTTAAAATTAAATGTTTCATAAGATGTCCAGGCAGTGGGGCTCAGAGATTCACCTTGACCTAATGGCAAAGTCGAAGGGGGTATGGGAGAAGATATGGGAGAGAGCAGATTGGAGGAAATTGTGGGACTGCTATTCAGGGTGGTGGGTAGGGAAAAAATGGGGGAAAATGTAACTCATAATCTGGTGGAAATGAATGATGTAAATGAGAATTTGATAAAGCATTTGTTTAATTAAAAAAAAAAAAGAATGCTCGAAAGTCCTCTATTCCACTGAATGACCATATTTTCCCCTGAAACAAAAGACTCAGTTTTGCTGGGTAGGTGACCCTTGGGTTCAGTCCCAGCTCTTTTGCCCTCTGGAATATCATATTCCATGCCCTCGGATCCCTCACTGTAGAACCTGCCAGGTCCTGGGCTATTCTGATTGTGTTTCCACAATATTGAAATTGTTTCTTCCTGGCTGCTTGTAGTATTTTCTCCTTGATCTGGGGATTCTGGAACCTGGCTATAATTTTCCTGGGAGTTTTCTTTTTGGGATCTTTTTCAGGAGGTGATCTCTGGATTCTTTCAACCTCTATTTTGCCCTCTGGGTCTAAAACATCAGGACAATTTTCCTTGAGAATTTCTTGAAGGGTGATTTCTAGGTTCTGTCTTTGATCATGGCTTTCAGGTAGTCCAATAATTTTTAAATTGTCTCTCCTGGATCTATTTTCCAGGTCAGTGGTTTTTCCCACGAGATATTTCACATTGTCTTCTCTTCTTTCATTTGTTTGGATCTGCTTAACAGCATCTTCATTTCTCATAAAGTCATTAGCTTCCATTTGCTCCAGTCTAGCTCTGAAAGAATGAATCTCCTCAGTGAACTTTCGAGATTCTTTTTCCATCTGGCAAATTCGACTTTTTAAAGCATTCTTCTCCTCATTGCCCTTTTGGGCCTCCTTTGCCATTTGAGTTAGTCTATTTTTTAAGGTGTTCTTTTCCTCAATCAGGCTGTTGACCCTCATTTCATACTTTTCCTGCAACCTTCTCATTTCTCTTTCCAATTTTTCCTCCACTTCTCTTATTTGATTTTTAAATTCCTTCTTGAGGTCCTCTATAGCCTATAACCTGCTCATATTTTCTTTTGGGGCTTTTGGAGCAGGATTTCTGACCTCACAGTCCTCCTCCTGTTCTATGCTTTGATCCTCTTTGCCTCCAAAATAGGGGTCTAAGGTTGCATTTTTCTGTTTATTTTGTTTCCTTTGCCTTAGCATGTTGCCACTTAATTACTTGAGTTTCTTTTTCAATCCCAATTACTTTTTCAATCCTAATTACTTTTGGGCTTGTTGCCACAGTATGACTCTGCCAACAGACAGGGGAGCTTCTGTCCCAAACATGTGGGGGGACAACTTCTGTTTCTGGCAAGCTGGATATCCACCCCACGACCTCCTCCCCAGATCACAATCCAGATCCAGGGAGGTTAAAGCAAGAGTGATTACCCCCCAAGACTGATGGCTAGATCTCCCTACAGTTCGCAGGCCAAGAGCTGGAGCTGCCATTGAAAACTACAAAATGGAGTGTCTCCTCAGCGACTTCTAGCCCCCAGGGGAGGAAGCTGACTCCTTCCCCAAATACTGGTCCCAAAGTCCATAGGGCACTATCCTCTCACTTTGTCCTAGGCATGTCTGTGTTGATAATTCTGGAATTGCCACAGCTGCTGGTGTTCTGGGATCCCTCCAGCTGGCTGCTGGCCCTGCCGCCCTGGGGCTAAAACCATGGCTCATGTGGACCTGGGCTCAGCTCCCCACATACTGCATGATGTCCTGCTGGCTCCCAGAGCGCTGGGCTGGTCCTTCCTGCAGGGCTGCTGGGCTGTCCTCAGTGGGAGGTTAGCTTCTCTGTGTCGTTCTTTGGGTGCTGGGGCTCCAGAAGTTGTTCAGAGTCCCCATTTACATGATTTGGAGGTGATCTGGGGGGAGAGTGCCTTGGACATGCGGTTTCTACTCCTCCATCTTGGATCTGCCTACCTCACTCTCTTCTTAATGCCTCATAATCCAGCCTTCCAACCTCATCATTCCACTGAAGCTGCTCTCTTCAAATGATCTCTTTGTTGCCCAATGCAATGACCTTTTCTCAATCCTCATTCTCAGTCCTTTGTCACTGTTCATCACCCTCTTCTCCTTGATCCTTTCTTCTTTCTAGGTTTTTAGCATTCTGTTCTTTCCTGGTTCTTGTTTTCATTATCATACTACTCCTTCTTCATCTCCTTTGTTAGATCCTTGTCTAGATCAAAGCCTTTAACTATTGGTGCCCCTTAGTGTATTCTTCTATTTTATCATCCCTCTCTACAATCTCATTTGATGATTTCATAAGTTCCCACAGATTTAAATACCATCTCTATGCTGTTGATTGTTAAATTTACCTATCTGGGCCCACTCTCTTTGCTCTCCATCTCTAGCTGCCTTTCAGTCATCTTGAATTGGGTATCTAGTAGACATCTTAAGCTCAGCATGTCCAAAGCAGAACTCCCTAAACCCTCCCCTGCTCCTATTCTTCCTTGTTACTATAGAGGGCAATGCCATCATCCCAGTTCCTCAGGTGCACAACCCAGGATTCATCCTTGAGTCCTCACTATTTCTCACCCTCCCTTGTCCATATCCAAGTTGTTACCAGGGACTTTCAAATTCATGTTTGCAGCATCTCTTGAATATGCCCCCTTTTCTCATCTGACATTGCCGCTGGTCTTGTGCAGGCCCTCATCACCTCATGTCTGGACTGTTGCAATAACCTGCTCCTGGTGGGTTTTCCTGTCTCAACTCCCCACTCCTTTATACACTCCATTCAGTTTCCAGAGGGATTTTTCTAAGGTGCTAATCTGACCATGTCATACCCACCTCTACCTACTCAGTAAACTGCAGTTTCTTCCTATCATCTTTAGTATCAAATACAGATTTCTTTTTTTGATGTTTAAAGTAATTTATTCCCTATTCTTCTCTTCCCTTTTCAGGCTTCTTACATTTTATTACTTTCTACATACTTTTCAGGGTACTGTCACTGGCCTCCTGAGTGTTTCATGAATAAGACACTCCATCTCTTGCCTCTAGCCATTTTCTTTGGCTGCCCTCTCTGCCTGGAATACTCTCCCTCCTCATCTCTCCCTGTTGGCTTCCTTGACTTCCTTTAAGGTCTCTGTAAAATCCTATTTTGTAGAGGATGCCTTTTCCTACCCCTCTTAATTCTAATGACTTTACTCTTGCAATTATTTCTATATGTTTGCTTGTTGCCATCCCCATTGTGAGCTACTTGAGGATAAGCCAGTCTTCTGTTCCTTTTTATTTTCCCGGTGTTTAACATAGCACATAACACTTAGTAGGTGCTTAATAAATGTTTATTGATCAACTTACTAAACATAAGATTACAGATATTGTTTGGAAGGGATTAAAGTATAGTGGAGCTCTTATCCCTCTTGTTCTAGACACCAGATCCCTCAGTGTAGCTTCAGATCACCCTCGAATTTTGGGGTACTATATCATCCTGTTGATATAGGATCAGTAGTATCTTTTATTTGCTAATTTCTCTTAATTTGAGGATTAAGTTCTACACTTATCCATATTTAGCTTTGTGCTATTTGATTGTGTGGCCTACATTTTATCCTGTTGATATCTTTTTGGATCTTGACTCTCATCCAGCTTTGAGTCGCATATTGATTTGATAAATGTGGCATCTATGCCTTTTATCTAAGTGATTGATTTCTTGAATTGAATGTTATTACCACAGAGTCCGCCACAGTTTCCTGGAATACTCTATTAGATAGTTCTTTTTAAATTGACATCCAACCATTATTTACTATTCTTTAAGCCTGGTCATTATGTTACAAATTAATCCTCTTGATATCTAGCATATATCCCTACATTTTGTGCAAAATTTTAGCCTGAGAGATACTTTAAAATTATATATACTTGTCCAGTCTATCAAAAAAAAAAAACAATCCAAAACTTGAAATCCTAACATTCTTTTGGTGATAGCATATTGGTGCTTTGTGATCACTCCTTCCTTTTTCTAAATGTTCCTTAACCAACCTTTTAATATAAGAATTTCATCAGGAACCAAAGTCAAGTTCACTAACCTATAGTTTATAGACTATATTTCCCTTTATTAAAAATCAGAAAAACCTGATAACTCATAGTCTAATAATGAACGAGAAAACAGTAAAACAGATTTAAGAACTACCAAAGCTGAACAATTTGTGGTCATTTACTACAGGGAAAAACAGCTCTATATAACTTAATAACCCTAAATGCATTATTATCTTATAATAGATCAGAACAATTTTCATGGTGATGACCTTTAGTCATAAAGAAAAGGTCAACTTTTGTTAAGTGTAATTTTTAAAGAAGACATGAGAGTTTCAGCTGTTTGAAGTAAAGTCTTACAATTAGGTTCAAAAAACAATTTCATAAGTACATGATAAGGGATGCATAGTTATACTGCAGTTTATCTGAGAAAGAACAAGGGTTTTAATGCAATGTAAGGTCAATACTAGACCACAGTATGGAATAGGTGCCAATCTTAGGCAGCTTTAATAGAGATCTAGTGTTCAGTACTAGGGAGGTGAGAGTTTATGCAGTCTGCCTTTTTCAGAACTCATAATTATTGTGTTCTGTCTTGGGCACCACATTTTAGGAAGAGTCTCAATGTGCTATCAAGTGTTCAGAGGCAGCGGATCATTAGAATGATCACAGAATGTAATATGCGTAGCATATGCAGGAACTAATGATGTTTATTTTAGAACATGTAGGTCGAGGAGGGACATGATAGCTTCAAGTATCTAAAGGACTTTGGATTGGAAAATATATGTTTAGTTTTTAAGTTGGAAGGCAGAAGTGACAACTAGCCAGATTATTGCTTGATTTGAGAAAGATCTTTTTAGTAATTCAATCAAAAGTACGAGTTTTACCTAAAGAGGTAGTAGGTTCCCCCTCACTTGAGGTCTTACAGAAAAGACCAAATGGATGTTTTGTAGCATGGATTCTCATTCATACATATATTTTGGTCTAGATTGCCTGTAAAGTCTGGTTCCTCTGAGATTCTGCCATAGTGGAGGGTAAACTCACTTTGTCTGCATAGGCAATTCAAGATCACTATTCAAAGTCAAGTGATTAGTAGCAGTATTTCACAATAGAACCAGTATTTCACAATAGAACTTACTTATTGATCTAATAAGGGTTTAAAGAGATAGTGCCCTGGGGACTTGGTTCTTTGATCTGTCTTCTTAGTGGTAGATTATAAATAATAATGAATTTGATCCAGAAGGCACCCCAGAGTCTGCTAAGTCTTTCGTGACTAGATTTCAATGACTCTGGAAGAGAGAGGCAGACAACTTTGTCTACCTCTGCCTGACTTAAATCCAATTCAAGCTAAATTAGTGTATCACCCCATGATGTCATTGGTCCTCTTTGAAAATGAAGGAAAAACAACGAATCTGTCATCCTTACATATAAGGAATGAAAATGCAAATAATTGAAACAACTTTAGAATAAGCACAATTTATTTTTGGGTCACTTTAGACTTGCTCTATGCACATTCTGATAAAGTATTTAAAGTAGTTTGCAAAGTTAGATGAACTGCATCAAGTGAGTCAAATACCAATAGAAAAAGAATTGGAAATTGCTATTGCCAGGTACCTCAGAGGGATGTATATTTGCATGGGTGCAAGGAAGAATAAATAAAGCATTTAAGCACTTATTATGTGCAAGGCACAATGCTAAGTGCTGGGGACAGAAATAGATAAATAAGACAGACCCTTCCTTCCAGGACCTCACTCACATTCTGATGGAGGAGACAATACATACAAAT
This sequence comes from Gymnobelideus leadbeateri, assembly GCA_011680675.1. NCBI lineage: Eukaryota > Metazoa > Chordata > Mammalia > Diprotodontia > Petauridae > Gymnobelideus > Gymnobelideus leadbeateri. The sequence continues at coordinate 184,786 of WOXC01005805.1, read as the reverse complement.
TGTTTTAGCTAGAAGCTGTATAGAAAGGCTTCATGTTGGTTACAGTAGGAAATTAGGTGTTATTGCCTCTCCTTTGTCATTTCAAATGACAAAGTCATCAATTTCTGATGTTGATCTATTTGATGGAGTTAAGGACTTTGGTGACAAGAATGAGTTACTATGGTTGAGAAGTGATTTAACTCAGATATTCTTAAAAGTTGAAAGAAAAAGGAAAACGGTTTAGGCTAGATACTTTCCATTGTCTGATGGAGAATAACATAGAGGTTTGTTTCTAGACCCCAGTTCTTCTCTGATCTTAACATAATAATTAAATTGTGGTACCTGCCTCTTTTTTGTGGATGACGGTATGTAATTAGCATATCCCCAGGATATTGCAGAGCCTCATTTATGATCATTCAAAGGAATTTTGGCCTATATCCACTCCTAAAAGACAAAGTAGAAGAATGTATATTGACCAGATTTTAATATATATTTGGATGGATATTCTATCAAAGTTGTCCAAAATTTTGTGTATTTCTGAGACGGAATATAAAGGATAGATAGACAGTGAGTTGGGCCCATTTTTTAAAATGAGGAGTGTGATCTATTATGCTTCTGGGAAAATGCATTTTTATTTTAGCAAGATTTATTTTTTTAACTTTGCTTTCCAAGAAAGCAAAGGTCCTTTTTAATATTAACATTCCATCTGTGTTGCCATATATCTATTGGACACAGAACACTACTTCCTGTGAAGAACTAAAAATAAGTAGCATTTATGAATAAGGAACTCCAAAGAACATCATGAAGAAATTGTATGACAGAAAGAGGAGATATCCTGGTCCTGTGTGGCAAGAGCAAAGGGTGACAAGTTGACAACCAGAGGGTTCTGCCTGTACCATGAAATGATGAAAGAAATCCTCCAACAATGTTGGGTAGACTCCTCCTAATGACCTCTTAAGAAGAGGTATAAAGAATAAAGTATCCTAAGAATAAAATCTGTTTTTTAGAGTTTCAATGTTAGGAAGTTTCTTCAGAAAGAAAATTGAGAGGTGTTCATGTGTAGAGAAATTTCATAATTTTAGGGAGAAAGATGTGAACAAGAGTCACATAAGGCGGGCAGGCATAGCTGGATTCTTGAATTTCTAGTCCTAAATTTGTGCATGACTTAACCTTGCTTGCTATATACTACTCACCCATGAATAAGTAACATGTTATATAGTAGATTTAGAGCAAAAATCTTGACTTCCTTTCCAGTCTGCTGCTTTTCTGTGGACAAATGAATTAACTTCTCTGGGCCTCAGTTTCTTCATCGATAAAAATGGAGTAGGACTAGATCAGTTGTTCCAAACCTTATTTACTGTGGCATAATGGTACAGGCAGGTATTTCACCATAGAGCTATTATGGGATGTTCCCACCTAATTATAGCTACATGATCAATATCTTTTGATTAATTAAATATAAAAGACAAAGATTATGAATTCCAGTTTATATTTTGTTCATCTTACAACAGCATACACATACATTTGAAAAGTGACGTAAATTCAGTCTACAATGTTCTTTTTGAAATAAGAAACAGAATTACAATGGTTACTATAAACAAGTAGTTGTGGAAGAAATAGCAAAGGTGTTAAGGCACAGGCAGGTCTAACTCAATTGACTCCAGGTGTCTGTGGTCTGTATGTTGAGCATGACTAGACTAGACCCTCTATAAAGTCCCTTATATCTTTAAATTCCTTTGATTGTGCACTTACTCCTTGATGACAGTGGTTAGAAGTTAAGGCATCATACAGGAGAGGAAATAAAAAAGGTCCTTTTGGAATTTGAAGTGGGTCAGGATTCCTGATAAGTGTTCTTCTGGAAAGGTCATCATTGGCAGGGGTGCTCATTACCTCAGGAAGCAGTCTATTTCACTTTGGGCAGAAATAACTGCTATGAATCTTTTCCGGACATCTTCCTTGTTGATCTCTCAGTAGAATTGTGTTGGTTTTTTTTAAGTTTTCTTATTATATCACCACTGTCTAGCCTAGTACCCTACACATATTAGTAATTTAATAAATGCTTGTTGGATTAGATTGAATTGGGAAAGTGGGTTTGTAAAGTGTAATTCCTAATGATGAGTGGAGTCAGAGGTTCAAATCCAGCCCTGTCATTCACTTCTTGTGTTTCTAGAACCTTAGTAGACACTTAATAAATACTTGTTCATTGATTGACTTACACTAAAACCACTAACTGTGACCAGGTATCAGTCTAATGTCTATGGCACAGCCTTTAAGAGCCTACGAGATGTGTATTATGACAGTTAAGGGAGCAGATATGTGGCTAATGGGAAACCACTTTTTTCATAATTTTTATAAAAGACATTCATTGTTGTTAAATATTTTAAGAGTTCAATCCTAGGAAGTATAAATTTCAAACCCCAGGCTCTGTGTCTTATCGGATGGTACAATGACTTAAATATAGTATGACAGTCAATAAATACCTGCTAAATTAAATCAAGTTCTCTTAGTTAGAAAGTAGGGCTGTTAAGGAAAACAATTAATGAGCAAACTTGAACATTGTTCATTAAAGGGATATTGATTAGGTAGGAAGAAGTAGGAAGGAAGTTTCTTTAGAAAGAAAATTGAGAGGTCTTCATGTGGAGAGAAGTTTCATGATTTTAGGGAGAAAACTGCCATGTGTTACTGAGGCAATAACATTCCTCATGGTGACCTTTATCTTTCTCCTTCTGTTTATTGAAGAAGAAGAAAAATAAACTGGCAACAAAGAAGCCTAACAGAATCAGCAGGCCTGTTCATTCATTAGGCAAGCAGCATCCTGTAACTGAGACTATTTGCAATACTGTATAGAGGAGGGCTGATCAGGAAATTTCTAATGATTTGCATCTTTCCAACTCAGCTAAATGACGTGACCTAGGATGCAAGTAACAGAGACAGTGAGGTGTTAAGCTTGTTTTCCTTTCAGATTTGGACCAGCTGCATTTATTCTCAAGTCCCTTGAGAGCAGGGACTTTGTTTTTGCCTTAGTTAGTGTCTGCCATTTGGTAGGAGCTTAATAAATGCTTTTTGACTGACTGGCTACATTTATAGATCGTACAGGATGAAACATGGGAGTAGCCTCATTTTCACCTTTTTAAAAAATATTTTCCCCTAGTTTTATGTCAGTGCAATTTTTTTTGGAGGGCATTTGGGGTTAAGTAACTTGCCCAAGGTCACACGGCTAGGTTTTTGTTTGTGTGTGCATTGAGTGTCTGAGGTCAGATCCAAACTCAGGTCCTTCTGACTCCAGGGCCAATGCTCTACTCACTGTGTCAGTGCAATTTTTAAGTGCTCATGTAATTTTAAAAAATATTTAATATTTTCCCCATTTGCACATAAAAAACAATTTTTGACATTCCTTTTAAAATTTTGGGTTCCAAATTCTCTCCTTTCTTCCCTCCCTCCTAACCCCCCCCCCATTGAGAAGGTAAGAAATTTGTTATATAGGTTATACATTTGTAGTCATGCAAACTATTTACATAATAGTCATGTTGTGAAGGAAAACATAGACAAAAAACCCCTCAATTTTTAAAAAGTATATTACAATCTGTATTCAGACAATATCTGTTCTTTCTCTGGGGATGGATAGCATTTTTCATCCTAAGTCCTTCAGAGTTGTCTTGGATCATTGTATTGTTGAGAATCACTAAGTCATTTACAGCTGATCATTGCACAATATTGCTGTCACTTGTGTTTCAACTCATGTAAGTCTTTCCAGGTTTTTCTGAGAGTATCCTGCTCATCATTTCTTACTATTATTATTAATTAATTACTATTACTAGTAATATTTCACAATAATATTCCATCATAGTTACATATGACAATTTAATCACCTGTTCCCCAATTGATGGGCATCCCCTCAATTTCCATTTTTTTGCTACTAGAAAAGAATTACTTTAAATATTTTTGTACATATAGGTCCTTTTCCTTTTTATTTATTTTTTTTTTAATTTCCTTTGGGATATGGATCTAGTAGTGACATTGCTAAGTATGGATGGTTTTATAGCCTTTTGGACATAGTTCCAAATTGCTCTACAGAATGGTTGGATCAGTTCACAACTCCACCAACAGTGCACTGTCTCATTTTTCCCACATACCCACCAACTTTTCTGTCCTATTAGCCAATCTAACAGATATGAATTGTCTTAATTTGCACTTTTCCAATCAGTAGTGAGAGTATTTTTATACAATTGTAGATAGCATTGATTACTTCATCTGAAAATTATTCATATATTTTGATCATTTATCAATTGGAGAATGACTCTTATTTTTATAAATCTGTCTCAGTTCTTTATATGTTTGAGAAATGAGGTCTCTATTAGAGAAACTTGCTTCTCAATTTTTTTCATAGTTAATACTGTTAACCCTAATTCCCTCTATCCTATTTCCACCCCCTCATTTATTCTGTTCTCTCCCTCCTTTTACCCTGTCTCTCCTCAAAAGTGTTTTGCTTTTACTGCTTCCTCCCCAAGTCTGACCTCCCTTCTGTCAGCTCCCCTCACTTTATTTAGTCTCCTCCCCTCCTACTTTCTTGTCAGGTAAGATAGATTTCTGTATTCATTTGATTGTGTATATTATTCTGTCTTTGAGCCAGTATGGGGAAGACTAAGATTCAAGTGATGTCCATTGCCCACCCCCACATTTTTCCCTCCCCTGGAATAGTTTTTTTTTTTCTGCCTCTTCATGTGAAGTAATTTGCCCTGCTCTACCTTTCCCTTGCTTCTGCAACATTGTACTCATTTCTCTTATTCCATAATTATATATTTCTGTCATCCCTTCAAATTTCCCTTAGGCCCATACCCTTTGTATATGTATATTCCTTCTAGCTGTACTATTAGTGGTACAGATTTTAAGAATTGCAAGTATTATTTTCCCATGTAGGGACATAAGCACTTCAGCTCCATTGAATACCTTGTGTTTTCTTTTCCCTTTTTAACTTTTTTTGCTTCTCTTGTATCTCATTATTGGAGATCAGATTTTTTTGTTCAGCTTTGGTCTTCTCTTTATGAAAGCTTGAAATCATGCTATTTTGCTAAATGATCTTTTTTCCCCTTGGAGTATCATGCTTAATTTTTCTAGGTAGGTGATTCTTGAATGTAGTCCTAGATTCTTTGCCTCCCAGAATATCAGGTTCCATGAATTTCAGTCCTTTATTGTTGCAGCTGCTAAATCCTTTGTAATCCTGATTGTGGTTCCCCCATGTTTGAATTGCTTCTGACCACTGGCAGTACTTTTTCTTAGACCTGACAATTCTTTAATTTGGCTATAATGTTCCTTGGGTTTTTTTATTTTGGTATCTCTTTCCTAAAATTATTGGTGGATTCTTTCAGTGCCTATTTTGGCCTCTGGTTCCAGGATATCAGGGCAGGTTTCCTTGTTAATTTCATGAAAGATGCTGTCTAGGTCCTCCTTTTGATTGTGGCTTGCAGGTATTCCAATGATTCTGACATTGTCTATCCTAGATCTCTTTTCCAGATCAGTTTGTTTTCCAATGACATATTTAACATTTCCCCCATTTTTAATTCTTTTAAATTTGTTTGATTGATACTTCGTGTCTCATATAGTCATTACTTCCACTTGCCCAATTCTAACCTTTAAGGGGTTGTTTTCCCCAGTTAGCTTTTGTACTTCCTTTTCCATTTGACCAATTGTGATTTCTAGAGAGTTGTTTTCTTCAGTGCATTGTTGTATCCCTGTTTTCCATTTAGCTAATTATACTTTTTATGCAGTTTTTTTTTCCGAGGTGTTGACTTTTTTTTCACAATTCTCTTGTGTCACTCATTTTCCCCCATTTTTTCTTCTACTTCTCTTAGATGATTTTTAAGCTCCTTTTTGAACTTTTTGATGAGTTCTTTCTGGGCTTGAGGCCACTTCCCTTTTTTTCTTTGGGGTTTTGCTCATAGGTGTTTTGACATTGTTGTCTTCTTCTGAGTTTGTGTCTTAGTCTTCGCCATCTCCATAATAACTTTCTGTGGTCAGATTCTTTTATTGTTGTTGTTGTTGTTGTTGTTGTTGTTGTTTTGCTTATTTTTCAGCCCTTTCCTTTAAATTTAAACTCTGCTCCCGGGGACGGGAGTGGGGGGGGGGGCAAATTATTGGTGGCAAATAATTGGCTGACTAAATCCTTTAAGGCATGGGCATGAGCAGTCCTAACTCAGTTGACCTCAAAGGTATGTGACTGAGTACCACTGGATGATATCATTCTAACTTTAATCTTCTAACTAAATTCGTCCTCATGAGTTTACCATCATCCTGATGCCCTTTAAAAAAACAAAACAGTCTTTAAGAAATCTGTCCCTGTATCCACATCTTAGAACTCTTTTCCTAAATTTTGGCAAGGGGAGGGACATTTCTTCCTTCCTCTCCTCCCAACACTGTGATCTCATCCAGGGGAGTGGAATTGAATTGTGGGTAAAATAGAATCATCTCTGAGAGTTTCAAAAAGGAATTATTCTGTGTAGCAGGACCACAGCACCCACCTGAGTGAGCTTTCTAGCAGAGATCATACTCTTAGAGATTAGCACTTTGAGGATACCACCAAAAGAAAAAGGATATTGGTACGGTATACCATTGGAAGCATGGGCTGCATTGGACACTGGTTGCTTCAATATATACTGCCCTTCTAATGTATATTTATGGAAAGATCAGAGTCTGCCCCCAATTTATGGGGTAAGAAGGAATGTGTTGTTACTTTTGCTCATGGAATGCCATTTCAGTAAATATTCTTGCTTTGAATGAATTATATCAGCTGGATTGAGTAATGAAGATAAAATCATCAGTGAGAACTTGCAAGCAATAATTTCAAGAGGGTGTAGTGAAAGAGAATTTCGAAACAGGAATGAGTTATCACCCATTGTACTCAGGCAGTGAGTTCTAGTTAGAGGAAATAGTTCAGCAATGACACTTACTGATTAAGGTATCTATGTTCAAAAGTGCCTAGCACACAAAACTTGATATGTAAGTGTTAGCTATTATTAATATATTTTTAAAGTAACCTAATTGAGTATAAAAATATGTATTTTTTCAGTTAATGGTGTCTGTTTAGTTAATCTTCCAATACCAACATGATCTATCTCAATATTCTTAAATTCTAAGTTCCTTGAAGGTATAATGTCTATTTTTCCATTTGTCCACAAGAGCTAGCACACATAGTATTCACCTTATAAACAACTGATTAATTGAATCTGTGTCAATATATCATACTTATAGGGAAAGTAGCCAGGGGAAGATAGCTACCCTTCTAAGGGCTGCCCTCAAACTCAGACCTACAAAGAAACAGTAACTATTACATAAAAATACAACATGTAGGAGAACTGAAGAGGATGTTGAAAAAAAATGTTTTGTACACATCATGTATAAGCGTCACACTAAGTCTTTTTTTTCTTTTTTTTTTTTTTTTGTAGGGCAGTTGGGGTTAAGTAACTTGCCCAAGGTCACACAGCTAGGTGTTTGTTTGTGTGTGCGTTAAGTGGCTGAGGCCGGACCTGAACTCAGGTCCTTCTGACTCCAGGGCCAATGCTCTGCTCACCTAGCTGACCCCCCCCCACCCCTGCCCACTAAGTCTTTTAAGGTAATTAGTGAAAGTATTATTTTCCCTATTTCATAGATAAGGAACATGAGACACAGAGAGGGAAATAACTAATCTAAAGTCATAAAATTATTAAGCTTGAAGTTGTAGTTATAGCTTGCTTTCATAATGTGTTTTAAAGTTTATAAAATTCTTTCCTCACAACAGCCCTCTGACAAAGGTAGTACAAGTATTACTCTTCTCACTTTTCAAGTGAAGAAACTAGGGTTCAAGTTAAATGACTTTCCCAAGGTCATGTAGTTATTTAACATGGGTTCAAAGCAGGATTCACATTTGATCTTCCAGGGTGATATCTGTGATTTTTCTGCTTTTTGAGAAGAACTGGCAACTTAAGAAAAGTAGAAAAAGACCATAATAATCTTGGAAAATATGGTACTGTGTGAATAGTTTTCTACCTTCCTTTGGACAACAAGTTATACATTTTGAGCTAGAAGGGACCTCAGAGATCATCTAGACAAACCCTCTCCTTTTGCATGTGAGGAAACTAAGGAAAAAGTTCAGACAGGCAATAAATATCAGAAATGACATTAGAACTCAGGCCTTCTGAGATGATGGTCTTTTCACTATGCTTTGCTGTTTCTCAGAAGGGAATATTTCTCACCTCTGCCTATGGGGTTTCTTAAGGAATTTGGATGAGGGTAAGTTACACCTAGAGGTAAAATGAGATTTCTCTGTCACTTAATTCAAATCCTGCCTCAGATACTTACTAGCTGTGTGACCCTGGACTAGTCACTTAACTTCTGCCGAGTCTTCCTCATCTTAAAATAGGAATAATTATCCCAATATAATAATCCCTCCAAGAGTTACTATGGGGACCAAAGGAGATAATATTTGTTGAGTGCTTTGCAAACCTTAAGGCCTTATATAAAGTTTGTTGTTCTTGATGTTGTCCTTGCTACTACTCCTCTAAGTTGTAGAAACTGAATATTAGTAAGGATGCTATTTTGTCAGTTAGTAGCATAGCCAAAGCTTAGAACTCAGGTGATAGAATATGAGAACCTTTAGACTGAATGGGTACCTATCTTTGTTTTTGATTTCTTTTTCCTTCGTATCATTCATATGGACCACTTCTAACACGTACTAGTTGTATGGTCCTGAGGAAGCCACTGAACCCCTGAAATGTTTTAGAATCTTCTCTCAGACTCAAGTTGCAGAGGAGGTATTGATCTGAATGGGTTGAGGAGGTTGTTCAGTGGTAACCCCCTTTTTCATTATAATATTTTCCCCCAATTACATGTTGAAATAAAATTTAACATTTAAAAAAAGTTTTAAATTCCAAATTCTATCCTTCTTTCCCTTCCACCTAAGAGATTAATTAATCTGATATGTTATACATGTGGTTACCCCATCTTTTCGTGAAACCATAGAGCCAGTCCCTGTTATTTACATATATATGTGTGTGTTGAGCTTCAGAAATATCTTTACATAAAAAATTCAGAGATATATGACATCACAGATAAAAGTGCTACTTACATAAGATTACTCTATAATGATAGTCCTACTCCAATGTTGTGTGCATTAAAACTCCCAGAAGTACTTTTGAAAAATAAGAGAAACTGATTTTAAGGGGGAAAAAAAGCCCATTTCCCATGTGAAGTGAAGATTAAGATAATTAATTATTTAATTTAAGGGAAAAATATTTTACCTTAACACTCTAAAGCTTGTAAAAAGTGTTCTTTCCTTGTGAATTATCCAGGTAACTACTTCAATTTTCCACTTGAGTTAGCCTATGAAGACATGGAACCAGTGATATAAATTTTAGTTTTGAAAACTTTGAAAAGAACATAACACTTGCCTAATGTTTCCTATATGACTTTTTAGCATCCTTTGATGGTAATATCTACCCTTCAGTTGGGTGATTTTGCTTCATTTCATGATTTCAGTTATATAAATATTGACAGGTACTATAATGTGTTTAAATGATATTTTATTTCATATTCATTCAAAAATATTAAATGAGATGGGAACTAGGGTAGGGTGAGAAACCAAAGTATATTAAATACATGTTTTTGTTCAGTCTTCCAGTTGTGTCTGACTCTTTATGTTCTCATGGTTGATCATAGTGTACCAGACACTACCCACATTCACATATATTGGTTTCCATGATGACATCTATCAATCTCATTCTCTGCCATCCCTTTTTCCTTTTTCTTTCAATCTTTCCCAACATCAGGGTTTTTTCCAATGATCTCATCTCTCATGTGGACAGAATATTTAAGCTTCAGCTTCAGTATTTGACTTTCAAATAGCCTGAATTAATTTTTTATTTTTATAATTAATTTTGAGAGTTACTTGGACATAGTCATGTCTGACTGTTTATGACCCTGGAACTTGGTTTTCTTGGCAAAGATACTGAAAGGCTCTCTCCTTCCTTCTCCAGCTCATTTTACAGATGAGGAAACTGAGGTAAACAGGGTTAAATGACTTGTCTAGCATCACATAGCTAGTGAGTGACTGAGGTTGGATTTGAACCCAGGTCTCCTTGACTCTTTACCCAGTACTCTATCCAGTGAACCAGCAGCTGCTCCACCTGTGGACTTAGGGATATCCAAATCTCCCTATCACCTAGGGCATGGTTAGGCTTTCTTAGTACAGAATCTTTCAAGTAGCTTCTCCTATGAGAAGCAGTTATGGAACTTGCCTGCTGCTGGGTAACCAAGATCCAGTTCTTTTCTCCATCCTTTTCTATCCCAATGTTGGAGTTTCTTCCTTCTCATTAGGTTCATTTTCATTAGAGCCCCAGTCTCAGGGACCAATCAGGAACTGCTTTATTTTCTCAGACAAGCATGTGCCCCTCAAAAAGTGTCCAGTGGGGTTGCTCAGCTTCATCACCCCATTACATGAAGAGAACTTTAATTCTATCATACATATTCTAATGTCAAATATTCATTGGAAACACTTTAAAATGAGAAATAGGAAAATTTTGTAATGATGAGTTGGTAAAAAAAAAAAAAGACAAACCAAATGTACTTCAGAATGATAGCATCATAGACTTTTATCTTTTTTTTCTTTCTAAAACTTAAATATGCAACAAGAAAAAGTATTATAAACTTAAACACTGAAACTTACATAAAAATGAGAAAGGAAAAAAGCATTGCCATGTGCACAGCAGAACATGAGAGGATTAAAAATTTAGAGCTATGAATTGCCATTTCAAGTAAGTATTTATAATAAACATTACACATTATATTCAGAGATGTCCATTTTTTCTTTGCTTCCTTGTAAGTTTTCTTTTGTTCTTTGCAGTATACTTTTTACTTTGATCTTTTTCCCCCACTTTTTCCTCCTTTCCTAAGAAGTCTACAATTCTACAAGTCTACAATTAAATGCAAACACACATGTGTGCACACACATACATATATACACACATATATATATGCACACACACTTACACACATGCAGATACTTAGATATCTATGGTCATACTCATATATAGACATATGTATTCATATGCACCTATGTAAGATCATGTACTATATTTCTTTGTCCTCTGTTTCTCTGAGGGTAGATAACATCTTCCTTCATAAGTCCAAGTCTTTCCAGATTTTTCTATGTCTACCAACGAGGTATTTCCTGCACCCCAGCAATATTCCAGCCTTGTACTTGTAGTTACTTTAAATAGTCTAAAACAATATCGATTCATATTGATGACATATAGTACATTTTCCCTATTTTTCTCTTTTGCTTCAATCTATTTTAGCTTTAACTTTGTTTGAGATCATTACTAGTCCTGATTTTTTTTTCTAATAAATTATTCTCCTGATATTTATTTTATATTTTGTGTATCTCTTCCTCTTTCTCCTGACTCTTCTACTTTACTTATATCCACTACCTTGACCTCCTATTACTCCCCCTCCAAAGATCACTCCTTTATCTTCTACCCCCCATTAGTCTAGACACAGTTCTATACCTCCCCCTTATCCTATTTCTTTCCCTCTTCCTTCTAAAAATCCCTTCCCTCCTCCCTGTTACCTTAGCCTTTTATTTCTTTCTAAATTTAGAAGACTTTATACCCTTCTAGATATATGTTATATATATATGTATATATATATATACACATATGTGTGTATATGGATGTATGCATGTACGTACTGTTCCCTCTTTAACCCATTCTTCATGAGAGTGGATACCAGAATCACCAGCCCTCCTCTTCCATATAATTTCTGTGTCAGTTCTTTCTTTCACCTATTTTGAATAAGATATTCTTTTTGCCTTTTCCTAGACAGTAGAACTTTTTAGAATCATATCATACTTAGCTCTATCCCAATCTTTCTTTCAAACATTCCAATTACTAATTACAATCTTAGGCAAACAATTTATATTTCCTCATAAAAAAGTAAAGTCTGTCCTTATTGAGTCCCTTGTAATTAGTCTTTACTATTTACCTTATATTTTTCTTGGATCTTTTATGTCAGATTTTCTGTTATGTTCAGAACTTTTGGCAATAAAATCCTGAAAGTCTAGTAATTCATTGAATCCCCCCCCCAACCCATTTTTGTTTAAAATTGTGCTTAACTTTGCTTGGTATGATATTTTTGGCTACGACCCCAGTTCTTTAGCTCTTTAATATATAGTCTTCCAAGACCTGCAGTCTGTTAATGTAGCTGATGCTTGGTTTTGTGTGGCAAAGATACTTGGCAAATATAGCCAAATTTTGGCTTCACTATATTTGAATTGTTGTTGTTGTTTTTTCTTATTGCTTATAATATTTTCTTCTTGAGCTGGGGGTTTTGGAATTTCCTATAGATTTTCCTCAAAGCATCTCTTTTAGGTGATGATCATTGGATTTTTACTGTTTCCATTTTCCCCTCTTGTTCTAACACTTCAGGACAATTTTCTTTAATCATTTCTTTTATTATTATAACAGGGTTCTTTTTTATTGTAACTTTCAGGTTATCCAATTATTCTTGTATTTCCTTTTCTTGATCTGTTCTCCAAATCAGTTGTTTTTCTTATGAGATGTTTCACATTCTCTTTTATTTTTTTCATTCTTTTTTTATTATTTCTTTGTCTCTAATAATTTTGCTGGGCTCCCCTTGCTCAATTCTAATTTTCTTTTCTTTTTAAAAAAAATTTATTTATTTATTCATTTACTTTTAGTTTATAACATTCCATTCCACAAACTTTTGAGTTCCAAATATTCTCCCCCTTCCTTTCCTCCCATGGTGGCATGCAATCTGAAATAAGGTCTACAAATACCTTCACATTAAACATTAGTCAAGTTGTAAAGACATTATAACCAAAAGAATGAACAATGAGAAAGAAAGAACTAAACAAAATAAAAAAGAGACAGAGCAAGTAGTTTGCTTCCATCTGCATTCAGTTTCTGTAAATCTTTCTCCATATGTGGATAGCCCTTTCCATCATGAATCTTTTGGAGTTGTCTTATAGCCTGGCATCACTGAGAGAAGCCCAGTCTATCAAAGTTAGTCATCACAGAAACAATGTGTCTGTCCAATTCTAATTTTCAAGGAGTCATTTTCTTCCTTGAGATTCTCAATTTCCTTTTCTAGTTTTTTAACTTTCATTTCATAGTCTTCTTGTTTTTCTTGTATTTTTCTTATTTTTTTTTTGCCTTTTTTTTTTTTGGAGGGCAATTGGGGCTAAGTAACTTGCCCAAGGTCACACGGCTAGGTTTTTTGTTTGTGTGTGTTGTGTCTGAGGTCACATGTGAACTCACGTCCTTCTGACTCTAGGGCCAATGCTCTACTCACTGCGCCACCTAGCCACCCCGTATTGTTCTTATTTTTTTCCCTCAATCTCTTTCATTTGATTTTTAAAGTCCTTTTTAAGTTCTTCTATGAATTTTTTTGGGGCAGGTGACCATCTGATCTTACTCTTTGGGATAGGAGAGGCTTTTTTTGCTTTGTATCCTCCTCTGAAGTCAAACCCTGGTCTTCTCAATTCCCATAGTAACTTCCTGTGGTTGGGTTCTTTCGCCTTTGCTCATTATTATTATTCTTTTTTATAGCAACTTGCTGCAATCATTCCTAGTCCTGGGGCATAGGGATTAATCCATGCCTCTGGCCTCGGGTCCTTTTTCAATTCTCCCTTCTGACCTGGAACCAAATCCAAAAATTCTACCATTCTGTAAGTGTTAACTGCCAGCAGCATCCCAGTCCCTCTGCTTCTATACTCACCCAACATGTGTTAGTTCCTTCTAACCCAGGGCCACATCTCAGAAGCATAGCTGGGTCTGGCATTTTTTATCAGCAGAGGTTCTCCCAATCTTCCCCTGCTCAGACCCCAAAGTTATAGGAAATAAAAACACAAATATGCACTTGAGCCAAACTTTGTGGGCAATGCATTAATTTTATGTTACCTTGTTTACATTTCTTATCCTTTTTTTTCCTTAGGGCTTCCATTTTTATCTCTGTAATTTTGGGGAAAATAATGACTCTCTCTCTCTCTCTCTCTCTCTCTCTCTCTCTCTCTCTCTCGCTCTGCATATACATATAATACACACACACACACACACACACACACACATTTTTAGATTTTTAAGCAACTCTTCTTCAAAGTGCATTTTTAGATTGTTTCCTGGGTCCTTGAGAAGTCATTATTTGCTCATGGTCACTGAGGGCACTGTCAGAGATAGGACCAGAACTAAAATTGGTCTTGATCTTTTCCCTGAGGCAATTCTTCTATCACCTAAAAGTCATTATTGAAGATTAATATTTTGGGCAATTGTTTTCAATAATCTGGATTCGTTATATTTGAAATACAAATGAGTGGCTTTTAGAACCTTCCCAAAAATCTTTGTGTGTCCTTTTGCAATTGGTCAGTTGCAAAGGAGGATGATATTTAGACTGAATTTTTTTTTAGACAATCCTTAGCTATGAAAATGTTGTAGTAAAAATAGGGTATCTTGCCCTACAGGAGAGTAAGGGGCAAGGGAATGAGAGGGGGTATGATAGAGGGGAGGGCAGGTGTGGGGGAGGGTAGTTAGAAGCACACACTTTTGAAAAGGGACAGGAGCAAAGTAGAGAATAGAACAAGTGGGAGGCGGGATAGGATGGAGGGAAATATAGTCAGTCTTTCACAATATATCCTCTATGGAAATGTTTTGTGTAGCTACACATGTACAACCTATATTGAATTGCTTATCTTCCCAGTAAGGGTGGGTGAGGAGGGAGGAAGGGAAAGAATATGTAATCCAATAAAATCAAATGTTTAAAAATATATTATTATTATTATTATTATTATTATTATTATTATTATTATTATTATTTTTACATGCAACTGGGAAATAAGATATATAGGCACTGGGATATGGAGATCCATCTTGCCTCACCAGAAAGTCAGAGGGGAGATGTGGGAGGATATAGGAGAGAGCAGTGGGATCACTGTTTTGGGGTGGTGGGTAGGGGAAAGACAGGGAGAAACTTTGTAACTCATAATCTTGTGGAAATGATGTAAACTAAAATTTATATTTTTTAAAAAAAATTAATTAATAAGAAAGAAAACATTATAGTAAGAACAGAAATATAAGGATTTCAAATGCAATTTAAGAATCTTTCCCCTATGAAAATGAAGGAAACATTTTTGTATCTTTAAACAAATTAGGATTCTCCCTCTTCTCACCTACCCAGAATTTAAAAAGAGTTAAGATATGGAAACCTAATTGCCAGGGAATAAAGTCAGATTAAGACTATCTAATGCAATTGAGTAAATGTTTCTTTCTCTGCAAGAGTGGTGGTATTTTGTTATCATTTCATAAGTCAGAGAAATAGATTTAAACAAACTTCAATAGAAAATAAACAACAGGGGCGGCTAGGTGGCACAGTGAGTAGAGCGTCGGCCCTGGAGTCAGAAGGACCTGAGTTCGGATCCAACCTCAGACACTTAACACACACACAAATAAAAACCTAGCCAGGTGACCTTGGTCAAGTTACTTAACCCCAATTGCCCTCCAAAAAGCAAAAAAAAAAAAAAAAGAAAAGAAAAGAAAAGAAAAGAAAAGAAAAGAAAAGAAAAGAAACAACATTACCCTTAGATTGTTAAATGTTGTGTTTCTCTTTCTCTCCAAGGGTCCATCATGCTGGGATGATGTCCTGATTTCAAACAGGATGAGTGGCATTTGTCATTTCCCAGATTGCAATGGAACTGGAGCAGTAAGTAATTGGCAAAAATACAATTTTTGGAGGAATGAATGATGCTATCAGTTTGCGAAATGTATACCTAAGATCTAAAATCCTATGTAAGAGTTAGAGTTCATTGCGATATATTTTTGCTAACAAATGGGCTTAAGACAGAACCAATAACTGCTGTGACTTGCATATAATAGCCATCACCAAAATATTTTTTCCTCTCTTAAATGTAACTCTTATTCCTGTTTACATAGCATTTAGTGTTTATTTAGCATTTTGATCTGCTTTATCACTTTTCCAGGGAATTGTTCAAGTATGGGTACTGATTCCTTGAAATTCTAAGAACTTCTTCATGAAGTGGAGAATGGAAGCAATAAAAGGTTAGCAGTAAAGGATGAGGGGATAGGGAAGGTTTGATGTTAATCTCTCTCCATAATGATAGTTTACATTTATATTCCATTTAATCCAGAATATTGCTTTTTCTTTTCTGTTATCATCTTTTCCTGCCCAATTTCCTGACTTGCAGAAATTTTTTCTTGTAGAAAATATCTTAAATATAGGCACATGCTCTCTGAATTTATGCTTACCTCTGTATTTATATAGTATTTACTTAGTTTAAATAGCAGTGCTGCACTATAGATAGAGAGCTAGTACAGAAGTCATGATTGCCATTTGTCGTTCTGTCTTGAAAAAGACCATGACATCAGGGAGAGGATGCCATGACATTCAAATTAATTGGATTTAAGTGAGGGAGTGCTGTGCAAAGTCATCAGCTTCACTTTCTCCTCTGGAGCCATCTGGGTCCAGTGGTGAGGTATAGATCAGGACAGCTGGAGATGGGCCCAAGAATCATGCACACTCCGTGTCCTAGACTTCTCTCTATGACTGCACTTTTAGGGACTCTCCCTTACTTGGGAGTTCCCAAAGTGGTGAAACCACTGGTCCAGTCTTGAATCACCATTGGAAATCATATAACTTATTTTTAAACTATTTTTTTCAGTGAACAAGCATTTATTTTCTTTTTCTTGTACATCCCTTGGCAATTGGTGGTGCATTGGATAGATCGCTGTGCCTAGAGTCAGGATGATCTAAGTCCAAATGTGCCCTCAGACGCTTAATATCTATGTTACCCTGGGCAAGTTACTTAACTTCTATTGGTCTTAGTTTCCTCAGTTGTAAAATGCAACAGCACCTACCTCACAAGGTTATAATGAGCATTAAATGAGATAATACTTGTTAAAAAGCATTTAGCATAGCTCTTGACACATAGTATCATAGAAATGCTTATTCCCTTCCTCCTTTTTTTCTTCCCCAGTTGAACAAAAGAAGACTACACATCAAATATGTGTAGTCAGACAAAGCAAATTCCGGCTTCAGACTTATCTAAAATATATATCTTATTCTGCATCTCAGTCTATCACCTTAGGAAAGTTATTTTTTTAAGTTTTTGAAGTCTAAAAATAATTTCAGAACAATTTGGTTCTTAAGTGTATCAGGATGGGAAATATTGTAGCTAGTATTTCATTGAGTTGTTTATATTTTGTAATGTTTTATTTTATTTTTTACCTTGAATAGCTTGAGGCCATAACATGATGGCATACATTTTCTCTGTTTTGGCAGGGGAGATGTCAGTACTGCTGAAATAGAGACACTACTCTGATGCCAACACAAATGTCATTGTTAGTTCACAAACTGTCACAACCAGCTGGCAGCTAATAGTCTTTCTAAAACATAGTATCTGTCACTAGCAACAGGTAAAATATTTGCGCTCAGCACATTAGTCCTGAGTAATTCCTGAAATCTACTAGATTGCCACAAGAGATAATAAGAGAATAAAAATTTATAGTAAATTTTATAATTCAGTCAGATCTAAAATTTGAAGCCTTTAAGGGATTTTTTTTAAAAAATGCAAACACCCTTATACAGAAATAGCAGAGAAAGCCAGGGAAGAATGATTTGTGTGTTACCCCCAAATGTTGAGGTATGCTTTAAATAGTCTCAATAGATATCCTCTCCCTAGCTGGTAACTCTAGATTAGAAGAAAATTTTATGCATGAATATAATTTTTGTAAAGTAACTCTGACCAGAGATGTGTCTTTTGTAGCCTTGTTCACACACAAAAGGAGGCAAGAACTTAACTATTCCATTTAACTTTTCCTCTAACAAAAAAAAAGGAAAATTAAATAAATAGGGGAGAGGAGACTAAAAGTTTTGTGGGGTTTTTAAATTATAATTCAAAATTTGCATAGTAAAATGATTTTTCCCTTTTTGTTCTATTAGTCCAGACACTGGAAGAAGGGAAGTCAGAGAGATTTGGCTATTGAATCTCCTGATGCTCAGTCTAATTAGTTACTTTCCCCATCCACCGATTCCACTAGAGCTTTTCTATTGTCCTTTTCCTCTAGGAAGATGGAATACGTGCTCTCTAACTTGGGCAATACCCCCTTTTGAGAAATAATGTACAAGGTCACTTGAGAGTAGTCTTTGTTAGAAGATCTTGGAATAGGAAGACACTTTCCTCAGTTGCAACCAAATAAATACTACCATTGCTTCCCTAAAAGGCTTGTTAGATTGTCAAATGACTTTACTCAACATTCCTGTAACTTCACTTTTCCTTGTATACTAATGCCTTTTATGGTGGTTGTCTTCTACAAGTACATAAAGTTTTTAGGGACTATCTCTTGTATCCCCAGTTTAGTATAATGCCTAGCCTATATTAATGCTTAATAAATTCTCAACAAAGGATGCCCTCCATGACAAAGACAAACATTGCCAACAATTTCTGCTCCATGCTCCACCTATCACTTAATGTGGGTTAAGAGAATTAACAGACATATTATTAGAAGGCTCTGATGACTTTAACCAATTGAAGTTTGGGTGGTACCTTCCAACTTAAAAGGAGGATCCTTCAAGGGAATGGTAAGATGGATTGTATGACTTTATGGAAATAATTCTTATAAAGTGGACCAAAAATTAAATTTATTATTATCCTATTTAATGAAGCAAGCTGTTAAGTTATTACTCAAGGTCTGGGCCCTAGTGCAATCTTAATTTTGAAGTATTCTTTGTTCAAGAATCCTTTAAATTGGGATATCAGAATAACTTGAGCGAACATCCAAGGGTATGAGGGTATGCATTTATTTCTCAAGCAGAGCTGTGCTTGGATTTGGAATAATTACAAATAAGCAAAAAAGGTTTTTAGTAAGCTTTTGCCCAACCCAGCTAAGCAAAGAATTCTCTTCCACACTTCTAACTCAAAATATGTGATGCTGTGGTGAAAAATGCTGGCTAATATGGTTCAAAATAAAGATAGAAAAGAGGATAAAGATTTTTAGACTACTTATAAACTCCTGCTTGAATATTGAGAATACTTTCTTCTAGAAAAGAATAAAGAGCATTGGGCAAGGTGAGCCAAAAATAACATCATATTAAAAAAAGAAACTTTCAGCTAAGCAACAACTGATTACTGATGTGGGAGCCATTGCTGAATGAGCTTTCTGTCTATAGTCAGACCATGGGCTAGTTGGAGCAAAGATCAAATTGAGCATCATCCCTGAAGAAAGGATAAAGGTGAGAAGAAGAGAGAACAGGCAATTATAACAGCTTGAAGATGACCTATTTTAAAACAAGTTATTGGCGTACAACATAGGAACAAGTAAAAGGAAAATACATTGATGTGTACATCATTTCATACAGAAGTTTAAACTACATCATGCAAATAGTACAATGAGGAGGTCAAGTTTGCATTGTTTTGAAATTTATAAATAAATATGGAGAACACAACCAGCAAATATGAAAAATTGGACTAAATCTGTTCATTGTTTTAGTTGAATACAAACAAAGGAGGAATTCACTTTAGTCTGGAGAGTCCTTTCAAAATGCACATGTATGTACGTAGGCACGTGTGCATATACATACATGTCTGTCTACACTACATTTGTGTGTGAATACACATGGGGTAAATACACAGATATGCATAATGCCTGCATATACACATATAGGAAGCACAAAGGAAAACTATTTCATATTGATTTTAAGACTTCACAAATTATATTTTCTTTCATGAATGAAATTAAACTTACTCTTCCTTCTTAATGACATGAAGCTTCAGCTTTTAGTATAAATCTGTAATCCCTTTGTTGTATGTTTAACCTTATATTATAGTGAGCAGATGCTCAATACTTTATAAATATATATATATATGATTATGTATGACTCTTTCTATATGTGTGCATAAACACACATGCATTAAAATCTCTGCCACATATTTTTAGGAATCTTAGCTGCTGAGATTATGAGTCTTAAAATTTGAAATTAACCTCCCCCTGGTCGTTAAATCTTAGCACTTAAAATTTATCCTCTAGGGACTCTTTTTAAAAATGACTTCTTCTATCATGAGACCTCCTTTCCCTTCTGCTTTCTTTCATTATTACTATATTATAATCTTTAGTATGGGTCTATGAAATGAAAATATTTTACCCTTGATAAAAGGAAAAAGAAGTATATAAGGGTTTTTCAAAAAATGAAACAGACAATTATTTTAGATTTTGAGTAGATATTTTTACTAAATTACTTTCTCTTTATATTGAGGAGCACATAGGGGTACTCCACAACTCAGAGAATGGGTTGCTCAAATGATGCTAGCCAATATTCAGGATACTCTCTTGATCCATAGCCATTCAGCTATAATTCACTAACCCTCGCTGGTGTGTTTACCTTGTCAAGACAGTCAGAGGACATTGCAAAGGCATTTTATGAAATAGTGGAGTGAGACAAGGAGCAATAAAACATAGCCCCCATAAACCTGGGGCACTCTCCCTCCTGATAAGCACACAGTCAGGAAGAATAGTCATGTATGGGGAACATGTGTAGCTATAGTTTGCATGTGGATAGATTTGCACATAAAGAAATGTGTGGCCAGGCAGTGTGTATGGAGGGATACATATAGAGAACACATTTACCAATGCATATGCAGCAAATGGCCCTTCACAGCTGTTGATGTTTTCCAACAAGGTTGTTACAATGCTTCCACCAGGCCTGCAACCTGCCTCTTTCTGCTGGCAGTGTAGTCTCTGCTGGGCATTGCTCCACTGATCCCCTGGTCACTTCTGGCTGCTGCTAAGTATTGCTTCATCGCTTCCCTAGGTGTTTTGTATTGGAACTGTCCTTCTACTTCCTTTTTCTGGCCTCACCTGGAGACCTTGCCTGCAGCGATTGCTTTGCTTCATGAAAGGCTGAGTTCTATATGCCTATGCTCCTGCTGTGCCTCCTAAAATCTATTCTTGGTCATCTGGGGCTTCCTGAAGGTAATAACCCTTGAACTAGGAGATATCTTTGCATGTGAGATAATCATTTCCCTGTCCAGAAATTCAGTGAAGAGTAGAACCCCACACCAAGTAGCTTAGTATAAGAGGCAGTATTGATACAGTCCTACTCATAGAAACAAACTGGGCATGAGGAAAAATTAATTTAAGAAAGAATCTCTATTGGATTTGGTAGCTTGTTATTGGTGACCCTTGGGAGAATAATTTCAGTATAATTATGGCAGAAGGCAGATAAAATGGGATTGAAGAGAGACAAGATGATGAGTATGTGTCAACAGTCATTTGTAGGCAACTATTTTAAGAAGTTTAGCAAATCATGGAAAGGAGAGGGATGTATAGTATAAGGATCAAAGGAACTTGTGTGTTTGTGTGTATGTGTGTGTGTAGGTATGTATGTGTGTATGTATTGGAAGATGAATATGTTTACAAGTAAGGGCAAAAGTGAGAATGCAAGTGCACGAAAAACGGAGGAAATTATTACTGGAGCAGGGCCTTGGAGGAGCTAATTGGGAGTTGTACCAATAGTGAAAGCAGAGGGATTTGCCTCAGTCAGGAGTAGAAAAGCCTCATCCTTTCTGCTTAATAGAAGGGGGGGTAGATGCTGCTCCTGAATTTTCAAGTTCTAGAGCAGGGGAAATGAAGGAGCACGTTCTGTGAAGCTTTTAGCTTTTAAGAGAATTCATTCCCATGCCATCCAACAGATATTTATGAAGTTCAAGGCCTTGTGCTAGTCATTGGGTTTACAAAATCAAAATGGAAAATGGGGCCCTCAGAGAAAAGACATTCTCTTGGGAAGATATAACATGTAAATATGTTTTGTCTGTTGTTCCATCTATCCAGCTGTCCTCTAACTCTCTGTCATCTGTCTATATATCCGTCACTTCCTTCCTTCATTCCCTCCATCTCTTCCTTCTTTCCTTCCCTCCTTCATTTCTTCCCTCCCTTGCTTCTCCCCCGCCTCTGTCTCTCTCTCTCTCTTTGTCTCTGTCTCTCTCTCTCTCTGTGTCTCTCTCTGTCTCTCTGTCTCTCTCTCTGTCTCTCTCTCTCTCTCTCTCTGTCTCTCTCTCTCTCTCTCTCTCGGTGTATGTGTGTGTGTGTGTGTGTGTGTGTGTGTGTGTGTGTGTGTGTGTGTGTGTGTATCCTAAGGCTTTTTTCCCTATTTTCTAGCCTTCTAAGGAAAACAGTCTGGTTCTTTTAAGCCAAGGCTGACCTAAAGACAACAGAATCATTCTTTTTCAACAGCAACAGGTTGTGTGCCAATAATTAGTCAACATAAGACAGAACTATCTTAATTTTGCATTACACAGAAGGCATGTTTAGTCCCATGTTGTTTCTTTTTGTCAATTATACCCATGTACTCAGATGATAATTACCATCAGTGGCAATATCTTCAAATCCAGACAACCAGGTGTTTGATCCAGTTCCCAAAACACCAACATCAGTTCACTTCAATAAGTATTTATTAATTACTAGCTATGTGCAAAACATTTCCCTGTACTATTTTGTTATGCTGGTGGGTGAGAAGTAATTGCTTCCTTTGGGTAGGAGTGGTTTAGTGTCAGGTAGTTTAGGATAGAAAGTGAATTAATAAGATAACAAAATTAGTGGAAAAGAGATCCACAGTTTGCTCCTTTAAATCTTGTCCTATAATGTGTCAGAAAGAAAATTTCCATTACTTCCCCCACCCCCCAAAAAAAACCAACTTAAGTCCCTTCAGTTTTTTTTTTTTCAAATGTGAAACAAAACTATTGTATGGAAACTGAAGTCAAGCCACAATAATGATAACTGATTAATTCTGAACTTGACTATGACATAGATTTTAAACAACCAAATAGGGCTTTTGAAGGAGGGATGAGTGGGGTATTGGACGGGTCCAAACCTGTGATTTTTTACTCTAGACCAGAGGTATCACACATGAGGCATGGCTGAGTGCTGCATGAAACTCTTCTGAGGGTTTCTTATCGCCTGAAACATGTTAAAATATAATTGGGAAATACTTAACAAAATGAATAAAAATACAATGGAAACATTTTTCTAAGGAAACAAAAATACAGCAGAACATAGATAATATTAATATGTGGTTTTCTAAATCAGTATGCTGCCCACAGGGATCCTAAATATATTTTAGAGACCCATGTTTCTGTTTGAGTTTGACATCTCTGATCTAGATAACTCTTGGTGAAGAAATACCTTTGACCAACTCAGTTTGGCAACTATTCTGCAACTTATATCTAGTCTTAGAGAATTGCATGAGGAACCAAAAGGTCAGTTAAGTGAAATGCCTAGGGCTATGTATCCAGTACCCGGGTCTTCCTGATGACCAATAATACCTCTCTGCTCCTCAGTTCAGGCAGCCACTCTTTCAAAAAGGGCAAGTTTAATATAAAAGATGCACAAAGAATATACCCTGTGATCCATTGGTGTCAAAGCCAGAGCTGTACCCTATTGCTAAAATCAAAAGAAAAAAAAAAGATAGATCCATAAAAAAGTTTGAAGAAAATTTATTTGCAATTGCAAAAATTTATAAACAACCAATTTGCCCAGTATTTTTGGAGTGGTGGAATAAATTGTGGCTTATGAGAATAATGTAATATTATTACCCCATAAGAAATGATAGATATGAAAATTATTTTAAAGAATTATTTGATGGAATAGAGTAAAGAAAGTAATATCAGAGTAATGACATAGACATTTGACAGACTGTGTTGAAGAAAAAAATAACAGTGACAATCTGAAAAAATATATAGCAATATATATTTTTTCATATATATATATGTGAAATATATATATATATATATATATGTGTGTGTGTATATATATATGAAAAGAACCAGGAGAAAACATGGGTTACAACAAGGTTATTATCTCACCCAAGAGGCACATTAAAAAAATCTCATGAATAATTAAATGTTTTAGGTACAATCAGTTTTATTTATGCATTTGAATTTTTTGATGGTTATAGTTAAGAAAAATTAAAACAAAGTAAAAAGGTAGGTTGAATAATTCTGATTTAGATATATATATTAAATAACTTCAAATCAAATTTCCTTTACTTGATATGTATAAGTCTTTCTCTACTCAGCCATGGTAATAATTAGAACATATGGATAGTTTCTAGTGAGGTAAAAAAGCATTTTGGTGAATCTGAATGAAGTTAAAAATTTCTGTTTATATGTATTCTTATATTATGATTTTATTTCAGCCTTTCTGGCTAATTACTAGATTTTAAAACAACAAGGAGGTCTGAACCTTTAGCAAAAAATTAAGTTATTAATAGAACCTAAGTTTCTTGAGGTCAGATTTTATTATTTTCATCTTCTACTCAGAGATTGGCAGAGTGCCCAGCACATATTAGCAATTAAAAATGTTTATTGATTTGTTGACTTGTCACATTTCAGCTAAATGTCTTCTGTATCAAATTTTTGGTGAGAAAGTTTACGGAAACTTAAATGGTGATTTAAGATATATCATAATGTGTAACTCATTTTATTAACAGTAAAGGCAGCCTCACAAAACTGTATAGGTAGAAAGTTATAGCCAGTTCTCTCTTTCTACAAACTACTTACTAACTTGCAATAAATTGATACCTACTGGTCATGTCACCTACCTCTATGGCAATATTAAAAAAATAGATGTCAGAGCCAAGATGGCAGAGTAGGAACAGCATGTCCAAGCCACTCCCCCCAGATCACCTCCAAACTATGCAAAAGGGGACTCTGAACAACTTCTGGAGCCCCAGCACCCACAGAATGACAGAGAGAAGCTAACCTCCTGCTGAGGACAGCCCAGCAGCCCTGCAGGAAGGACCAGCCCAGCGCTCTGGGAGCAAGCAGCACAGCACGCAGTGCGTGGGGAGCCAAGCACAGGTCTGCCTGAGTCACAGTTTTAGCCCCAAGGGGGCCGGGCCAGCAGCCAGTGGGAGGGACCCCAGAACACCAGCAGCTGTGGCAATTCCAGAATTATCAACATAGACATGCCTAGGACAAAGTGAGAGGTTAGTGCCCTATGGACTTTGGGACCAGTATTTGGGGAATGAGTTGGCTTCCTCCCCTGGGGGCTAGAAGCCGCTGAGGACACATGACATTTTGTAGTTTGCAGTGGCAGCTCCAGCTCCTGGCCTGCGAACTGTAGGGAGATCCAGCCATCAGTCTTGGGGGGTAATTGCTCTTGCTTTAACCTCCCTGGATCTGGATTGTGATCTAGGGTGGAGGTCGTGGGTGGGTTTCCAGCTTGGCAGAAATGGAAGTTACCCCCCCACTCACACACTTGGGTC
This sequence comes from Gymnobelideus leadbeateri, assembly GCA_011680675.1. Taxonomy (NCBI): domain Eukaryota; kingdom Metazoa; phylum Chordata; class Mammalia; order Diprotodontia; family Petauridae; genus Gymnobelideus; species Gymnobelideus leadbeateri. The sequence continues at coordinate 159,496 of WOXC01005805.1, read as the reverse complement.
AAAAGTTCCCCTGTCTGGCAGCAGGGCCATACTGTGGCAACAAGCTCAAAAGTCAAGTAATTAAGTGGCAACATGCCAAGGCAAAGGAAACAAACAGAAAAATGCAACCTTAGACTCCTACTTTGGGGGCAAAGAGGATCGAAGCATAGAACAAGAGGAGGACTGTGAGGTCAGAAATCCTGCTCCAAAAGCCCCAAAGGAAAACATGAGTGGGTTACAGGCCATAGAGGACCTTAAGAAGGACTTTAAAAATCAAATAAGAGAAGTGGAGGAAAAATTGGAAAGAGAAATGAGAAGGATGCAGGAAAAGTATGAAATGAGGGTCAACAGCCTGACTGAGGAAAACAACACCTTAAAAAATAGACTAACTCAAATGGCAAAGGAGGCCCAAAAGGGCAATGAGGAGAAGAATGCCTTAAAAAGTCGAATTTGCCAGATGGAAAAAGAATCTCAAAAGTTCACTGAGGAGATTCATTCCTTCAGAGTTAGACTGGAGCAAATGGAAGCTAATGACTTTATGAGAAATCAAGAAGCTGTTAAGCAGATCCAAATAAATGAAAGATTAGAAGGCAATGTGAAATATCTCATGGGAAAAACACACCTGGAAAATAGATCTAGGAGAGAACATTTAAAAATTATTGGACTACCTGAAAGCCATGATCAAAGAAAGAACCTAGAAATCACCCTTCAAGAAATTCTCAAGGAAAATTGCCCTGGTGTTTTAGATCCAGAGGGCAAAATAGAGGTTTAAAGAATCCAGAGATCACCTCCTGAAAAAGATCCCAAAAAGAAAACTCCCAGGAATATTGTAGCCAGGTTCCAGAATCCCCAGATCAAGGAGAAAATACTACAAGCAGCCAGGAAGAAACAATTCCAATGTTGTGGAAACACAATAAGAATTGCACAGGACCTGGCAGCTTCTACAGTGAGGGATCCGAGGGCATGGAATATGATATTCCAGAGGGCAAAAGAGCTGGGACTGAACCCAAGGGTCACCTACCCAGCAAAACTGAGTATATTGTTTCAGGGGAAAATATGGTCATTCAGTGGAATAGAGGACTTTCAAGCATTCTTGAGGAAAATACCAGAGTTGAATAGAAAATTTGACATCCAGACACAAGAAGGAAGAGATGCCTGAGAAGGTAATCAGGGAAAAGAAATCAAAAGGAACTTATCAAAGTTGATCTATTTACATTCCTATATGGAAAAACAATAACTGTGACTGATGAAATCTTTCTCAGTATGAAATAATGGAAGAAGGGTACATAGTCATATGAATACATATGTGAATGTGTGTATATATGTTTACAGTTATATATGGATAGAGGGCATAGGTTAAATTTGTTGGGAAGGGAGGAGACTCAAGGGGTGAAATTATGAGGTGAGAGAGGAAAGTGGCAAGAGGAGATGGGGAGAGACAGGGTAGGGTAAACTATCTCATGTAGAAGAAGCAAGGGGAAGTGGCTGCAAGGGAAGGGAAGAATAGGAAGGCAAAAAGGCAAAACCACATTCTCATTGAATTTGTTTCAGGGAGAGAATGACATACATACTGAATGGGATATCTCAACCTGCAGCAGAATAGGGGGAAGGAGGATGAGAGGAGGGATGATGGATGGGAGGGCATCCTTGGGGGGAGGGGAGGTTGGAAGTACCCACTGTAGAAGAGGGACAGGATCATGTAGGGAATGGACCAGGTGGGGGGTGGGATGAGTGGGAGGGAATTATAAGCAGCCTTGTACAATATATCTACTATGATAATGTTTTGCATAGCTAGATATGTACAAAATATACTGAATTACTTATCTCCCAAGAGGGAATGGGTGACAAGGGAGGAAGGAAATGGATCTGAAATTTGAGGTCATAACATTAAATGTTTCAAATATATATAAATACTATTATTAATACTCTTTTGCTTGTAATTGGGAGATAAGATTGCAGGCATTGGGACACAGAGATTCACCTTCCTCTAATGGAAAAGTCGAATGGGGTATGGGAGAAGATATGGGAGAGAGCAGATTGGAGGAAGTAATATCTTGTGGGACTGCTATTCTGGGAGGGTGGGTAGGGGAAAAACAGTGGGGAAATATAATTGTAACTCAAAATCTGGCAGAAATTAATGATGTAAAACAAAAGTTAATAAAGCATTTGTTTAAAAAAAAAGAAAAAATAGACAAAAGCTCTTCAAGGAAACGCATTGATGTAGCAACAAAGAAAATTTACAGTGATGAGTAAGAAGCAAGAGGAATTTCTACAATCCTGTAGTATAGAACAGGAGATAAGAAATTAATGTCTATTAAAGAGAATAGCATTAGGGCAAAAAATATGGTTCAGTAGTAGATTTCAAATTCAAGCAGTGAAAAAAAGACATTTTGAGGATAGAAGCAAAGAAGAAAGTGTGTGTGTGTATTTATGTATACATACATACATACATATATACATATATATATCATCATCATCAAATGTTTCACTTGTAGAGCAGATAGGGAGCAAAATGCGAATATCATGGATTAACTGTTTAAAGTAGGTATGTAATATCCTTAGCAAAGACATATAGAAGCCTAATGGAGTGAGAAGAATAGACAGAAAGTATTAGTGTAATGGGGCAAGAGAAAAGCCAGGCATATTGGATTGGAAGAGGGGAATGGGGCCACCTCGATCCTTTTAACAGGTGATTGATGATTCTGTGAAAGACATACCTCATCCTGCCTTGATGACAGTCATTGTGAAACCATCTTCTCTTATTCAGGTCATTCTAGCTCTCAGAAAGTATCACATTGAGGATTTCTTTTTTGAAAAGGGGGAAGGCTAGAGACATTTACTGAAGAGAGTCTATTTTTGGTACACCAAACTTGAAAGTTATCATGGGAAAATTTGGATGTGAACATAATCAGAGAATCGAAGCAAAATATAAAGGAAAAGCAAAGCAAAAAAAAAAAATTGGGCAGAGTCCTATTGGACCAGTTATGTCCACAAAGCATAATTTACTAATTTGTTTTCCTTAGAAGCCATGCAAATGCACAAAACTCATGTATTCCAGGCAGCTGGCCACATATGACCTCCAGATGAGTAGCATGAGGCTAGTTGCTGCTACATGACACTGATGTCCAATAGTCCCTCAGTCAATCAGTCAATCCCCCTGTCAATAAATAAAACAATACATATTTATGAAATGTTTTCTATGTTCCCCATCCTGTGTTCCCCATCATTGTGGATACAAAGAAAAAGCCAAGCCCTCTACCCTTGAGATGTTCACTTTCTTAGAGGGGAGACAGCATGTAAATGACTAAATACAAAATATATGCAGAGTAGAACAAAGGTAATCTTAGAGGGAAGGTAGTAACAGCCCAGAAGACAAGGAAAAGCTCCTGTAGAAAATGATGTTTCCCCTGACTCTTGAAGGAATCAGGCATTCCAAGAGATCATTTGAAACTTTCTTCCACAAATAATTTTGAAATAAAAAATATTTTTATACTCCAGGTTTATGCATATACCTTACTATTAAGAGAACTCTATTTAATGACTTGCTTGTGCAACAGTAAAGCTGATTACGGGATTTTAAAAGATGCTGAATTTTCTACATTGACATCCTTTTCCTCCTTGGGAACTCTTCCCCTCCCAAGCAGAGTAACGTATAACTATTTTGGTTGCCTCAAACTATTTGAACTACCAAAGGCAGTTTCCCAAAGGTGAACTGATGGAGAGCCTACATGTTCTAATGGTGTTATCGGTATACTATTACATGAATATGAGGAAGGCATGCAGCACTGTGGGAGCTCCCACACACTTACCCACCTCCTATGGTGAGGGCATAGATGAGAGCCCCCTGGAATGGACAGGCACAGATGGGTTGTGATTTTCATCATTGGAGTAAATATTCATATCGATGACATCACAGGTTCTCGGAAGCATTGAGTATGACAGTACTTGCAACCAGAGAATATGATAGGATAGAAGACACCTAATAGCAATGGTAATCATAGAGTTTTATATGATATTTCAGAGTTGATGAGGCATTTTATTTTTTTTTACTTTTAAAATTTTATTTTAATTTGTAAAATTGATTTTAATATGATAAACAAAAAAGAAAAAGCTGCTGCTGGGGTATGGTTAGAAGGAGGGTATATGAGCTTTCTGAAAAGGTTGTATAGTAGAAAAAGTATCAGATACAAAACCAGAAAAATTGCATTCAAACACCAGGGCAAATTTCCTTGAGAATTTCTTGAAGGATGATTTTTAGGTTCTTTCTTTGATCATGGCTTTCAGGTAGTCCAATAATTTTTAAATTATCTCTCCTGGATCTATTTTCCAGGTCAGTGGTTTTTCCCATGAGATATTTCATATTGCCTTCTATTCTTTCATTTGTTTGGATCTGCTTAATAGCATCTTGATTTCTCATAAAGTCACTAGCTTTCATTTGCTCCAGTCTAATTCTGAAGGAATGATTCTCCTCTGAGCTTTTTAGATTCTTTTTCCATCTGGCAAATTTGGCTTTTTAAGGCATTCTTCTCCTCATTGCCTTTTTGAGCCTTTTTTGCCATTTGAGTTAGTCTGTTTTTTAAGATGTTATTTTCCTCAGTCAGGCTGTTGACTTTCATTTCATACTTTCCTTTCATCTTTCTCATTTCTCTTCCCAATTTTCCCCCACTTGTCTTATCTGCTTCTTAAGGTCCTCTATGGCCTGTAATACACTCATATTTTCATTTGGGGCTTTTGGTACAGGATTTCTGACCTCACAGTCTTCCTTCTGTTCCATACTTTGATCTTCTTTGCCCCCAAAATAGGAGTCTAATGTTGCATTTTTCTGTTTATTTTATTTCCTTTGCCTAAGCATGTTGCTACTCAGTAACTTGACTTTTGGGCTTTTTGCCACAGTAGGACTTTGCCACCAGCCAGGGAAGCGTCTGTCCCAAATGTTGGGGTTTTCTCAGCTGCCTGAGGTATTAGTTGGGTGGTCTCTCTGAAGCCTCCACACACTCTGGTAAGCTGGTCACACACCCCAAGACCTCCGCCCCACATAGCAATTCAGATCCAAGAAGGTTAAAGCAAGAGTGATTACCCCCCAGACTGATTGCCAGATCCCCTTACAGTTCACAGGCCAAAAGCTGAAGCTGCAATGTAGCAATGCGGCACAAGCCACACTGGCTCCTTAGCAGCTTCTCACCCCCAGGGGAAGAAGCTGACTTGCTCCCAAATACTGGTCCCAAAGTCCATAGGGCACTGACCTCTCACTTTGTCCTAGGCATCTATGTGTTGATATTTTTGGAAATGTCACAGCTGCTGATGTTCTGGGGTCCCTCTATCCAGCTGCTGGTCAGGCCGCCCTGGAGCTAAAACCTCTGACTCATGTGATCCTGGGCTGTGCTCCCATAGTGCTGTGCTGGTCACTCCCTGCGGGGCTGCAGGACTGTTCTCAGCAGGAGGTTAGCTTCTCTGTGTCATTTTGTGGGTTCTGGGGCTCCAGAGGTTGTTCAGAGTCACCCTTTTACATAATTTTGAAGTGGTGCTCTGGAGGAAGTGCTGTTTCTACTCTGCCATCTTGACTCCACCCCCAGTGAGGCATTTTCTACAAATGCTACAGCCACAGCAACTGAAAAGCAGAAAAGAAATTTCTTACTACTAAAGTCCTTGACACTGTTGAATGGTTCAAAATCATAAACTGATAGTATTTTATCAGTGGAAATGACATTAAAAAGATGCATTAACCTGATTTGTTGCTGTACCCCAAGAAGCATGAGATATCTGACTTGGAACTGAAATCTTCTAAATGTCTTGTCACTCCCATTATAATGTGAGTTCTTTGAGAACACAAACTGTCTTACTTTTCTCTTTGTATCCCCAGTATTAGGTGTAGTGCTTTGCACATAGTATACATTGAATAAATACTTTATTCATTCATTTAGTTTTTTATATCCAATCTGTGAGTTGGAATTTCAAGAAGTATTTTTTTTCTAGTTTACAGATGAGGAAGCTAAGGCTCAGGGGGATTGGTGAATTTTATTAGTACTACAATTCTAGATCAGATTATTAAAGTGATATTTTTGTGAGCACTTAAAAGAGGAAAGAGGTGTTAACATGTCAGTCTCTGTTTATTCAGAACATGCCTTTTTTGAAAAAAATAAGGTTGGTATTGGAGGGGAGCTTGCCTAGTTGGCATAGAAATGTTTATTCTGAACTAAGCTCTAATTGACATAAAATTTGGAGATAAGCCATTTGGAGAACATTTCAAGCCATTTGTCCTGATAGGAAATCAAATATCACAGATCTAGAAATTCAGAGGATGTGGAAGGTCATTTAGTTCAGCCTTTCCATTTTACAGATGAAGAAACTGAGGCCCCAAGAAGCTAAATTATGAAGGTCATATAGCTAGAAAATGGCGGGGGTCAGATTTGAACTCAGCCTCTGTGACTTTAAGTTCAATACTATTTATACTGCACCATGCTAAAAAGGAGTAGAGAAAGGGAAGGGACATAGTTTAGGAACCTTATTCAGTTACCAGAGAAAATAGTTGGCATTCATTTCACTATTCTTCACAAAGAAGGTGAATTTTTCTCCAGCATATTTCATTTATAAAGTAAGTGAGATTAAAAGAAATTCTCATATAAAGGGGAAAATTCTAATCAGAAAATATTTGATGAGCCCATATTTTTATGTAAGGCATCTGTACTTGGAGGTGTGAGGACAGAAATGTAAATAAGCTCTAAGAACTTGTGATCTAATGGGGGAGGTGGCATGTGTACAGATGACTGAAACAAGGCAGTATGTGTTAAGTTCCATAGGAAAGATATAAAGGCTTTCAGAGGTTCAGAATAAGGAATGATCATTTTTGCCTGGAGAGAAGCAGGTAAGGCCAAATCGTTCTTCCTGAACCTCTTCCCTGAAATTGACATTCCATTTTCTGTCTCCAAGGTTTTCCACAGTTAGTCCCTCCAATGACTGAAATATATTCTCTTATCACTTTTGACCCTTTGTACTTCCAGCTTCCTTAAAGGCTCAACTCCAGTGCCAACCACTACATTAGGGCTTTCCTGACACTACTCCCCAACTTTCTAGATTCCTCCCTCTTGAAATTACTTTATTTGTCTGCATGTATCCACTCTCTCACTTATCAAGTAAAGTATAATCTCTTGAGGATAAGAGACTGAAGCCAAAAATAATCTGAGTATGTGTGTGCCTGCATGCCTGTGTGTGTGTGTGTGTCTGTCTGTCTGTCTGTCTGTCTGTCTTCCTTCCCACTTGGTAAATAAGTATATGTTGAATTGAAGGCTTTATGGAGGAGAGAACATTTGAGTTGGACCTTCAAGCATTGGAAGGACTTTAAAGGTTGAGATTAGAAAAAGGGGGGTGGGGCATTGCAGGTAGAAGAAAATCACAATGGCAAAGCATAAAGATAGGAAAGTATAATCTAGTTATATTTATCTTCTTTTTATTATTATCAGTGTTACTGGTATAGAAATAGTAAGAAATACAAAGAGTGAAACACACAGAAGTAAAGTTGTAAAAATTAGAGGGTCCTTTTTTTCTTGATTTTTGCTTCTCAGCCTTTGTCTACACCTCGCGGTTATCTATACTAAATATAAAGAAAGGTAAATGAAAGCTGGCATTGTTTGGGTCCTTGAAACTGAAAAGACAACATACAAATGAGGTTTTAGTGGCAGATTAAAGTATGAGCCTCACGTTTTCTTATATTTATTGAGTCATTAAGAGTAGGCCATATGGTTGTCTTCTGTCTTAACTGTTAATGTTTCTTCAAGTTCATTACTCAGCGGGAATCTGCTTAGTGGATGATTGAACTTACTCTTTATAGTCAACTCCCGATTATCTATGATCATTTAGGTAATCAGAGGATTATCTAGTTTGTAGATCATGGGGATTTAACTGGTTCTTCTGCCCTCCTACCACTTACCTTTTGGCAGCTTCACTCTTCATTAGCCCGTCACCAAATAGTAGGCTAGAGATGACAAAATGAAACTTGATCAATAACTGAGACTTTTCTAGCAGCTCCTTTAACATACTTACTAGGGGGAAGGGAATGAAATTACTATCTAATATTGATTTGTGGAATTATTTGCAGATACCATCCGTTCATGTTCTTCTCATCCCTAATTATACTCTCTCCCACTCTCACCTTTAACACTTGTGTGCGTATTATATACATTATATATATGCATTATATATATACATTATATATGTGCATTATATATATACATTATATATATATATATCATACATACACACATATACATGCACCTAGAAAATGGAAAGTTGACTTTTACTAAATGGCTGGGAGATCATGATGTTTTCTGAAAAGCTCTCCTCAAAACGAGGCATTATATCAGTTATTCTGTTCACATGGGTATATTAATCAACCACTTTGTATTTTAGTTTTTCCATTTTTAAATGGCTATTGTAATACTTGATCTTTCAATTGTTGTGGGGATTAATGACTAAATGTTTATAAAGTTTTATGAGTTTATAAAATGAAGGACACTTTGCTGAGGTCAAAGATAAAGTTTGTGAATCTATGAAAGGCTATTTGGTCTTTGTTCCTATATAGAGAAGCCTGGCCTTAATTTAATTCATCTCTTATTTGTCCTGAAAATATGGTATATTTATCTTTTGAATATATTTTGTCTTCATTTCTTCCACTTTTAATATGTTATGCCAACTGAAAGGCCAACTATTGTTTTATATATACCATTAAGTCCATTAAGTGACTTTCACATATAAAGTTCTTGATCTTCATACTGCCTAGTTCAATAACATGTGTGTGAATTCATTTGAAGATAGTTTGTTGACTTTATTTTAATTTGGTATTCCTACTTGATTATATCAGTGAATCTATTATCTCATTTATATGGGTACTCTCATCAGTGGTGCCAATTGCAACCCATTTCCTTTTCATATCTTTTAACAGTCTTCTCCATGTTCTCCTGAAAATCCTCCCCAGGCTGGGCATCTAGGTGGCACAGTGAATAGATACTGGGTCTGGAGTAAGGGGGACCTGAGTTCAAATTTGGCCTCAGACACTTAACAGCCAAAAATTAACCTTGTGACCTTGAGCAAGTCACTTAACCCTACCTTTCCCCTTCCAAAAAGAAAGAAAAAGAGAAAGAAAGAAAGAAGGAAAGAAAGGAAGGAAGGAAGGAAGGGAGGAAGGAAGGAAGGAAGGGAGGAAGAGAAAGAAAAGGAAGGAAGGAAAGAAGGGAGGGAGGAAGGAAGGAAGGGAGGGAGGGAGGAAGGAAGAAAGAAAATCCTCCCCAGAGACCTACCCAACATGCTTAGAGCCTTTTTCTGTATATATTGAAATTATCAGTATCCATATGGAGCATACAAACTGCCCTGGTTCTTGTTACGTGACATACCTACCTATTTTTCCATTTATATATCTCTGATTAAATCTTTTATGACACAAAAAAGTGTCTTTTTTCTGTACTATCTCAGTTCCTTTTGGGCAAGAAACTTAACCTCTCTAATCCTCAGTGTCCTCATCTATAAAACCAGTGGGTTAGATTGGGTAACTTCCGAAGTCCATGCCAACTCTCAGTTTGTGACCTTATAATCCTTCTCTGATGCCCCATCATGACATAGAGGTAACTTCAGATTCTCAGTGACAATGCCAGCAATGTGTAAACTCCATCAACCTCTACCATTGGAAAAGCTTTGAGTACAGTAATCAATAAACATTTATCAAATGTATACTGTATTCCAGGCACTGTGCTAATCATTTTGTATACAAAAGGAAGGCAAAAGACAGTCCCTGCCATCACAGTCAAAAGGCAGAATGCATCACAGGCTAATTTTATTTTCCAAAGGCCACTATCATCCTTTATTTTTCCTCCCCTTTGCAGCTAACCTCTTTGAAAAGGCCATCTGCTTTCAATAGATACCTCCACTTTCTCTCCTCTCACTCTCTTCACTTCTTTCAATTCAGCTTCCAACTTTATCATTCCACTGAAACTATTCTCTCCAAAGTTATCGGTGATCTCTCAGTTGCAAAATTCAATGGCCATGTTTCTCATCAACCTCTCCACAGTTTTTGATACTATTGATCACACCCTCCTTCTGTATAACTTTTCCAAACACCACTATCTTCTAGTTCTCTCATCTGACCATCCCTTCTGAGTCTCCCTTTTTGGATCCTTCTCTAGATCACATTCCTCACTCTGTCCCTTGGAATTCTGTCCTAGACCTTCTTCTCTTCTTTCTCTATACTACTTGACTTGTATGTATTATACTGATACTACTACTACTACTACTACTACTACTACTACTACTACTACTACTACTACTACTACTACTACTACTACCACTAACACTGTTACTACTAATGGTGATCTCATCAGCTTCTATGGCTTTAATTACCATCTCTATGCTGATGATTTTCAAATTGCCTACCCTTCCCCAAACTCTCAGGTGACCTCTAATGTCCCATCTCCAACCACCTTTCAAACATCTCATACTGTATCCCAGTAGACATCTTAAACTAAATATGTCCAAAACAGAACTCATTATCTATCCCCCAAAACCCTTCCCCTGCTCCCACCTTCCCTATTACTGCATTGTAGAGGGGAATACCATCCTCCTAGTCCCTGACTCTCAAACTTCCTTAACTCCTCACTACCTCTCACTCCCCACCCCCAGCCATTCTTTTGCCAAGGACTGTCAGGGTCACCTTTGCAACATCTCTAGAATACACCTTTTCCTGTCCTCTCACATTGCCCTAACTCTGGTACAGAACCTATCACTTCATGCCTTGGTTATTGTACTAGTCTCCTGGTGGATAAATCTGCCTTAAATCTCTCCATTCCAATCTATTCAGCCACATAAGTGATCTTCCAAAAGTGCAGTTCTGACCACACAGTGGTCTCCCCCCCCCCCCGCCCCACAATAAACTCTGGTAGACTTCCTATTAACTCCAGGAACAAAAGTTCTCCAGCATAACCTAACTATCCCCAATATTCCCAGTGTTTTTATACTTCACTCTCCTCTGTGTATCTTCATTCCAGTGACACTGGCCTGGTTGTTTCACAAACAAGATGCCCCCTTCCTTAGCTGCATGCATTCTCTCTGGCTGCCACCCATGCCTAGAATGCTCTCATTCCTCAACTCCAGCTGCTGAAATATTTAGCTTCCTTTAAGTCCCCAGTGAAATCCCATCTTTTATTTCCCGAACCCTTTTAATTATAGTGCCTTTCCTCTATTTATCATTTCCCATTTTCCTTCATAGAACTATTATTACGCATTTGTTTGTATGATGTTTACCCCATTATACCATAAGCTCTTTAAAGTCAAAGATTGTCTTTTGCCTCCTTTTAGATCCCTACCTCTTAGCACTATACTTGGCACACAATAGGTATTTAATAAATGTTTGTTGTTTGATTGACTGTAACATGAATAAGATCTAGATGAATCAATGTGGAGATAATATGCTGACCTTATTAGTCATATCAGAATATAAAGAAAATGTCACACTCTCATTGCATCAGTCTTTACCTCTGTGTCTTAACAGTTGACCATGTCTTCTTCCTATATACTCTCTCCTCTATGTTGTTGTTGTTTTTAATGACATTATCCTCTCCTGGTTCTTCTCCTATGCATCTTACCCTTTCTCCTAAGTCTTCTTTACTTATCATTACCTGCCAGGGTTCTCTCCTGGACCTCTTCTCTTTTCTCCTCTATTTACACGCTTGATGATCTTAGCAGTTCCCATAGATTAAATGGTCATCCCAACCCTGGAAGTGTTTCTGTCACCTGTCTCCTGAGTTCCAGGCTTATACTACCAGCTAGCTGCTAGCTGAATCTTTCTTCCTGCATGTCCCATAAACATTTCTTCCCAACTTCTTTTTTTTTCCTGTGGAGGTTTCCACCAACCTTCCAGTTGTCCAAATTTACAACCTTAGAGGCATTCTCAAATTTTATGACTCACCTACCCTACTATATCCAATCCATTACTAAGTCCTATTGGTTCTATTTCCAATACATCTCTCATATTCATTCCCTTCTTTTCACTCACATAGCAATCATCTAATCAAGGGCTGATCACATCTCACCTGAACTTTTGCCTTGTTCTCTTAATCATTCTCCTTTTCTCCAACTTCTCACATCTCTAATCTCCACACAGTTGCCTAGGTGCTCTTTGACAAGGGCAGATCCACCCATATTATAACATTCCTGTATCTCCCCCTTCCCCTTCCAAAGCTTCAGTGGTTCCTAATTGCCTTAAGGATAAATATGCAATCTCCTATCTGGCAATTAAAACTCTTCAAAGCTTTTATATCCTTTAGTTTGGTGGAGGTGCTTTTTTTAAAGCAATATATTAACATGGGATTTATGATTAATACAATATATTTTGACTTTGGATGATATGATGTTCAAAGCAATATCTTTTTTGACTGAATTCCACTAACAGGGTATTCTGAAGATGTTGATCTCTAAGTAATTAATTTTGAGCATTTCATTTACCTCCGTGGTGTAAGGTCTTTGTTTGTATTCTTGCTGTCAGTGGACAATATGCTGGTAAATCTGACTTCTGCTATAAAAGGATTAATTAAATTTGGCCAGTTAACTTTTTGCTCACCAATTGAGGTAGAAGACAGCAGTTCTGAGTAGAATTAGGTAGTAAAAGTTATTCAAGGGTGGAGTAGAGATTAAAGGAGTATTTTAAATGCCAGTCCAAATCAAATTCTACCCTTATTGACAGGCGGATCTCATTTAATCTAACTTGTAATTTTACTATGAATAAAATATTATGAGTTTTGGTTTATGATCTTTCAACACTTCTAAAACCATGATTTACTGTTTTAACTCTGACATTTTCTCTTTAAATTTTTATCACCTTTTGTTTTTGTTTTCTGAATCAATGGAATGCTTCCCAAAAAGAGGAAAAAAATAAAATTAATCAAATTGAGAGCAAGAAAAAAAAAAGTAGTCAATGTTGACTGTCCTTAACATTTTTTTAAAAAAGCAATTGGGGTTAAGTAACTTGCTCAAGATTACATGGCTAGTTATTTTATGTGTGGGTGCTAGTTTTTTGAGGCCAGAACCGATCCTGGGTCTTCCTGACTTTGGGGCCAGCACTCTTACTCACTGCACCACCTAGCTGTCCCTGTCCTTAATATTTTTTTATATATTTCTCCCCTTTTACCTTCCTCAGGTCAATCTGTCTACACCAGAGACTCTTAACTGTCTTTGTCTCGTGAATCCCTTTAGCAGTCTGGTAAAGCTCCCTGTGAACTCTTTCCCAGAATAATGTTTTTAAAGATATAAAATAATAGGACCATAAAGGAAACCAATTACATTAAAATATAGTTATCAATTTTTTTAAAACAACTTCCTGGGGTGGCTAGGTGGCACAGTGAGTAAGAGCACCAGCCCTGGAGTTGGGTGTACCCGGGATTGGTTCTGGCCTCAGATACTTAAAACCCACACAAAAAAACTGGCCATGTATTCTTGGGCAAGTTACTTAACCCCAATTGCTTAAAAACAAAACAAAACAAAAAAACTTCCTGTATACTGAATTAGGAAACCCTGTTTAAGGAAATATAAGTAGAAATCTGAGAGTTAGAAATGAAACCATAATTTCCTCAGTGTAAGTCCTACTCCAGTGATATAAAAGTAATTCATTTATGCCCTCTCATTCTGTATGATTCTTATCCATAAAGTATCTAATCAATGCACTAGAAATTTTCCCTTGGGAATAAGATATACAGGCTCTGGGGTATAGATATCCATCTTGCCCCACTAGAAAGTTAGAGGCAGAATGGAGGAGGATATAAGAAAGAGCAGATTGGGAGAAGGAATTTTCAGTAGTATTGCTAATTTGGGGTCAGGGGTAGGGGAAAGATGGGGAGATAATTTGTAACTCAAAACTTATGTAAATGAATGTTGAAAACTAAAATAAACAAAAAAGTGTTAAAAATATAAAAAGAAAGAAAGAAAATTTCCCTTGGTTCTTTTAATATGTTCCATAGTTCTCAGACTATCTCTTTTATGTCTTATTCCCTCTGCATGACTCTCTATACCTATAATAAACGTGGTCATACTTTTCTAGAAATTTGCATAGTACTAAATACATGCCCTTTTAAAGATATTTAGTGACACTTATGAATAAGTTATCAATTATAATATGATATAGCTTATTTGTCATCCTTCATGTGTCTTCTCATTGTCCTGTGAATTAGCTGCAATTTTTTTCTACTGAAGCCATTCAAGAGTCACATTCACATTGCATCACATAGGGAAAGTTAATATTAAAACATGAGAATTTTCTTTCAGGTAGTAATTATAGGGTTGTTGAAAGCACTGCTCAGTTTCTCCAATGCAGTCTAGTCTGTCCTCTTCATTTTATTTATTTCTGAAACCACACATTTCTAAGGCCTATCTGTTGTGTTTATCTAAGTGAGATAGACTATAAAGCCACTCTGAGTTGCCAAATTATGAAATTGTGAAAAATTGAATTTTCCTACTTTGTTTTTTCATTATACGTTGTTAGATCAATCTCATGTGAGTGGCTGTATATCTCCATTATGAGGCCCTGTCTTGTTTTGAGCCTCTCTGAATAAAGTGATTATATCCCACATCACTTCCAGGAAGGGACCTTCTCTGAACTTTGGAATGTATGAGAAATACTTTGTGAAGGATCTTTAAGTTGCTGCAATTTGCCCTACTGAGTTTTTGTTTTGGTAATTATCAAACAATAAGTATAGCAAGATCACATACTTTCTATATATTTCATTCATTTGTGTGACTGAATACATACTTCCATGAAAGGAATTTCTCATTCAAACTATTTCACTCTTGCTGTCTGTCTTGCTTACCGTCTATCTTTCTGTTTCACTTTCTCTGCCTCCTGCCTCTTTCTCCCATCTCACCCTGTGCCATTCTCATCCCCATTGATGTATGTGCCATTATGGATAAGTTTTTGAGGAATATGTGGGTTAATATAGCCTTAATTTCTCAAAGTCATAGACTCATGGTCTTTTTTTTTAACCCCTAAATCTTAAAAATGAAACTCCACAAACTATACAAGTTATAGTAACTACTCCTGCAGTTGCTGATTAGTGTATAGAAAAGTAAACACTTAATACTAATTTGTCATTCCCTCTCCCACTGGCTCCTTACCACTCCAGTCCTCGTGATTTGGTGGTTGCATTTTTCAATAGAATAAGCTCCTGCCTTTAAATCTGGGCAACCAGCTTTCTGAAACCCCTTGAGCCTTGGCAGATATAGAAGGACTAAGAGAGCAAAGCAAAAATTTCCTCAAGTTACATTTCCATTGTCCATTCTCATAAATATTGTCCTTATAGGTCTGTAGTTGATGATATCTTATTGATCACTTTTTGAAGGAACAATATCATTTTGATCTTTCCCATTATTTCAGTATCTTACTTATCTTACTTATCTCTGTAAAACTGATTCCAGAATGATATTAAAACTTTGTTCCTTCTAAGTAAATTTCTTTTTCATGTATCAGGTCTCAGGCACGTTTTGATACTTTATTGTCTTAATGTCTTTAATACTTTCTCATGTAGTAATTAGAGACCAAAATGCTAGATCTGCTATGAAAATAGGTTACCATAGAAATGCTGGCAAATTTGTTGTATCTTAAATCTGTTTGGTGCTTTATATCCAGCTCCACCTTTTAAGTGCCCTTGAATAATTTTATTTCATTTGGTATTTATGAAGTACTACTTTTATTTTATTTAAGATTGTTTGATTTTTAAATAATATTTAATTTTTCTCAGTTACATGTAAAAACTTTTTAACCTTCATTTTTTAAAAAAACCTTATTTTCAAATTCTCCCCCTCCCTTTCTTTTCTGCTCTTGAGACAGTAATTTTATATGTTATACATGTGCAATTATGTAAAACATATTTCCATACTTATTCTTAAAATATTTTAGTTATGCTAGATCTCATAACTTGCTCTCCATAAGCTTTTTTATTTTACACTTTTGCTTTTTCTTAACATTCTATGAAGTTGTACACCTTATAATATTGTTTTACTTTCTTGTAATGCTTTTGAAAAAAAAATGTCTTTTGAAGCAGTGTTACCGTGTCTCTGTTTGGGAAGGAAATTGAGTTTTTGTCTTTATTTTGCAGAAATATTTTGTAATCTTTTGAATTCCTGATCATGATAACTATTTTACATCAGAAATATAGAAATGATTATTAAATTCAGTGTCTATTTTTTACCACTTTTATTATTTTAAGTTGTCAGATTAAAAGGAATGGTAGAAACAGCACGTCCAAGGCACTCTCCCCCCAGATCACCTCCAAACTATGCAAAAGGGGACTCTGAACAACTTCTGGAGCCCCAGTACCCACAGAACAACACAGAGAAGCTAACCTCCTGCAGAAGAAAGCCCAGCATCCCTGCAGGAAGGACCAGCGCAGCTCTCTGGGAGCTGGCAGTGCAGCACACAGTGTGTGGAGAGCCAAGCCCAGGTCCACCTGAGCCATGGTTTTAGCCCCAGGGCAGCCAGGCCAGCAGCTGGCTGGAGGGACCACAGAACACCAACAGCTGTGGCTATTCCAGAATTATCAACACAGACATGCCTAGGGCAAAGTGAGAGGTTAGTGCCCTATGGACTTTGGGACCAGTATGTGGGGAACGAGTCGGCTTCCCCCACTGGGGGCTAGAAGCCACTGAGGAGACACACCATTTTGTAGTTTTCAGTGGCAGCTCCAGCTCCCAGCCTGCGAACTGTAGGGAGATCCAGCCATCAGTCTTGGGGGGTAATCGCTCTTGCTTTAACCTCTCTGGATCTGGATTGTGATCTGGGGTGGAGGTCGTGGGGTGGATATCCAGCTTGCCAGAAACAGAAGTTGTCCCCCCACACATTTGGGACAGAAGCTCCCCTGTCTGGTGACAGAGTCATACTGTGGCAACAAGCCCAAAAGTAATTGGGATTGAAAAAGAAATTCAAGTAATTAAGTGGCAACATGCTAAGGCAAAGGAAACAAAATAAACAGAAAAACGCAACATTAGACTCCTATTTTGGAGGCAAAGAGGATCGAAGCATAGAACAAGAGGAGGACTGTGAGGTCAGAAATCCTGCTCCAAAGGCCCCAAAGGAAAATATGAGTGAGTTACAGGCCATAGAGGACCTTAAGAAGGACTTTAAAAATCAAATAAGAGAAGTGGAGGAAAAATTGGAAAGAGAAATGAGAAGGATGCAGGAAAAGTATGAAATGAGGGTCAACAGCCTGACTGAGGAAAACAACACCTTAAAAAATAGACTAACTCAGATGGTAAAGGAGGCCCAAAAGGGCAATGAGGAGAAGAATGCCTTAAAAAGCCAAATTTGTCAGATGGAAAAAGAATCTCAAAAGCTCACTGAGGAGATTTATTCCTTCAGAGTTAGACTGGAGCAAATGGAAGCTCATGACTTTATGAGAAATCAAGATGCTGTTAAGCAGATCCAAATAAATGAAAGAATAGAAGGCAAGGTGAAATATCTCATGGGAAAAACACTGACCTGGAAAATAGATCCAGGAGAGAACATTTAAAAATTATTGGACTACCTGAAAGCCATGATCAAAGAAAGAACCTAGAAATCACCCTTCAAGAAATTCTCAAGGAAAATTGCTCTGATGTTTTAGATCCAGAGGGCAAAATAGAGGTTTAAAGAATCCAGAGATCACCTCCTGAAAAAGATCCCAAAAAGAAAACTCCCAGGAATATTATAGCCAGGTTCCAGAATGCCCAGATCAAGGAGAAAATACTACAAGCAGCCAGGAAGAAACAATTTCAATATTGTGGAAACACAATCAGAATAGCCCAGGACCTGGCAGCTTCTACACTGAGGGATTGAAGGGCATGGAATATGATATTCCAGAGGGCAAAAGAACTGGGAATGAACCCAAGGGTCACCTACCCAGCAAAACTGAGTATTTTGTTTCAGGGGAAAATATGGTCATTTAGTGGAATAGAGGACTTTCAAGCATTCTTGAGGAAAAAACCAGAGTTGAATAGAAAATTTGACATCCAGCAACAGGAAGCAAGAGATGCCTGAGAAGGTAATCAGGGAAAAGAAATCAAAAGGAACTTATCAAAGTTGACCTATTTACATTCCTACATGGAAAAACAATAACTGTGACTGATGAAACCTTTCTCAGTATGAAAATAATGGAAAAGGGTGTATGGTCATATGAATATATATGTGAATGTGTGTGTATATGGTTACAGTTATATATGGATAGAGGGCATAGGTTGAATTTTTTGGGAAGGGAGGATACTCAAGGGGTGAAATTATGAGGTGAGAGAGGAAAGTGGCAAGAGGAGATGGGGAGAGACAGGGTAGGGTAAACTATCTCATGTAGAAGAAGCAAGAGGAAGTGGCTGCAAGGGAGGGGAAGAATAGGAAGGCAAAAAGGCAAAACCACATTCTCATTGAATTTGGTTCAGGGAGAGAATCCTGCAGCAGAATAGGGGGAAGGGGGATGAGAGGGGGAGAGGGGGGATGATGGATGAGAGGGCATTTTGGGGGGGAGGGGAGGTTGGAAGTACCCACTATAGAAGAGGGATAGGATCAAGTAGGGAATGGACCAGGTGGGGGGTGGGATGGGTGGGAGGGAATTATAAGCAGCCTTGTACAATATATCTACTTTGGTAATGTTTTGCATAGCTAGACATGTACAAAATATACTGAATTATTTATCTTTCCAGAGGGAATGGGTGACAAGGGAGGAAGGGAATGGATCTGAAATTCGAGGTCTTAAAATTAAATGTTTCAAATATATATATAAATACTATTATCAATACTCTTGCTTGTTATTGGGAGATAAGATGTGCAGGCATTGGGGCACAGAGATTCACCTTGCTCTAATGGAAAAGTCGAAGGGGGTATGGGAGAAGTTATGGGAGAGAGCAGATTGGAGGAAGCGATATCTTGTGGGACTGCTCTTCTTGGAGGGTGGGTAGGGGAAAACGGGTGAAAAAATTGTAACTCAAAATCTGGCGGAAATGAATGATGTAAAACAGAAGTTAATAAAGCATCTGTTTAATAAAAAAATAAAAATAAAAAAAACAAACAAACATAGAGGTCAAGTAGAAATTACTACTATTGAATACATTACTGTCTTCTCATCTTTCTCTTTCTTTTTTTAACAAATGTGTTTATGATACAAAGACTTAAGTCTTCTTAAGAGTTTATAATTGAATTTAGCTAAATAAATGCACATTCAATACCTATTATATGCACGGCATTGTTTTATGTCCTAGGTGTAGAAAAATGAGAAATGAAAATAATCCTCAGTGTATTTAAATTCTTCTCAGAACGATTGTCCTCCCCCCTGTCATCCCTTCTCTCTCTTTTATATTTAATCGTACCAAAACTATTGGCCCTAACCCTGCTATCTACTGATAGGCTGAAGTATGTTTTATCCTTAGAAAATTCTATTTCTTTTTCAAAAGCCCCCTACACTTGGTATCTCTACTTCTTCTCCTCTCATTCCTAAATGCTTTATTGTTGTTATTGTTGTTATTTTAGTCATGTCTGACTCTATGACCCCATTTCAGATTTCCTTAGTAGAGATACTGGAGGGGCTTGGGTTGGGTTGTTTTTTTTTGTTGTTGTTGTTGTTTTGTTTTGTTTTGTTTTTTTGCCATTTTCTTCTCTAGCTCATTTTTCAGATGAGGAAACTGAAGCAAAGAGGGTTAAGAGACGTTCCCAGTGTCACACAGGTAGTATCTGAGGCCAGATTCAAACTCAAGATGAGTCTTCCTGACATTAGACCTAGCCCTCTATCCACTGAACCATTTAACTATGTCCCAAAGCCTTTGCAGTAGGCAGTCACCTCATTCCATTCTAACCTGAAACTGCTCCCTCCAGTTACCAACCATATCTTAATTGACAGTGCTAATGACCGTTTCTTCATCCTCCATCCCATTTGTATGCATGTGTATGTTACAAAGGTGAAATTAATTTAGCTACTTTTTATTGAAAACATACAGTTAAATAATATGTTAATCATAGGGCATTTAACTGTTTAGCAGTAGTTTGTATGTTTATATACATAAACATATACATATACTTGATTGAACAGATGAATTGTTACACACTTCTTAGCAGATTCCAATCCATGGCCACTGTGCTGCTGTCTATATCAACCAACACCTATTCTGGATTTCTATCTACCAAAGAGTATAAAAATAACTATTTAAAGTAAATTGTCTCTAATTTCAGATCAGCAGAAAATTATCATAAAAATCCATTCTTATTTCTTTTTGTGACTCTGCTTAATGGATTGTATCATGCCTTAATTTCCTTTCTATTTCTGGATATTTTAGTTTCATTTTTGAATAAAGGAGGAAGAGCATGAAGGCCAGTTTGACCAGACTACATAGTACAGGAAGTAAAGTAATATTTAATAAGGTAGGACAGATAAGTTGGGACCATGTTGTAAAGGACTTTAAAAGCTAAAGGAGTGGCATTCATATTTGTTTCTGAGATCAATAGGAAGCCTTTGGAGTTGTTTGAATAGTTCATGGAAGATGGGAACAGGATCACACCTATACCCTTGCAAAATGACTTTGACACATATGTGGATAATAGATTGGAGTGCAAGGAGATATGAAACAAAGGCCAATTAGGAGCCACTGCAGTTATCCAAGTGACAGGAGATGAGGGCCTGGACTAGAGCAGTTGCTGTGTGACTGGAGCAGAGATGGATGGAAGTGATGTTGTAAAGCTAGAAATGACAAGGTTTGGCAACTGTGGTGTATATGTGGTGACAGAAAGTGAGATGTCACTGATGAAAATGGGGCTGAGAATCAGGGTGACTAATAGAATGACGATTCCTTCAATAAAAATAAGAACATTTTAAAGAGGAGTATTTTTGGGGGGAGGCAGCTAGGTCACTCAGTGGATAGAGCTCTGGGCCTTGAGTCAGGAAGACATGAGTTCACATGTGCCCTCAGACACTTACTAACTGTGTGACTCTGGGCAATTCACTTAACATTTCTTTTCCTTAATCTATAGGAAAAGGAAACGATAAGCCACTCCAGTATCTCTGCCAAGAAAACCCCATGGACAGTATGGTTCAAGGGGTCATGAAGTGTCAAACATGACTAAACAACATGAACAACATTTTACAGGGATATTTACTATAATTATATCTATAATGTAGATCACAATTCATCTATGCCTCCTTATGTTGTATAACTCACTGGATCCTACTCAAAATCCAGGGGTGGGACTATTACCAATCATTGCCCCATAGCACAGACTATTCCTCTGCTGTGGCTCTTAACATGGACATGGGATGATATGGAGGGTTTGGGTGGCAGAAGTGAAGGCAGATGTTCTCTGGAGAGGGTGGTATATGATATATAACAATTTTCCAGTGGTACTTAAGCTTCTGTGTGGGATAGGATTGTGTTTAGGCTGGTTACAGCCTATGGTACTGACAACCAATGGAGAAAGAGGGAGTCTTGGATCATAGTGGGGTGAGGGGGCAAAACAGGGGAGTATTGGGAAGGTATGTCTATCTTGAATACAAGCCCCATGGTTGGCTGTTTTATAGAGAGTATGAGATGCATCTCATTTTCCCACCCTCTGATTGATTGATTATATACTCATGGGGATCACATTGTAGTCCACATTCCACTTGGCATTATGCCAGGGCCCCCTTTTTGGAAACTGGTAATCTAGATTAGACATGTTAGGGAACACTTTGTGAAATATGCAGCTTCTAAATTTAATTTTAAATTTGTTAATTGATGTACAACAAAGGTCATTCTGTGACTTCCAATCTCTCCCTTTCTACTCACTGCTTTGCTACTGCCTCCTAATTACTCATATATATCTCCTACCCTGAAAAAAAAGCATCACTGGACCCTACCATCCCTGCTAACCATCTTCCTCTATCTCTTCTGCCTCAGTTACAGTGGTTACAGCTGTATAGAGTAGGTGCCTCTATTTTCACTCATCTCCCTGTCTTCTTAACCCCTTACAGTCTGACTGCCAGCCTTTTCAATCCACTGAAACTGCTCTCTCCAAAATTGCCAAGGATTCGTTGATTGCTAAATCCAGTGGCATTTTGTCAGTCCCCCTTCTTCTTGACCTCTCTGCAGCCTTGGTTGCTATTGATCGCTCTCTCCTCCTTGACACAATATCCATTCTCTCTCAGTTCTCAGGACAGGTTTCTCCTGATTTTCCTCTTACCTTTCTGATTGCTCCTTTTCTGTCTCCTTTGCTGGATCTTCCTCCAAAAGAGACCTTTTAACTATAGGTGTCCCCATTGAGTTCTGTCCTGGGCCCCCTTCTTCCCCAGCACTACTTCACTTGGTGATGTATATTGACATTACTACTACTGACGGTGATCTCTTCAGCTTCCATAGATTTAATTACTCTGCTGATGATCCTGTCCCAACTTCTCCCCTCACCTTCAGTCTTACACTTCCACCCACTTTTCAGATATTTCAAACTTGATGTTCAGCTGATATCTGAAGCTAAACATATTCAAAACAGAAGTCATTAGCTTTCCTCTGAAACCGTCCCCCTACCCCATACCTTCCCCGTTACTGTGCAGGATAACACCATCCTCTCAGACCCTCCCAAACAAGGAGTCATCCTTGACTTCCCTTTATCTCTCATCCTCCTTGCCCAGGCTGCTGCCAGGCCTTGTCAAAGTCAACATGCATGCAATATTCTTTCTCTCCTTTGATGCTGCCACAGATCCTGGTGCTAGCCCTCATCACCTCACCCCTGGATTATTGAGGTTGCCTGTTAATAGGTTTGCCTGCCTTAGATCTTTCCACACTCCAATCCATTCAGCCACTAAAGTGATTTTCCTAAAATGCAGGCCTGGCCATGTCAGTCCCCTGCTCAATAAACTTCAATGACTATCTATTGTTTCAGGAGCAAATACAAAATGTTCCACTTAACATTTAAAGCCCGTTATAACCTAGCCCTCTCCTTTCCAGTCTTTTTAAACAATACTGCCTGCCACATACTCTTTGATAGAGTAACATTAGTCTCCTGGCTGTTCCACAAACAAAACTCTTTATCCCTGGCTTCTGGAAATTGTCTCTGGCTGTCCCCCATGCCTGGAATTCTCTTTCTCCTCTGCTGTGCCTTTGTGTGACCTCTCTGGCTCCCTTTAGTCCCAGCTGGAAGTCTGTCTTTTACTGGAAACCTCCCCCTATTCCTCTTAATTCTAATTCCTTCCCTCTGTTAATTATTTCCTTTTTATCCTT
This sequence comes from Gymnobelideus leadbeateri, assembly GCA_011680675.1. Lineage (NCBI taxonomy): Eukaryota > Metazoa > Chordata > Mammalia > Diprotodontia > Petauridae > Gymnobelideus > Gymnobelideus leadbeateri. Next base: position 136,294 of record WOXC01005805.1, on the reverse strand, counting down.
TGTATAGCTTATTTTTATATGTTTGTTCTCAGTTGTCTTCCCCTCATTAGATTGTAAACTTCCTTAGGGCAGGGACCATCTTTTTCCTCTTTATGAATTCCCATCACTTAGCACAGAACTAAGCACGTAGTACTTGCTTAATAAATATTTACTGATTGATTAAAATTATGTTACTTGCAGTCCACTGTTTATCCATTGTTGGAACTTAATAAATATTTGTTGAATTTTATTATTGTCTTTGAGTGAACAGTGAAACCAACTGCTATATTTTATGTTCCAAGGAAAACCTGTGATTGTTACTTCCATGTAGCTGTGTCTTCTGCTTCCTTACATTTGTAGTGGGGATGTTATCATGGAGATATTCCATATCTTCCAGTTATGTATCAGTTAAAGAGTCAATGAGCAAAGATACTTGTCCCATATTATTTTTATTCCTTGTCACATTTCCTTGTAGTTACTTTAACCACCCCTCCTTTTCTTTTCCCTTAAGTCTTCCCCTTCTCTTTTATCATCCTCTCCCCCACACCCTTTTTGCCTCCTCTTCCCTCTACCCTCATTGGTCTATTTCCTTTTCCCTCCCTCTCCCCCTTCTACCTTCTTCTTCCCTTTCCCCTTCCCCTTCCCTTTTCCCTCCCTGACCTCTGCATCCTCCACTTTCTTTCTCTTTTCCTTCCCTCTATCCCTGTTTCCCCTCCTCCTTCTACTTTCTTCCTCCCCTTTCCCCATTCCTTTCTCCTTCCCCTTCTTCTCCTATCTCTCCTCCTCTCCCCCTTCTCTTTCCTTTTCCCCTCAACACCTCCCCTTCTCTTTCTTCTCCCCTTCTTCCTCTTCTTTTTCTCTTTTCCCTACTCCTCCCTCATTGTTTTCCCTTTTCCCTTCATACTTTCCCCTTCTCCCTTCACAGGGGGATAGTTGTAATCATATTTTTCCATAAAGAGAAATGAGAGAAGTCTAAATAAGGACTGGATCACTTTTTGTATCCTCAGTGCATAACATAGTGTTTTACACATTGTAGACATTTTAAAATAATGTTTGTTGGTTGGTCAATTGATTAATTGGTCAGATAAAACAGATGATAGTCCCTGGATCCTATAGGAGAGGGGGAAATGGGTCTAAGGTTTATCATTTGTCAAATTAAATGGTTTTATAGGGCCTTGATTGAGGATGTTCCAAGTTTTTAGACATGAAACCAGGAAACCAAATAAAGAATATTATGTTTTCCATCTTTAAGGTTTTTCCCTTTGTCTGGCCTAATTGCTGAATTTGTTGTCTTCTACATCCTGCTTACCTTAGGAGCCCTACCATCAGGTGATAGGATTAGTGGATAGTTTTCTAGAAAGTTTCATGGGGTGATAAAAAAGGGTTCTTGTGATGAGGTTTCTTATGTTTCTATTCATATGCTTTAAAGTATTCCATTTTTTTTCAGAAGAGGATAAGGAATTTGAAGCACTGATTAAGAATGAATATGTAAGTTGACATAATAGCTAGAGTGAAGTATGACTGACAGCTTTTGGAAAAAAGTGCTTCAGACGTTCTTCTCACACAGAGTGAGCTACTTGTACCTCTCACTGTAGCAATTAGGAAAGCTTGTAGCATTAACAGGAACAGCTTCCTAAATCAGGACAAAGGCAGATAATGCATATACAATGGTTCCTTTTCATTCATCAGTGAATAGGAAGTCAAGGAACCCTGGAAGTATGAAAGGCTCAAATGGCATGAGTAAAAGCCAAAGAAGAGATCAGAATTGGCCATATGAATTAAGTCAGATTTATTATTAATAAGTGCTTATGTTCTTTTGAACTTTTGAAAACTACTAAATTAAAAAAAGACAACATGATTTCAAATCCATTTCAAATCAAACTTTAGAAAACTACTAAATTAAAAAAATACAACAACATGATTTCAAATCCATTGTTTCTCTTCCCCTCCTCCACATCATTTATGTACAAGAGCTTTTCTCCAACTCCCACTAGAAGATAATTCTGACAGGCAGGTAGTATTCTTTATATAAATACACACAGATACGTAGAGATAGACACACACATATATGTGCATATGTGTGTATATATACATATGTACAGACATACATATATATTTGTATAAGTATATAGATATATCCCCAGTAGCTAGAACAGTGTGTTACACATAGTAAGCCCTTAATAATTTAGTGTAGCATTAAATTGAATTGTCCTAACCTCTGTTATGTAGGAGGTGTGATTATCTGCTCTAAAGTATGTGGAGTATTTGTTGTAGGGAATATGAAATTGGTGATGGGGTAGTTTTAATATACTGGTAAAATAAAGATTGAATATTTTTGTGGAGAATGTGGCAAAGAATAAAAAAAACAATAACCTAACTTGTACTGTGACTGAATAAGAATACAACTGACTAACAAGTGAAAGTTAAAAGGTGATAATTGTGTTATATTAATGGGAGGGTTAGGGGACAATATTTTTGTAACAGAGATGTGAATTATGGTACTGTCATTTGTTATCAGCTCTTTTTTGGACATTTATAAATAATGGAATTGGCACACTCAATAAATTTGTAGCTGAAATCACTTCCTGGTTAAAGGAATTTCTAATACCGCAAAAGGTAAAGCAAACCTCTAAAATAACCTTGACAGATTTGGGGGAGGGAATTTCTATAAAGAAATAAAAACAATAAGAAGGTGACATGTAATGCAGATAGAAACAATATTGTTTGATAATACAGAATGATTGATAAAAATTATAATAACATAGGGGCACTAAAAGGGGAAGAGGTCTTGACTTAGAAGGTAGAAAAAGAGGGTGCTGAAAAGTATCACCATAAAAGCATTCCCAAGGGACAGTTATGTTTCTCAAGGAATTTAAAAGAAGTGGGAGAAAGCCCCTTAGTTCATATTAGTAATTCGGTATATTTTGTAGAAAGGAATAACAGAATGAGAAGTAGTGTGAATGGGGAGAGGGGAGGCAAATGATAGGGAGGTGATGCACCCCCTCCTCCACACATGAACAGGGAATGAATTATAATACCGCCAGTCTGTCTCTTTAGAAAGTCAGTTTGAGAGAATAGTATAAAAGTAGTGTAGGAGAGACCAGGGACAGGAACATTAGAGGTTTTACTCCAAAAGGAGAAAGGAAAGTATGCTATAAAAGAATATTCCTATGGTAAAGGAGATGTATAAAACCTTTTGTCTGGTAGGAATTTTTACATTACACAACCATTGTTATTATATTCTCCTGTATTATTATACTCTCCTGATCCTACCCCTCAATGGCAGCCAAACCTTGAGAACATAGAGAAACAGGATAACATAGCCTTAGGAAATGAAACTGATCATAGCAAGAGTCACATAGGACTGGGCCTCATTCATATACATTGTGACTCCTACTACAACATTGCTTCCATATATCTTTATTTCTGTAATGGAAAAGGTGTAGTAGAAAATGGAGAGGCTAATATAAGATCTACAAAGGTAATAACAAATGGGATGAAAGAGGTCTTCCCTTTGGCGTTTGGAAGATTTTTCCTCATAAGTGGCAGGAATAACAAAGACAGGCAAGAAGGGATAGAGACCCCCAAAAGTATTCATGCATCTGAAAACAAAATTCAGAAAATATAAGAAGGAAAAGAGAAACAATAAGAAAAAAAACAAGGGAAACTACTTAGGGAAAAGGCAAAAGAAAAGAATGTTATTTAAAATAAGAGGTTAGGGAAAGACTGTAAGAGAAAATTTTGAACCACTCCCTTAATTGGGTGCAGAAAGAGAATACTACAGTCAAAATAAAGCAAGAGGTGGATGGGTATATAGGTAGATGGATAAATAAGAATAGGATGAATAAATTCAGAAGACAAAGCATAGGCCAGAAAATAAAAGCAGGAAAAGGAGAGCCAAAGAAGCATAAGTAAAATTAATTATAGGGACTAATTAGTGATTTAACAGAGGAAAGACATTAAAAGGAATATGAAAAAAATAAATTTAGGAAAACCAAGCTTAATAATAACTTCAAATGTGAATGAGTTAATTCAATACAAATGAAAGAATGGCAAAAAAGATAAAGAAAAAAATCTGTTAATATGATGTGTGCAAGAAAGACATCTAAAAACTAAAGACATATGCCAAAGGAAAATGAGAAGATAGAAGTCAGATGATTGTTAAAAAATAAAACAAAACAGGAATCATAATCATGTTATAATACAAGGAAAAACTTATTGAGGGGTAAATAGGAACACTATATTAAATTTAATGGAACCATAAGTAATGAACGCATAATAAATCTAAACCTATAAACCCCTAATGGCATGACACCTAAATTAATAAAGGTAAAACTGTTTAAATTGCAAAAATACATAGATTTAATAATTGTAGGAAACCTTAATGTTTTTCTCTCTGAGCTAGACAAATCCAGTAATAAAAAGTTAAAAAAGAAGAGACCACTGAAAGCACAGCAGACAAAAAGTAAAATGTATGATGAAAGCCTTCTATCAGTCAGTGGGTCATTAGTAAGTGTTAAGCACTGTCATTGGGTCAAGAATTGTATCAGTGATGAGGATATAAACAGAAAGGGAAAAAATGTCAAGATACTTATATTGTATGTATGCTTTCATAATTATATAGTAGCAAAATTGAGATTTGGGGGAAAAAACCTTTAAGATTAACTACAAAAAAAAAATGTAAGGCACTCAGAAAATCAAACAAATTTTAAGCAGCATCTGACATGTGACTCCTCCCTCTTTAGCTGTACAATCAGTAGAAAAGAGAAAAATGAAAGGATAAATGTTACCAAACAGGCAAGAACATTATTCATATTGAATACAATTACTTAGAAGCACCTTTAGGGGGCAGCTAGGTGGCATAGTGAATAGAACACTGGTCCTGGATTCAGGAGGACCTGAGTTCAAATCCTGCCTCAGATACTTAATACCAGCCGTGTGACCTTGGACAAGTCACTTAACCCCAATTGCCCTGCCTTCCCCCCTTCAAAAAGAAAAAAAAAATCACTATTAGAATATAAAATATATATTTATATATAAATTTTATATAGAATAAAAAGGTAACAAAATAAATGTATAAAAATCAAAAGAATTTCTAACAAAATCAAGGACAAAATAATTGAAAGTGAAATCCCATTCAAAATAACTACAAAATTCATCATATATTTAGAGATCAGTGGACTGAGACATACTCAAGACTTATATCAATTCAGTTATTAAACAGTTTTATAGAAAAACCACCAATGATTTAAATAATTATAGGTATAGTTAGTCATGGTTGAGCTACATGAATACATTAAGAAAATGATACCAACATTTGTTACAGATCTCCTTTGTTGATTAAACTAATGTCAGAATACCCTATGTAACCATCCAAAGCAAAATCAAAATTTATTTGGAGGGGCAAAAGTCTAGACTCTTAGTAGAAGTAATAATTTTTTTTTAAAAAGAACAAAAGCAACAAAAAGGGCTAGCATTGCAATACTTCACATTATATTGTAAAGCAGCAGTCATCAAATTTATTTGGTTTTGGTTCAAAATTAGAAACAGACTAGATAAATAGAAATAAGAAATAATAGAATTCTTTACCCTAATTTAGAATTTAATATACCGTGGAACATAGATTACTTGGGGCAAGTAGTCACTATTTAGTGAAAAGCTCTGGAAAAATTGGGAAAATTTTGCACAAATTAGATTTAGAGCAATAATTTATGCCATGTAAATTCAAAATGGATACATAATCTGAATATTAAATCTCATACCATAAAAATGTAAAGTGATTCTTTTCATAGCTATGGCAAGTGGGAGAATTTTTGACCAAATAAAGGATAAATAAAACCATGATAATATAGATAATTTTGAGTACATGAAATTGAAAAGGTTTTGCACAAATAAAATAATGCAGCTAGGATAAGAAGAGCAGCTATTGATTGGGGTGAGGGGAATGATATTTGCTAATCTATCTCTGATAAGGAATATTCAAGATATCTATGGTACTTATTCTAATACAGATATATAATCAAGATTTGTTCCCCAGTGGTTAAATGTTTAAAGAATATGAATAAAAAGTTCTCAAAAAATTAAGCATAAGTTATTAACAACCACTTCAAATGTTCCTCTAAATCATTAATAATACATAATTATAAATAAAATATATTATAAATAACAAATTATAAATCTATAAATAATGACTAATAGTATATTCATAACAATATGAATATATTGTTATGAATATATAAATATATAGTCATATATTTATATATATTCAATATATAAATAAAATTAATTAATAATAAAGAAATACAAATAAATAAAATACAAATGTAAAGAATTTTGGGGTTTCATGATATGATCAATGATATGACAAAATATGGTAATAGAATAGAATTAGAGGACCTCTAGACATCCTAATACACTGTTGTGAAAACTAACATGAATTAGTACAACGTTGCTAAGAAGCAATTTAGAATTATGCTGAAAAAGGACTAATGACATCCATATCCTTGGATGGGAAGATTCCACTGCTTAGCATATGCCCTCAAGGAGGTCATATAGATAAAGAACTGTCCTACATGTAGCAAAATATTCATAGTGGTATTTTATGGTAGCAGAGAATTAGGGGAAAGTGTATACTAATTAGTCTGTAGCCTAAATAATCTGTGGTACATACATGTAAGGGAATCTTCACAAGTAATCTTCATAAGAAAATTCAGAAAAACATGTAAAATTTATGTAAAGTGATGCAGAGTGAAGAAAGCGGAGCCAGATAAACAATATATACATTAACTATAATAATCCATATGAAGACCAGAATAAGGAGAAATTGAAAATCATACAGATATAATGATCAGGTTTCTTTCTGGAAATTGATTTGCCAAATTTCACATCCTTTTCTTCTTTGCAAAAGGGGGAGTTCTTTGCAGAATAATACATTTACTGTCACACATTATTAACAGGCTGTTTGGTTTCACTGAATTGCCTTTCACCCTCCCTTTTCTGTTTTTTATTCATTGTTAAAAGAGAAACTTTGTTGGTGAAGAAGGGAGGAAATGTTAAAAACAGCAGTAGTGTAAAATAAAATATACATAAAATTTGAACAAAAGGAAATGTAATAGGGCCTTTTCTCAAAGAGATTATTGAATTCACTTGATAAAGTTTTGTATTAAGCAATGTGAGTTCATTTACAAAGGAGAGATGCCATTGCAGGTTATAAAAATACCAAATAATAAAAAATTGCTATAACTATATAAGATATGGGATATAGAAATTGTCAATTATGGACTGCACTGTGGTGGTCACAATATAGTTTTTCACTACATTTTTAACCTCTTGTTCCATGTTTCTAGATCTATTAGGTGGATAGCTAATATTTTCAGTGATCCCGGCCATCTTTCAGTGAAAGCTTAGTTAGCAAGGTTCCCCCAGGCCAATTGTGCTATATATTAAGGGTTCATTGAGGACAGTCTGCTTTAATATTGGAGTAATGGTATATCATATTCGGGGAAAGATAGTCCTTATCCCTGTGAATATAGGTTACGTCCCTGAAGTGGGTCCTTAAACTCCAAGGACCATGAGGTAAGGCAAGAAGTAATGGATAGGTTATCTCAAGGGATCATCTCCCTTAGATCTGAACTTCTTAAACAGTAAGAAGGCCATTGGACTCCTAAGAGGGATCTCTGTCAAAGGAATCCTTTGGAAGTGGGATGATCATGTGATAGATGGGGTAGATTGTAGATGGAGAAGAAATCTGTCTGATGTGGAAATGATGGAAGTCCATGAAATGCAGGGACTGGGACCAACAGGGCTGTTGGTTACAATCCAACCCACCAGTTGTCTCCCTGATCAGAGTATTGAAATGGTGTCTGTATCTGCTAACTTTCAATGCCATGCTCTTATTATCCTGCCCTGATTACGGTGATGACCTTCCTCTCTAGCCCCTTTCCCAGGACCCAAATGAAAGGAGGTTGTTATGACGAAAATCAGACTACAAACCTAATGAAACATTAAGTAGTTTCTACCTCTCATTTTTGTTCCTTTAGGCTTCCTTTTGTCAGAATCTCTCTCAAGGGGAACCATGGGTAATTTCCAGAAGCCTAATGTCTGTAATCTCTTAGCCTAGTGAAAATAGCTCACAAAGAAGGAGATTAAGATACTTAGAAGAGTTGTTTTAGTAAATATAGGCATTTAAAAATGGATTTTGCAGAATTCATTCTTTAAAGAACTATTTAGGAGGGTGATATAAATTAAGTCCTGCCTATAGCTAAGAAACTGGATTAGACTACCTCTTAAAATCCTTTCCAACACTAGGATTTCCTAATAAATATGACATACCCTTTTTAAAACAAAAGAAGGTACTGAGACAGAGTAATTAACACAGATCCCACAGTAATTCCTATGCTATTGCTGATATCTTTTATTCTTTAGTTTACTAACGGGTACACGATTTTCCCATTGTTTGTACCTGTGCCTGTGGGCTAGGACCTAGATGAATAGGTACATAACAGCAGGGAGTAACTGAAAATAAATGCAAATGAGAATAATTTTCTTATAGGGAGAAAATTACCTAGAAAACCTTGTAGACTATTACAATTTAAGACTGAATTCTGTGTTAGAATGGTCTGATGCCAAGGTGGTATCTAATGACTGGTGGTATCTACAGTACTTTTGTCAGAACTTTCAAAAACTTAGACATTTAGAAGTCCTTCATATTCATGCAAAGTACAGTGCCAAAGATAACAATAGCCCTGCAGCTGGTGTCAACTTCAAAATTATACTAGGTATACGAATATGAATTAGTCATTTAATGATGATAAGCATCATAGTACAATGGAAATAGTACTAGATTTTGAATGAGAGAAAAGCTGAATTAAAATCCCAGTCCTGATATTTACCTCCTCTATGAACTTGGGCAAATCATTTTAACTTCTCTGAGTCTCAGTTTCTTCTTCTGTAAAATTGCCTCTGAGGTCTCTTATAGCTATTCATCCATGACTTGATTATTTAAGATCCTCTCTGAGTCTTTTGTTCCATCAGCAAAACTAGTATTATGAGAATATTTGTAAAGATATAACTAGGGTGGGGCAATGATTGCTTTGGCTCAGGATGCCAACATTTAAGTGACTCTGACAATCTTTATACCCTTTCAGGAATATAGAAACAACTGATCTTAGCCCATAGCAACAATAATTACTTAAAATATACAGCTAGCATATTGTCTTTGCTTCTTCCTTTAAGTGTTATTGTTCAGTTGTTTTTTCAGTTATGTCCATTTGAACATGTGACCCCAATTGAGTTTTTCTTGGCAAAGATACTGGAGTAGTTTGCCGTTTCCTTCTCCAACCCATTTTATAATTGAAGAAATTAAGGTAAACAGGGTTAAGGATTTGTCCAGGGTCACACAGCTACTAAGTGTCTGAGGCCAGATTTAAACTTGGGTAGATGTGTCTTCTTGATTCCTGGTTCAGAACTTTATCCACTGTGCCATCTAGCTCTTCCAGGTGGCCATATCTTGTTTAATGTCCTATTTATGGTGATCCTGATCCTTAACTTGGTGGCTTTTCAAATTTCTATTTCTCTCCACAGGGCTGTGTCTCAGTTTCTCATTGTATCCTCCCAACTCAATTTCTCTTAAAATGTTGATTTACACCTTTCTTTTTATACAGTTTGTGGCATGTTGAAAAATTGATAGTTACACCACTGAACACTTGGATTACCTAGCTCACAAGGTCATTGTGAGGGGAGGTGTGATATTTTGGAAACCAGTATAAAAACGTAGCTTTTATTATTAATAGATATTTAGACTATTGAGTTTGACTAGAAAATAAAATTCTTAACCTAGAAAAATTATTGATCATATTGATAATTATATTAATAACAATTATCCCATTAACAAGGGAATTGATCAAATATGATTTTCATAAAGGAGCCAGAGAAAGTGAGGCAGGAGATGTGTAAGAATGCAATTCTAGAAATTCTTGGTTGTTCACTAGTATGTAGATTATCATCTCTTCACATGTTCTAATAGTAAAAACATTCATGGCTACTGGAATTAATAATGTATAATCTTACCAACAGGGTAAGGAAAAGGTAATTATTTTTGCAATTGTGAAAATCCTTGTGAAGATCATAGGGTAGAGTGTGTATGTGTGTGCATGTGTGTGTGTATGTGTGTTTAATGGCAGTCTCTAACTTGTCCTAGCCAAATACTCATTTGTAGAAATTAAGCAGTTAACTACACAACAGTGTGCTTACAAATGCATTTTTTTCTTTAATGAAAAAGACACTACTAAACCAACTCAATTTCCCTTTGGAGCTTCCCTTCATAGTTACCCAATTTAAAACAAAAATGTTCATTATCAGTAGAGTCAGGAAAAATGGCAGGTACATTATGTAAAGCCTTGAAGAGTCCCAGCGCACTGGTGCATGGTCATATTGCTCATGAGGCAGTGCTTTTTTAGTTCTTTCCAAATATTAACCCTCTTTTCCATTGGAACAGCAATGAACTGGTTCGTCTTGACTGCTGATTGTACTGTGGTGACAGCTAAAATGCTAAAGGAGACACCTACTTTGATCAGGAGACTAGGTGCTGGGGATATTGGATATTGGATAAAAGTGATCAAGTGGTGGAGGGGACGATTTCAGGGTTTTTCATAGTCTTCCTAGCATTTAACATAGAGCCTTTTTCTCTGGGATCTTCTCAAAAGGATCCTTGTTCAAGTCCTGGTCAACTATAAGGTGGTCTCTGAGGCCCTAACAACTCTAAGATTCTATGAATTGTAACAGAGGTGAAAAACACTGTCATTTTAGGAAACATGATGAGTAGTGTGGCACAAATAAGATACAGAAAAATAAAATTCTAAGTATGGCAGTGCCATGGAAACCCATTGTCATTGGACTGGAATTGGTGTTGGGATTGTTACTTTCTTAGATGCTCCATTTATTTAAGCAAGTGAAACCATAAAGAATTCAAGAAACTATACACACAAACACACATATACATATTCCATAATGTTGTTTAGTCATTTTTTTCAGGAGCATCTAACTCTTTGTGACCCTATTTGTTTTTTGTTTTTTTTTTCAGCAGAGAGACTGGAGTGGTTTGCCATTTTCTTCTCCAATTCATTTTACAAATAAGGAACCTGAGACAAACAAGATTAAGTGACTTGCCCAGGGTCACACATAGCTAGTAAGTGTCTGAGGTCAGATTTGAACTCTTCCTGTCTCCAGGCTGCACCACTGAGCTACCCATATTTCATAAATTAATAGAATAGCTCATACTTAGAAAATTATTAATTTCTAGATGTCTCAGATTGTTGAGGTAAATTACCACTATCTGTGTAGAAAGTTATTCTTCATTGGTTAACTTAAGGACTTTTTGCCAATTCTCTTAGGACTTGGCACAGTACTTGGCATAGAGTAGGCATATAATACATAACTGAATAGTAGCAATTCTATGGACCAGTTTATATGGCAAAGGGGATAGAGTATTGGGCCTAGAGCCAAGAAGTCTAGAGTTCAAATCCAGACTCAGACACTTACTAGCTATGTGTGACCCTGGGCAAGTCACTTAACCCTGTTTGCCTTGGTTTCCTTATCTGTAAAATGAGCTGGAAAAGGGAATAGCCAACTACTCCAGTATCTCTGCCAAAAAGAAATTCAAATGGTTGTACAAAAATACAAAGGGTTGTATGTGATTGAACAAATAAATTTTTATTGACTGACTTTTTCTCTTAATATGTTTAAATGAAACCTTAACATTGCTTACATGCTTTTATGTAGAAATTAATTTTTAATACAAATATTATATTTACTTTTGATGTTATTGCTAGGAAGCTTTACATAGTGGAAAGAGTTCTGGGTTTGGAGATAAAAGGCAAGTTCAAATCCCATATGTGACATTTTCTATTTGTCACCTTAAGAATGTCAGTTTATTTCTGGAGGCTTGAATTTCCTCTTCTGAAAACAACTAGGATTGTACTAGATGAATTTGAAGTCCCCTCCTGCACTAAATCTATGATCTTAAGTACAGTAATAAATTAATTTTTAAAAAGTGAGTGGGGGGGCAGCTAGGTGGCGCAGTGAATAGAGCGCCGGCCCTGGAATCAGAAGGACCTGAGTTCGGAGCCGGCCTCCGACACTTAATCCGCACAAACAAAAACCTAGCCGTGTAACCTTGGGCAAGTTACTTAACCCCAATTGCCCTAAAGGGGCGGCTAGGTGGTGCAGTGAGTAAGAGCGCTGGCCTCAGAGTTTGGATGACCCGAGATCAGATCCGGCCTCAGAAAATGAGCACCCACGCATAAATCAAATGACTAGCCATGTAACCTTGAGCAAGTTACTTAACCCCAATTGCTTTAAAAAAAAAAAAAGTGAGTGGGAGAGTGGGAAAGTACTCAGGTGGTTATGGACAAAATATCTAATTCACCAACTAGGTTATAAGAAACTCTGTAAGTACTCAAGGCAATTTTCTTAATTGCCTAGAAGGATTCAGATGTTCAGATAATTTCCAGATTCATTTCAGAGTTGGAAATAGACAACTGGACATGTGCTATGGGAAGCACCTAAAAGACAAGATCTGTACAATTGTAAGAGGTCTTGAGATAGAAATCTTAAATTGGAAAGCCACCGACTTTCTCACAGCCTTGTCATTCTTTGGAATGAAAGACTTGCTTTATCTTGACATAGTCCAATCTGTGTGAAAGTGATTCTGTTCCTAATGTGCTTTCTATGCCTTCAACTTCTCTTAAGCATTTTGTAAAGAATAGAGACTTTTACTTCCATTTATTAGAGTTTATAGATTTTGTTTCAGTATTACATGTTTTAATTTAAGTCACCTGTTAGCTAAGTATTTCAAAGTTTTAGACTGTGAGAGAAAATGAAAAGAAGCCTAGAGTCTTATAAGGAACAGATTTTGTGGAATGAATATAGTAATTCAGAATTTTCCTAAGAATTGAAGTCATACTCCTTGGCCTATAATTTTAAGACTGTTCTCTTTTTTTTTGAAAACCAGGACAACATTTGTCATTTTCCAGTTTGTGGTGCCTTTCTTATTTTTTTGACCTTTGAAATACCATTGAAAACAATCACGCTTGCTAGTTCATTCAGAACTGCAGAATGCAGTTCATCTGAGCCAGGCAACTTAAAGTCATCAAGAGCTGTTGGGTGGTCTCTTACTCTCTCCTTACTTATTTTAGATGACATTCCCCTCCCCCATCCCTCTAGTAAACTCCAGTGATTCCTGTCACCTCCAGGATCAAATATAAAAACCTATTTGGCTTAAAAGTCCTTCACAAGGGGGAGGCTAGGTGGCACAGTGAATAGAGCACTAGCCCTGGAGTTAGGAGGACCTGAGTTCAAATCTGGCCTCAGATACTTAACACTTACTAGCCTTGTGACCTTGGGCTAGTCACTTAACTCCAATTGCCCTACTTTCCCCCTCCAAAAAGCACGCAAAAAAGTCTTTCACAAACTGCCTTTCCAATCTTTCAATGCGTTGCTCCCCTCTATGTACTCTCCAATCCAGTGACACTGGACTTCTTTCTATTCTGCATGCATGACATTCCTTTTCTTGACTCTGCGTCTTTTCACTGGCTGCCCCCTATATTAGATATTCTCCTCTGCCTACTGACTTCAAGATTCAGCTCAAATTCTACCTTGTGTAAGAGACATTTTCTGATACTCTGGTCTCAACCCTCCTCTTGGTGCCTTCCCTCTGAAATTACCTCCCATTTATACTGTACATATCTTGTACATGCATGGTTATATACCTGTTGTCTCCCTCTTTAGAATATAATCCCCTTGAGGGCAAGGACCCTGTTTTTGCCCTTCCTTGTGTCCTTGATGCTTAACTTAATGCCTTGTACATAATAAATGCTTAATAAATATTTTTTTACTGACTTGGGTAATAATTTCTTGTTAATAATTTTTGTCATTTTCAACTTTTGCATGAAAAACATAAGTAAAATTTAATTGAGCAACTCTGCTTTCTCTCTTTTGTAAGCTTTTTCCTTCTCCTATAGTTAAACACATACAAATAAACAAACTTCATAACCTTCTTGTTGTCCTTAACTTCGCTCCTAATTCCCAACTCATTATGAGCTTTAGGATTCCAGATATTATTTTTATAGGGCATGTTGTTGTGTTCTTCTTCTCTTAAATGACTTTGTTTCTATGGTCTGGACATTTCTTTTTAAAATCTAGGTTGTTTGATGTGCTCCCTGTTTATCCACATTGATGTCTTTAGACAAGTCACATTTTTCCTCCTGATTTGTGGGTTTGTGTGTGTGTGTGTGTGTGTGTGTGTGTGTGTGTTTAGCATTTCATTTTTGAGTGTCTCTCATCCCTTTTGAACTGACTTTCCATGTACTGTTTTGGTCTGTAGGATCCTTCCCGTCTTTACTCTTAGCCCTTTGAAATCTCTTTTCTCCAAATCTCGGGTTCATTCTCAGATTATACCAGGGTTACCTTTCCTTTGTCACAAACTCTAGGATAGAGTAACCACTATCCCCTCTTCCTCCCACCAAAGTTAACTAATTTCTATTTTAGTAACCAGGTACTCTCCCCTGTTATTGAGAATCAGATCTAAAATAGCATTTCCTTCTGATGGTTCCTTCAATTCTGAAAGAAGTCATCACCAAGGCAAGTCCCGAATTCATTGGCTATTTTACTTTTGCTCTAAGTTCCAAAATGCAGTGTATTGGGAAATAGTCCATTGTCTGTGTCTTGGAACAATGTAAACCAAGAATATTTGCTTAGTCATATTTTATTTTTCATATGAGAGTTGCAAAGCTGATCAAAACATTTTCTGACACGTGCAACTACTTTATGAACTCTGCTTTAAAATGTGTTTAATGTCATTTAAGGGCAGCAGTAGTTTAGTGGGTAGCTGAAGTGGAAGTCAGGAGTACCTGAGTTCTAGTATTACCTCTGACACATAATGGCTGAATCATGCTAGGCAAGTCATTTAAGCTCTCAGTGCCCCAGGTAACTCACTAAGACTGTAGCTATTACTATGAATTAGTTGAAAGTTTTTCTTCACCAGGAATTCCCTATGGCAATGACATCAGAGGCCTATACTTTAAAAAAAAAAAGTTATTTAAGAAATAGTTGCCAAAGTAGTAAAAGTTTTACTTTTCCTTAGCTTCTTTGAAATGTCATTTTAAAATTATCCCATGTTTTTAAATGCTCGTTTTCTTACAAGTTGATTACTTATCCAATCAAAATTCTTTTCATTATGGCTCATCCTAATCCTTATTACATCCATCTTTTATATATTTCAAGTTCAGATAAAAATGGCCTTGTAGTCAGAAAAAATTTACATGGGAGCCCCTTTTCCTTAATGTCCTCTCTGGGTATTCTGCTAATGATGAGCAAGCAAGGATGTTTCTTCATTGGAGGGGGGATGTATAGAATCTTCCACACTGGTAGCTTCACCCTATTCAAGAGCCTAGTACCATGGCATTGGTGCCCTGACCATAGATACTTGTAGGGTCAGTACCCTGCCAGCATTGCATTGGGATTTTTAATTTCTAAAACCATTTAGCCTAACAAAACTATAGCTTGAAAACCTCTTTTTTTGCCTGTTGTGCTAACAAAGCGTGGAGCAAGGATTTCCCCAAAGCATTCATTGGCCTGCCACATCCTAAGACTTTCAAGGAAACTCCTCAGCTATGCCGTGTCACTGCTCAGCAGATTAATTATGCATTAGGGTGATAAGCCATAAAGGTTCTGGGGGAAGATGTTGCAATACATCATGTGAATTATCTGTGGATGCCAAGTGACTAGGAGACTTGCTTTGAACTATACCTTTCAATCCATCTCTCAGTACTTTGAGGATGCATTGAGCCATGTTAATGCTGGAAACACTTCAGTGCTCCTTAAAGTGTGCTTTAAGCACCTTAGCCAGTGTCTTACATGGCTCTGGTGAGTCTGATGATACCCTCTCACAGCTATAGAGCCTTTTTATTTACTTATTGAGAGCAAAGCTATTCAGAGGCCAGAAGAAACATGAATTAAAACAGCATTCAGGCTGAGACTCACTGCCCACAGCTTAAAAATAAAGAAAGCAGACCCGTTGTGCCTCCCTTTTCCATGTGAAAAAAGAGATTCTGTTGTAGGAACAATTCGTGTTTAGGAGAGAAATTATTAGCCAAATAATAAGAAAAAATATTTAGATAAAATTCTTTTTTTGTTTGTTTGTTTTTTTTAAAGCAATTGGGGTTAAGTAACTTGCCCAAGGTTACATGGCTAGGTTTTTGTTTGTGTGGGTTAAGTGTCGGAGGCCGGCTCCGAACTCAGGTCCTTCTGATTCCAGGGCCAGCGCTCTATTCACTGCGCCACCTAGCCGCCCCTAGATAAAATTCTTAATGATTGGGGTGGGGGGGAGACAGATAATGGAAGATGGTGGAAAAGTTTAGATTCTAGGTGATAAAAATCGGTAGAATGCATGGTAAATGGTAAAAAAAATGGTAAAATATACTTTTACATATGGTAAAAGTATTCATAAGGTTTGTTGACAATTAAAATGTAAAGAGATAATGTTAGCATGAATTTTATCATTTTTATGGCAAAACATCAAGATTTAGGATGAAGGGGAGGGCAGGATACACAGTGGAACAGAAGGCACTCCCAAGAAGAGAGAATGGTTGACCTCAGAAAACCATAGTTCTCTGGTAGGGATTGTGGGGGGGTGGGGCTGCAGAGAGGTACAGTGGTAATGAGACTTATTCAGTTGTGTCTACGGGTGGTCATGCCCCCAAACTGAAGGACCATAAGTATTTCTGTGAAGACAGTAGTTAAGTTACTTCAGGGTCGAAAGCTCCCCTCTTCCTCTGCTATTGCAGAACCCAGAAAGCTCCCTATTCTTCCTCCTAGTTCCAAGTAAATATCTATTGGAACAGAGATTTCAAACCCAGGACTCATTAGTACTTCATGTGTCCCACAACACTATAGAGGGTAGCCTGAACCAGATTCAAATATAATTGGGAAATACTTAACAAAGTAAATAAAAATACAGTAACACATAGAAAATGTTAATATACACTCTTATAAATGAATATGTAACCCATTGGTATCCTAATGTACAGTTTAATGTCCCCCCTTCCATGAGTTTGATACTTCTATTGACAAAAATTGTCTATATAAATAAATGTTGTAAGCAGAAGCATGAGAGGATACTTAAATTGTTTAAGATAAACTTTCTAAACACTTTAAAATTGCCCTTATATACAAACATTTAATGTTACCCAAAAATCTCATTGACTCATTAAAACATATCCATAAGAACCTAGTCTAATTGGCAGCATCACATTGGTTAGCTTTATTTACACGATTTACTTGAAGGTTTAAAAAATGTGTTTATTTTAAGATATTCTACAATTCCAACTTTTCATGAATTTATATTGGGTTTCTCTCCAGTTAATATGAATGAATGATGCATTTCGAAAGTATAAAATATAGACAGAGATATGCATCAGTTTTAAATTTTGAATACAAAGACACTGCTATTCTTAGGGTTTTCGGATTTTAGAACTACAAGGAACTTTAAAGGTCATTTATTCTACCTCTTTGTTTCACAAAAAAAAAATTACACCCTGTGGAAGGAATTGAATGATGAGTGTAAGGGAAAGCATTTTTTATGCACTTAGTATATAGTAAGCATATTGCTTAGCATTGTGAATGGAAATCCCCAAATGAAAAGAAGAAAAACAATCCTTGGTCTCAAAGAACTCACTCTAAGTTGGATAGACAACAGGGGAAAGAAAATTCAGCAGCAGGGTCTGTGGAAAGGCCTTAAGGCCTAAAGGTGCAGTGGTGGGGTAGATAAGAAGACCACGAAGGTCCTAAGTTTTAGGTTTATGTTGATAACAGTGCCAAGAGTATGTAAGACATAGAAGCAAGTCTGATGGTGAGGCAGGGGTATGCTCCATCCCACCAGAAGGGAGAAGCCTAGTGATCTTCATATCTTCCCAGTGGTGTGCACAGTCAAGAAGCCAAGATGAGTAATGGCAGTCCTAACATAATCACCAGTGGTGGTAGGTCTTCCTACCACCTTGTTATCCTGGAAGGATGATATAGCTAAAGGCACAGTTTGTTTACATTTATCAACATGTTCATGAAACATATATTGGACTGAATTATGCAAATGAAAAAAATCTTTGTGAAAGCTTACCTCCTCTGGATATTTACAAACCTTTGTTTTTATAAACAAAACCCAGTGAGTTCTTACTTCTTAAATGGTGGAGTCAGGATTTGAATCCAGCTCCCTCCAAATCCAGGTTTTGGGTTTTCCCCACTTTCCATTTCAGTTATCTCCTCTTTGCCCTTTCAAAGAATATCTGAGCTTGTACTTTATAGTGGCACAGTTGTATTTTCCCTGCTGGTTTGGTGTGCTTGTTGCATAGGAAACCAGATTTCCTCTGTGGGGTACCTGAAGCATCTATTGTTCCCCCTCAGTGTTTCCTTTATCATGCTGCGGATTTGTTTAATTTCAAGTGAATGCAACTTGTCTGCTAGCTACAGAAAAGGTGAGTGACTGAAAAGGTTAACTAGGCCATTTCAAAGCTTGCAATCTCTTTCTTGTGACAGCCAGAGTTTCAGAACTAATGAATTTGGTTTCCTCCAGATCATCCCTTTTAATGGGATAGAGAAAACATCAAGTAATTAGACACAAGGCTGGTGCTTTTAAAACCCAGCTCAGAAAAACTACCACAATGCTGTGTCACTTAGAGCTGAAATATGAAAACAAAGCCCTGCTTTCTAAACCACCTTGATTTCTTTGATTTTTGTTTGCCTTCCTTTTTTTAAGTGACTCTCACTGTTTGTGCTGAAATAATTTTAGATTTTTCACAATATTAATAATTTAATTTCCTTTTTCTGTATGGTAAAATTACAATAAAAGCTTTATACCTGGTAATTTTCACTTTAGCTTCTCAAAGTAAAACTGACATTGAATAATAAAGATTCCACAATGCTAGATTAAAGAGAAAAAGAAAAAAAAACACAAAAAACCAGGAGCTAGTATTTGATGCAACCTACACATAAAACTTTCAGAAGTGAAGAATTAATGAAATATTAATGAAGGTATAGTTCACTTGTTTATGTTTATCAACATAAATTTGAAAGGATCATTGGACATGTTCATGAAGGATTTATTGGACTCCTTTGATGAATTGAAGTATGCAAATAAAAAATTGTTTGTAAAGGTAATTGCATCCCCTAGGTCTTTACTCACCAAAATAGGAAGAAAACCATGCAGAACACTGGTAGTGCCCTTTAAGCAGAATTCATTTCCAGAGCAGTGTTCTAGGAAGGTTCTGAGCTAAGTCATTTGAGGGTAAAGTGCGTGGGTTACCAAAGAAAGTGCCCTCTCTCAGGACTTGCAATTTTTACAAATCCATGATGAGTTTTGATATATTTGTATCTGACTCTAGTTGATGCAGATGCATGTGGCTTACTGAAAAGTAATATGAAAGGCAACAGATATTTTACCTTTCCATTAAACTCATTTTTGACAGGAATTAGTTCTTCCTTTTACTATTCTGGCAGAGCATTGCCCTATAACATAAAACTGCCTTTCATAAAATACCAGTAAATTTGAAATGCCAGATGGAGACCTTCATCTTAGTGGTTTTTGAACTGTTCTTTGCCATTTCAGAGGCTCACAGTGAACATTTGTCTTGTCAGTTTATACTTTATTGTGTAAAGGTTCTGTTATCATGTAAACCCGTTTTAGTCACTTCCAAAAAAAAAAAAAAACAACCAGTATTTTCCCCCCAACAAATAAGAATGAAATATTTTATCCTGCAAATGGCTTCTTGGCTACAAGTATTCTGTTTACATCTCATCATTGTTCTAGGGTGAATGTTTTATTTATATAAGAAGATATGCAATATACCATTAAAATGTTAAGTCCTATGACGCAAAAGCCTCATATTTATTTTGATTACCTGGGAACTCTCCCATACTCAGTTATTTCATTGTAGTTTAATTTTACTCTTGCTTGATGGTAGACTGCTAGAGAGAGCTCATTTTGGAATCAGAGGAACCAGCTTTGAATCCTGGCACTGGCACTTTTTGCCTTAGTGACCCCAGATTAATCACTTTGCCCCTTTGGGACTCCATATCATCATTTGTAAAATTAGCTATTTGTGCTATGTGATAGCTGGAGTCCCTTCCAGATTTGAATCAGTAATCTTCATCTTCTGGGTGATGTAGGGCCTAGAAGTCATGATGATTCATCTTCCTGAGTTCAAATCTGGCCTCACACACTTCCTAGCTGTGCAACCTTGGGTAAGTCACATAACTCTACCTTAGTTTCCTCATCTGTGAAATGAGCTGGAGAAAGAAATGTCAAAGTATTCCAGTATCTTTGCCAAGAAAACCCTAAATGCCATCACAAAGAGTCAGACATGATTGAAAAATGACTGAAAAATTGATCATCTGGACCTCTTAGGAATGATGACCTCCCCTTTTGACTTCTGATTTCATAGAGGAAAGGGAGCAAACATTTATGAAGAGTATATTCTGTGTCAGACCTATTACTGAAGACTTTACAAACATGATCTCATTTGAGATTATTTATTTAGCAACTATTGAATTTATAATATACTGTGTATTATTTCTGGTTTCTTGGCTTATCCCTGTACCAGACCTTGAGATCTAGTAAGCAGCCTGTAAGATCTCTGGGATCCAATTTGTTGACTAGAGACCCAGTAATCTGTAATCTGTAGTGTAATCTGGGGTCCAATTTGTTGACTAGAGACCCAGTAATCTACACTCTGTAATGTAATCTCACCCAGGGCAAAAAGAAAGCATTTGGAGTCAGAGGACCAGAGTTTAACTTCCAGCTTTGCTGCTTACTACATGTGTGACAGCTAGGTGGCACAGTGGGTAGAGCTTTTAGGTCTGGAGTCAGGAGGACCCGAATTCAAACCCAGCCTCGGATATGTATTAATTGTCTGACCCCGGGCAAGTCCTGTAACCCTATTTGTCTCCGTTTTTTCATCTGTAAAATGAGCTGGAGAAGGAAATGGCAGACTACTCTATCTTTGCCAAGAAAACCCCAAACAAGGTCACAAAGGGTTGGACACAGCTCAAATGACTGAAGAACGAAAATAGCATCACATGCATGACCTTGGGAAAATAACTTAACCTCTTTAGATCATTTTATAAAAGGATGGGGATGGACTAGAAAGTTTTTGAGACCCCTTTCAGCTCCAAGTCTATGATCTTACATCATAGCTAAACACTCTATCTCCCTTAGTGCCTAGTAGAGTGTTATGTATCCAGCAGGCAATTAATTTTACTTGAATTATTTTAATTTATTGAATGAGGAGGATAAGCCTGAACAGTTAGTGAATGAAGGAAAGAAGGGTGAGCCCCTAAGGAATTTCTGTAATGTAAGAGATCTAGTTGTCTGAAAGAGGAATAAAGGTACCAATCATTAGCTTACAAATGCCATTTCCATTGAAAATTATGCTGAAGCTTTAACAGGACTTTGAGGAGGGATAGCATAGCCCAAGAGAGTGTTGTTTTTTTGCCCTTTTGACTGTTAGCTGCTATTATTGTACTGATTTTCTATTTGCAATTACTTTTAAAACATATTTCCCCCCCTGAGATGTTGATCATTGTTCTTAGGCCAACTGCAGGTTACTGTGATTGAAGGAAAAGCAGGTACCCTATAATCTCCAGCAGCGCTTCTTTCTCAGAGGAACACAGCAGCCACCCTCAGAACTGGCATTCCACAGTGTTTGTGTTACCCTCCTCCACTGAGCCCATTTGGTGACTTGTTAGCGCAAGCATTCAAATTTGATTGCCAGGGGAAAATTAATGCCCTTCTAAGGGGTTTAGTTCACCTCAGGAAACACTTGATGATAAATGTGAACAGTTGGATTCTACTGTTTTAAAAGATTGACTGGGATAGTTTCAGTCCTAGAAATTATCCTTCTAGTTCAAACTGAGAATTTTCTTGTTATTGGGTTTCGTTTTGTTTTTTTGTTTTTTCTTTCTCTGAAATAGCTTGTCTGAAACTAACTCATCTTGTGTCTCTCTGTAATGCTAGTTGCCATGCAAATGTTTCAGGCACATAGAATTTTATTAATTGTTTTATAATAACCTGCAAGAATAATGTCACCTCAGTCCCTTTAGACAAATGTTTTATTTATCCTCTTTTATAGATTTTGCTTAGAGATGGTTTTACACAATAAAATAACTCATATTTATATAATGCTTTAACCTTTATAGTATATTTTTGTCACAATAACCCTGTGAGATAACCACTACTAGCTGCCACAATAAAAAATATTACTGTAGGTCAACACTTCATCATTCATAAATAGAAGACAAGGCTGTTTGAAAAATTCCAGTAGAACATAAACTCCTTGAGAGCAGAGAATTTTATTTTCATTTGTATCCCACAGTCTTTGCATAGTTCCTGACACATACTTACTAAATACTTGCTTAATATAGTTTTAAGAAAAGTGTCATCCTCCTGATAACTTGCATTTTGGTTACTGTTGTAACATATGACTTATTCTTCTCACATGCCTGTGGCCATATTTGTAGAAGGAGGAAGTTAGGGAAGGGTCATAAAAGACCAAATTTATCTAATAGACAGAAATCATGTAGGATCTGATGAGCGTGAGGCTTTTAAAGAAAGAGATGATGAAAAAATAGCCATTGGCATGACTATGTTTGGTCTTTTGACATGCTGCTACTTCCAGTGTTAAGAATATGATGGTGAGGTTATGTCTGGTGGGCAGAAGTAGGCTTAGAGGAGAATGATTGATATATGTGGTAGTAAGAGGCTAGAAGTAGAGCCAAAGAGTAGCCCAATGAGCAGAGATGAGATTACCCCCAGGAGGTATCAGTATTTGATCCACGTTGGTGTTCTTAAAGAAGCTGGAATTTATATACCTGAACTGTGTTCCTATGAACTCCTAGGTTTTGTGGGGTTTGCTATGGACAAGAGGGAGGTTTGGTTGTTAGCCCCTGAACCTTGTTCTTTACACTGTGACCTATCTGCCTACCAAAGAAACATGGTTTGAGCTTCCTGGTCTGCAAAGTAAGGGCTCATTGTTTTTATTTTTATTCTTTTTCTCCTATGGTTATTTGAAAAATGTTGTATATAGTTGTATTATCATGTTTGTGGGAGTGACTGCCATGAAAATACAGCAGGGAAGTGAAAACAATAGGTTTTCTAGTGGATAAGAGGATGAGCCAAGGGTCTAATTGGGTAATTCCACACACTAAACACTAGACTACTGAGGCTAACCACAGAAGAGGTGGAACAAGGGGAAAGTGTCAACCATGTCTCTGACAAATCACCAGGACTTGGCATAACCTCAGAATACCATATCAGGTTTACAGCCATTGAGGATGAACTTCTGATTAACTACACCTGGCTCTTATTTCAGAAGCAATTCAGGTACGTGATCAATAGAATCTCCTAGTGGTTAAATGTGGTTTTACACATAGTAGCTGTGAATTTTTTAGTTTCTGTAAGGGAAGCATGAGGATATCCTTAGAATTTTATAAATTTTCCTGGAATTCTAACTTAAATGTAACTTAGCACATATTCACTGTAGTTTAATTATTATTATTTTAAGGGAAGTATGAGGATGTCCTTAGAATTCTACAGATTTCCCTGGAATTTTAACTTTTGTAAAATCTTTTTCGATTTTTTTTTGAGAAAAACTTGCCCTTTCCCCTTTGTTTTGTTTTGTCTTTGCTACTAGAGATACATTTTAATTAAATTATCCTGTCTCATTATAACATTAATTTTAAGCTAACCATTCAATTTGATGCTTAGTCATTTTCATGGTTGTCTATTTGAAGTTGATTTATTACATTTCTGTGACTGTACTTAAAGTTCCTCTCAGAAGAGTTGTGAATTTATGAATTTTAGGTCTCTAGTGATAAATGAAATGAAGAGGTGATCAAACTCTTCTGTCATATTTCCCTGCCATTTAGCAGTAAATGCTGTTCTAAATGAATACCATTATGGTAAATCATTGTCCATCCTAGGAAAGCACTTCTAAGTACTATTTAAAATTTTTCCCTCTGTGATATGGTACAATTCAAATCGGGACTTGCATATAATGCTAAAGTTCAAAATTCTCCTGGTTCATTGGTTGTTACAGGAGTCACATTTTTGAATAGCTAGGAAAAAATATTTATATGTATATAATTTTTACATTTAAATTGGGTTCACAGATATGCAATTTGATATGTTTCAGAGGAAAGCTTACTTCCTAATATAGAAATCATAGCTTAGGCACTCCAAAATCATAGAATTCTAAATTTGTTTCCAGTTTACCACTAAAATATAGTATCATTGCCTGTAGGAAATTCATTGTAGGCACTCTTCAGAGGAAATTCACATGAAAAATTTAGATATATTCCAAATCTTATGAATTTGGAGTCATGGTTTTAGCAACAGTTCATTTTGGCAGTTTATACTTAATATACATTCTACCAAATATATCTTTATAATTTAAGTGTTGATCTAAGAAATAATAATAACTAGAATCTATATATTATTTGAGGTTTGCAAAGCACTTTACAAATAGCATTTTATTTGATCCTCACAAAAACCCTAGGCTATTATTATCCCAGTTTTATAGATGAGGAAACTAAGGTAGATGGAAGTTAAGTGACTTGCTGTAGCAGCAAGCACCCCAACATCCCCAGGGTGGCTGCCAACACAGGTTCTTAGATCTGCTTTTCTAAAGGAAAGCAACTCAAAATGGGTTAACAAGCTTACTTTAATCAATCAAACATATATCATTTACCTACTTCAGGGGAAAAAGGTCAGCACCCTGAACTTCAAAGTATATAGACAGAACTTACAAGACAGAGAAATAAACAGATCAAGCAGACAGGCTTCCAAACTGTCCAACCATTACATCAACACCAAATCACAGTTACCAGAGAGGGAAGCATCAACATCTGGGTTTTCAAAGCCGGGTGGGGTGGGGGGCTCTCAACGGCTGCCCAGAGTCTCATCTGGTCAAGTCATACAACACTTCTCAAATTGAGCCCCAAAGCAAAGCCTCACATCAGGGATTATATAGCCTTCTCCTGGGTCAGAGAATGTAACCATCCTCTTGACCCACTGCCCAATCAGACAGCATCAAGGTGTAGGCATTCCTGAAAACCAAGCCTTCAGCCACAGGCTCCATGGGACCACATTCAGCCTATTAAGAGGCAGAGTATATTTTCAAATCAAGGAAGGTTCTCAGAGTCTCTTAAACCTATCAAAGGGCCTAGGGGCAGGGAAGATCTTTAAATTTACATTTCCATTACATTTGCACAAAGTCACACAGGTATTCAGTTTTGGAGGCCAGATTTGATCACAGGTTTTTCTGACTTGATCACCTAAGAGGAATCATTGAACAGAAAGAAAATGAAATCTATTAGGTCACTATTCATATGAAGGGGTTAATTTAAACAACCTTTGATAATAAATCATATAATATCATAGTTCTCTGAACTAAAGCAAAGCAATAAAAAATGCCTTCTTCATTCTTTTAGTTCACTCCCCAGAGTAGGAAGTACATTTAAGACTTGTGTACATGTTTATCACATTGGAAGTAGGTAAAGTCAGAAGGTTTTAGCTTCTATGGATCATAATTCACATGTCTGAAGAGACAGAGGATGAGAAAAAGGATAAAATTTTTTCTCCTTATCTTTAAAACAAAAAATGTTTTAGTGACCAAACAGGCCAAATAGCTCTCAACTTAATGCTGAGAATTTGACGAGGTCACTCCTCCATAGGAAGGATAAAAATGGCTAAGTTTTTTAAAAATCTCAACTCCCCATTTAACAATATGAAATGAAATATATCCATAGAAACTTTACCATGAATTCTGATGAATAATTTAGTCATATAAGTTCTCAGTTTTGTTCCCAATATAATTTGCACTAAACTCACCCAAATTAATGTTTGAGAATATCATGCCAGGTTTCTGAGTCATGGGGTTTTTGTCTTTTCTTCATTTTTAACAAAGCTTAGGAGAGACAGGAAAAAAAGGATGTGTGTGTGTGTGTGTGTTTGTGTGTGTGTGTGTGTGTGTGTGTGTGTGTATAAAGAGAAAGAGAAGAAATAGATAAGATAGAAAGAAATATATTTACATATATTTGCATAATATGCATGTATTTTTACATATATGACATGTGAATTTACAGAGAGAGGGACTGAGAGACAGAGAGAAGCTAGGTGGTAAGTAGTGCAGTGAGTAGAGTGTCAGGTATGGAAACAGGAAGAGTTTAGTTCAAATCTGGCCTCAGATACTTACTAGCTGTGCAACTCTGGGCAAGTTATTTAACCCGTATTTATCTCAGTTTCTCATCTATAAAATGGAGATATACTGGAGAAATAAACAGCAAAGTACTTTAGTATGTTTGTTAAGAAGCCCCATCCATGGAGTCACATAGAGTTGGATACAACTGAACAACAGCTACCTATTTACCTGTCTGTCTGTCTATCTGTCTATCTATAAAAGAGAGTGTGTTAGCAGGTCATTTTTCTCTCTCCTTTTTTAACTTTTTTATTTCACAGCTGGCCAGACCAAGAAGATGAGAGGAAAAGAATGAAACCACTTACCTGCTTGAGTAAAACTTCTAATCCCAGTCAACCAGTTCAGGGAAGCTTCTTACTGAAAAGCTATATCTTATCTAACTCCAGTTTTATTAGGAAATATACTCATCATGTAAAAACATTCTTACATAAAAAGCCAAGAGAAATAAACACTCATTTTGGCATATACTTATTGGTCATAGCCAAAAACAGTAACCTAACACAATTGTTAGCTAACTTTTCTGGGCTCGATGCCAGACTTACAACTTCCTCTGCTTTCCAGGATGGAGAAGAGAAAGAAGCGCTATATTATCTCATTCTCTTTTAACATTCCAATGACCTTGTCAAATTCTCAGCATTAAGTTGAGAGCTATTTGGCCTGTTTGGTCACTAAAACATTTTTTTGATTTTTTTTAAGATAAGGAGGGGAATTCTTTTTTCCTTTGAAAGCACTTTTTCAAGCAGCTTGTTTTTCTTCCAGGGTTCTTTATGTGCCAAGAAAAGAAATGGGGAAATATCTAAGCCTGAAGACTTGAGAGCATATGTACCCTCATTTATTTTTCCAGAAAATGTCTCTGGTATGTCAGCTTTGATTGGTACCAGCTCTAACCTATTAAAGGTCTTGTTCCCAGTGCAGGTTGTGTATGTTTTTGTTATGTATGATGCTTTCATTGCTGTCATACAATATAAACAATGCAGGGATGGTCTGGAGTCAGTTTGAACCACCTCACAAGAGCCAGTAGTTAAATTTCCATCATAAGCATTTAGCATTCAGCTCAGAAATCAGCAACTAGTACAAATCAAGGTTCGATTTATTGTTTTATTGATTGCTTAAGAAAAGATGGAGGAAATGTTAATAATGCAGGTTAAGTGTGAAAATGTGTAGTGCATTTTTTGAAAGCAAGTTTTTAAACACTTACCAATATACCCCTATATACAAACACGCATACACAACATTCAGAAATGTTCAGGTATATCTTCTACAGCAGAGCTTCTTATGCTGATTTATTTTATGGCAATAAATTTTATTATTTTTTATTTATTTATTTTTATTTTCTTTTATTTTCTTTTTGGCAATCTGGTCAAGCCTATGGTCTCTTCTCAGGATTTTTTTTTTATTTTATTTTAATAAATTGAAAGAAGGGCTCAGTTTCAGTTAGAGATTAGCAAAAAATAAAGCTACATCTGTGAGATTTTTCCTATCCCAATTCAGTGACCCTCTGAAATCCATGCACAGACCTTAGGTTTAGAACCACTACTGTGTATGATAATAAGATTGTAGATTTAGGTCTGTAAGGGACATTAAAGGTGATGTGTTTCAACACTCTCATTTTACAGGTGAGGAAGTAAGACCAGGAGAGGTTAAGCAATTTGCCAGAGTTTCATGCAGCTAGACAGTGGCAGACAGAAAGCAAACCCACGTCCTTAAACTCCAAATGCAGTGTGCTTTACATTGCACCTCTCTGACTAATTGGTTTTCTAAGAACTTGGTGAACAATAAATATTTCCTTCAATCTATAGCTTTTTCCTCCTCTTCTTCATCTGGACTTGACTAGGATGAGCCTATTTCATGCATCCAGGTGGAGGATGCTGAAGGTGGTAGCCAAGGTAACTAAAACTGCTTCTGTGGGGAAGTGATCTAGGACATCGTTGCTGTTATTTTGGGGTTTTCTTTTTTGTTTGTTTTTAAAGACAGACAGAATCAAAACGGCAATTAGCACCTGTAAACTGGCTTTTTGCCCTGCCACTTCTACCTATGATGTGACTTTGATGTGCTCCATGGAGAGGAGCAGTAAATGTGTATTGTCGATATTGCAAAGGGCTGGTTGTGAAGTCAGAGAAGAGGAGTCAACAGGAGTAGGAGATGAGATTGCCTGTAGAGAGAGGAAATCCACATTCTGTTCAGATCATTGCCTTCAAGGAGGTTTGGATCTACGCCCCCAAAGTGTGTTTCTTACTCTTGTGTACTTAAAGATCAGAATCTGAGCTTCCTGAGGACCTGTAGGTAACCTGTATATATTATGACTTTAATGTATGTGGTTTTATTTCCCTTTTCTTATGGTTATAATTAAAGAAAAGTACGCAGTAATGTGTATGAGAAGAAATGCTATTGAAATACAGCAGCTGAAAGAAGAGGGAATTATTACTAGAGGAGGGATTAGCCAAGAATCTAATGGGATAAATGTACAAACAGCAATCCCTTAGAGTATATGACTCAGACTAATGAATGAGTGCTGTCAGCCCCAAAAGGGGTAGAGCAAAGGGAAAGATGTGGTTGACTCTTTGAGAAACATAGAGAGCTACGTTTTATCCCCAGAGAATCCCCTGATTTGGGGGGAATCCCTAGAGATGAGCATTTGGTAGCTAGCTGAAGGACTTTATCATTGGATATAGTCAGGTACTTGGTTAGTGGCCCTGTTGGTTAAACTAAAAAGCAGCCAACATAATGCCTTGAGTTTTACCTACAGATGTTTGATTTTAAGACACTTCAAACTTGGGGGGCAGCCAGAAGAAAAAGAAAGATTAAGGAGTTTGGAGATTTAAAAAAATCCATTATTCCCAAAGATCACATATAACATTTAAAAAAAAATCATCATGTGATTATTCTGAAGGAAAACTAGGGACAAAAATATTTTAGACCATAAGTTCTGGGGAAAGAAACAATTGCCAAAATGAAGTAAATATGGGTGCTTATAATTTGGGATTTTTTAAAGACCTTTGGGAATTTGTATCTATTGTGTGGATGGGGAACAAAATAGAAACAACCTAATAGTTCACTGCAGATGATTTTAAAACTAATTGTAGCTTTGGTACAGTCCCCACATTTGTTTTATTTAGAGATTATTTTAAATTTTAAATATTTAGAAGTTATTTTTAATTTAATTGTTTTTACTTTGGGTTTAAAAATGTGATCAGGAATTAAGAAGTAATTCAGTTATTTACGACAGGCTTTTTACCTTTTATATCTGAGATATGCCATCTAGCAGAATGGGAAAGAATACCGTTTAAAATGCATAGACCCATTCTCTGGTTTCTTAATACAAATATTCTGAAGCTCTAGCAGCATCTAGTTGCCCATATTATTTCTCCTGCCCAGATAGTCTGTCTTTAATCCGGATGCCTGCTAAAACAACAACAACAACAACAATCAAACATCTATGTGACACAACTCACAAGCACTGGGCTTGGATTCAGGAAGATTTGAGTTCAAATCCTGCCTCAGATAGTGACTAACTGTGTAACCATGAACATGGAATCTAAGCTATGTCTGCTATGTCCACCTTAGTTTCCTCATCTTTAAAGTGGGTATAATAGCATCCTCTACCTCTCAGGCTTATTGTGAGGATCAATTAATATAACATATGTAAAGTATTTTTCAAACCTTAAAACAATATATGAATGCTAGCTAATTTTATGGCTGTTATTTTAAATAGAGCGTAGGGTTGGGCAACAAGGAGAAATGGGGGCACTGTACTTAGTTGATGACTTGTTTGTCCTAGTGAGAAAGAGGTAGTTAAAATACCCTCAAGGATGTGTCTGTGTTTGTGCTTTTTAAGGAAGATGATTATAAATCACTAATTTGGTATACAGTAACACTATTCCTACTTGTTAAGTTTTGTAGTAAGCTTCAATGACTAATAATATCTTTGATTATATTCCATTCTTTTTCTGATTAAAGACAAATTATATTCTGAAATTCCAAGCCTCATAGTCTTTTTTAAAGCTTCTTTGTAAAGTAAATAAATGTCTTCATTGAGTAACCAAATGAAAATAAATTAAATGTATTCTTAGACCAGGCCAGTCTTGTTTAAGTTTAACAGGACTGACCTAGTCTCAGAATACATTGCTTAGGGAGAATTTGGCTTTAAATTCAAACAACAGTTAAATACAATTTCTCCCTTTAAATCATAGGTTTTTACTGGGGACTAGAAAAAAAAAGTGACTCTAAAAATGCGGAATTTATTTATATTCTCACATATACACCCTCTGTAAAACATGTGTGTGTGTGTGTGTGTGTGTGTGTGTGTGTGTGTGTGTGTGTGTGTGTAGATTTGAGTGTAATTATAATCACTATTCAGGTAACTAAGTATTACAGTGGATAGAGCAGAGTCCCTGGAGTCAGGAGGACCTGACTTCAAATCCAGCTGCATATACTTGCTAGTTGTATGACCCTGGGCAAGTCACTCAATCCTGTTCACCTCAGTTTCCTCGTTTGTAAAATGAGACAGAAAAGTAAATTGCAAACCACTACAATCTTACCAAACCCCAAGTGGGATTAGAGAGAACCAAATACTATTGAAACAACAACATCAACAGCAACACAATCACTCTTCAAGCTTCATTGGTTTCTTATTTTTTTATGTTTGGTTGTTTTTGTCCTATCATTGACAAAACATGTGAATTTTAAAAATAAAAGCCATGGATTTCATAGTAGTTGATTGGCTCATAGACTTAGAGCTAGAAGGAACCTTACAAATAGAGTCCCCTTTTCTCACAGCTAAGATAATAAAGCCCAGAGATGTTAGGTGACCTGACCACAGGTAATCCAAGCAAAGCTGGGATGTGTATATAGGTCATCTGCCCCCTCACTTCTCCTAGCACCATGGTATATCCCAACCATGCCACAAACATGACGACAGCTTCCAATCCAGGTATGGTCTAAATGACCAAGAGTACGAACTATATCTTCACTATGTCTAAGTGCAAATTCATTTTTTAATTTAAAAAAATGTTCCTGTTGGATGTATAGGTTTAGTGCTGCTTTCATATATCATAATTTTATGCATTAAGTAAAAAATTAGGGACTAAATAAATGGATTAAAATAAATTAATTGTTAAGACCCCACCCTTCCATAGCCACTGCCCCCTCCCCAGACAGTCATTCCTTTGTCACTTAATGGTCAAGGAAAGCATTTATTATATGTACACCAGACACAAATTCATGAATTCTGAATGTTAGCTTTGTCACTAAGTGACTCTATGGTGTTATTCATGTTATAATCTCTATGAGCTTCATTTTTGAACTCAAAAAATGTAAGGGTGGTACTTTTTAAGGGAAAGAATGAGGGAATCTTCAAAATTTGTTTTATTAAACATATCAAGTGCATGTAAAGTACAGAATATTGAAAAAGGCATTGGGGAGATATAGATTTACACATGGCACATTTTCTCACCTCTTGGAGTTTATAATCTAGCATTCACCCTCATTAAAATGTAATGTGTTTTTGGAAGAGGTCTTCACTTTTGCCTTTGTCCCCAATACCAAGTACAGTATACATGAAGTGTTTACTGTGTGTCTTGCATACAGTGAACACTAAATTTCTATTTGTTTGGTTGCTTGATTGTTAGATTGCTATCATAATGCATTAGAGTGTTTCAGAGCACTGTGTGAGAGGTCTATGGAGAACATCTGGGAATCACTCAAGGTTTCCTTAGGAGAGGGAGCTTTTCATCTGCTCTATAAAATGTATAGAAGAGTGATAGAGAGGGCATTTCAGGCTTAAGAAACAGCATAAGCGAAGGCACAGAGGTGGGAGATTTTTGTATACTGAAGTCATCAGAAACCAGAGAGCACTCTAGCTCGAGGGGTAGGGAGGTAAAGAAAGTTAAATCATAGTATGTTTAAAGAGAGTTGTTGCCAATAGCAGAAGTCCTTAAATACCAGAAAAAGAATTCTGAATTTTACTTAGTGAACAATAGGGAACTACCTGAAGTGTAACCTGACTATCTCTAGGTTGGAAGAAATATGTCTCATTGATGGAGTGAGAAATTTCTAAAGCAGTGTTTGTAATAGGTGGGAGGGAATGCAACTTAAAATCTTAATGAAGAGTAAGAAAAACTCTTGTGTTTAGAGAGGAGAGATAAATGGGTGCTACAGCTGAGAGGTTTGGAGGAATGGAGCCAGGAAGCTGAGGTAACTCATGTTGGATGATCTCAAGCTTCTCTGTGGAGTGGGAAGCTTGTCACTTCCTATAGTTACTTTTGAGTTGTGGAGGGTTGTTGTAGGCTTGAATGATAAAACAGTTTGAACAGTTCCTATAGGTGATGATATAGGCAGCTGATGAGAGTAGAAAATTATTTTATTACCCCAAAAGAACTCTTGGCCCACTCCACTCTATACCTTCCCAGCATTCCTATAACAAAAATAAACAAATACATAATTAGAAATACCAGGTGCCTTAGTATGCACAATCACAATAGCTAATATTTCTATAGCATTTATTATGTGCCTGGAACTGCTCTAAGCATTTTACAGTTATTATCTCCTAAACCCTAGGTAGGTGCTTTTGTTATTTATCCCCATTAATACTGATGTGGAAACTGAGTCAAACAAAAGTTAAGGCATTATATGATCTGCAGGAATACTTATATATGGTTTGTTGTTTAGTTGTTTCTATTGCGTTTGGCTTTTTGTGACCCCTTTTTGGTTAGTTTGTTTTTTTGGGGTGGCAAAAATACTGGATCAGTTTGCTCTTTCTACAGCTCATTTTATAGATGAGGAAACCAAGGCAATCTGAGGCCAGATTTAAACTCAGATCTTTCTGACTCTAGGTGAAAGCTCTATCTACCTTGTGTATAAACTAAATAGTTGCCTAAATACCTTTCTTTTCTTAGACTTTATGATTTGAAGGTATTATAGTATAATAGAACATGTCTGAAAACTGACTTTAAACCTTGGCACTGACTCTTACTAAAATGGGCCAGTTCTTTAACCTTTAGGCCTTTTCATTTTTTTCATTCATTAAGAATGGTATAGTGTATAAAGAGTTGACTTAAGGTTTTAAAGATGGAGATTTATACCCAGCCTCTGACATAGAATGGATTTGTGACTATACAAGTTACATCTCATGCTCTCAGGTAATGCTCTAGAATTATGCATTATGGATGCATTGCTAATATCCATCTGGAAAAGAAATTTACATGCTAGGAATTCTGTTCACCACTAAAATCACAAGGATAAAAAAAATTTGAAATAACTCTACTGTTAGGCTATCCTTTGTTCTAGGGCTCAAATGAGAGACACATAAAGAATACTTTATAAGTAAAAATACCTATATGAATGTGTTGTTATTTTCATATTATAAATGACAGTAGTAGAATCTCAGAATATCACAGTACGTTAGAAGGATGTTAGACATGATCTGCTTCAACCCCCTCATTTTGCAGATGAAGAATCCCAGAGAAGGAAAGTAGCTTGACCAATATCACTCATCTAATAATGATTGATCTAGAATGGGAACCCATATTGTCTAACAATTCAGTGTTCTCTGTTTCTCTGTCTCTCTCTCACTCTCTCTCTCTTTTGAGGGGGGATAATTAACTTTTTCTTGCAAATTCTAGCCCTAATTTGTAATTTAAGATGGCAACAGATGAAAAATATAGCAAAACTGATTGACTTAAAAATTAATCCCTAAAAAATCAAATTAGCAAGGCACAAGTATTTAGCATGTACCTATCACATACAGGGTACTGAAGAAAGAAAATGAAGCAATACCTGTCCTTAAGGCATTTAGTTGTGATTTAAAGAGTCAGCAAGCACTCACAGGAGTAGTTCACACACACACACATACACACACACACACACACACACACACACACACACACACACAATATGAAATCAGAAAAGAGGTATAAAAGTTGGGTAAGATCAGTAACAGCCTCATGAGAGATCAGGCTGGTGCTGGACTTTGAGGAGGCAAGGGATTGGAAATAGAGGTGAAGGGAGTCAAGATGGCACAGTAGAAACGCTCTTCTGCATAGCTCCAGCTCCCACCACCTCCAAATTTATGTAAAACAGACTCTGAACCAACTCTGTAGCT
The DNA here is from genome assembly GCA_011680675.1 of Gymnobelideus leadbeateri. NCBI lineage: Eukaryota > Metazoa > Chordata > Mammalia > Diprotodontia > Petauridae > Gymnobelideus > Gymnobelideus leadbeateri. The sequence continues at coordinate 101,917 of WOXC01005805.1, read as the reverse complement.
CCAAAACCCACAAAATGACACAGAGAAGCTAACCTCCTGCTGAGGACAGCCCAGCAGCCCGAAAGGGAGCACTCTGGGAGCCGACCCCAGCTCCAAGTGAATCAGAGGTTTTATCCCCAGGGCAGCTGAACCAGCAGTCAGCAGGAGAGAATCTAGAACACTAGAAGCTGTAGTGTTTCCAGATTTACCAACACATAGATGCCATGGACAAAGTGAGAGGTTAGTGCAGTATGGACTTTGGGACTCATTAGTTGGGAGAGTGTATGCCCTCTTTCCCCAGGGGCGAGAAGCCTCTGAGAAGCTTCAGCATAGCTGCAGGCATGTGGCAGTTCCAGCTGCTGGCCTGCAGTCTGTAGGGGGACCCAGCAATCAGTCTGAGGGGTAAGCACTCTTGCTTTAACTCACTTGGATCTGGATTGCACTCTGGGGTGGAGGTTTTGGGGTGTGGGACCAGCTTGCCCGAGCATGTGGAGGCTTCAGAGAGGCCACCCAACTAATACCTCTGGCAGCTAAGAAAACCCCAGCATTTGGGACAGAAGTTCCCCTGGCTGGTGGCAGAGTCCTACTGTGGCAACAAGCCCAAAAGTCAAGTAATTGAGTGGCAAAGGAAACAAAATAAACTGAAAAATTCAACATTACACTCCTATTTTGGGGGTAAAGAGGATCAAAGCATGGAACAAGAGGAGGACTGTGAGGTCAGAACTCCTGCACCTAAAGCCCCAAATGAAAATACAAGCTGGTTACAGGCCATAGAGGACCTTAAGAAGCAGATAAGGGAAATGGAGGAACAACTTGGAAAGAGAAATGAGAAAGATGCAAGAAAAGTACGAAATGAGAGTCAACAGCCTGAATGAGGAAAATAACATCTTAACAAACAAACTCAATTGGCAAAGGAGGCTCAAAAAGGCAATGAGGAGAAGAATGCCTTAAAAAGCCAAATTTGCCAGATGGAAAAAGAATCTCAAAAGCTCACTGAGGAGAATCATTCCTTCAAAATTAAACTGGAGCAAATGGAAGCTAGTAACTTTATGAGAAATCAAGATGCTGTTAAGCAGATCCAAACAAATGAAAGAATAGAAGGCAATGTGAAATATCTCATGGGAAAAAACTACTGACCTGGAAAATAGATCCAGGAGAGATAATTTAAAAATTATTGGACTACCAGAAAGCAATGATCAAAGAAAGAACCTAGAAATCATCCTTCAAGAAATTCTAAAGGAAAATTGCCCTGATGTTTTAGAACCAGAGGGCAAAATAGAAAGAAGTTCTGCCACCAGCCAGGGGAACTTCTGTCCCAAATGCTGGGGTTTTCTCAGCTGCCAGAGGTATTAGTTGGGTGGCCTCTCTGAAGCCTCCACATGCTCGGGCAAGCTGATCCCACATCCCAAGACCTCCAGCCCAGAGTGCAAACCAGAGGGCAAAATAGAAAGAATCCACCTATCACCTCCTGAAAAAGATCCCAAAAAGAAAACTTCTAGGAATATTATAGCCAGGTTCCAGAATTCCCAGATCAAGGAGAAAATATTACAAGCAGCCAGGAAGAAAGAATTTGAATACTGTGGAAATGCAATCAGGATAACACAGGATCTGGCAGGTTCTACACTGAGGGATCAAAGGGCTTCGAATATGATATTCCAGAGGTCAAAGGAACTGGCATTAAAAACAAGAATCACCTACCCAGCAAAATTGAGTATCATGTTTCAGGGGAAAATATGGTCATTCAATGGAATAGAGGACTTTCAAGCATTCTTGATGAAAAAAACCAGAGTTGAATAAAAAATTTGACATTCAGATACAAGAAACAAGTGATGCTTGAGAAGGTAAACAGGGAAAAGAAATCAAAAGGAACTTATCAAAGTTGAACTATTTACATTCCCACATGGAAAAACCATAACTGTAACTGATGAAACTTTTCTCAGTATGAAAATAGCTGAAGAAGGGTATATGGGCATATGAATACATATGTGAATGTGTGTATATATGTTTACAGGTATACATAGATAGAGGGCACAGGTCGAATTTAATGGGAAGGGATGATACTTACAGGGTGAAATTGAGAGGTGAGAGAGGAAAGTGGCAAGAGGAGATGGGGAGAGACAGAATGGGGGTAAACTATCTCATGTAGAAGAGGCAAGGGAAAGTGGTTACAGGGGAGGGGAAGAACAGGAAGGCAAAAAGGAAAAAACCTTATTCTCATTGAATTTGGTTCAGGGAGAGAATGACATACATACTAAATGGGATATCTCACACTACAGGAGAGTGGGGGGGAGGTGGAGGGGAGGAGGATGGAAGGGAGAGCAGGCTGGGCAGGGAGGGAAGTTGGAACCACCCACTTTTGAAAAGGGACAGGATCAAAGTGGGAATTGCCCAGGTGGGAGGTGGTATTGGAGGGAGGGAAATATAGTCAGTGTTTTACAATATATCTACTATGGTAATGTTTTGCATAGCTACACATGTACAACATATACTGAATTGCTTATCCTCCCAGTAAGGGTGGGTGACAAGGGAGGAAGCGAATGAATCTGGAATTCGAAGTTTTAAAATTAAATGTTTTAAAAATATATAAATGTCACTACTAATACTATTTTACATATAAATGGGAGATGAGATTTGCAGCCATTGGGGCACAGGGATTCACCTTGCTGTACTGGAAAAAGTCAAAGGGGTTATGGGAGAAGAGATGGGAGAGAGAAGATTGGATGAGGGGATATCCTGTGGGACTGCTATTTTGGGGTTGTGGATAGCAGGAAAATGGGGGGAAAATTGTAACTCAAAATCTGGCAGAAATGAATGATGTAAAGCAGAATTTACTAAATCATTTGGAAAAAAAAAGAAAATAGAGATAAAGGGAAATGAAAGTCATGTCTAATGAAGACTGTTTTCAGGCATGGTACACCTGAATAGGTGACTTACAGATTGAAATAGTATTAGATATATTTACTGTGATCAAGAACTTTTTAGTATTCTAATAGCCCGAATAGAGGAAGGTACTAATATTTAAGTGCCCAGTGGGAATAGTATAAATGTGCAGAGCAACCTAAATTAGTTTAAATAATATCATCATAGCAGTGATGGTGAGGTATCCATGAAAATCAGCTATAAATGTCCAATTTTACTGTGTAGCTTCGAAGTATACATTCCCTACTATGTTGGTTCCCAATAAGGAGTGAAAACCTGAAACTTGTAGTCACCCATCATGGAAAGGAAAGAATGATATGCTGAATCTTCTTGCATGATTGCATGACAAATGAGGAGTTCCACAGACAATTAGAAGAGACAGATGTCCAAGAGGTGGTTGACTTGCTGGGCAAGTCCCTAAACAAGGATGGCCACATGGAACACAAATGGTCAACTGGGAGGCTAAAAGCTATGGAGCAAGCTACTAGTCCGGTTGTTTGTACAGCCATGTAAAAGCTGAATACAATACGGGTTAATTTTGCTACTTGATAGATATATGCTACTGGAATGATAGGATGCTGTATGTCATAGTATCATGGTTCTTGATCTGTAAGGGATTTCAGAGGCCATCTCAACTACTTCAATTTACAGATGAGGAAAAAAACCAAGGGAGGGAGGTTTTGAACTTAGGTCCTCTGACTCCCGAGTTAAGGCCCTTTCCATTGTTAGCATGATTAATAGTTTTCAAGAATGAATGGTTGCAAAATATTGTTATTATATTGTTGACTTTATTTTAATCACTATCCCTTGTCTCTTATAAGTCTCCAACATCTCATCTCCATCCCTTCTCCTCTCTGTTCCTTCTCCTACCACCCTATGACAATTATTCATTCCTATCTCCTTAAGTTATTGCAGTGGGGTCTCAAAAAGTTGCCATGTGTCCTTCCTCTCCCTACTTCAATCAATCCTTCATATTATAGTCAGAATAATGTTAATAAACTCAATAAATTTTAAATGAATTATTTTGTTAGAAAAATATATATACATATGGGTATGCAAGAGTGTATGTATGCACATATATGGATATATAAATATATACATGATCATATTAGGCTGCCCTTGATGGAACTTCTCCAATATGACCTCATGGACCCACAAGGAGAAAATTGCTATTCATTGAAGAATGCTCTAGGGACACCTAGACACCTAGGGACTTTTGTCTAAATATGGAGTAGTGGTAATGGGCTCTGAACTTGGAAAAGGAAGAAGAGGAAGGAAGAGACACTTGGAAAAGAGATGCAAGTGAGGGCTAGAGAACCACATGAATAAAGCATTGGCCTGAGCATCCAGATCTATAGTCTAGTCACTGCTAAATAGTGACTTTTCCCTCTGAAAATCATATTATCTCATCTTCATCTCCAATAAACTTCCCAAGACAAAAAGTTGTAGAATGTCACAGGGAGTTTCCTATTCCAATAGAATCACTTATTTCAAATAGAATATTACACATACATACATACATACATATATATATATATATATATATGTGTGTGTGTGTGTATGTGTGTGTGTGTGTAATTTTAAAAACTATAATCACTATTCCCATCAATAATAATAAGTATGCTTCCAAATGTATTGATGTTTTGTATTGATGTTTGAAATTGTGTGGAAATTCTATCTAAATATGAATACTTGTTTTTATAACTTAGGCCGAGGTTCTCCTAATGGCTCTATTGTGGCAATAGCCTTGGGGCTGGCCTTAGCCACCTTAGCATCTTAATATCCTTCCCATGACTTTCATTTTTAGTTTGTTCCGGTTTCAGAACTGTTTCAAGAGCATCCCGTTTAGTAGTGTTCCTGATTCAGAACTGTTTCAAGAGCATCCAAATTAGTGTTTTTGGCAAATATTCTTTAAAATGTTTTCTCCTAAAATCACTTTTCTTATCTTTCTTAACTAAAGAACCCTCCTTTGTTACTTTGTTATGGAGATAACCTGCTCTACAAAAACTAGTTCCTTCATGGAATTCAAGGCTGTTGTGCCTTTTCTTTGTTGGGCAAACAACAGGACATAATTTTGCAGGCTCATTGGCACAGTTTTGTTTTGACTCCACTTTATTTTAATGTTAGATTTGAGGCAGGAAGACTTTTATATATTCACACAAATAAAATTGATGAAAGTAAACTTAGAATGACCCTGGAAGTCTCAGCCTTTTGTAGTTGATATGTAAGGTCATTAATCTCCAAGCTTTGTGTGAGTTCCTGCTCTGTACTTGGATTTGGCACCAGGTGATTTTATAATATCAACACTAAATATTAAGCTCTTAGCTATTTTTAAAAAATTCTTACCCTGCATTGGCTCTGCGTATTCATGCAGATGGTTTCTAGGTTCATGTTTATGTGCAAGCTCTTACATCTTACCAGCCTCTTCTCAGAAATAACTGTGTCATTGTGAACACCTTTCTTTCTGAACTGCAAAGATCACATCCTGGCAAATCCTTCTTACTTCCATGGTGAACTTCCCAATTTTTCTTTACTTCTTCCTCTACAATTATCAAAGAAAAGTCTCCTTTGAGATCTTAGTTCAGTTAAGTCTCATTTCTTTTTGTTCTCTTTTCAATTGAACTTCATTTTTTTTCTGGGGTAACCTTACTTAAGTATAAAGTCTTAAAAATTTTCTCTGGAGACATCTAAAAATGTATCATAGCCATGAATTTCAGGTTCCTAGAAGTACTAGGAAATCTATTTTATTCTAATCTATGAGCATGGCATGTAAATAGAACACCTGGTTATTTTGAATGCATATTGGTTTTGCCCTTTTTTAAAAAAAGTATTCAAAATTTAGTATTTGTGGAATGAGGTTATTATAGAGAACTCAAGATGGTTGTAAATTCAAATTGATTTGGAACAATGTTGAGTGCCTTTGGGAGATCCTAAGCCATTTTCATGACTCTATTTTTTTTCTTTCCTCCAGTACTATATCATTAAGGTAATAATTGAGGTTGCCAGAAACTGTTGGGATGAGCAGATGGATTACTAATATTCTGTCATTGATTGATTACTTATTATACTCTGTTATAAAACTTAACTCATGATGCCAGGACCTATGGTATAAGTGGTACACATTGAGTTCAGATTTGGAGGCTTATATAACCCTAATTAAAAAAAATACCTCCCCATTATCTTTTCATTCTCCTTGTAATCTATTCAGATCTTTATTTATTTATTTTTATCTTCTATCTAGGACAATATATTGTAAAGACAACTCTGTTAGGTCTCCTAGCTTCCTTAATTCCTGTTTGGACTGCTTTGGACAGTTCTCTTTGTAAAAATTATTTATTAGCTATAGACACCTTCAATTAAAATAATCATAATTTTGATAATAATTGACACTGAATATAAATTAATTAAAATTCCTGGAAGAAATATGAGTTTTAAAGAGTTTTAACTTTTTAAAGAGTTAAAATGATATACATGAAATGATTGCTATGAAAGAGAGAGATGGGACAAGAATGAATGGTTTAACACAAGAGGTACAAAATGTTACTCTAATAGTAGTCTCCTTAAAAATTAGAATGTATCAGATAAATATTAATGGATCCAAGAGACAAAAAGAAATATCAAAACAAGGGCAATTAAAAAGTATTCATTAATTGCTTACTCTGTGCCAGGCACCATGCTGAACTCTGGTGATATAAAGAAAACCCAAAATATGGTCCCTCTCTTAAAGGATTTCATGTTCCAATGAGGGAGACAACATACAAACAACTATTTATATACAAAATTTATGTAGTGTAAATGGTAGGTCATTTAAGAGAGAAGGAGCTTAAAACAGGGAGAAGAAAGGCTTCTTGCAGAAGGTGACTGAATCTACCCTGACTCAGCCAAGGAATCCAGAAAGTAGAAGTGAGGAGGGAAAGTATTCTAGGCACTGATACACAAGTAGTGGAAAGGCTTAGATGTTGTATGTGAGCACAGTAAAAAAGGCCAATATGGCTGGACTACTTGGAGAGAATAAAGTGTTTCACATTGGAAAGATAAGAAAGGTTCAGATTGTAAGGGCCTTTCAGAGCCTAACAGAGCATTTTCAACTTTATCTTGGAGGGAATAGGGAACAAGCTAATTTATTGATTAATTTATTTGTGGAGGATGACATGGTCAGAACAATGCTTTAGGAAAGTCACTTTGGTAGCCCCAACTGGCAAAAACTTGAGTTAGACAAACAGGCAATTGCTAAAGACCAGAAAAGACGAGATGAAAGCCTGTACTGGGCTCAGTCAATAAGCATTTATTAATATCTCATTGGCCACAAAGTTATTCTTTTAAAAGGAAGTTGATAGGCGTATATACTGGCATACAAAATAATGTGGACTCCTTTTCAATTTAGCCCAGTGATTCACACTTAATAAGTGCTTAATAAATGCTATATTCATTCATGCATCCATTCAAAATGTTCTTTCCCACCTTTTGAACCCTTTGAAGCCTGCTTAGTCAGTATCTAAAGTACAAGTCTGATTGCTGTCTTCTCCTCTATCAAAAATTCTAAAAATGGAATGGCTACTTCCGGCTGTCATTTATATCCTATCAACCAATCCTTCTTGTTGTTGAGAATCATTTCTACCATAGAATTTCCTTGTCCTGTTTTAATTTCTTTTCAAAAGATTAATATTTTAAGCAAATTAAGAAGTTATTAGTTTACTTAAGATGAAAGTTCCTGGGTGGTTTGTTTGTTTTACGAACTGCTGGGAAAACTAGAAAGCAGTGTGGAAAAAAATGGCCTTGGACACATATTACATTGTATTTTAATTGTTTTAGTATTGCAAAATCATTTATTTGCTTGGTCATTGTTGTTCAGTTGCTTTCATTCATGTCTGTCTCTTTGGGACCTCATTTGAGGTTTTCTTGTCAAAGATACTGGAGTGGTTTGCTATTTCCTTTTCCAACTCATTTGATAGTGAGGAAAGTGAGGCAAATGGTGTCAGGGGACTTTGTCCAGGGGCACAGAGCTAGTGAGTTTCTGAGGCCAGATTTGAATTCAGGAAGATGAGTCTTCCTGACTTCAGGCATAGAATTGTCCATTCACTTTAATTACATGATTAATTCAGTCATGCATTTTCTCTATTTTGTTGTTTTCAAAGAGATTAATTTACCTCTGATAATCACCTTAGTTGAATTCCAAAAGTTTGAATGCCATTTTTATTGATATCTCAACCATAATTATTTTTTCTGTAGTTTGTTCTTTGACCTAGCAAATATTCAGTAGATTATTACTTATTCTTCATTTAGGGCTCCGTCTTTTGCTCATTTAAAAAAATATTTTAATAATTTCATTTCTACTTTGGTCTATAACCACATAGTTAGAAATTTTTTTTAAAAGTCAGTGCTACTTAGTGGATAGAGAGACAGACATAGAATAAAAAATACCTGGGTCTAGTCCCTGCCTCTATCATAAGCTGGCTCTTTTACTCTGGGCAAGTCACATAAACTCTCAGTGCACACAATACTCTAAGACAACAGAGTACATTATCAATCCACAATATTAAAGGGTGATTTCTCTTCAGGAGTTTCTGCTACCAACTATCCAAATATATGACAGGTATATATTTCCTTTTTCCTTTTTATTTTTTGGAGGGGGGAATGCAAGGCAATTGGGGTTAAGTGACTTGCCCAAGGTCACACAGCAAGTAAGTGTTAAGTGTCTGAGGCCAGATTTGAACTCGGGTCCTCCTGACTCCAGGGCCAGTGATGCATTCACTGAGCCACCTAATCTAGACACCCCTAATCCATGTATTTTTATAAAGTTCTGTAAAAGAAGTATTTAAAATTTATTTTTATTCACTTATTTGTTATTCCTTTGTGTGCTAACTCATGATAAGTTTTTATAATGGTGCTGTAGAAGGGGAAGAAATATACATATTCTTTAGTATTTCTATTCTGAAGTTTCCCATAGATCAGTCTAAATTAGTTTGTATTTTTCATCCAACAATTAGTTTTAGTCACATATTTTTTCTTATTAATATTTTTTGTTTAAAAAGAAAGGAATATTACAGTCTTCTACTTATTATTGCTGTGTTGCTAGTACTCACTTTTTGAATTTTACCTTTTCTTTTAAAAACATCCCATCTCTCCTATTTGGTATGTACAGACCTGTGTACCCATGCATGCATATATACAGATTCACATGGCTATTCTAAAATTATTTCTTCTTGCATAATATAGTCTCTGTGTCCTTCAACTTTAAATTTTTTCGGTTGTTTTATCTGAGATCATGATTGCAAATTATACTTTAAGAGTATCCTGAAGCATAAAAGTTGCTGACATCCCATAATTTTTACTCAAGGTATATCTCTATGGTTTAAATGTTTCTTGTGTGTAATAAGTTGTTGAGGTTTGTTTTCTGATCCATTTCTATTTTTCTTGATTGAGCAATGTAATCACATTTAGGGTTACAATTTTTAAGATCATGTGTGTCTGTTACTCCCTTTCTAAAGTCATAATTTAGTCTCTCATATTTGTATCTATCATGGTATCTCACCCCCCACCATCCTGCTCCTACTCATCATTCACTCTTTTCTCTTCCCATCGGACACATTCCTCTTCATTATTCTATCATTTATAATAGTTATCTGTTATTGAGGTTTTGATTTTTTTCAGAAATATAAAATCAGTTTTGCCACATTTACTAGTCTTGATTTTTCCCTTTCATATTTTTTAATCCTTAGATACTTCAACCTATTCAGCCCCTGTTTATTTACATTCAGAAAATAATATGACTTTAAAATAGAAAATACAAACATAAATATTATCTACCTCATTACTATTCCTTATGGGGATAAAAATAGGACCTTCCCTCAAAGGGCTGTTGTTAGGATTAAATGGGATAAAGTCTATAAAGTGCTTGGCTTTCTTTGAGGATATTTCATACATACATGCCAGCCCATTCCTTCTTTTTTTAAAAGGAATATCATATAGGGGCGGCTAGGTGGCTCAGTGAGTAGAGCGTCGGCCCTGGAGTCAGAAGGACCTGAGTTTGGATCCGACCTCAGATACTTAACACACACACAAACAAAACCTAGCCGTGTGACCTTGGGCAAGTTACTTAACCCCAATTGCCCTCCAAAAAAAAAAAAAAAGGAATATCATATTCTAATTTGCATTTGATGTTTTTTAAAGCACAGATTAATCCTAAGTTAGTTCTCATTGTTTTTTTCTTAGAATGTGAAGGAATTTTCCCTTTGCTGCCTGCAGAATTTGGTCTTTGATGTTGTAATTCTGAAACTTGATTCATATGATTTAAGTTTTCTGTTTGCTTCTGCTGGTGTTTTGTATGTTCTTTTCATTTGAATTTGTCACTTTCTAATATTTCACAATAATGTTCTTTTTGATATGATGGAATATGGAAGATTTCTTTTTTATTTTCTCCTCTCTAAGACACTTGTAATCCTTAGAATATTTTTTGCATTATATCTTCAAATTCATTATTGTGACTGTGAAACTCTCATGAGTTCTATCAGACTTTTAAAAATAATTTTTGTTCCATTATTTTTCCTTCTGTTGTATTTTTTGCTTTCCAGTTCTTTCACTTTCTTCTTTATAGACTCTACCATTATGCAGATTCTGTGTCTTTTGTTCTAAATCTCATATGTAAAACTTGTTGATTATGTAATCTAATTTCTTTTTTTCTTTCATCTTTTTATTGAATTCTCTATTGCTCTTTTGAATGTCTCTGGATATTCTCAGAGGTTGATTGTTATTTCAGAATTTGAAGACTTTGCTGCACTGTTTTCACCATCCCAAAAGATTTTGATTCTGTTCACTTTGTTTCAAGGTTCTTTACCAAGGCTACTCTCAGTCAGCTTTCCTCTCTCAATCACTCTGATTTTTCCGTGGTATCCTTGCTGAAAATATGACTGCCAATCCTTTCCTCTCTGAAGATACTGTGATATCCTTCCCTGACCCTTGCTGATTATTCTTTCTCCCCCTTCCCAAGAACTGAAGAGGTTCTGTTGCACAGGGATGGCCAATTCTAGTAGAACTGCTTGGACACTGGGTGGAGACTGTTTTGGGACTACTCTCCATCTAGATAGTTTCATTCTTCTGGGTAACATCCTACACTTTATGTTTGACATTCTTGACTTTCTATGTTGGTTATGCAGAATGGTTCCAAACTGAGTCTTTCTAGAAACAGTACTGAGAGTACTATTCTGAGAAACCTTTACCTCTTTTTTGTCCCTTCTCTCACTCCTTTCTTTTTCATCCTTTGCCTTATTAATTCCAATCAGTATTGCCTTTCTTTTCTCCTATTTTACTTTCTCTTGGAATCTGCTCCTCTACAGCTAGCCCTTTCCCATTCCTTAGCTTTGGAGCTGATCCAGTTTCTTTGCCTTACTGATGGTAGTGGAGACTCCCCTAGGAAAATGCAAAGAGATAAGCTCCAAAAATAGCATGCCTGAAAAGTCTATAACTGTGTAGTCACAGTACCAGTGTAAGGGGCAAGAGAAGGGTATGGGAACACTCAAAGTATTGTGCTGGTTATCTAGTTTTCAATTGTTACTGTTTTTCTATGAAAATCATTTGGTAATTGATTGGTTCTTTGACTCACTTTTCTTACTGTTGACAGATTTTCTGAATTTGGAAGGCTTTACACTGTGATTATTTTGTCTAGTGGGGGAGAGTTGACTTCCCCCCAAGAAATCTTTTACTTTTCCCTCTTTTCATCATGCCAGGAATGTTTTCCTATCAAAAATTGTGTTTTAAGGGAGGTGGAGTGAAGATGGCAGAATAGAAACAGCACTTCTGTGGTGCTCCTGCCCACATCACTTCCAATATGTATAAATGGGGACTCTGAAAAAACTCTGGAGCTCCAGAACCCACAAAATGACACAGAGAAGCTAACCTCCCACCGACGACCACCCAGCAGCCCTGCAGGGAGCAGCCATCACAGTGCTTTGGGAGCCCAGCCCAGGACTGCCCTAGCTCCAGGGTGTCCTGACCAGCAACCAGCTGGAGGGACCCCAGATCACCAGCAGCTCTGGCGTTTCCAGAATTATCAATACATAGATGCCTAGGACAAAGTGAGAGGTCAGTGCCCTATGGACTTTGGGACCAGAATTTGGGAGCGAGTCAGCTTCTTCCCCTGGGGGTGAGAAGCCACTGAGGACCCTCCATGTTGCAGCTTCAGTTCCTGGCCTTCTAACTGGAGGGAGATCCCGTGATCAGACTGGGGGGTAATTGCTCTTGCTTTAACCTTCTTGAATCTGGATTGCTGTCTAGGATGGAGGTCTTGGGGTGTGTGACTAGCTTGCCAGAGTGTGTGGGGGTTTCAGGGAGGGCACCCAACTAATACCTCTGGCAGCTGAGAAACCCCAGTGTTTGGGACAGAAGTTCCCATGGCTCGTGGCAGAGTCCTACTGTGGCAACAAGCCCAAAAGAAATGTAATTGAGTGGCAACATGCCTAGGCAAAGGAAACAAAATGAACAGAAAAATTCAACATTAGACTCCTATTTTGGGGGCAAAGAGGATCAAAGCATGGGATAGGAGGAGGTCAGAGCTCCTGTACCAAAAGCCCCAAATGAAAATACAAGCTGGTTACAGGCCATAGAGTACCTTAAGAAGCAGATAAGAGAAGTGGGGAAAAATTGGGAAGAGAAATGAGAAAGATGCAAGAAAAGTATGAAATGAGAGTCAACTGCCTGACTGAGGAAAATAACACCTTAAAAAACAGACTAAATCAAATGGCAAAAAGCGGCTCAAAAAGGCAATGAGGAGAAGAATGCCTTAAAAAGCTAAATTTGCCAGATGGAAAAAGAATCTCAAAAGCTCACTGAGGAAAATCATTCCTTCAGAATTAGACTGGAGCAAATGGAAGCTAATGACTTTATGAGAAATCAAGATGCTGTTAAGCAGATCCAAACAAATGAAAGAATGTGAAATATCTCATGGGAAAAACCACTGGCCTAGAAAATAGATCCAGGAGAGATAATTTAAAAATTATTGGACTACCTGAAAGCCATGATGAAAGAAAGAATCTAGAAATCATCCTTCAAGAAATTCTAAAGGAAAATTGCCCTGATGTTTTAGAACCAGAGGGCAAAATAGAGGATGAAAGAATCTACCTATCACCTCCTAAAAAAGATCCCCAAAAGAAAACTCCTAGGAATATTAGAGCCAGGTTCCAGAATTCCCAGATCAAGGAGAAAATATTACAGGCAGCCAGGAAGAAACAATTTCAATACTGTTGTAACACAATCAGGATAGCACAGGATCAGGCAGCTTCTACACTGAGGGACTGAAGGGCTTGGAATATGATATTCCAGAGGGCAAAGGAGCTGGGATTAAAACCAAGAATCACCTACCCAGCAAAACTGAGTATCTTGCTTCAGGGGAAAATATGGTCATTCAGTGGAATAGAGGACTTTCAAGCATTCTTGAGGAGAAAACCAGAGTTGAATAGAAAATTTGACATTCAGATACAGAAAACAAGGGAAGCTTGAGAAGGTAAACAGGGAAAAGAAATCAAAAGGAACTTATCAAAGTTGAACTATTGGGGCGGCTAGGTGGCGCAGTGAATAGAGCACAGGCCCTGGAATCAGAAGGACCTGAGTTCGGAGCCGGCCTCCGACACCTAATCCGCACAAACAAAAACCTAGCCGTGTAACCTTGGGCAAGTTACTTAACCCCAATTGCCCTAAAGGGGCGGCTAGGTGGCGCAGTGAGTAAGAGTGCCGGCCTCGGAGTTGGGATGACCCGAGATCAGATCCGGCCTCAGAAAATGAGCACCCACGCATAAATAATGACTAGCCGTGTAACCTTGAGCAAGTTACTTAACCCCAATTGCTTTAAAAAAAAAAAAAAAAGAAGAAAAAAAAGTTGAACTATTTACATTCTCACAGGGAAAAATCATAACTGTAACTGATAAAACTTTTCTTAGTATGAAAATAGTTGAGGAAGGGTATATGGGCATATGAATACATATGTGAATGTGTGTATATATGTTTACAGGTATACATAGATAGAGGGCACAGGTCAAATTTAATAGGAAGAGATGATACTTAAAATGTGAAATTAAGAGGTGAGAGAGGAATATAATGAGAGGAGATGGGGAGAGACAGAAAGGGGTAAACTGTCTCATATAGAAGAAGCAAGGGGAAGTGGTTGAAAGGGAGGGAAAGAACAGGAAGGTAAAAAGGAAAAACCATATTCTCATTGAATTTGGCTCAGTGAGAGAATGACATACATACTAAATGGGATATCTCACCCTACAGGAGAGTAGGGAGGAGGGGCATGAGAGGGGGGATGATGGAAGGGAGGGCATGCTGGGGGGTGGGGAGGTTGGAAGCACTCACATTTGAAAAGGGACAGGATCAAAGTAGGGAATGGACCAAGTGGAGGGTGGGATAGGTGGGAGGGAAATATAGCCAGTCTTTTATAATATATCTACTATGGTAATGTTTTGCATAGCTATACACATACAACATACACTGAATTGCTTATCTTCCCAGCAAGAGTGGGTGACAAGGGAGGAAGGGAATGAATCTGGAATTTTAAGTTTTAAAATCAAATATTTAAATATACATAAATACTATTATTAATACTATTTTACATATAATTGGGAAATAACATATATAGGCTTTGGGGCACAGAGATTTACCTTGTTCTACTGGAAAAGTCTAAGGGGGTGTGGGAGAAGATATGGGAGAGATCAGATGGGATGAGGGGATATTCTGTGGGACTGCTATTCTAGGGTGGTGGGTAGGGGGAAAATGAGGAAAAAAATTGTAACTCAAAATCTGGTGGAAATTAATGACGTAAACCAGAAGTTAATAAAGCATTTGAAAAATTATTCAAAAAAAAAAAGAACCCATGAGTTAGTGTTTATTGACATCTACCACTTACTGGCTTCTGTGAATAAACAAAATAGTAGTTAAAAAATTACATTTTAAAAGCTTTTTTTCAAAGATATCACTAAACAACAAGAATTTTGACCCTTCAATAATTGATACTGAGAAGGAAAAAATTGTGCATAGTTAAGATTGACTGTTTTGCGTAGTTAATAGTTTTGTTGAAAAAATCATAATTTTTTACAAAAAGTTAACCTGGGCATTCTCATTTGTAATTATGTAACAATATTCATTTCAACAATGATATGCTAAATACGTTTAAACTCAAAAAAGTGAGACTTTATGACTTATACATTCATGTTACAGTATGAAAAGATTCAGAGATTTTGTGTGTGACATTTATTTATTCTACCTCCTTCAATACCCTGCAACCCTGACAAATATCTCTGTTTTTGAAAGTTTAAAATTCATTTCCCTAGAGGGTCAAGATTGATATGTTAGTAAAGGCCAGTGCTGTGTCTCAGTAGCTTTAAAGAGGACCTTAGAAAGGAGACTAAGCCTAAGGAACATTTATCCTAAGTAGCAAGTCTTTCTTCTCAGTAGCCAGAAGCACTCTTAAGAAGGACAGTAGGCCCCCTTTCTACATTCACATGAAAAAATCAGGACTGGAGAAATGTGCACTTTTTATAAGCATTTTACTTTCCTTCCTGTGGTCCTTCCTCCCTCCCTTCCTTCCTTCCTTCCTTCCTTCCTTCCTTCCCTTCTTTCTCTCTTTATATTTGTATATACACAAACATATACATATTCATATACATATATATTTGTTTACATACATATATTCAATTTATTTAAGGACTGGAGAAGTATACACTTTTTATGAACATTTCTATACATTTGCTTCCAGTGGTTATAGAGCTATCTATCTATTCATCTGTCTCCATCTGATGTGTATATATGTATACATATGCATATGTATATGAATACATGTATACATACGTATACACATATATGTATACACACACCCAAAATATGTATAGATATACATACATATAGATAGATAAACATATATCTGTACAGAATGAATCAAACACCTTGGTGCTTGTCTTTTGCCTAAGGAATCTACTACACTTATTTTTAGAGGTCAACCCTAATTATCAGCATTGTGTTAACAAGTTTTACTATATAATATTTTGCCTTTCCTGGGTCATAAGTTTTTCTCCTTTCCCTTCATAAAAATGTTTCTCTTAAAATCTTTAATTCTGCTTTCTTTCATGTAGCCCTATACTATTCTCTTTCTTTCCTTTAACTCTCATAATGAGAAAGTCAGTCCCATTAATTGCACTGACTTCTAAGGCTTAAAAGGTTACCTCTACCCTTTGCATTGTTTTTTTGCAGTATATCTTCCTATGAAACTATATGAGTTTCCAAAAGATTTCAGTGTAATTTGCTCTAGATATGTTTTTGTTTAAGCCTTTTTTTCCAATTGAGGAAAATGACAGTCTCCTAATGTGTCCAGTCTTCATTGTCTAGAAAGAAGCTGTGGTTGCATCTTAAAGAGACCAATGTTATCATTGTTACCCTGGGCTCACAACCCATCTGCATAAAACTCATCTTATTGGTGGACACTGTTTACTCAATTCTCCTAGCCTAAATGCAGTGCAGAGTTTTTCTAGTACTTGCAATTGAGATCCTCTTCTTGATTCTCCTTAATTCCCATTAACCTACCTTGGTAACACACACTCACCCCTGTGTTAAGTTCACATATAAACACATCTCTGTGTTAAGTTTTCTTTCAATTTAGAGTTTTTCAGATTGTGTATAAAATCATTCTAGTGTAATAGTACGGTTCTACTCCTACCCTAGTTAACCATAAAGTCTCAAACTTCTTAAAACCCACTAGTACTTAAAATCACAACCTTTCAAGGTTATCCCTAGATCACTGAATGGAGCAAGTGGTATTTGCCAAGTTGAGAACCCAACTTCTCAGTTGGGGAAGTAGCCCTAGGGACAGAGGGGGTGAGTGATTATGATGAATATATTTAGTACTCCTTTCTTTCATTTTACTGTGTCTGCCCCTGTCCTTGATGACGAAGCAGTGGGACTTTTTCTGCCCAGAAATGGAGCAAGAGAAGACTGTCAAGCAGAAGTGACAAGATGTGGTAGCCAGAGGGAAGTGCCATGTACAATGCCACTGAAATGAGAGGGACAGAGGTTATGTGATGTGCCTTCCAGGCACCAGAAAAGGTCAGAGAGACACTTGCCAATGACTCCAATCTCCCTGCTTTACAGTGTACTAGCCAAGCCAAGCAGTCTGAAGTCTCTGACAAGAGGACATTGAAAGAAAAATGACGAGCTAGAAAGATCTCAGTTCGTACTTGATCCTAGCCCCTTGCTAAAAAGAGGAGGAGGCAAGTTCTGGGTCCAGATTTCCTGAGTATTTATGTAACTTTACTGGATAACCATGAGTTGCAAACTGTTATACTTATCTATACCCCTGTATCATTAAGAGGAGGAGCAGCTGTGGACAATAAGCAAACTGAATTGTGTGTTTTCTTGTATTAAGCTCATTTTTTTCAATTAATGCAAACAAACCTCTCCTTTCCTGAAATGAGAAATGGGCTTAGTCAATCAAAACAAATTCCTTTACTGACTTTGTCCAAAAAATATTTGTCTCAGTCTGTACCTTGAGTCAGTCACCTGTACATCAGGAGGTGGGTATCAGGTTATTTTCATAAGCCCTCTGAATCACGGTTGGTCATGGCATCGATTGGAGATTTTAAGTCTTCCAAACTTGTTTATATTTACTAGGCTGTCATTTATATACATTGATTTCCTGGTTCTGCTCATTTCACATTTCATCAGTTCATATAAGTTGGCCCAAGTTTCTCTGACACCATGGCTTTTACATTTATTGGAGTATAATAATATTCCAAAGCATTCTTGCTTTAATTTACTCTACCTAATTGTGTATTTCCTAGAAGTCCTGGTTTTGTAGCATCCTGTGTATTGTCTGGAAAATTGTCTGATGGAGGCTTACTACATTATGGGATTATTGTTTTTCTATGTAGACTAGCTAAAGCTTATCAAGCTCTACATAATTCTTTCAAAAACAAAGCCCAGTGTGTTGTATTGACAGTGTTAGAGAATGTTAGAGTTGAAAGAGATCTCAGAAATCACCTAGCCTGTCTTCCTTAGTGTACAAATGAGAAAAATGAGATCTAGGAAAATGAAGTTGGTTTGCCCACTTAGCATCTTCGAATTTCCCCATTGTAGAATTTCAAATGACAGTCTACAGAGTAATTTTCTTCTGCTTGGGTGGAACATCTTTGGAGGAATACAGGAAAAAGATAATATTATAAATGCTTGGTTCTTCGCAAATAATCAGTTTAATTGACTTTGACATCAGAATAGGAACAGTTTTTATGTTTTTAAATTTCTCTCTACCAACCATTCTGAGCAGAGCACCTGGCATATAGTAAATGCTTGTTGGTTTATTAATAGAGATTGGGTTCTTTATTTACCTACCATTTCTGATTCTTTTGTTTTATATTTGCTCTCATGCAAGTACAATTATGGTCACTATAAGAGCAGTTGATCTAAAATCAAGACAGTGATGGTTTGATTTCCAAAGTTGCTTTTTTTTAACCTGTGGGGATATAACTGAGCTTCTACTCTGTGATTTGTTTAGACCATAGCTTATAACAAAGATATTTAATGAAATCATTATTGTGAATTTTAAGTAACTTGAAGAGTTGCTTTTCTAGTATTTAACTTATTAACTAGCAAAAACTGCCAAAGAAATAAGACTTACTCATGAGGCAGTGAATTCCCCATCACTGTAGATATATAAGCAGTTTATACAAATACTTTCTTGGAATGTTTTAGAATTAATTATATTTTAGGTACAGGTGAGACTAGATAAACTCTGAATTCCTGTAGGGGTACAGTAGAAAGAATGTTGAGTTTTAGGTCAGAGGACCTGGGTTCAAATCCTATGTTCATTGTTTTCTATCTCTCTGCCCCTGGACACGTCACAGAACCTCTTTGGGACTTGATTCCTTGGTTCTGACATGAAAGAGATGGCTAATATTGCCTCACATATTTCCTCTAGCCTTATATCTGTGGTCTTATGATCTTGGGCAGAGGTGTGCTGGTAAGTGTTTAACAATCTGTTCTCAAAAAACCACATGAGATATTGTAAAATTTAATCTAGATTGTTAACATTTACTCCATCTCTTTCTTAACTATAGACAATCAACAAGACAATAATTCAAGTCTTGGTTTGTAGTGTTTATTGACTTCTGAGGAATAAATGCTCACACTAAAAATTTAACAATCAGCTCTCAGGAGTAAACTTTATAAGTTAGTTCCAACACAACCAGCTTAGGATGTGGGAAGAATCTAGTTCATTCAATAAGTAGACAACCTATTCCAAGGAGCAGTGGTTCTAAAACCATCCCAGTGGTGAATTTCAAATCAATAATGTCAACCCATGGACTGAACAAAAATGATCAGCTGTTACAATTATAGATTCATATAGCTACCAGAACCAGGTAAGCCAGATTTATTTATTGAAAGTCAATAATTTTAAAGCCTAGATAACTGAAATGATATGCCATTCTCAAACAAATATATGTGACCTACATTTGGACAGCTCCATCAATATTTTTGGCAGAGGACTCCACTCATTACCAACACCTGGTGCACATTGAGTAAATCATTTCTTGGCTAGTGATACATGAGCCCATCTGTGCAAAATGGCCATATGCCTGTTCAGAGTTGGCTAGACCTTTGTCCTAAGACATGGGTTCCAAGCATGATGGGCTTTGATGACCTACATAGACCTGTAAAAGCGATATATTGAGTATGAATCTTTGGTATGAATCAGTAACATATGGATGACTTTTTCAGTCTCATCATAATAGCCCCTTACTCTGTACAGCCCTTCCGTTTACAATAAATACCACAAAATTTGACAAATTTTTCCTATACATACTATGTATAGAGCACTATGTTTAGCCTTGGAGAGTTATAAAGCTCAGAGAAGACATACAAACTAGGGAGAATAGGGGGGGGGGGTAGCACAATAAGATAAGTAGCCATAATACCTATGATCAGATGATAGATTCATTATAGAGGAATGTATAAAACAAAGACCAAAAGAAATTCTATGGAGAAAGTTCATTACTCCCTAAAGGAATCAGGAAATCTTTATAGATAAAGTAGTAGTTGAATTTAAAAATATGAATATGGATTCAAAAGGTATTTCAGGTAGGGGGAGGACACTAATCAAAGGTGCAAAGAAAAAGTATAGTGTATATTTTAGATAACATAGCTATTTGGTGTAGAAAGTACTCTTTCCTATATTTGATCAGTTTTTGGCATGTACTTACAGAAAGTTGGATTTTCTTTCTGTGTGTATATTAGATAGATAGATAGATAGATAGATAGATAGATAGATAGATAGATAAAGCGAATATAAAGCTCATAACAAACCTGGGTTAATAAGACGCCACAATGTAAGACCTTGTGGTTATTAGCTTTTCAACAGTAGCAGCAGTATCACAATAATAATCTCTAGCAATTCTATAGCACTCTTAAGGTTTGCAAAGTGCTTAGAAATATCTCATTTGATTCTCACCACACCATGGGAGGTAGGTTCTATTACTATTCACATTTTGCAGATCAGGAAACTGAGACTTAAAGAGGTTAAGTGAATTGCCCAGGGTCATACAGCTAGTACATATGGGTGGCTGGGTTTTACTTTAGATCTTCCTAACATTGAGAGAACTAGTACTTAATCCATTGAGCCACCTAACTGCTGCCAATATCTTTAAATCAGCTTTGGGCAATTTAATTAGAATTCTTTTTTTTTTTTTTTAGTGGATATAGCCTTCTAATTTGTGTCATTTCAGTTGCTTAGGATATCTACATTTCCTTTAAAAAAATCATGATAAACTGCAAATTATACTTTCCAAAATTTTAAAAATCTTAAATCTATAAAACTGAGAAGAGTGCCTTAGACTCACATATAAAACTCAATTTTATTTACATATAAATAAATGCTTTTAACTGTTGCCAGATTTTTGAGAAAAAGTATGTAATTACCTAAAGGTTCAGTAAAGAACATGTTTACTCACATACATTGGGGCTACAATGGTAATTCTTTAGTCTCAAATTTTTTCATATACTGTCTACTCTTGTAGGAAATCAAGATTTCTTAGCAAGAAACTATCCATCATGACAGGATTGTGATTTAAAAAAAAAAGTTCTATCTGTGTATGTACATACTCTGATGGTCAAAATATATTCATTTTAGGAGCTTTCCCAGATTGAAAACTCTAGTCTCATAAGCAATTATGAATACCTTTATGAATAAACACTTGTTGCTTGAATGTCTGAAAGAATCCTCACTTCTTTGGATTGCCCACCTAATAAGTGCAAATATGATCTTCAAGGAAAGAAAGAAACAGAAATCCTTTATTTGTAATGTCAGTCTCTGTGCACTTTTTATTTTCAAAGGAGAGTTACTCTGAATACAACTTCTATGATTATGTAGGTTTCCTGACTAGAGAATTTTGGGGTGGGTTTTTTTTGTTTGTTTTTGTTGTTTACTTTTTTACAGTCATTCAGTTTAACTTTTCACTCCACACACACTAAGAACTCTAAGAAAACTGCCTGTTAAAGACGCTCTTTATGACTAATTACAAATTTTAGTACAAATATAAGAACCTTTCTCTTATCTTCCCTTCTAGTATAAACATAAGGGCACTTCCCCTAACCTTTCCTTATTTTCCCTTCCTCTTCTCTTTGCCCATTTCCCCTTGCCTGTCTTCCTCTTCCCTTTCCCCTCATTCCTTTCCTCTTCCTCTCCCCTTTCTCTTTCTTCCCCTTTTCTTTCCCTTCTCTTTCTTTTTCTTCCCCCATCCCTTCCTTTACCTTTTCCCTTCCCTTCCTCCACCCATCCATCTATCTAGCTTTAGAGAGTGAGGTAGATGAAGTTATCAAATATATGCTTCCCTTCCGTTTTTTGTGTCTTTGGAGACATTATTAGATGTCACAATGTGTAGTTAAGGATTATTTTCCTTTTGATGAAACTATTTAAAGTATTGTGATTTAGTCATTTTCACCAAGCTCATTATAAACAACTTTTGTTTCTAGCAGATTTTATAACCTAGCTATAAACATTTCCTTTGGGCTAATACTTAATCCGCAAGACCTTGGACAAACAGCTATTTTTCCTGCATATTTTTATTCTTACACAATCTATAATCATGTATAGACTTTCTTTTTATGTAGACTTAATAGTAGTGAACTAAAAAAAATCTATAAAAAATATCTAAAAAATCTTCAATTCACAAAGGCTAAAATATTATCATTAAAATTATTTTGTAGCTCTCACACAAAGCCTGCTATTTCTCTCCCCAGGTATGTGTAACTGCTTTTAAGGGGGAATATAAACTTGGAAAAAGATCAAGTTACTTTATAATAAAAATGGGCAAAACATAGCTCAAATCTGTCATTTCAGAAATCACTGTGTAGGAATATATTTCGGTACTTGTAATAGCAGTGTTAATATTTTCAGCCCACTGGAGTAACATTAAACAAATTAGCTAGGAGAAGGAAACAACGTGAATAACACAAAAAACCCAGAAGAGACTAAATAGAACCCTAGCTTCTTCTAAATATGGATGCCAATTCTATATACTTTATGAGAATCAATGGAGGCAAACAAGAATCTAATCTTTGGCATATTTTAACCCTATCTACATTTTCCCTTTATTTTTGACTCTTCAATATCTGACTTTTTATATGTATTCTGCATCTATATGTTAAACTAATTTTAGTTTTCCTCTTATTGGAGATTTATTGGTTTTTAGCAGTTGAATTCTACAAGTACAGATGTCTATAACTCGAGAATTAGGGAAAATGTGATTTCAAACTAGCGTGCCACCAATGCTATCTTTTTGTTTCTGGAATTTTACTCTATTTTTTGTTACAATCTTTACTCATGCACTTAGGGCATTACTTCTATATACTATTTATGAACTCCTACTGACTGAGTAGTTGATGCTTCTCCCTTACTATAAACTATTAAAAAGTAAGTTGGACTCAGTCTTATTGGAGCTTGATTTTGTATTTATAATGGTGTCAAGACAGTCTTATACTGTCCTTTCT
This sequence comes from Gymnobelideus leadbeateri, assembly GCA_011680675.1. Taxonomy (NCBI): domain Eukaryota; kingdom Metazoa; phylum Chordata; class Mammalia; order Diprotodontia; family Petauridae; genus Gymnobelideus; species Gymnobelideus leadbeateri. The sequence continues at coordinate 79,003 of WOXC01005805.1, read as the reverse complement.
CTGCTGTAGATTTATTTTTATATTCTAGAATAAAAGAGAAAATACAGAGATGAATCAGAAACACACTTGATCTCAGCATCATGGGTAATCTCTAGCAGAGAGACCCTAGTAGTGTACCAGAGATGTAGCTATGACTAGGAAAGTCTCTTAATTCGTTAGGGTATTAAACTAGATAACTTTTCAAGTCCCTTCCAGTTCTACAACTCTGCACAAGCTCATATAAATTGCAAGATCCTGTGGCCTCTACTTTCATATGAGTCCATTGTTGTTCATTTACAAATACTACATCATTTTCTTTATTCACAGATCTTATGTGGAGAAAAAGACAATGCAAACCAGGTGAACAATATATAACACTGTTACTTCGCATAGCTTTTTGTTGTTTTTTTGTTTGTTTGTTTGTTTTGCCCCAAGAGTGTTGAGTTCACAATAGAGCTACGTACAATAAAGGGAATTTTTTTAAATTCTCTACTTGAACAAGAAATAAAGTTTGTTTGTTTTCTAGCAGGATGAGGAGAATGTCAAAATTAGCAGGGGGTGGGGATGGAAAGTAGAGGGAGGTGAGGCTCCCAGATTAACATCATTTGAAATGTTTCAGCGTTGGCTGCTTTTGTTCTTCAATATTTCTCTTGTAGCCAAAAACAAATTCATATTATTTCTCTGTGAATCATTACTACTCAAAAAGTACCTTTCCTACTACTCCCTTTCCTAAGGGCCTCAAGTCTTTGAATTGGCAGGTAAGATGATAGATAGATAGATAGATAGATAGATAGATAGATAGATAGATAGATAAACACATATGCTCTCAAGTGCTTATCCCTCTTCCACTTGCTTGATGAGTCAAGTCCCCAGAACTCAGCTACTCTATTTCCTCGGGACCCTAGAGGGACCCCTGAATGGTTGAAAGATTCCATTTCAAGTTCTGTATGTCATGACACCCCATTGTTATGTAACCCATCATTATAGTCAGCTAAGTAACTGATTTAGGGAGCTAGATTTACTTATTGAAAGTGGGTATTTCCTAGGTTTGGTAAAAGCAATAGTTTCAAAACATTCTTCCAAAAGTCTGTAACACATTGTCTCATGAGTAAATACACATTATAGTCACGATTCCAGCTTAGAGAGTACATGTGTCAAAGTGGTAACTCATAGGTCCTGGTTGTTTGCCTTTGTGGTCATACTCAAGAAGTTCCCCTTTGGTTTGATGTAGCTCTGAGCTGAGCTCCTAGTGGAGATGTGAATCTTCATCCAGTTTGTCACTGGCTCCCAGTGCAACTAATGTCCTCAGAAATTCATGGGATGCTGTAGGATGCCCTTGAAAAATTGTGAAGTCCTCCAGAAGTCTGGAGTTTATAAGGTCTTCCTCTGGACCAGGTGTGGGTAAGTTGGAGGTAGAAAGGAATCTCAGGAGTAAAGCAAAAGTATTCCTCTCCTATGCCCAAGCAACCACTTAAAGGAAGCTTCTGGAACACTCCTCTTTTTTACCAGACATTCTAACAACTTGGGTTCTAAATTTATCTTCTGTTTTATAGATTATTCATATAGTGTGATTAACTTGCCTCAGCCATTCACAACACCTTTTTCTGTCAACCTCAATCCAATGTATCCAGTTTATCTATAGAAATTTCACACTTTCTGAAGTGTTTGGTTAGTTAAGACATTTTCACCTCATTAAGATATATAGGCAACTTTAAGTGGGATGGGAAGGGACATGGTTCATTTAGTTAATTGAGAGACAGAGAGAGAGGCAGAGAGATCCAGAGAGAGAAAGAGACATACAGAGACAGAGACGGAGATGGAACTAGCTTATATATTAAGTTTTTCCAGTATACCAGGCACTAGAGATACTGGAGATAAAGGCAAGTAGCCCCCATCTTCAGTGAGCAGACACCATATAGAGAGTGTAGGAAAGGAAGGGCCATGGTGAAGAGATTACTGGGAACTGCCACAGAGAGAACTGAGCCCCCATAAGATAAGGCAAAAATTCAGCTACCAGAGATGGCTAGAAAGCAAATGAGCTGGCAAGGAGATATGCTCCTCCTCTTAGTTTATGACTGAGAGAAAAGTAACTCCATGGACCAAGAGGGCACTTGTAATGTTGAGAAGTACTCTCTCTTCAGAGGGAGAGAGAAGCTCTCTCTCTCCTGAAGTAAAACTTGGCATTTCCTTCTGTATTATTTAACTAATTTCAGCATCATAGAAGATGTGAAGAGTCCAGGGAAAGAAAAAAAGAGAGAAAAAATTAAACAAGATAAAACATGGGCTTAAAACAAAATGCAATAGCAATAAGAAAGAAAAACAGCTTAGAGAATCACAGCTCCCAGAGCTAAGCAGTCCTGCCATGCTGTATTATCTCTTAGTAGTATTAATCAAGTTATCTTCTGACCCCTTTCTCTACTTGAAATAGATTATTAGAGTTAATGACTGACCCTTAGATTTAGCATCATTGTGGATTTAAATCAATATGTTCTTTCCACTTTAAACAATGAATTTAAAACATCTACCTGTTTTCTTTTTTCATAATTCCCCCTAGCAAACATTGAGAAAATAATAATTCACCTACATATTATGAGTAGGCTCAGGAAGCCCTGACCTCTGAGAATGAGTAGTTCCTCAGCAGTCGTTATCAGGCATCCAATCTTATAGTTTGTTTTAATGTAGTGTCCTATATATTAAGATATAATACATGAGCAGAAAGTCTCAGATGAATATAAGGCTTCCCTATTTTGGGGGGACGGGATTGGGTCTTCCTCTCACCCCCATGCTGGAAGTCCAGCAGCCCAGTAGCCACTCAAGGGTCTAATCCCAGGGCAGCCTTGGGCCACTCCATTTCTGACCTGGGTCTATTCATCCCTCTTTAGGCAATCTGGTGGTTCCCTGCTCACCTTACTGGTGCCAAACAGTGCTAATACACAATCAACTTTGTCCCTACAATAGCTCAAAACTTCCAAACTTAAACAATACACTGGCTTCAGCATTCACAGAAGGAGGGATTATGGGAATGTTACCATACCCAGCTCAATAAGGCTTTCCTAAGGGAAACATTTCCTGAATCCCCTAGATAATAATTCTTTCTTTTCTGACTCTTAAAATTTTAAGTCCCTTTTCCTTCCCATTTGCTGTTCCCTGAGGTGCTTGGTATCCCAGCTCCATACCTTTTCAGACTGTTCCACATGCCTAAAATGTATTCCCTCCTTATCTCTGCCTCTGAGAATCCTTGGCTTCCTTCAAAACTCAATTCAAGTGCTACCTCTTATGGGACATCTTTCCTGATCTCTGGCATCGTCAGTGTTCTAGCTTTCCTCAAATGATCATGAGTCCATTTACATGTAGTATCCTTTCAGTCGTTCAGTGATGTCAGTGATTATTTTCATTCTGTCTTTGGACCCCTAGCACCTAGTACATATTGCTTAAAAATTGTTTGTTGGACTAGATTGATTTGGTTTTAGATCACTAGCAAGAACTTTATTGTCTAGAAACAAGGAAAAGTAGTTCTTAATTCTCAGAAACTTTGGTTCAATAGTATTTGGTGCACACCAGAACATCAGAATTACGAATCAGCTGTAAACCAAAACAATAAAATGGTTTAAGTATTATTTGAGGTGGCATTTCTTAGTGCCATACTGTCCTACTGACCAGATTAGGAATGAAAGTCTTTACCATAATGAAAACATATATATATAGATATAGATATAGATATAGATATAGATATATCCATCTTTTCCTCAATCCCAAAGCTTAAGGGGAGCTCATTTCCTAAAATAACTAATTACTGTGATCTGCTAAGTATCCAGTTAAATCCTGTTTCACCCAAGTTTGTTTGTTGTATTTAAGGAAAAACAAATAGCAGCAGCACATGTAAGATAATACTTTGTTTTCCTAGAGACAGTTTTTTTTTTTAATGAGTGATGAAATAAAGCATTTTAAAGAAGATGGTCACTGTTTCCTTGAATATTAAAATCTCCTGGTGTAATAGAAAGAGCACTAGATTTGGAATCATAAAACATGGGTCCAAATAATGGAGATCTGGGGGAGAGAGACAGAGACAAAAAGAGGGAAACAGAGACTGAGGAAAGGAAGGAGGGGAGAGATGAGGGGAGGGAGGGGGGGGAGAGAGAGAGAGAGAGATTGTGAAAAGAAGGAGATAGCAGCAAGATCTGTTCAAAAATTTTATTCAGAATCTCTTCTATCTCTAAATCCTAAAACCCAATGCCTCCATGGTGCCTTAAAGGCAGTGTCAATGGAAGAAAAGTCCTTGGAAGATTCTGCCAGCCAAAGTAAGCTTTGTGTACCATTCAACCAACATCTATCATCGAGAGACCAGAGTAGCTAAATCTTGAGAGTTTAATTACCAGAATGTTAAACACTATGTGATTAAATATTTTATTTGGTTGTTACTACGTAGGTGTGGTAAAAGACTGGTGGTCTCATAAGGCCACAATAGGTTGCAGCCTCTGTCAGAAAGGAGGCATATCCAGAGCAGTGAAATGACAGGATCTTTTGAAATGTTGAAGAAAGTTACTCTTTATCAAAAATTACAGCATGAATTTGATCAGTTTTTTGACAATGGATGAAATTTCTTTATGGAACTTAGGAGATTAGAATTATTTGCAAACCTTCAAAACCTTGTGAATTAGGTGAGCAGATCATTAGGCTTTCACAAGTACCCAAGCAGGGGTTCCAGGCAGGCTGTGCTCAGTACTTAAAAGCAGCAGGTGGCCTCAATTCTATACTAGCAGGACATGGGTTTAGCCTGCTTCCTTGTGTTACTGGTTAGGCCAATTGGCAGCCTCTATGAGAGCCTTTATAAATTTACATACTGAACTACATGGAGTATCTCCTTCCTTATGTTCCTCTAATGGAAAAACTGGGATCCTGCCCATGGCAAAGCCTGATTATTCTCATTGCTTTGTGTTAGTAATGTGTCTCTGTACCTATTCTCTGGTATCCCACAAACCGAAAGAATGAGAGGTAAGGAAAGACTATTGATACTGAAAACAAGTCAGGGTTAAGATTGCTTCCAGAGTATGAAGCGCCTTGTGCCTTTGTTGTAGCACGCAATGTTGTTCTTCCCCCTGTGTTGTTCTAGAAGTTTGGTTCTTACTCTAAGGAGGGGTCTGTGAATTTGGATGAGAAAAATGTTTATTTTCACCAACTTCTAATTAAATTTTAGGAAATCCTTCAATGATTTAGAAAAGTTATTTTGAAAAAGGGTTTCTCTGGAGTGCTGAAGAGGTGCCATACAGGAGTGTGCCAAAGCCGGCTTGTAATCTGGAGTCCAAATAATGGAGAGTAGTGTTAAATTTTTAGTTTGAACAGTTAAAATGCCTCAGAAATGGGCAAACACTGTAAATAAATTTGATTTATTGTTTTGTTGGACTTAAGAAAGCAAATGGGGGGCTGTGGTTTGTGAGAAGGACCAAGGCACCATTAAAGGTTTGTTCTCTTTTGTTGTGTCTGTTTGTGGTTGGTAGCCAAAGGGTTCTACTTAAGGGAATTTGTTCCAGACCTGCGTAAAATGAGTTTATATCATTTTCTCCATATGGCTAGAATCAAGCCCCAAGGCCCTGATGGACCTGGTGTGTAGGAACCAGGAATAGTGGCTGTGAGCATACTCTGTGAAATGGCCATTATAAGTTCATTCAGCCTTGCTACTTGTGGATTTTATCAGTGTGCATAGGGTCTCCTGGAGGAGAGATTGTAACTCCTTTTCACTTTTTTATTCATGTTTTCCATAAATCTCCTATAAACGATACTCCCATCTATTTGGAGACCTTCCTTTGTGTCTCCTTTAAAAAAATTTATTTTAAATTTTATATTTATTTTTAGTTTACATCATTCATTTCCACAAGATTTTGAGTTACAAATTTTCTCCCTGTCTTTCCCCTACCCACCACCCCAGAACAGTGATCCCAATAAATACCCCCTCCCCCAATCTGTTTTCTCCTATATCTTCCCCCATCCCCCCTCCAACTTTCCAGTAGGGCAAGATGGATTTCCATGCCCCAGTGCCTGTATATCCTATTGCCTAGTTGCATGTAAAAATGATAATAATATTTTTCTTTGTTTCTCTTAATACCCCAAGTGTCCTGATATACAATTTAGTTTTTTCATCTTTTAATCTCTCATTCCCATCAGATAATCTGTTAAATTTCTCTTCCCATTCCACATGTTCTCCACAGTACATTTTCTAACATTTCCCAAGTTTTGATTATGAAAGTTTTCAGAAATGGATACTTATGTGAAGTTCTGTCCCAAGAATGTTGTGCAATTTTTCTTACTCTGTCCTTTGACATTGTGAAAGGATTTGTGAACTTAACTTTAGAAAGCACAAATCTTTTCACATCATAATTGTTTTATTATGCCAGACCACAATGTCTGAGTCTTTTATCTGGACATAGGAGGACTTGGAACGTGTTTTGAGATTTAACTGTTCTGAAAGGGAACAGACTCAAGAACTTTTTATTTTCACCTCATTAAGGCCATTAATTAAGAGAGTGAGCTAAATCATAGCCTACAGTCTACATGAATTGTAATACACAAAGATCTCTGCTATATAAGCGACATTTTCCCCTCAAGAAAGATAATGGAACCATCCTCTATGCTTAATTGAGCCAGGGGACTAATGTTCAAACTATTAACATGGTTTACTGATCACCTAAAGCATAAAGGCCAAGAACAAAAGTGCTCCTTAGGCATGACAGACTGTGGAAGTTAATACCCTCCTGACCAAGAGTACCCTCATAGCAAATACAGAGATGAGGGAAGTAATACCATTCTGAATCAGTGCTGGATCTTTGTAATTTATCCTTCCATTCTGTTGTTGAATAAACTTTCTTTTGTTAAAAGAAATTATGGTCTTTAATTTTATCCCATACCTAAGGCTGAACCAGCTGACTAGTCTGCATCAGATGTGACTCGGTATAAAATGGAATCCATTTTGACATGGAAACGATGCTATAAATATTGGTTATTTCCCCAGGATATCCCATATAAGGATGTATATTCTATGTGTGGATAAAATGTATATTCTAGGTGTGGATAAATATGGGAGTGAAATGCAACTGGACTCTCTATAGAGCTATAGCTGAAAGGGACCTCAAAGACCCTGTAGTCCAGTTTCCCACACTGCCAACTATACTAACTTTTTTTTTCAGATAAGGAAACTGAGGCCCAGGAGATTGACTGGGAATAGAACAGGGATCTTCAGGAAGAGGAGGACCTTCCTCTTAGACTCACGTAGGGTAGTGACAGTATATAAATTACACAGCTAAATTCTAACATCTACAATTTAAAGGAGAGAGTGAGAGTGTGTGTGAGAGGGTGGTGAGGGTCACCATCCACAAAGGCAGGCAGAGCCTTTGAGAATGCTCCTAGCTTCTGTCACAAAAGCAATTTGTGCCCACTCAGATGATTTTGATAACTGTTCTTAATCCATTCAGGACTCATTCCTAATGGCTTATTTCCTTTCCTGCTACTAGTAGCAATTTGTTTCCTGTCTAAATGTTGCACAGAGTAAGATAAATAGAGGACATGGGTTTCGGGAATGTGATCTTACTTTATCTTTCTTTCAATATTTCAGGAGTTCTATTTTAAATGTGGCGCACACCCAACCTCTGCCAATGAGACATCTGTGGCTCTGAACCTGATTACAACAAACAGTCGGAGTATCAGCTGTATCACATGTACTGATGTCAGGTAAAAACAGCAAAAAGACTGCCCTTCTGCTGGGGCTATCTTCCTCTGTGCTCCGAAATGCTTCCCCTCACAGACTTCTTTCCTTTTGGAGAAAGTGCCTGTTGTTTTGATGTTACACTAGGTATATGTATTGTAAACCGCACATGGAAGGATAAGAATAACATTAAGCAAAAAAAGCATTGCAAACATTATCATTAATGTGAGGAAAAAATAATTGATAATAGAAATCCCTTTCTGGGTAAAGGATTTTGAAAACCTGGTATTAAATCTCAACTACTGGTTTACTATATTTAAAAAACCTCTATCTTCTGCCAAACATTTTATTGTACTGTTACAGGAAACTAATCATCTGCTCTAATTCTCAACTTTTAAAAAAAATGAGTGCAATAGTAACACATGCTATACAGGAGGACTTTTGAGGACCCAAAAGTTTTTTTAAAGCAATTGGGGTTAAGTAACTTGCTCAAGGTTACACAGCCAGTCATTATTTATGTGTGGATGCTCATTTTCTGAGGCCGGGACCGATTCCAGGTCATCCCGACGCTGGGGCCGGCACTCTTACTCACTGCGCCACCTAGCCGCCCCCCCAATATTAAAAAAAAAAAAAGAAAAGAAACTGGAAAAAAAAGCGTTTAACAGGGAAGAGCAAATTAATTTGAATAACAACAATGAGGGGACAAAAGGGGGGAAAAGGATGTGGTGGTGTTTTATCTGAAGACTAGAATACAGAGGATGCCTGCAATGGGTGGTTTAAAAGAATGGGGGTAACAGAAAGGTATGTGTATTTTCCACTGAGATCAAAAAGATGAATAGGATTAAATTGTACAAAGATGGATTTAATTTCTATATTGGAAACTGTCTTACTGGGAAGCTGATAAAACTCTCAGATATCTTAACAAGGTGAGCTGTGGAACTCCCTTGTTTCCAGAGTTTCAAGAAGAGTCTTGTTAAAAATGTCTTGTTGCCCTGAATGAGAAAAATGGTTAAAATGACCTCCTAGGTCCTCAAGATTGCATAATAAATAGGTATCAAGTATCCTGAAGCACTACTTCCAAGTCTTCAATAAAGTGGTTTTAACTATAGTTTAATTGATCAAAAATTGACAGCCTCAATAGCAGCTGTTCAGAAAAAGCCATTTCCAAGAATTACTAATACTCAGACATGTTTTCCTTTCTGCTGCCTGTTCAGTCGATACAAGTCTCCCGATTTTTGAGACTATTGTAACAAAAAACAATACGTTATAACTAAACAACTATGCTTACTGGAACTTGACTGGTCTGCTTACAAGATAAAAAATTGATTAACTGAAATTGCAAAGGCAGTGTTTCTAGATGTGTAAGAAGGCCAAGTCAGATGGTTCTCCAGTTAGGAGAATTGAGGAAAATTGCGGTTTGTTGAAAAAGCTTATCTGAAAGCAGTGGCATGCCCTGATTTCCCCTTCTTGAAGAAGGTGTGAAACCTTGTTCTGCTACCCTGAGTGAAACACATTTGAGCAGTTGTTTTGAAATTCTTTAAGCTTGAAAACAATGGCATTAAAAATATCTAACTTTGCTGCCCATAAATCTATGAAATCTATAAAAATCTATAATGCTTTCATGGGGCAACTAGATGGCCCAGTTGGTAGAGCACTGTGTCTGGAGGCAGGAAGACCTGAGTTCTAATTTGACTCCAGATACTTACTAGCAGTGTGACCCTGGGCAAGTCACTTAACCCTGTTTGCCTCAGTTTCTTCATTTGTAAAATGAGCTGGAGAAAGAAATGGCAAATCACTCCAATATCTCTTCCAAGAAAACCCTAAAAGGGGTCATGAAGAATCAGACAAGAATAAAACAAGTATTGCTATGTTATAGAACTGTCAGGTTTATGTCGAGTCCTCACCATAAACGTCTGAAGGAAATCAGCCTTCCACAAAGTTGGGCTTGTAACTGTTTGAAAGAAAACAAATGATCTGTTCAAAAATAATTTTTCATATAACTTTAGAGAGGCTTTTTGGAACAGAATAAATTGTCTTTGAGTATTTGTAAGGCTGTCAAGCAGAAGAACGATTAGATTTGTTTTTATAGGTCCCAGAGGACATAAAAAGAAACAAAAGGTACAAGTTTAGAGGCAAATTGAAGCTCAGTGTAAGGAGATGGGGCGGGGGGGAGGGGGAATAATTATTTCCCAAAATGGAATGTGCTCTTTTGGAAGATAGGTTTTCCTTCAATTAGAAGTATTTAAGTGAAAACTGAATGATCCCTCTGGGTGATGAATTTTATCCTCAGTACAACCCTAGAAGGTAAGTGCCCTTAATACCCTCATTTTATTGATGTAGAAATTGAGGCAAGCCTAACTGACTTGCCCAAAGTCACTGAACTATGAAATATTTGACACTAAATTTGTACACAGATCTTATACTTACAGTACCATGTTTTAGATGGGATTCTTGGTCAAATATTGTGTTTGACTAGATGTCTGACTTTCTGTGATGCTGCTATAGAAGCAATTATAGTTTAATTATTTATCTTTATTTTTACAGAGTGTTATTTACTTCAGAGATATAACATGAACCCATAAATGTACAAAGATTTCTGTTCATATCTCTGGGTCATACTCTCAACTATACCAACTTGGTCTGTGGGAGAGTAGGCTCAAAATTTAGCTCAGCTCCTAAGTAGCATTGGTCCCACTCATTGGTCACTGTAGAATGAGTTTTTGCCCTAAGATGGAGTCTCAAAGTTTACTCCTTGGTATTTGCTATTATACCACTCCCAAATTCTTATGACTCCCTCTCCCCTGGAAACAAAGGAAAAGGCAAAGGACAGAAGAGGTGAAAGGAGACCCTAAGGCCCCCAAGACCCTTACTTTATGGTGTCTTACCAAGAACCAAGAGCAGAAGATTCACCAAGCTTCACGAGAAGACTCACATGAAGCAAAGAGCTACGATATTTTAAAAGTGATTTATGCATCTCACCACTTGACTGAGTCAGTGTTCTTGATAAGCATGAAGAGAATTTTTCATACTTGAGTAAGGAGAAATGTGATCCTTGATAATCAGTGCACAGAGCTACCCAGGCCATATATACCTAACTGTTTTTACAAAGTATAAACTAATAATGCATATATAGACTAAGGTTTTCTGGTTTGCTTATTTTTTACTGTTCCTATCACATGTTTGGTACTTTCAATGAATGGTCATTTTCAAAAACTCTCAGGATGCTAGATAGTTGGATAACTCTGCCAGAGGAAAGAGGCACAGTGTGTGTGGCGACGGTGATGGAGGTGGATATTTTTACTATATTCCACTTCACTTCCTTGCCTTACTATGTGGTATGTCCTAGACTGAGATATGAGCATATAAAGACAAAAAACGTTTTGTACCTTTAGGTCTTACATTCTAGTGGGCAGGATATAATAGGTATAAAATTAAGTACCGTAAGATGAAGAGGAAAAAAGCACTAACAACTGGGGAATCCAAAAAAGGATTAAGTAAGGAGGCAATAATAAATGGAGCCTTGAAGGAAGAGAAGTCTTCTGAGAATGGGAGGTAGGGATGGAATCTCTTCTAGGTACAGTGCTTGACTTGTGAGTATGCCTGTAAGTGTGAGATGGAGAGCCAAGTACAGGGAATGGCTAGTAGTTCAGTGTCCTCTTCCTCTAAAACTTTTGCTTGAACTTCACCTCTTTTTGTTCTCTGCCCCAAATAAAATGGTAATGCTGGGAGGGTGAGAGCTACTTTGTTCTTTCTTTTTATTCCTAGTAGAGTGCCTTAAACGTAGTAGTTATTTTAAAATGTTTCTGGAAGTCAATGGAAGTCAAAACTTATCAAGGCACACAATTTGGAATAAACCAGAACAGGCATGTGCCATGCTTCCAGAAGACTGATGATAAAGCATGCTATTTACCTCCTGGCAGAGAAGCGGTGGAGTCGGGATACAGAAGGAAGCATATTTTTTTGAGCTCGGCCAGTGAGGCAGTTTGTTTTGCTAGACTCTGAATATTTATTGCAAAGATCTTTTTCTTTCTTTTTTAAAGTGTTATGGGAGTAGAGGAGAGAATAGATTTATGTAAATTGAAAAAAAATTAAAGAAAAGGATTGTGGACACTAGATTGAGAAGGACATTAAATAACTGGGTAAGGAGTTTGGCTTTTATCCTACAAGGGCATTTGTTCAAGGATTTTGAAAAGAGGAGCAGCATGGTTAGACCTGAATCATAGTAATCTCACATAGTTGCTTCAATATCATTAGTAATGTTATATATATACAGTTTTACTCTTGTATTTTCAATTTTATTAAAACATTAAAGGAGAACTTAAATAATAGAAATTTGGTATTTTTTTGTAGCAGCTTCTTCTCTAAAGTCTTTGGGAAAGTGCATGTGGTAATGGTGGTGGTGAGTGATATTTTTACTATATTCTTCCTTGCTTCCTTGCCATGCTATGTTGGCAGGCACTGTGTTGAGCCCTAAGAATATAAAGACAGAAACTCCCTACCCTCTGTGCGTAAGTTCTCCTGGAGGGAGGTGGAGGGGAATATAGTAAGTACATAACTAAGTATTGTACAGGGTAGTCTGTTGACACACACACACACACACAATTCGCACATAGTAACCCACAGGTCAAAGTCTTGAAAGGGCATGACATTCCTCCATCATTCTCCATGAAGAAAAAGTGAAATGAGATTGAAGAATAGATATCAGCTAACCAATGAAATATGTATGGTCAGTTGTATTAATGATACAGAAATCTTAGGTAAGCTGTTAGGATACTTACAGAAACATTTCAGATGGTAAAGAAGAAGATGAGGTAAAAGTAAAGAGCTGGGGGCAGGGCAGAGAGAGTCTGATGCCCTGTTTTACTCCTTAACACTTTGGAGAAATTTGGCATAATACTTAATCTTTCTGAGCTTTGTGACATTGCCTCACAAAAAGTAGGCACTTCAGTAAATTCTTTTAATTTGGCTTGACTTAATATGAAAGCTTGGAGAGGATGATCTCTAGGGTCCCTTCCAGTTCTGAATCTTATTATTTTAATTTTTGTCAAGGAGAGGGGTGGGGGGAGGAAAAGAATTTGTTAGCTGGCTGCTTTGATCTTTAATTTTTTAAGAAAGGCAGCCATGTACATTTTTCCAGACTGTTTCATGAAAATGACACAAATGACTAAAAAAGCCATTTTTTATCTTATTAAAAAAGTAAGATAGTTCAGAAAAGTTAGTCCTAAAGTAGATATGACTGTTATCTGTTCAGCCCTGTGCCCATAGCCTCCACATAAATGTCTTCATACTGTAACAACTAATGGTTGTTAAATGGTATTCTATATATTCCATTTGAGAAGACAGGCCAGTGTGTAATAAATTTTAGAAAACTTCCCATAAAAGGAAGTTTTAAAAAAATATAATTTAGCTGTTGGGAAACTTGGTTATACAAATATAAGCTTCTTGAGGGGCAAGGACTATTTATATGGTCTTTGTACCCCAGTGCTTAAAACAGTATGTGACATACGACCTGTGATTTCATTGGTACAGAGGATTCCCAGAGGAGAAAATTTCTTCTCTCTCTGCAGGTTGGCACCTTTCCTGCAACTTACAGTCTTAGATAATTGCCTAGAGCACTGAGAGGTTAAGTAACTTGTCCCGGGTCACGTAGCCAACATATGTCAGAGGCTGAACTTGAAGCCAGGTATTTCTGGTCCAAGGCTAGTGCTCTCTCCACTATTCTACATTACCTCTTATATAATAAAGAATTAATAAATGCTTGGTGAAATGAGAATGAAATTAATAGCATTTGCGTTCTTGGGTTGTGAGGATCAAATAACATGATGTTTATCAAGCATGACAGTACTATATACATGAGAGCTATTAATTATGATTATCTTTTGGCTTAAGATATTTTGTAAGTTTTTTCTCGTTATCTTTATCTTGTTTCTTTATCTTTTATCTTTTTGTTTTATCTTTATCTTGTTTCTTCTTTCTTCTATTTGCTATAGAAAATCTGTAAGGGGTGGCTAGGTGGCGCAGTGAATAGAGCATTGGCCCTGGAGTCAGGAGGATCTGAGTTCAAATCCAGCCTCAGACACTTAACACAAAACTAGCCTTGTGACTGTGGGCAAGTCACTTAACCCCAATTGCCCTGCAAAAAACAAACAAAAAACAGAATTAAAGAGATAAATTACCAGATTACCAGAAAGAAGAGATAAATTTATCCAAGCAGTCCCCATTTTTAACAAAAGTTACACCTTTCTGTTTATCTTAAAAAATAACTCCGTGCCTTCCTTAATCTAATTTTTTTTTTTTGAGAAATCATTTGAGCAGATAAAGAACTGGAATGGGAATAGATTAGGATGGAACCTAAAGTGTTAAGTACAGACCAGGGAATACTAGGCATCCTCAGGCAGGTTGCATGAGTGCCATGTATGTATATGTATATGTGTGGGGTTGTGTAATGCCCAGTATCTGGTGAAATTCAAAGAGAGCTAGAGGCATGAGAAAAGTGTTCAAATGCAAATGAACTTCAGAAAACTTGCTTAGCCTATACTTACTTAAATACCCCTTTACTATCACCAATCTGATCTCTCTCAATTGATGCTAGATAGCCTGCGGATTTTCCAGGTTGACCTCAGCCCCATATCTTGTTGATATTAACCTTTATGACACAGACTTACATGAATGCTTTTATATTCATGCAAGCTTTCTCCAAACACTTAGTACCCCCAACCCTTATCTACAGACAATCAGTTCTAAGATACTTGACAAACACACAGATGTGAGATAGTAATAATACTTTGCAGCTCTACCTGACATGGTTGTTGTGGCTGAAAGCACCCCTATAAACCTTACAACGTGAAAGAAAAATGAGTTGTCATAAAAAAAAAAATCACCTCCTCCCAAATGTGGTGTCCAAAAAGTACAGTCAACATAGTGTTTCTTTCTGATGCGTCAGCCTAAGGTTGGTATGCAGAACAGTCTGTCTGCTTTGGATTTAAATTTGGTATGAATCTTTCATGTCATTATGATCAAAAGAGGGATGCATTTTGGGGCAAGAATTTTTTGAAGACTCCAGGCAAATAAATAAAAGTTCTCATGGTGAATTTCGCTTAGCTCTAGCGAAGTAAAATGGTTCTCTGTATATGTGTGCGTGTGTGTGTTTATCTATATAGACATATAACTTTTTTATTTTTTCAAAAGTTAGCACTCAAGGTGATGGGTTCTTACTTTGTGTTTGGAGGAGCAAATCCTAGCAGTTTGTGAAAATTGCAAAAACATGAAGCAAACATGGCAGCCTCAGCCCTTGAGGGAAGATCTGGTGCAGTGCCGTTTCTAGTTGAAACAGCATCAAAAGAGTTAGGAGCCCCCCTAGGCACCTGTAAATCAAATTCAGAAATAACAATGATGTTAAGCAGTATAAAAATGAAATGTGCAGAGCCCAAAGTGCCTCACATCTCCTTTACCAAACCAAGACTGCAAATGCAAATGATTCTTAGAGGTGCCTTTATTCTTGGAATTCCAATAGATGTGTAGATATTAAGGATTTTATAGGGTTCACCCTCTTTTTTGTGGAATCCCCAAGAAGGGCAAGATTTGCTACTAATAGAATATAGTAGTAGTGCTTTCTCTTTTAAATTTGTCTAGTCCATATTTTAGAATGTGAAACTGAAGGAAATTTTTTCACTGTTTTGGAATTTGAGAGTATGTGGTTTATGATACTTACTAGTTGTGTGACCCAGGGCAAAAAATTAACCCTGTTTGCCTCAGTTTTCTCATCTGTAAAGTGAGCTGGAGAAGGAAATGTCAAAGTACTCCAGTATCTTTGCCAAGAAAACCCCAAATGAGAAGGGTTGGGTATGACTGAAGCAAATAAAGTATGGTTTAGGATAAGGAATACTAGATTTAATGTTATAGGTCTTGGGTTTGAATTCTGCCTCTAACACTGGCTATGTATGTGACCCTACTTTAGAAAAGTTGCCACCTGTATTAGGCTCATCAGTAGCATGGTAGGTGAGGGAAGGTGGCAGGCTACTCAACCAGATCACCTCTGAGGGTCATTCTAGCCCTTAAGGCTCATCTGTTAACTACTAACTTAGATCTGTGTTTCATTCCTTTATCCACTCTTAGGTTAGTGTCAGTTGATAATGAGAAATGTTTGAAAACACACCATCAATAATGTAAACATAGTATTTCAGTTTATAGTTCTAAGGAATATGCATTGCCAGAAAGTGGAGGCTGTCAATATTTTTTTTCAGTTGTTCAAAATGTTTCTACCATGGCACAAAGTATGAGAAACAATGTTCTAGGTAAATGATTCAAGAAGGAGGTATACAATTCTAGTCTTCCTTTTCTTTCTTTTCCTTTGTGGGGGTTGGAGAAGAGAGAATTCTCTTACTTCCTTGCTATTTAATTTAGTTAACCTGAATGAACTGTGTTCATTTATATATTTCCTAGCATTTTATGTAATATCTACCCACCTCTTTTCATGATTGTATTTCACATCCCCACATTTCTGTTGCAAAAAAAGATTCCTTTCAGTTATATAAAAATGTATTAAGCATCTACAATGTATGACCTGGGAATTATTGTAGTGAATATAAAGATGACAGTGCTAATCTGTACCTTCATGTATGTTACAACCTAGTTAGTTGGTTAACATAAGAATAAAAATAAAGTTAATGAGAGTTAAGTTAGTAAAAGGTAGGATATGATAAATACCAGGGAAAATTTACACAATTCTGTTGAGATTCAAAAATTTGGAAAGATGATATTCAGTGGGGTGTGTCAACAAAGGACGGCTTCATCAAATAGTAAAATCAAATATAGACAGCTTCAGTAAAGGAGCAGAAGCAAAAAAGAGTTTCTTTTGAAGTGTTAGATTTGTTGTAAGGATGGAATAAATAAGTTCATATATATATGTATTTATCCATTTATGAATGTGAACATGCATGTGCACATGCATACATACATGTTAGAAGGCTGTGAATACCAGCAGGCTAGAAACTTTGAATTTTCCTTTTTTGTAGGCTTTGAAGGTCTTTGAGCAATGTAGTAGCATGATTTAGAGTTATAATTGGTCTCACAATGATATATAGAGTGTTGGGAGAAGGGAAAAGACAAGATCAGTATTATGTATTGCAATAGTACACATGAGAAATTTGACCTGGTAGCAACAGAGATGGAAGGGAAAAGGAAGAAAAATACAGGGATTACAAATATAAAGCTGTTTTTTTATCATTTTCCTATTCTTCTATCTATATATTGCATGCTGTGAAATTATTGATTTATTCTTTCTGCTTTCCCAGGGAACTTGTCTTTTGATAAGGAGAAATATGACTAACTATATAATCAAAGAGAGAAGCTGAACTACAGATTTTAGAAATGTGCATTATAATATAATTAGCATGTTTACAGTCCTTTAAATGGTTCTTTCAAGAGTGGATCTTCATTTCTGTAGTAGAAAATCTGATTTCAGTTTGAGTTTTCATTTGTGAATATACCTAGAAGAGAATTTTTGTTCTTCAAATTTATTCTAAGCACCAGTATTTAAGTTTTCTTTTAGTCCCAGATTTGATGAAGGGAATTAGTTATCATTGTCTGTGTGATTGTATTTCACATGTGAGAGGCTAGTTATTCAGTGTCCATCAGCATTTTCCAAGCTGAGAAACTCATTGTAAAAATTATATATAACTCTCTTCTGGCCTTCTTCCCCTCTCTTCTGAATATTGGTTATGTTGGTGATACTTTTTCTTGAAACATCTCCGAGACTGCCATGTGCTCAAAAATGTTGAAGTCCAGACCATCCCATTGTGGTACATTAAGGATCAGACTATGGAAGCCTGAGCATACATGCACTAGGTAATTCCTTCCCAGGTATTTGTTTCTCTTCCAGTAGAGAACATAACCTTTCCCTAAGAACTCTCCAAAGACTTGTACCACTTGCCGAGACCAAAAAACAACTGATATTAAAAATTTAGATATCACTGTGAGAGAGCCAACTACATCCCTCTGGCTTCAGATGTATAACTTTTGCAAGGTTGAAATTATATAGTAGAAGTTTGCAATATGATTGGCTAATTGCTGTTATTGGTCAACTCTCACTACTGTAGAAAGTATTCTAATTTGTTCTTGGTTAGGAGATTACTTGGAACTCTTTCAAAGTCCTTAGTAGTGACATTGTCTTTAAGACATGAGTTTTTCTTTTTCATGCACACATACACACATGTGCACCTTCAGAAACACACATTCCTCCATCATAACTACCACTGCCTTTTGCTTCCAAATCAAAGAAAACCATTAATTTAATAACTAAATCTGCTTTATGAAGAGATGACGAGGGGGAAAAGATATTCTCTGATTCTATCCCTCTGTCTCATCTAAAAAATTCCCCCTGAATTTAATGGAATCATTTAAAACTAGATTAAGTAAAATTTCAAATTAATCAAACATCAAACTGAGTGATGTAACTAATTGGTTAGGCCAACTAAAGTTAAAAAAAATTGGGAAGATGGATGTGTAAGACATAGCTCATCAGATATAAGTTCCTCAGCTCTGTCATTCTGGTCCAGTTACCTACAAAAGCATTGAGGAAGTATTTTATTGACCTTGATACTTTGAAATGTGAACCATGCCTGTTTTAATGCCAGTGAGTGACCTTCATTTCTCCGGCAGTGAACTCTGTAGATTTTGGACTCAAGTGGCTGCAACAGCAGGGTTTCCTGAAACTGTTACAAGCACTTGGGCATGAAATTCATATTTCTTACCTTTTGTTTTAACTGTCCCTGCTGCTGAATGGCAGCCCCACTGGCAATGCATTGCGAATCTTGCGGGGTGGCTTCTGCAGCTGTTAGGGCTGTCCTTGCCCCTGCATTTAAATGTTATGCTACTTAGCATCCTGGCAGTTACATTGTCTCATGATAAAACAGCAAAACAATTCTATATCCCTCAAGTCTCAGCAGGGCTGTAAGTACGATTTTATTGACAGTGTGGCATTATATTTAAGGGTCACTTTTAAAGAAAAGTACTAATCATGTATTTATCATATAACTCTTTTTCCCCCCATTTGTAAAGCTATTGTGTATGGCTCATTCTTGCCATACGTTTGTTTTCCCTTTTTCTTCATCTTTGTAATTAACAATTGATTGTAAAACTAGGTCAGTGCAGAAGAGTAATTTCAACCTCATTTATGCTCTGATTCATGTCTTTCAGACAGATAGGAAATTGAAGGGGCTTTGTGAGTGATAAGCAAAGTTTTAATTGGCTAAGATACACACCATTCTCCTGAAGCATCTAACATGGCTGTTATTTCTTGTAACACTTATTGTGAGCTTTTTCCATACTGTTCTTTTACATTTTCTAGAAATGGACCAGTTTGTAGCAACAATAGCAGTACATGTTGAATATAACCCTGAATTGCCGCATATTCTTGACATTAAAAAGGTTACTTATTCATTTGGCTTTCATTCAACACACATTTATTAAATATTAAGTGTGTGTAGTACCGTGGCTGAGGTAGGGGTATAGGAGGTGGCATAAAGATACCTCACATTGTTCCTGCCATTACAAAGCTTACAATCTGGCATTGTGATTTAGTCAGGAAAGTCCTTGCCAGGCTGACAAACAAACTCTCTGTCAAAGACAGGTATTCAAATTCTATATATGAATCATAACCAGCAGGAGTTGTACAGATTGCCACTATTGTGAAGATTTTGACATAGCTCTAAAGCCTGTGCAATATAAATAATGCCAGGCAATGCACACATACATGGTTTGTGTGTAGGTGCATCTATGCCTTTATATACAGCGCATGTGCGTTAACACTGTGGCAAAGGTATAGGGATGCTTACATGATCGTAGTATTACTAAAGGAGGAAGATGAGGAACCAGTTCTACAGATGCTTCAATGAGACCCTTTAATACACCTGTGAATCTTCCTCTATCAAGGATGCTGCTACACCAAGTATAAAGAAAATAGTATAACTCTACTCTAATGCAAGTGTGGGTAACAGGTGACAGCAGGATGCTCAGGCAGCTATTGGATGGTTTACTTAAAGTCATTCCAGTGCAATGCATGGAAGGAATGTTTAGTCTCCTTAACATATGATCTCAAGCTATGTGGCATCACTGGAAAGACCCTTAGCTTTGACTACTTTCCTGATCCTGGTCCAGATCTTGTTCCTTGTCCACTGGTGTTGACTTGTCTTCTTTATATCCTTCACAGTATGTGATGTGAAATGCCTTTTACTTACTAAATAAGCTGAATGAGCAGATGCACAGAATTAATTACAGAGATATACCATGTACAAATGGCATAAGGGTAAGCACTGTACCTGTAATTTCATTGATACAAAGAACTTGTAAGTGAGGAAACTTCTTTTACCAAAATGCAGGGAGGCTTTTTTCTCTACAAATTACAGTTTCACCAAATAGCCTTGATTGTAGATCCAAACGTCACAGAACAAATTCTTTTCAGAAAAGGATTTGTACTGTCAGATGTGGACTTGGTCAAAAGACTGCACCAAAGGACCTAGAAGGCTGCATGTGACCTTAAGGCAGCAGTTCCCCCACCCCTAGCCTAGAACCTGAAAAGGATGAGGGACTTGCTGAGGTCTAACACCATCTAATACCATTCTAGCCAGAATTTATTGGAGCCACATTTGAATCCAAGGTCTTCCTGGCTATAAGGTCAGATTTCTATCCACTGTTCCAAAGTTATCCCTGGGCCCATTTTAAAAGCCCCACTGGTTTCTGTCTCCTATTAGGTCTACTCACTTCAGTGTTGACAGAAATATCAATTCTGATTGCAATGACAATAAAACAGGTGTTGTTGTTTTTTTTTTTTAATCTATGAAAAACTGTACATCTGAGGGGTGGAGCCAAGATGGCGGAAAGGAAGCAGTAACTTCACTAAGCTCCTCAGTCACTAAACCTTAAAAAGTGAATCTGAACAGATTCTGGAGTGACAAAATCCACTTGGAGACGGAGCATGGCAGAATCTAGCCCAGGAAATTGCCCAGTGCGTCTGGATAAGACAAGCGCAGAGCACCTGGGGTCTGCATAGCTCAGACTTAAGAGCAGACAAGCAGACTACACCAGAGAGAGAAGAAGCCCTAGCCTGCAGACTTACCAAGGATGAATAGCAGTCATCTCGCCTTCATCTCATGAGGGGACAGGAGGAATCATTGGAGCCAAGTAGGAAAGTAGGGCCCCCAGCAGAGACAGCAGCTTCTCCTGCAGAGTTCAGCCCCCAGTCTGGAAGTTTAGAAACTGCCTGCCTGTGTAATACAGGGGCTAGAATGGCAAAGTAAATTTCTAGTTGCTCTGATCCTCCCATCCCTCCTTTATGAAGTAGAAAACCCAAAGATAAGTCTCCCACCCTGATTGAAATCCCAAGTTAATGGAAATAACCCCAGGCTTGGGAGTCTCCAAGAAGGGGTGTAACTGAGACAACCAGGAATCTGAAGAGAAGAGAGGGAGGGGTCCCAACAAGCCCCACCTCACCTTGCCAACAAAAGCCTGCTTATAGCCCAGGGGTATAGAGGCTTCTGCCACCCACACACATACTCAATTCACCTCCACAGTCATTTCAGTGTGCATCTACATTCCTCTCTGACATTTCTGCCTTAGCCACAAACTAGACACCCAGAGGCTACAGCATTCAAAGTCAAGGACCAGGCCCTTAGCTCATAGCCTGAGAAATTAAGAAATAGGAAATCACAATGGGAAGGAAGGAAGCTGAGAAGGAGAAGGGGAAGGCAAGAAAATCGATCTGAGCTTACTAAGTAGGTCAAGAACAGCCAAACACACAGGACAATTTGGACTCTACCCACACCTGAGACCACAGAAGGAAATATGAACTGGTCTCAAGCCCAAATAGCATTCTTGGAGGAGCTTAAGAAAGATTTTAAAGAACAAATCAGGGAGGCAGTGACCAACTTGGAAAAAAGCCTCAGTGAAGTAATTGGAGAAAATACCTCCCTAAAAAAGGACCTTCAAAAATCAACTGAAGACTATAATTCGCTAAAAATTAGAATCAATCAAATTGAAACTCAGAACTCTATGATGTACCGAGTCAATCAAACAAAACAAGACAATTGAAAAATTGGAAGAAAATGTAAAATATCTCACTGGAAAAACAACTGACCTAGAGAACAGATCCAGGAGAGATAATTTAAGAATTATTGGTCTACCAGAAAGCCATGATGAAAAAAGCAGCCTAGACAACATCCTCCAAAAGATTGTCAAAGAAAACTGTCCTGAGGTCCTGGAATCAGAAGATAAAATAGTTATTAAAAGAATTCACCAGACTCCTCCTGAAAGAGATCCCAAATTGAAAACTCCAAGAAATATAGTAGCCAAATTTCAAAATTACAAGATTAAGGAAAACATTCTGCCAACAGCCAAAAAGAAACAATTCAAATATCAAGGAACTATAGTTAGGATCACACAGGACCTAGCAGTTTCTACATTAAAAGAACAGAGGGACTGGAATTTGATATTTTGTAGGGCAAGAGAGCTAAGACTACAACCAGCAAAACTGAGCATAATCTTTCATGCAAGGAGATGGTTGTTTAAAATGAAATAAGTCTTTCCTGATGAAAAAGCCAGAGTGTAATAGAAAATTCGATCTCCAATTACAAGACTCAAGAAAGACATAAAAAGGTAAACAAGGAAAACACAGACTTGCACACACCCACACTCATACACACATGCTCATTACTTGGGATGCAATGAGAGCAAAATGTTCACATCCCTATATGTGAAGGTGATAACTGTCAATATCGAAATTTTTATGATTATCATGACCTTCAAAAGGGTTATACTTAGATAGAGGGTGTGGGTATGAATACACTAATCTGAAGACTTTAAAAAAAACTATTGAGGGGATCAAAGGGACTGTAATAGGAAAAAGGAAAGTATGAGATAGAAAAAGGTAAAATATGCCATCTGAAGAGGCGTCAAAACACACTCTAGAAGAGGAGAGAGGGAGAGGAACATCATTTAAACACTATTCTCACTGGTTCTGGTTCAAAGAGGGATCAACTTAATCAGTGAAGTTTAAGATTCTAATGTGAATAGACACATAAATTCATTAAATAGAGGAAAAGGAGGGAGGGAAAGGAGCAATGTTTGAAACAATAATAATAATTGTTATTATTAATTCTCATTATCCTTTCTATGATAAAGAAAAAAGAACTTGGGGAGAAAGAGTCTGATAGGACCAGTCTTACTGTACTTAGACATCAAAGAGGACACTAAAGATGCAGTAAACTTTCTTCATCCATTGTTTTTCCTGTGTGGTTGATGAGTCAGCCAAACCGTTTTTCCTGGTTACAGATCTTTTTGAGCAGCTTCTGCATATTCTGTGGAATGATTTCATTTATGATTTATATCATTTGTGGGTTTTCATAATGGCCTGTTTTCTTTGATTTGGACTCTGTACCAGACCTCTTCCAACATATTGGCAAGCACCTTTGAGAAGAAGTATACAGCTTGTTATGGTCCTCACCTGATGTTTATCATCCAATGAAAAAATAAATAAAAATACCAAAAAAATACAAATTATGTTTTAAAACCTTTACAAATTTATGTTTAAAAATAGGAGGCCCACAGGGATCCTTATGTATAGTTTAGTGATCCCTGTTTATCTGAATCTGACACCATTGATATAAAACTTGTAGTACTAGCTATTTTTTTTCTTTTTGGAGGGTAATCGGGGTTAAGTGACTTGCCCAAGGTCACACAGCTAGTTTTTGTATTATATGTCTGGGGCTGAATTTGAACTCAGGTCATCCTGACTCCAGGGCTGGTACTCTATTCATTAATCCACCTAGCCTCCCCTAAAATATTCTTATCTTTCAAAGAATCTTATATATAAGATTAATATATATATATAATTTTAATGTGTGGAAGGAAAAAACCTTATTAAAGGAAGTCTTTAAGGGAATCTATTTTTGTACTTGATCAGATGCCTTTATACACATTTAAAAAAATCTAGACTCAAATAAAGTGGCACAAAAATTAACAGGAAAAGGAAAATTGCAGATTGGATTGCCTTTAGGAAATTGCGAAACTCTTCTAATTACCCTTTATTACTTCTTCCTGGAACAAAGGCCCATATTTTAATACTGATATTCTTTTGGTGCTAATTACATAGCCATGAGATATTAATACAGTATTATCGGACTGAACAAGACAATGAGCGTGGAACAAATACAAAAGAATATAGCAATATATTGTTTGATGAAACCAAAGACTCCAACTACTAGAGAGGAATTTATTATCTGACAAAACCTGCTGAGAATACTGGAAAGGAGGCTGACAGAGAGAAGATATACACTATCATCTTGCACTATATACCACGATAAGCTTCAGATGGATACTTGACCTAGATATAAAAGGTCATATCATAAAAAAAGTACAGGAGCAAGGAAGGAAATAACTTGTGGAGCTATGGTTAGAGAAAAAGTCCACAACTAAACAAGTGATAACTACGATCAAGAAACATAAAATGCACAATTTTGATGATGTAAAATTAAGATTTTTATGTGAACAGAGTCAGTTTAGTTATAATTAGAAAAAAATTAACTAGGTCAAAGTCTTTGAAACAAGTTTCTTTGATGAAAGTTTTTACCCAAGATCTGTAAGGAACTATTTCAAATATAAGAATGTCAGCCATTCTTCAGTAGATGAATGGTCAAATGGCATAAGGTTAGTTCTCAAAGGAAGAAATTTGGACTATCAACAGACATGAAAAACCTCTCCAAATATTTAATAAGGAAATGCAATTAAAAACAGAGCTTTTACCTTGTATCCATCTACAACAGAGGGATTGGAGAATCTGTGAGAAAAGAAACACATTCTTGGTAGAGTTGTTCTAGCCATTTTGGAAAGCAATTTGGAATTATTCCCCCCAAGTCACTGAACTTCAGATTTAGTTTCAACTACTAATATTCCTTAGAATTTAAAGAAAGATGAGGACTCATGTATAAATGTTTTCATAGCACCTTTTTATTTAGCACAGAACTGGGAATTAGGAAGATTACCATCAGTTGGGGGAATTGCTGAACAAATTAAGGTATATTCATGTAATGGGACATTATTGTACTCTAAGAAATGACAAAAAGGATGGTTTCAGAGAAGCCTGGAAATATGCATATGAACTAATGCAGAGTGAAGTGAACAGAACCAAGAGAGAAATTTATACAGTAATAACTGAATTATCAAAAAAAATAGCTTTGAAAGCTTTTATTGTGTTCAGTGCAATGATCAGCCACAGTTTCTGAGAAACAATGAGGAATTGTGCTACCCACTTTCTGACAGGCAGGTGATGGAGTCAAAGTACAGAGTAAGAAATATATATTTAACATGATCAGTGTGGGAATTTGTTTTCTTTGACTACGCATATTTACTGTGGGAATATTTTTTTTCCAATTGGGGCAGTGATATAGGGGAGAGAAGAGAAATAGTGATGAGAAAAAAAAATAAAAGAGGATCATTACAGCATTTTTCAATTGCACAGAAGAAAACAGAAGGAAGACTTTGAAGGTCAGAAGGCAACACTGACAGATGGGATAGTTTGTATTGAATTTCATATATAGTTTAAATGATTTATATACAAATAGATAAGTATAACAATTAAGGAGCCTCAAAAATTAAAATAAAAATATCAGGGAAATGAAAATTCAAGGGAAAAATGAGGACAGGTCTTGATGCAAGAACAAAGAAATAGCAAATAGCCAACCCCACTGGAATCATAGCAGGAAGAGAGGGGGGAAAAGTTAAGCTTTTATTAAGCATCTGTTCCACTACAGACACTGAGCTAAGCACTTTACAAATTTGATCCTTACAACACCCTGGGAGGGAGATGCCATTATCAATACCCATTTTACAGTTGAAGAAACTGAAACAGACAGTGGTTAAGTGACTTGTCAAAGGTTGTGCAGGTAGTATTTGAAACAGGATTTGAGCTCACCTCTTCTTAACTCCAGCCCAGCCCACTATCCATATATCTGCCTTTGATCACAAAGGTGTCTTTCCAAACTCTCTTTGGCTTATGACACCATCTAGTTGTTTTTTGTCTTGTTTTGTTTTCTTTTCCCTCCTTAGGGACATGAGAATCAGACTGTTATCTACATCACTCTGGCAGATGGAAAAAGATCTAAAGTTCCAATGTTCTCCACTAGACTAATTAAACAATGAAGACAAGCTTTTGTTCAGCTTGACATAGAGGGGAGCACGTGAGTGATTATTCTCCACTTATAAGGAGAGTCTCATACAAATGGACTTTGAGGATGTGGTTGCTTTGAACAACAAAATGCAAAGGCATCCAAACCCTTCTGAAGTCAAGCAGTCTAGGCACCCCTCCATTGCCTCTCAGAAATTTATATAGTCTTTAAGACTTATACTACTCCCATGTGTGGACCACTCCAAAAGAGGTTAGGATTTGTTTTCTCTGCAGAATTGTCTAACCATATCTCACCACCTTCACCTATTACATAATCATAGAGCATTGAGTAATCAGTCACAGACAGTGGTTAGATTCTAGCACAACTGAGCTTTGAGCCCTTGGTTATGCAAACATCTTTCTTCTCCATTGAAACTTACAACTCGAGGGACTGTACCAGAGTCTTAATATCCCATGTGCCCCTCCTGTCAAGGAAAAAACTGTCAGGTTGTTAGTGAGGTAGGCATGGGGGAGGATTCAATGATTCCTTCCCAGGTATACCAGGATAATTAGGTGGGATGATCTGGAGTGTTCATTTTACTAGCCTAGTTTCTTCCAAAAATACTGTATTACTTCAATTGTATCATAACTCAATTATAATTGAGGAGATAGTTTGTATACCTGAGAGGTGCTTTTCTGGGGAGTTTCTTTATCCTTAAATTTCATTTTAATTGTGCATGTTTTTACGTAAACATCTATAGAGGTAAATCCAGAATCATGAAACCTTCTTGTGGTCTTTCACCAGAGGATGTTAAAAAATAAATGTGATTGATTTATGACCCCAGTGTTTTAAGTGAGATACCAAGAAGAAAGCCAGAATCAGCACTGGAGTTGGAAAACGTGTTTATTTCAGGTCAATAAATTGGTTCAAGCTCATGGACACAAGGAGTCTGAGTAGGTAACTGAGGAGTCATGGCGTATTGTAGTAGATTGATTTCCTACGAACTGGCTTAAAAGACTTATATCCTACACTGACTCCATCAGCTGTACCATTTATACTGTGCTGTTATCATGCCCCTGCTTTTCCCTGGCCTGAGATGAGATAATCATGGCTTCACTTTTATTTTTGTTTGTTTCCCAGGAATCTTCTCCCAAATCCTATGTTTTTGAAACTGGCCTGAAGCCTTCAACAAGGTTATCAGATTTGATTGAAGTCTTATTTTTTTGTTGGAACTAGCCTAGGTGAAAAGGCCTGACTTCAGGTTGTTTGTCTTTTGTTCTTAAAGAGAACCAATGACATCAGGAGGATGATATCTTGACTTGTAAGTGAATTGGATTTAAGTGAGGCAGGACTATGCAAACTCACCAGCCCCACTATCCCCTCTGGAGTCATAAGATTCCTGTGGCAAGACATAGGTAAGGACAACTGGTGATCACCTGGGGATATGTAGGTATCCTGTCCTAGAGAGAGTACAAAGCAGTTTCTTACTGCTGACTTGTCTTCCCAGTTTATTGACAGGACTTATTCTGCATCTCTAGTAACTGGGATGATGGAGACTGGACTGAGCTGCATTGACTGGTGGTTTTAGGGGTGCAGAAGAAATCATGATGGTGGGATAGCTAGATGGCACAGTGAATAGAGCACTGGCCCTGGAGTCAGGAGGATCTGAGTTCAAATTCGGCCTCAGACACTTAACATAAAAACTAGCTGTGTGACCTTGGGCAAGTCACTTAACCCCAATTGCCCTCCAAAAAGCAAAAAGAAAGAAATCATGATGCTATTAAAGTTGTCTCTTTAAACTCCTCATTTTATAAATGAAGAGACTGAGGCCCAAAGAGGTTTCAGGCCTGTACAGGCTACCATTCCAGTGAGATGGCTGACGGTTTTTTTTTCCCTGCTATATATAGGCCACTTCCCTCTATAATCTTAAGTGTTATGCCATCATTTCCTTCACCCTGTGATTCAAACCCAAGCATTGATCAATTTCTCTGGTCAGGCTAACACAGGAATCGATATAATCGACTTCCTTTGTGACTTCAGTCCTTCCATGTCATCATGGTAACTAGGGTAACACAGTAGGCTCCTGACACAGAGGGGAGGCTGTGGGTTATTCCAAATGTTTAAAGTGGAGTCAGCATAATAGCTGACATTACTGTTTACAAAGCACATCTCATACTTTGGTCTCAGAACAACCACTGAGGTCAGTGATATTATTAGTTCCATTTTATAAATGAGAGATATAATACTGAGAGATGTTAAATTATTTTCCCAGGTCACAATAGCTGGTTAATGTCTAAGGTAGGATTCTAATTCAGTTCCTTCTAAGTCCAAGTTCAGTATCCTTATTCATTATATGGGGATGTTTCCAAACATACTTTTTGGCACTGAAGGATCCAAGTGGTAGTTATTGAGTCACATGGAGACATAATTGTAGTGTTAGGAGAGACCACAGTGACCATCTTGTCCAACTCATGCCCCAAAAAGGAATTGTTGGTATTCTTCCTCCTCCAAATGATCATCCAGACCATGCTTAAAGAAATTCATTGGGGAGATATAGGACTATCTTTTTGTTAGGAATATACCTCTTCATAACTTCTACTCTTTGTTTCCTCTGGGGGTCAGAGTAAACAAGTCAAAGTCCTATACCATTTCCCTAACAACAGACTTCAGCCTAAAAGGTATTATTGCTTATCTCTGACCTTTGTTCAGGCAGTTTGACAGTAGCCATTTTCCCCCTTAGAAACCTCTTCCTACCTCACCCTTGGATAAAGAAGGTAGGAGCTTAAGAAACCTTAGATATCATCTTGCTTTATTTCCTCTTTTTCCAAATAAGAACCCTAAGGCACAGAGAGGGGACATAGCTTGTCCAGAGATTGTGCAGATTTTTTTAAAGGACCATAGCCAAGATTTAGAATCCTATCTTCTGACCTTCAAATCCAGCACTCTCTCCAGCCCATCCATGCCTGCCCATTCTTTGTGACTCTTTTATGTGTACCTCTGTAGTCTACTATGAGCATATTTCTTCTCTTTCTTCTAAAATCTCAAAGGTATAAGTGGTGTTTAAGGGCTCCAATGATCTTGCTCTTACTGCATGACCAGCTCATATTCAGTTTTGATTTTATGGTTTCCTAGTAGTATCCTTTCTACCCAAAGCATTTTTGTTCTACCATGTTAGATGCTTAAAATTACTAAGCATAATACAGTTTTGTTTTTGCTCCATCTTTCAGTGAATTGTGTAATGTGTTCATGTGTGGAATATTGTTTATGAAAGCTTTGCCTATTACCTAATGATACTCATCAAGGCTGTCCTTGATCATAGGCAGATTGTTCTAATAAAAATTTTATATACATGGGAAATTAAGCATATGGGCTTATAGCAGTTGATATTCTCTTCAATTTTTTAGTATTAGCAAAACATAAAATCTCATCCATGCCTTTGGTATCTTACCTTTACATATCTATTTTGTAAATCAGTGTGTCATAATAATGCCACTTCTAGCACAAATCTTTTCTTTACATTTACATAATCTAGATACTTTTTCTCATCTTTGTTCTCTTTATTGAATTCATATCCTTTGTGTTATTGATGAGGGCATTGAGGCAGAAGGATTGTCACACAAGTAGTAAGTATCTGAGGCAGGATTTGAACTGAGATTTTCCTAACTCTAAGTTCAGTGCTTTATCTATTAAGTCAATTTTCTGTGAAATTTGCTCCTTTGTGAATTTTATATAGTCTGTGTTTATGTCTTTTCTTTTATCTCTATTTTTATCATTAATCATTTCTTTAAATGCATAAAAATAGAGTTTTTAAAATGCATACCACCTATTTTTTTTCTCATGTGTGTCCTTTTTTCCCTAGCTTTGTATAATTTTTTATCTCTTACATTTCAGGGATCAGCTCATTCAGGAATGACTTTAATATCAGTAACAAGCCATTCTCCAACTTTTAAAATGAAAACTATTCTATTTTTTAATGTTTTGGGGGACTACCACATCTAGTTCCTGCCAATTTTTTTCTCCAAGTTAGTTTTCATGACATATAGGTTTCAGCATCTTATATCACCTATATCTTATAGCCTCCTTTCTTTAATGCTGATTTATATTTTCTAATATGTTTCTCACCATCCTTACCTATCACAATTGTTATCTTGAAGTAGTTGGGTAGAATTTCAAGGGACATGTGTATTTAATTTGCAGTCTTCTTGAATTCTTCAGAGATCTTTTCTACCTCTTCATCCTCTAAGAAGGATGTTGATGAACAAGTTGCAATGATTTCCATGGTGGTCTTTTAAAAAATATTTCTCATGAGGGCTGCAATATTAGATAACCAAATGCTCTGTGATGACATTTAACATTGCCTTTGGGCATACAATAAAACCAACTGATAATTTTCTTATTTTCCTATCAAAGGAGAACTTGGGAACCACCCTTCCATTTATCTATGAATTCCTTCCTTTCAAGTTTTGATTATAGTGAAAACGTTAAGACTAATAAAATTCAGTTCCTCCAATAGTATGTCCACTTGTTAATCAATAGACAAAGAAGCCAGATTTAGAAAACCAGTAGAGAAGTCAAGATTAATAGATTCTCTAAAAAGTGTATGATCACACCTTCTGATTCCCTTTTCATTGTTTTGTCACTATGTGTGAAATCAGAAAGGGTCTGAACGTTGTCTCTTCAATATTTTTCTTTGTCCCATATACTGCCTGACCAAAGAATTCACCAATAAATGGCCAGCTGTCTGGTGGGTATTTCTCAGTTTTTGGCAAGGCTAGTCCTTAAAATGCACACCCAGTCTATTGCTTGGGACCATACATGAAGTCTTTCTGAAAGAGTAGAATTTTCAAATACCTGGATTCCGTTGGCCTTCAAGAACACCTCCATAGCACAATGAGACATTGGACTAGTGATTATTGGAAGTTTTCTTCCATAATATGTCCAAAATCCAAGAGGATTCCTGTAACAGTATAGGTTGCATAGAGTAACCTCTGGGACCCTTTTTACTAGAATCCCCTTTATAATATAAACATGACTGACAAGAGGGGAAACCCACACTCTCTAGCCCATTTTACTTTTCATCTCCTCTAATTATTTGGATTTTTTCTTATCTCATAACTTAAACTTGGTTCCCTCAATTTCTAACCTTTGTTTCTATTTCTGCCTTCCAGAATCGAGGTCAAGTCTATGCCTTTTCTCTACATGACATGGTCCCTCTGAGTCTTGTTATCTCTAAGCTAAATGTCTCTAATTCCATAACCAGTTCTCACATGACTTGGGACTCAAGGACTTTCATCATCATGGTTACCCTGTTGTGGACACTTTCTAGCTTATCAGTATTTTTCCTTAACTTCATAAAACTGAGCACAATGTAACTAGGTCCTGATTGGTAGGAATAATGAATCTGTTGAAGTGGTTACATTTTTTAAATTCACTGTATTGATGCTCTCATTATATAAAAAAAGGCATTTGTTTCTAGCACAATAGAAGTACGCAGTTCAAATCTGAATGATTTGTCTACTTATAGGGAATCATTACTCAAATGAATCAGTATATAGCTACATTTCATGTGAGATGGACTATTAATTTTTTATTCCTGGAAATCATGCCTGTCATTTTTTTAATAAAAATTTAATTTTTTCTCCCCCCCCGACATGCACATTAGAAAAAAGAAAAGAAAAATAACCCCCCCCCCTTTTTTTTTTTGCTTTTTGGAGGGCAATTGGGGTTAAGTAACTTGCCCAAGGTCACACGACTAGGTTTTTTGTTTGTGTGTGCGTTAATTGTCTGAGGCCGTATCCGAACTCAGGTCCTTCTGACTCCAGGGCCGACGCTCTACTCACTGCGCCACCTAGCCACCCCCTAAAATAAAACCCTTTTAACAAATATGCATATTCAAGGAAAACATTCTCACATTGGCCATGTCCAGAAATATGTTTCTCATTATATATTTTGTCTATCACCTCTCTGTCAGTAGTTATCATGTTTCATCAGTCTTCTGGAATCATGGTTGGCCATTGAAATGTTCAGACTTCTTAAGTCTTATATACAATATTGTATATAAGAAATAAACATAAATCAACGAGCATTAATTGCACAGTACGTGTAAAGCACTTTACAGATCTCTAATTTGGTCATTCGAACAAGTCTGGGAGGCAGGTACTGTAATTATCCCTATTTTATAATTGAGCAAACTGAGGTAGACAGAAGTTGTTACTTCCCTGGGGCCACAAAGTTAGTAATTGTCAGGTCTTCCTTACTCAAGACCCAGTGTACTATCCAGGGCAGTATTGTCTTGGTTCTGATATTTTTTTTTATTATTCAGTTCATAAAAATCTTACCGAGCTTATCTGAAACCATTCCTTTTATTATTTTTAATATCACAATAGTATTGCATTATAATCTTATATTGTATCCTGTCATTTCCCAATTAATTGATAGCACTAGCCATACCTATCTTAATGCAGCCCAAGATCACATTAATTTGTTTTGGTTTTTGGTTTTTTTCACATCAGTTTGTTTGGCTACCGCATTATACTGCTGATTCATATTGAGTCATCCCAAAATCTTTATCAGATTAATTACTATCTAACCACTCCTCTCCCATCCTGCATGTGTGAAATTGATTTTTGGGCAGAAATGTCAGACTTCACACTTACCCATATTCTGTATTAGATCCACGTCCAAGCTCTAGTCTGTCAAGATATTTTTGGATTCTGTCATTCAGTGGGTTAGCTGTCCCTCCTAGGTTTGCGTCACCTGCAAACTTGAGTCAATGACAAAAATACTGATTGGCACAGTACCAAGCACAGAACTCTGGAGCTATCTACTGGAGACCCCCTATTATATTCACAATGAACTGTATAAGTCCAGCCATTCACCCAGGTAGGAATTCATTGAATTTTAATATCTAACTTCTCCAAAAGAGTACTATGATTTATTAAATAAAATCTAGATAAATTAGATCTACAACATTTTCCTAATCTACTAGTTTAGTAACTATATGAAAAAAGGAAATGTTTTGTTTAGCACAAGCTGTTCTTCATGAGATCAAGCTGATATTTTATCACTTCTATTTCTTAATCTTCACTTATTATTTTTGAAATAATCTGTTATAGAAGTATTCTAGAAAAATTAAAGTCAAGGTCACTCACCTATAGTTTGTAGACCCTTTCTCTTCTCTTTTTAAAAAATTTGGACATTTGCCATTCTCTAATCTTGTAGTTCTGTTGTATTTCATAATCTTTTGAATATTAATGATAGTATCTTGGCAATCATTTTCCATTTCTTTAATAATTTCTGTCATTATGTGAAATGTTTTAGAAATTTTTCATGAAACTTGTTGACTCCCATGCCATGAAAATCAAAGAAACAGAATGAATCCTTCTTTTGTACTTCTTTACTTAAGATGAGTGACATTTTAAAAAGTATTATCTCCCCGCCCCCCCAAAAAATGTTCTTAAACATTTAGAATCTTTCTTCCTACTATAAAATTGTATTATCCTAAAATTTTAAGTGAAATAAAATACTAAATAAAATTAAATAGAATTCAGTTCAGTAAGAAGTCACTGTGTGCAAGGTAGCCTGGCAGTGGATACAGAGATGTCTTTGGAATCTGGGATACCCAAGTTCTCATCCTGTGTCAGAAACATACTTTGTGACCTTGGGCAAGTACCTTAACCTTTTAATAATCCAGAAAATTCTCTAATATCAAAATTTGCTGAACAGTTGATTAGCAATTGATAGAAATTGGTTACCAGTCTTCATTGGTAGCAGGAGATTCCTCAATTGGTGCTCCCTATATAAATCAACTGACAACAGCCTATAAGACAGTGTACTAAGTGTTGGGCATATGTAGACCAAAAGAAAGAAACAAAACTTGCATTCAGGGAGCATATATTTTACTAGTTCTGTGTAAATCATAAAATAGTACTAAAACACCAAACATATAATTTCCTAAAAATTTAAGATTTGCTTGTTAATAAACTGGGGGAAATAAGTGTCTAATGTTGTATTTAGTCAGTAAACATTTATTTAGTACCTGTTAAGTTTCCAGGCACTGTCCTTTGTGTAGGGCAATACAAATAAAGCAAAAGACTGCCCCTGCCCTCAAAGAATTTACTATCTGATATGCGTAGACAACACATAAAAGGAAGCTGCAGAGGAGAGGGCCCGATATAGAAGGATGATGAAGAAATCCAAAGGAATGTAACTGGATGGAAACTGAAGAGATGGCCAGCCTGGGTTTCCTTCTTAAGTGGAGGACTCTCCACCCTTAAATCAGATGATGACCAGAAGCAAAGAGTCCTGATAAAGTGTGAGCATTAGGGCTGATATAATCTTGCAAGATGAGGAAGTTCATGAGGCATGACTCTGAAGTCCAGAAGATACAGCTGGATGGGAAATGAAGAGATGCCTTATTTAGGCCCCCTCCTTAAGTGGAGTTTCTAGAAGAAACTCTTTACCACATAAGGAATCCCCAGATCAGAGTATACCAGAAGTATGGGAAACATTCCTAATGCCCCCATGTTTTACTGCTTGCTGTTAATGATACTTAACCTAGTTATGTATTTTGGGATCAATTTGATCAACATGAAACTTCCAGGAATCAAATCATTCACAAGCATAAGGAATTGAATGTTACTGTCAACATAAGTAAGCTATATGATTTCTTCATACATTATACTGATTTTAATGCACGGGGGGAGGGCAAGAAAGAAGAGAACTTTTCATTGAAAAAGGATTATAGGGGTGGCTAGGTGGTGCAGTGAACCAGAGCACTGGCCCTGTAGTCAGGAGGACCTCAAGTCAAATCTGGCCTCAGACACTTAACACTAGCCCTGTGACCTTCGGCAAGTCACTTAATCCCAATTGCCCTGCCTTTTTCCAAAAAGAAAAATAAATAAATAAATAATGAAAAAAGCATTATATTTGCTAAAATGTTAATATTTTTAAAAATCATCACATTGTTCCACCAAAGCAGGTATAGACCATCTCAAAGGTAGACTAAGGAAGTTAAATCTGGTCCTACAGCCCCCCCCAAAACAAGAGAGAGATTATTTCTCTAGCTACCTGAATGG
Organism: Gymnobelideus leadbeateri; assembly: GCA_011680675.1. NCBI lineage: Eukaryota > Metazoa > Chordata > Mammalia > Diprotodontia > Petauridae > Gymnobelideus > Gymnobelideus leadbeateri. The sequence goes on along the minus strand of WOXC01005805.1, from coordinate 44,099 downwards.
ATTATATATTGGGGTCTTTTCAAACTGATCATATCCTTTCTTTAATTTAATTGTATTTCTTTTTCTCTTTTACTTAGGTTTTCAATATTCTATGTATATTCACTGAACCCCAAAGTTACCAAATTTTCATTGTTAGATCTCCAACTTTTCATGAATTTTGTAAAAATGGAATCAGGAGAGCCTGTTGATATCCTGATTCAGTACTGGAAAGCCCAGTGCATCAGGTAGCTGATTTTACAGGGATTCCATGGTTCTCTATCAGGTAGATGCTTCAGTGTTTAATCCCCGGGACCACTGAGATCTGTGCTAACTGAATTGGCTAACTGTACAAAGAAAACCATGCAAGCTTTTCCTTCCTTGGTTAAGAAACATATAGGTTCTTTAGGTTTGAGGGTTTTTGTTTGTTTTTTATCTTCTTTGAGGACTTTTATGAAATAGTCTTCCAAATCATTAAATCAGTAAATGAAGTAAATACTTTTGTCATACTATATAGGCTTTTATGACACAATATTCTAGGAAAAGTCACAAAATGCATAAAATGTGATCACTGTGTCACATGTATTGCTTTTCACAGATCTGTCAGTATACTGGGATAATCTTATATTCCAATATGATATTTTTGGCTTTTTTCAATTCCAAATCCATATGGGTAGATATTTCACTAGAGAAAAAAAAATCAAGCCTTGAACTTCTCATTTTGTGTCCCTTTATGAATTATAAGTAGATGAACTTATTCCTTTATTTTTCTTTAAACTTTAGCTTGGGAAAAGATGAATTTATCTTTCTATAAATACACTGCATTGCATTCCTGAGTGATTACCACCATCAGTTGCATCTTGTCTATTGTGATTTCTATTTTATTCACTGCTTATTTTCACTGAAGAACTAGCAGAAGGCTCTGGAAAAAAAATCTCTCCACCCCCAGTCTCACACAAAGTCTGTTTTTCATTTTTTTCTGAGATTTCTACATACTGCTTGTAACATGCAACATGGAAATGTGTCTCTTATTAAGAGTAGGAGTTGATGTGTATAACATAAACCACGCTTAATAACCATGATAATAACTGACATTTATATAATGCTCTAATGTTTACAAAGTGCTTTACATATATTATCTATTCTGATCCTTACTTCAGCCTTGTGCGTTATATACTATAGGTATATATGCTATCCTGTTTTATTAGTCGAGTGAGCCAAAAAAAAAAAAAAAACCCAAAACACTTATTAAATTCTTCCTGTGTTGGAATCTCTGAAATAAGTGGTGGGATGAGAAAATTGAGCCTCAGAGAGGTTAAGTGATTGCCCCACAATCATTGAATCTTAGGACGTAGAGCTTGAAGGAGCTTTGTTGTTGAGTCATTTCAGTCATGTCCAACTCTTTGTGACCCCATTTATGATTTTCCTGGCAAAAATATGGGACGGGTTTGCCATTTCCTTCTCCAGCTCATTTTACAGATGGGGAAACTGAGGCAAACAGGGTTAAGTGACTTGCCCATGGTCACACAACTAATAAGTGTAAGAGGCCAAATTGGAACTCTGGAACATGAGTCTTTCTGACTCCAGGCCTGGCATCCTAGTTGCCAGAAGGGACTCCGGAGATCATCTAGTCCAATCTCTTCATTTTATGAGTAAGGAAATGAAGGGCTAAATAAGTTGGGCAGTCTGGTATAGTAGATGAGGTACTAGACTTGGCATTTGTTATAGATATGTAAATTTTTAAGATCTTCCCTGCCCCAAGGTTAAGTGCACTTGGAGCCTGTGGTGGGAGGCTTGTTTTTCAGTAAGCCAACACCTTGATACTTTGCGATTGGGCAGTGGGTCAAGAAGGTTGTAGCATTCTCTGAGCCAGGAGATGGCTATATAATCCCTGATGTGAGACTTTGCTTTGGGGCTCACTTTGAGAAGTGTTGCGTGATTTGACCAGATGAGACTTTAGGCAGCCATTGAGAGCCCCCCCGCCCCCCCCCCCGGCTTTGAAAACCCAGATATTGATGCTTCCCTCTCTGTTAACCGTGATTTTGGTATTGATAATGGTTGGACAGTTTGGAAGCCTGTCTGCTTGATCTGTTTGTTTCTCTGTCTTGTAAGTTCTGTCTGTATACTTTGAAGTTCAGGGTGCTTACCTTTTTCCCCTGAACTAGGTAAATGATCTGTGTTTGATTGATTAAAGTAAGCTTGTTAACCCATTTTGAGTTGCTTTCCTTTAGAAAAGCAGATCTAAGAACCTGTGTTGGCAGCCACCCTGGGGATGTTGGGGTCCTTGCTGCTACAAATGGCAACAAGGATGAGAATATATATGGAGTTGAATCTCGTCTCACTTGTTAGTTGTTTGACCCTGTTGAAATCACAAGCTCTCTGAACCTGTTGTATTTATAGAGATAATAATTTCTATTTCCCAGGGTTAGTGTAAGCATCAAATGAGGTTATATACAGGGTATCCCCAAAAAGTCAATGCAGTTTTAAGGCCCGTGTAATTCTAGCCCAGTGCCCTTCATGGAGACTGAAGGAGAGAGTGTTTAGTATCCATGATTTCAGATCCTGACCTCCCTTCCCCTCAGTAAGACTGCTGGTGGAACCACTATGCACCTTCTACCCACAACAAAAGAGTAAAGGCAAATTACCTTGGAGACTGGGCAGGTCAGGTCATATCTGCTCTCAGTTCATATCCAGTCTTGACACACACATATATCTTATGTCACAGAAAAGTATCTTATACCTGTAATTCACATGGAGTAAGATAATGCCAGTGCTTTCATAATAATTCATAAATAATCTTGTATTCTTCATGTGGCTATTTATTATATAGTTCAGATTTTAGGATCCATTATTTTGTGACACTGTACTGTATTTAAATATTCATTCTGGTCTCATATTACCACCTTATAAGAAAGTGTTTCCCTTCCCGAATTCTTATAACTATATATTCTGTACCGCTCATAGAATATATACCAACCATATATTTACATATAGCGCTCACATACACGTGCCCACGTGTGCAAACACACACACACACACACACACACACACACTCATGTTTTTCATTTACAAAGAGGACCAGTGACATCACAGTGATGTTTTGACTTGTGGATGGGTGGATCTAAGACAATATATTTTTTGATACATATATACACATGTGTTTACATATATACATGTGTAACATAAATACAAATATAAATATATGTGCATACAAACATATAAGTGTGTGTGTGTGAGTGTGTGAGTGTGTGTGTGTGAGAGAGAGAGAGAGAGAATAAGCAGCAAGCGGCATAGAATTCCCACATATAATATGTAGTAGTTGTATGACTATGGGCAAGTCATTTAACTTCTGTTTACTAGACAAACATCTGAGAGTCTATATTACTGAGGAGTTCATAGCATTGGTGATGGGAGTTTGCACAGTGGGAAATCACCCACAAAGATGAAATAATGGGTCCAAAGGAGAGGGAGAGGTTCATTTGGTCTAGTGTGTTAGAGGCCTAGCTCCAAGGCCAAGTCCTCCCTCTGATATAAATTACTATGTGACCCCAGGGCTAGACCACTTCTCTGTGCCCCCAGGCAACCCTCTAAGACTCTTAAGTTGCAGAATAATTGCCAGTCTATGTCAGTAGGAGGAGTTTTTTTCACCAAAAATTCCTTATCCTAATGAAATAACATGTCCAGTCAAATAACTTGTAGATTCAGTATAGGTCTGCATATGCTGCTATGGATATAAACAAGGGAAATGCTCCTAATTTGTAGTTCAAGAGTTGTGATTTTAAACATTCCTGGTGCCACAAACCCAGCCACAATTTTGTTACCTGTTGTCTGAGCTGAGCTGGATGGAAGTGCTGCTTGCAAAAATAGAGAGGTTCTGAGCTGTGTGCTGTTTTATTCCCTAGAGGACCAGTGATATTAAGACTTGTTTGGAAAGACCATAAGCTTTAATATCCGCCCCCAGTTCAGCTATTAACTCTGGTGGAGCAATTACAGAGTCTCTGTCATCTGAAGGGAAATGATGTTCTGTGCCCAGTCACATGGGCTCTATACCTTGCACTATGCAGACCAGCTGGTTTCTACTGGATTTCAAGATTCCAGTAGAGGGAAAAAAGGCTTCTCAGTGCTGGAAAACACACTTCATAGGTATCAAATAGCATTCTGATTAGGAAGCCTGTAATGTAAAAGCAAGGCTCGTTCTGGATTGATAGAAATAAAATGACTTCTCAGAGTCATTTTCTCAAGCCAACAAACTGCAATTCAATATTTAAAATAAATTACAGAAAACTCAGTCAGGTTTAAAAGGCATCACCCACTGAGTTAAGAAGAAATTGGGGTTTTTTATCCTTCAATGGAAATTTATCCATAAATTCATGAAAAAAAGAAAAAGGAAGTTGCAGTTATGTTTTAGAAAAAAGTATAGAAGTTATTTAAATTTACCTTTGCAAGAAAAAAAAAATAAACCACCTGCTATTAATGAAAATGGCTCCAGAAATGGGCGATTTGTTTTATAACATTTGGTCTTTTCAAATTGAGAGCAGCATCCCTGCAGTAACTTAACATAGCAGAGTGTAGAAAAGGTCAAAGAATAGAGAAGAGAGTGAATTAAATACAGGAAGACCTCATTACCAGCATTACTAGCAATCTTTATGTACATTGGATTCTATTATGCTGCAGGTCAAGTATCTCCCCACTGGATTTAGTGAACAGCTGTCTTACGATAGCCTAGGTCTTATCCTTGCCCCTGACACCAGTGTTCTGATGGGGTTCTGTTTTAGAGTTCAACAGATAAGTAAGAGAGTACCCCAGGTCATGTCAGTTTCATTATTATAAGCCATATGCCTTCCCCAGTGTTCTTGGAGCCACATCTGTCCTTCCTCAGATTATAGTTACCAAGAAAGAATGTTCTAACCTTTTTCTAAACTTCAATAACACTTCTAGTTTTTTCCTCACTCTAATTAAAGACATACATGCTCATATGCACACATAAACAGACTTAAATGCATGCATACATATTAAGAGCTCCTGGTTTGAGTATTTGATTCATAGTAACAAATATTCTTTTTCTGTAGCAACCAAAGAAAGGATGTTTTGTTCTTTTGGGTGTCCTGTGAAACAGTTTACTTAGGTGAAGAATTGGTGGTAAACAAATGGGTTACTATTGCATGGACTAGTTGAGATATTGGCATTAACATGAAAAACTACAGATCTTAGTGTTTTGCAGTAGAAGCCTAGTGCCCTGATCTCTTAATTCAGCCTTGTGTATTCTTTTTTTGGAAGGAAGAAGAGAAAGACAGCATATGTATTTTTATGTAAGTTTTTTTGAGAAGAAATCAGTTGGTTCATTCCCTTTAATTAGTAATTATTGTTTCTTACCATAGAATACTTTGTCCAAGTTTCTAAGACTCTCCTATACTATACTTTTTTGGTTTGTGTGTGTGTGTGTGTGTGTGTGTGTGTGTGTGTGTGTGTGTGTATGTATGTACAGTATATTCCCAATTAAGTAGCAAGCTCTCTGACTTTCAGGAGTAGTATCCTCCACTTCTGTAAATTTCCCCAAAGTTTTTGAAATACAGTAAGTATTCAATCTTAAAATTGAAGAAACTAGGCGATTGAACTCTAAGGCCCCTTTCTACTTTATTCCATTTGATTATATATAATTCTGCCTTCTAAGCAAATTTTTATTTATAGTAGCAAAAAGCTTTCTTCTCAAATTAGAAGGAAGAATAACATTAGAACAATGACTGTTCTCATAATCTCAAAAAGGGAGGTCAAAAGCTAAGAATTCTTTTTTTTTCTTTTTGGAGGGCAATTGGGGTTAAGCAACTTGCCCAAGGTTACATGGCTAGTAAGTGTGTCAAGTGTCTGAGGCCAGATTTGAACTCGGGTCCTCCTGACTCCAGGGCCGGAACTCTATTCACTACGCCACCTATCCGTCCCCAAAAGCTAAGAATTCTTAACCCTGTGTTCATGAACTTCTTAAAAAATGGATGGCTGTTTTTCAGTATAATTATTTTGTTGTTGAATTGTTGAATCGTGTACAACTCTTTGTGATGCCATTTAGAGTTTTCTTTCCAAAGATAATGGAAATTTCCTTCTCTAACCCATTTTACAAATGAGGAAACATAAGCACACAGGGTTAAGTGACCTGCTCAGGGTCACACACTTAGTAAGTATCTGAGATTGAATTTGAACTCAGGAAGATGAGTCAGACTCCAGACTTTGCACTTTATGTACTGTGCCATCTATCTGCCCCAAAATTGTTTTATGTGTGATAACTGGTTTGCTTTTTAATCCTGTGTATTTTATTTTGTCCATGTAAAACCATTGTTCTGAGAAGGAATCTGTAGGTTTCATCAGACTCAAAGGGGTCCATGATACAAAAAAGCCTAAGATTAACCTTGATATGGGGTGGGTAGGTGCAGTAAATAGAGCACTGGTGCTGGAGTCTGGAAGACCTGAGTTCAAATTTGGCCTCAGACACTTAACACAAAAAACTACCTGTGTTACCTTGGGCAAGTCACTTAACCCCAATTGCCCTACCTTCCCCCTCCAAAAAAGCAAAAACAAACAAACAAAACATTAACCTTGAAATAACTCACTCTGAATGTGACCAAGAATGCCTTCTGCAACTTACCCAATAGATGACCATCCAACCCTCCCTTAAAGACCTCAAATTAGGATTATCCCATGACTTTGAGATAACTCATTCCACTTTTGAATAGCTCTGTTAGGAAGTTTACCTAACATGAAGCCTAGATGTTCTACTTTGTAAACCATATCCTCTATTCCTAGTTCTCCTTTGTGGGGCCAAGCAGAATATTGGTAATACCTTTTCCACAAGGATCCATAAGAGAGGACAGTTCTCTTGAAGACTTGAAGACACCCACTCTTCCCATGGAAGCTGTGTGACTTTGTGATAGTGCACCCCAGATTTATGTTCGAGTAAGTCTGAAATTAACCTTTGTATATACAAGCTTTACATAAAAGTAGACTTCTAACTATCCATAGATGGGTAAAGGAGCATTCTACACTTTCTTATTGTTCTTTGGCAGAGGAATAACACAGGATAGCCTACATGGCTAGCTTTAAAGGAATATGAGGGAAAGCTTACAAAGAGACAAAAGAGCTACTCCCTCATCATCTTGAAGTCCTGCTTATTATGGTATGGTCATGTGTTAGGTCACTGGCTCCCAGTCATGTACCCCTATTACTGTTCCTCAGCTCTCTTCTAAGGAATATTGTCAGGAAAAAATCATTTATTTATCTGAAGGGGTCCACCAAGATCAATGCACAGAAAATTGCATCTTCCCATCCAATCCATGTGACTCATTAGGACTGTATCTATAATTCAAGGTGTCATACCTTATCCTTGACAAAAGGCATATGGTTCCTTTGGGAGAAACTGATAGTGAAGTGTTAGAGATACCATGGAAGTTGGAGATCGAGTGCTTTATGTGAATAATAAAAATGTCCAGGTTACCATGTTCACCAGGAGATGAAAACAATATATAATCAGGATTGAGCTAGGTTGTAAAGGACTTTAGGTACTTATCAGAGATGTTTATATTTTGTCCTAGATGCAGTTAGGAATCCACTAGAGTTTGTCATATTGGAAGAATACATGATCAGATCTTACTTAAAGATAAAAATTTTGGCAACAGTGAGAACAATGGCCTAGGGTAGGCAGAGACTTGAGACAGAGCAGTGTAGCAGCAAGCACCCCAATATCCCCAGGGTGACTGCCAACACAGGTTCTTAGATCTGCTTTTCAGAAGGAAAGCAACTCAAAATGGGTTAACAAGCTTACTTTAATCAAACAAACACACATTACCTAGTTCAGGGGCAAAAGGTCAGCACCCCAAACTTCAGAGTTACAGAACTTACAGATCAAACAGGCTTCCAAACTGTCCAAACATCATATCAATACCAAATCACAGTTACCAGAGAGGGAAGCATCAACATCTGGGTTTTCAAAGCCGGGGGGCTCTCAACAACGGCTGCCCAGAGTCTCATCTGGTCAAATCACACAACACTTCTCAAAGTGAGCCCCAAAGCAAAGCCTCTCCTCAGGGCTTATATAGCCTTCTCTTGGCTCAGAGAATGTAACAACCTCCTTGACCCACTGCCCAATCACAAAGTATCAAGGTGTGGGCTTTCCTGAAAAACAAGCCTCCCACCACAGGCTCCAGGGGCAGGGAATATCTTTAAATCTGCATTTCCCTTACATTCGGCCCCAAGATCTTTCTTGCCCATAGCATACACAATTTACATTTGAATTAGCACTAAACATCTCTTAGGTCACATTTTCCAGGTACATAAGAAAATCACAATATAATCTCAAAATACAATAGTCCAAGTCTTCCACTCATGGGGCAAATGTTAACTCAGTCCACTTATCAGTAAAATCAAAAAATAGTCACTCTTAAGTTAACTCAATCAGTTACATCAGTTTTCAAAGTACAAGCCTTCCACTCATGGGGCAAAGTCTTGATTAACTCAATTAGTCTCTTATCTGTAACAATATCTCAAAGTACAACCAATACCTTATTCAGTAAAGTCTTACTAAGTATGCCCATAGCATAGACGGTTTACATTTCAATTATCACTAACCATCCCTTAAATCATATTTTCAAGGTACATCTAAAGTTACCAAAGTGGCCACTGGGTCTTAAACAAAGTACATTGCATTTTCACATCAATTCACAAAATACAAAGCATTATCACATAAAGTTCTCTTGGGAGGAGGGGGGTGTCCTTCCCATAACACTGCTCCAGCCCCTGCTTCCAAGTCCAGATAGGGGACTAAGCAACAAAACCAACAGGTTGGAGTACTTGGGGGGTCCAAGGCATTTCACCCCACCCACCAGTCACAAGTCCATCCTCCCCCTGGGTCCCAAACTGTGGGATGCAACAAGGAAACACATTCAGTGCCCCTGCTTTGCCTCACAGTCCTTATCTTGTCCTGTGGCTGAACTCCAAACTCCTGGGTTCCTTCTCCAGCAGAAGGCAGCAGCTCCAGGCTTCTCCACAGGTCTCCATGCAGGCAGTTCACCATTCCTGCTCTCAGCTCAGTGAAGTCAGCATGCAGGCCGTTCTTCTCTCCTGCTCCAGGGCTCCACAGAATCACAGCTACCACAACTGGGAAACAAACAATTATCCCAGCCCCCATACCTTCCTTTTACTCAGCAGATCCCATCCCTCGTCGCCATTTTGTAGCAGCAAGCACCCCAATATCCCCAGGGTAGCTGCCAATATAGGTTCTTAGATCTGCTTTTCAGAAGGAAAGCAACTCAAAATGGGTTAACAAGCTTACTTTAATCAAACAAACACACATTACCTAGTTCAGGGGCAAAAGGTCAGCACCCCAAACTTCAGAGTTACAGAACTTACAGATCAAACAGACAGGCTTCCAAACTGTCCAAACATTATATCAATACCAAATCACAGTTACCAGAGAGGGAAGCATCAACATCTGGGTTTTCAAAGCCGGGGGCTCTCAACAACGGCTTCCCAGAGTCTCATCTGGTCAAATCACACAACACTTCTCGAAGTGAGCCCCAAAGCAAAGCCTCTCCTCAGGGCTTATATAGCCTTCTCCTGGCTCAGAGAATGTAACAACCTCCTTGACCCACTGCCCAATCACAAAGTATCAAGGTGTGGGCTTTCCTGAAAAACAAGCCTCCCACCACAGGATCCAGGTGCACTTAAGCTAGGGGCAGGGAAGATCTTTAAATCTGCATTTCCATTACAAGCAGTTAGCATACTACTGTAGTGATCTAGACATAATGAGAGCCTGAATTAAGGTGAGTGGGATTGTGAAGTTCAGGATGAGACTTAGTTCATGAGCCTGAGAACCTGAAAAAATGATTGTACCTTCAACAGAAATAGGGAAATGTGGAAGATAAATTGTTGGGGGGTGGGGGAGTAATGAGTTCTGTTTATGAATATTAAGTTTAACATGCCTATAAAACATCAATTTCTAAATGTTTAAGAAGTTAATATTGTGAAATTGAACCTCAAAGTGAGACCATGGTTGGATATATAGATGTGGAAAGGGAGGGAAAGGGAAGGAAGAACCTAGGACAGAACCTTGGAAACATTCTCCATTAGAGACCCTAATGTGGATGATGAACCAGCAAAGGAGACTTAGAAGGAATGGTCAGACAGTTAGGAGGAGAAGCTGGAGTAAGTCATCAACAATGCCTTATGCAGCAGAGATGTCTAAAAGGATGATGGCTGAGAAAAGAACGTCTAATTAAATAATTAAGAGATTTTTGATAACTTGAGATGGAGATGTTTTAGGTGAGTGATGAGGCCAGAAGTCATATTGCAAATGCTTCAGGAAGGTGAGGGGAGAAGTAAAAGTAACAGATAGTTTTTCTAGGAGTTTGGGTGAGAAAGATGTAATGACTTGAGGGATGATGTTACCTATTGAATTTTCTTTTTTAAGTCAGTAGAGAAGAAATCAGTAGATTGAGAGAAGTGAAAAGGAGAAAAAGAGTAGGGTGTTTGAGGAGGCAACCAGCAGACAGAACTACGGACATATCTTAATAGAAGCTTGCCTTTTCAAAGAGTAAAGTATTCTTTTTTTAAAAATTTGATTTATTTTTATTATGAACTTAAGTAATAAAACAATCATTTCCATAATATAGTAGAATAGAGAAAGGTATTTTAATTGTCAGAAGTTATTAACAAGGAAAATTGAGTGGAAAATGATGTCGTCTGTAGTGTTGTATTCAGTTCTGTGCACCACGATTCAAGAAGGCTGTCCATAACCTGGAAACTTTCCAAGGGAATACAACCAGGCTTGTGAGGGGCTTTGAGTACATGCCATATGAGTAGTAGTAAGTGAAGTCACTCAGGTTGGTTAGCCTAGAGAACAGGCTTGTCATGTTCGAGGGAGCGTTATAACTGTCTACATAAGTCTATGAAGGACTCTTATGTGGAAGAAGGGTTGGACTTAATCTTTTTGGTACTAGAGGGTAGAAACCATAAGCCATGGATGGCAGTTAAAGAGACAAATTTAAGTTGCATATCAGGAAACACTTCCTAAAATTTGGAGCTGTTCGGTTTTTGAGTACCATTCCTTCAAGTTCTTCAAGAAGAACATTTGTTGGGTAAGTTAAAATAAGGGTTCCCTGTGTATGTAAGTTGGACCATATGATTGCTGAGGTCCCTTCTAACTCTCAAATTCTCTGATTCTGTTATTTATGACTTTGAGTGGAGAGGAAAGTAGGAGGGAATTCTTGGGAAATGGTCTTAATTTTCTGAGTAAAATGAGAGGCAAGATCCTTAATTGAGAGAATGTAGGTTGAGAATGTGGGAGAGATTTGAGATATACTTTGATGGAGATTGAGATGGAAGTCAGAGAGGAATAAAAGGATTACTTTGCTGCAATGTAGATGCAGTGGATGTTGGATACCATGAATTTATGGTCTACCCAGCCAACACAGCAATATAAATATTGTGAAGGAGGAAGATAGTAGGAATAATTCGGGCATAGGTTTTGTCAAGATGAAGCATCATGAGGACAAGAGAATGAGGGATTTAAGGGTACATGATAGTGTGGAGTTGAACTGCTGAGAGGGCAGAATGGTGTCTAGTGGATCTTAGGAAGCCCTGGATAAAAATTCTACTTTAGACTCTTTTCACCTGTGTGACCTTGGATATATCACTTACCCAATCTAAGCTCCATTATTTTTAACCTTTAAAAATTAGGAGGTTGGACTTGGTGCTCTCTAAAGGTCCCATCAACACTAAATCTGTGATACATGATCCTGTCTATAAGTTGGCCATCTCTAGGGTCCAGAATGGAAAGACAGGAAATTGAAGTCAGAGCAGGGTAATGGCCTGAGAAATTACTAAGAGGTAGAGAGAACAGAGGAGCTATCTGTTATTATAAAGTGTCTGCTTTCTGGGTCTCCCATCTTCACCCCCTTAATCCCCAGTTACATGCCCCAGAAATTGCAGTTCTTCTTGGATGAACTAATATTTCTCTAGTTTGATAAAGAGTGGATGTTGATGTCCTACCAGCCCTTGGACCTACCAGCTAGATATTTAAAAAAAAAAAAAAGATATAGATATCTGATTACCCTTAATTGAATAGGTTCTGAAATATCGCAGTAGGAGTTGGTAGATATGTCATGAAAAGGGAAGGACACTTTAAAGTACTTCTGTAGCCTCTTCTAGGTCCATATCAATCCTTTTGGGCCTAGGAAGTCTTGGATTCAGTGGTGGTTTGCATAACACTGATTCTTGGATTTGCCATTCTTCCTGGGCTGTTCTTCTCCAGGAATCATTCTTGTTTATAATAAGGGGTGGTAGCACACCGTTGCTGTTGAGTTATGGCCTTCACCTCTGTTAGCTTCTTGAACTCATGTGCTCTGGGGTTTAAACTGAAGTTTAGATTTCCTTGAGTAAATGGACATCCAGACTTCCCAGTCAGAATTTTCTTCTTCTGTAGAGAGCAGCCCAATATTTTACAGTTCAGAAAACTACAGTGTCAGATGCCTCTGTAGCAAAATCCTATTTAATTATATTCAGTTCACTCTATCATACTTTGGTTGCTGGGCTCTTTTCCAGGAAGAAAGGAAGCTTTTCCTTCTCAAAATGAATTTCTTGTTGGTCTTTGGCAGTACTACAAATTGATTCTTTGTCTGCTTTTTTTTTTTTTTTGATACCCAAGGGAGTTATAATTAGGGTCCTAACTTAGCAGGAATAGGTGAACTTATCCTTTTGTTCATGGGCTTGTTGGGATCCTCCACTGCTTTCTCACATGTTTGGTGGGCCATTAAAATGCTTAGACAACTTTCCAAGTATATTTCTCATAATTTTGAAAAACATAAGTATATCACAGGAAGGTAGAATCCATATGTCATTGATTCCTTTAGAGCTAACCCCTCAGGAAGTTGTTCCAGATAACCATTTGCCATAGATGTCATTTGAGCTTTTCTTCTGCTGCTAGCTTGGGGGATCAGAGATTTAGAGCTAGAAAGCATTTGACAGGAAATCCAGCTATGCCCCCTTGTTGTTGTTGTGTCTGACTCTCCTTGACCCCATTTGGGGTTTTCTTGGAGAAGATACTGGAGTGGTTTGCCATTTCCTTAATTTTCCATTTCCTCCATCTCACTTAACAGATGATGAAAACAGTGTTTTGTGACTTGCCCAGGGCCACACAGCTAGAAAGTGTCTGAAGTGAGATTTGAATCTAGGAAGATGAGTTTTCTGGAATCTAAGCCCAGTGATCTGTCTACTGTGCCACCTGCCTGCCCTAGGAAACTAAGACCCAGAAAGGCAAGGTTAAGAGACCTTTCCAAGGAGATGTATGTAGTTTTAAAATCAGGTCCTCTGATTTCCACTGTGATGCATTGCCTCAATGAGAGAAGTTATTTAATTGGCACACAGTTATATGATAAGCAAGTGAGCAAATGCTCCCCAAAGAGGAAACTAATTATCTAAGCACTTGCCTGACTAAAGCCCTTAGACCTTGGCTTTGTGGAGAGCCTGATTTGAATATACCACCATGTCCATTCCCATTCCCACCCCCCCATTAGCTAGATGCAGAAAGTATACTTGCAGACCTATTTCAGTATTCAGAAGATGTGGTTTCCTCCACAGAGCTAACTCACTCCACCAGCTGAGATCACAGTGCCTTCCTACCTTAGCAGCTGGCCCACATGAGTAGCTGTGGATAAAACAGTTCCTCACCTGGAAGTCAGTGTCTGTACTGGATTTGGCTACTTCCCAGGCAACAGACTGATCTGATAATTAATTTATAAAATCATGAAATCGGGCAGGCACACCGAGTTCTTGGGGCACTTACCAGGAAAGACCTCAATGGCAGCAGAAAGTGTGGTTGCAATTGCATCGTAATAAGACGATGAGGATGTTGGGGTGAACGGGGTGAGTGGTGAAAAGGGTACCTAGGCAGACAGTGTGGGCGGGGGCAGGGGATGGGAGGGTGAAGGAAGTTAGGGATCCTGAGGAAAGGTGATGGGAAGGGGAGAGGAACAGGTAATCACTTCCATAACAATGGATTAAGAGGTAGGAACCCTAGGCAGCCAGGATTTGACAGAGACTGGAGAGTTCTGGGGGTGGATAGAAGGTTGGGGTCTCCATTTTATAGGGTTTTTCAGAGAGAAAAGACTAACTCTCCTCTGTGTTACCTGGGGTTAAATCATTAACATATCTAAATCATTTCAAAGTTGCCAATAAAATGTTAAAGTTAACATAAATACATCATTTCAAATTATCGATAATATTTGGTGGGGTGCTGGCTTTACTGAAAATGTCTGGAACTCATGTGAGATTCACATGTCATATTAGCAAAGGGCCCTGAGACTTCTCCAGTTTCACCACATATTATTAATAAGATGTGATTTTTGGTTACCATGTGATATGGTTTGTAAATCATGCACCTTTTACCTTTGGGACTTATTGTATATAACTTCAGGGTTCCCCTCTGCAGTCGTATTTTCTGTTGTAAAATTCCTGCATGACATCTTTTACTTCTCTTCTTCTGTGAAGTTCCTCATTGGTTATAGACTACAGACTCCTCACACTTTATAAATAATAAATACTTCCAACAAATAACAAGTACTGTAATAAGAAGAATTGAAGTAATTTATTTGTTTTTACCGACTGGATAATTTTCATTTGAGGGAAATGATGAAGATGATTCAAATGATGAAGATCTGATTCAAGTTCTTCTGACACATACTAGCTCTGTTACCCTGGCAAGTCTAGTATCTTCAGTGTCATTTTGCCATTATGAGATGATCAGCTGTAGGACAGTTTTCCTTGGTAGAGAAGGTTTAATCACTGGGAGCTCTCCATACCATTGCAATCACTAATGTGGTTATTTATTCTTAAGGCAGCAACCCAATTGGAGTATGAAAGACAATGATCATTTATTGAATATAATAAGTATGAGTAGCCTCAGCATCTTTACCTGTGGCCTCCTTTGGTCTAATGTTATGCTGTCTTCAACCCCATGGACAGTATCGCTTCTCCCTATATCTAGAGAATAATTTTAAGGACTCAATTCAGGGCACTTTTTAAGGTTTTCTTTCCTTGATTTTTTCTTTTAAACACTACTTATCTGTATTTTTGAATAAATGAATAAAAAAGCTAATGTTTTAAAGGAAATTTATTAATGGACTGCTAGAAATAATTTTTTGATGCTGACATTATTATAATGGATTTACTGATTTCCTTGAATTATAGTATCTATTTGTAGTCTAAGAAGAAAACAACATTTAGAAATATTTTTTAAAAATTTAATCAGGACAGAGGGCGGAGCCAAGATGGCGGAGTAGAAACAGCTCCTCCAAGCCTCTCTGCCCCCAGATTCCCCACAAACTATGTAAAAAAGGACTCTGAACAACTTCTGGAGCCCCAGCACCCACAGAACGACACAGAGAAGCTAACCTCCCGCTGAGGACAGCCCAGCAGCCCTGCAGGAAGGACCAGCGCAGTGGTCTGGGAGCTGGCAGCACGTAGAGCACAGAGCGCAGGAGCAGAGCCGAGCCCAGGTCCGCATGAGCCGAGGTTTTAGCCCCAGGGCGGCAGGGCCAGCAGCTGGCTGGAGGAACCCCAGAACACCAGGAGCAGTGGCGACTCCAGAATTATCAACATAGACATGCCTAGGACAAAGTAAGAGGTTAGTGTCCTATGGACTTTGGGACCTGTATTTGGGGAATGCGTCAGCTCCCTCCCCTGGGGGCTAGAAGCCGCTGAGGAGACACGCCATTTTGTAGTTTTCAGAGGCATTTCCGGCTCCCAGCCTACAAATCGTGGGGAGATCCAGCGATCAGTCTTGGGGGGTAATCGCTCTTGCTTTAACCTCCCTGGATCTGGATTGTGATCTAGGGTGGAAGTTGTGGGTGGGTTTACAGCTTGCCAGAAACGGAAGTTGCCCCCCACACGTTCGGGACGAAAATTCCTCTAGCTGGCCTTAAAGCCATAGTGTGGCAACAAGCCCAAAAGTCAAGCAATTAAGTGGCAACATGCCAAGGCAAAGGAAACAGAAAAATGCAACCCTAGACTCCTATTTTGGGGGCATAGAGCGGGAAAAGGAGTGTGAGGTCAGAAGTCCTGCTCCAAAAGCCCCAGGGGAAAACATGAGCGGGTTGCAGGCCATAGAGGACCTTAAGAAGGACTTTAAAAATCAAATAAGAGAAGTGGAGGAAAAATTGGAAAGAGAAATGAGAAGGATGCAGGAAAAGTATGAAATGAGGGTCAACAGCCTGACTGAGGAAAACAACACCTTAAAAAATAGACTAACTCAAATGGCAAAGGAGGCCCAAAAGGGCAATGAGGAGAAGAATGCCTTAAAAAGTCGAATTTGCCAGATGGAAAAAGAATCTCAAAAGTTCACTGAGGAGATTCATTCCTTCAGAGTTAGACTGAAATCAAGATGCTGTTAAGCAGATCCAAACAAACGAAAGATTAGAAGGCAATGTGAAATATCTCATGGGAAAAACCACTGACCTGGAAAATAGATCCAGGAGAGACAATTTAAAAATTATTGGACTACCTGAAAGCCATGATCAAAGAAAGAACCTAGAAATCACCCTTCAAGAAATTCTCAAGGAAAACTGCCCTGATGTTTTAGATCCAGAGGGCAAAATAGAGGTTGAAAGAATCCACCGATCACCTCCTGAAAAAGATCCCAAAAAGAAAACTCCCAGAAATATTATAGCCAGGTTCCAGAATCCCCAGATCAAGGAGAAAATACTACAAGCAGCCAGGAAGAAACAATTTCAATATTGTGGAAACACAATCAGAATAGCCCAGGACCTGGCAGCTTCTACACTGAGGGATCGAAGGGCATGGAATATGATATTCCAGAGGGCAAAAGCACTGGGAATGAACCCAAGGGTCACCTACCCAGCAAAACTGAGTATTTTGTTTCAGGGGAAAATATGGTCATTCAGTGGAATAGAGGACTTTCAAGCATTCTTGAGGAAAAAACCAGAGTTGAATAGAAAATTTGACATCCAGACACAAGAAGTAAGAGATGCCTGAGAAGGTAATCAGGGAAAAGAAATCAAAAGGAACTTATCAAAGTTGAACTATTTACATTCCTATATGGAAAAGCAATATCTGTGACTGATGATATCTTTCTCACTATGAAAATAATGGAAGAATGGGGTGTGGTCATATGAATACATATGTGAATGTGTGTGTATATGGGTACAGTTATATATGGATAGAGGGCATAGGCTGAATTTGTTGGGAAGGGAGAATACTCAAGGGATGAAATTATGAGGTGAGAGAGGAAAGTGGCAAGAGGAGATGGGGAGAGACATGGTAGAGTAAACTATCTCATGTAGGGGAAGTGGTTGCAAAGGAGGGGGAGAATAAGGAAGGCTAAAAAGGCAAAACCACATTCACATTGAATTTGGTTCAGGGAGAAAATGACATACATACTAAATGGGATATCTCAACCTGCAGCAGGATAGGGGGAAGGGGGATGAGAGGAGGGATGATGGATGGGAGGGCATCCTTGGGGGAGGGGAGGTTGGAAGTACCCACTATAGAAGAGGGACAGGATCATGTAGGGAATGGACCAGGTGGGGGGTGGGATGAGTGGGAGGGCATTATAACCAGCCTTGTACAATATATCTACTATGATAATGTTTTGCATAGCTAGACATGTACAACATATACTGAATTACTTATCTTTCAAGAAGGAATGGGTGACAAGGGAGGAAGGAAATGGATCTGAAATTCGAGGTCGTAACATTAAATGTTTCAAATATATATATAAATACTATTATTAATACTCTTTTGCCTATAATTTGGAGATAAGATGTGCAGGCATTGGGACACAAAGATTCATCTTCCTCTAATGGAAAAGTTGATGGGGGTATGGGAGAAGGTATGAGAGAGAGCAGATTGGAGGAAGCGCTATCTTGTGGGACTGCTATTCTGGGAGGTTGGGTAGGGGAATAATGGGGGGAAAATGATTGTAACTCAAAATCTGGCGGAAATGAATGATGTAAAACAGAAGTTAATAAAGCATTTGTTTAAAAAAAAAACGAACAGATTGAAAAAAAAATTTAATCAGGTAATTACAGTTGATACTTCAATACTGACCACGAAAGAGCAAGTTATCCCCATCTACCATCTCAGATTCTATCATCCCCATCTCCCTTATCCCTGCCACACTCATGTCTCACCTCAGCCCTGCCCACCTTTTCCACCAGTCTCTCTGGAATTCCCATTCAATTGATAACAAACTTCCCTTCATTATGGACCCCCTTCTCTCCCACTCCTTTCATACACTTATCCTCAGTGAGACCTGCCTCAGAATCAGGAACACTTGTATTCAAACCCTTCTCCTGGCTCTCTGATTGAATCTGCCCAGATACCTGCTGTCCAAGGCAATTCTGTTAAGACTATCTCTCCCAGAATAATAGCTAATCTATATTGGTACCAAGAGTCTCTTCTCCAGGAAGTTCCCCACACAGATGAAATAATAGTCCTGGATTGGATTTCTGCTGTGTCTGTATCACACAGTTTTCATTCTGCCATCAAGTAACTTATTACCTTATTGAGAAGGTAACATCTATTCACATTATATTTAATAGTATAAAACAAGATATGATTAAGGACCAAAATGATTATATCATGGGATGTGAATGTATGTATGCATATATCTAAAGACATATTGACAGGTATCTATATGTTTAGATATTTATGTATGTCTATACATATATATACACATATATTTGAGTATTTCTACTTAATGCTAATGGATTAGTTCATATCTTAGGTAGTAACTAGAACAATTCTAAGATTTAAGTTGATTTTCAATAAATAACTGTGGAGGCAAATTATTTGGTTAGCCTTCCAATTCCATATGTTTCTCTGAGTTGTTAACCTAAAAATTATATTCATGGAGTACCCTGCCATCGATTTGGCCAGTTCAGAATATGAGCGGATGACTTCACATTTCCAGCAGTGTGGCATTATTGTGAAATCACAATAGTATCTCATGACACCACCTATTATTAGATGGGTTTCTTTGTACCCAACAGTCAAATAGAATAATTACCATCATAACTTGAATTTGAATCTCCCCTACAAGATAGACTATAACCCAAAATCAAATATCATTGAAAAGAAACATTATATATGTTGAAAAATTGCACAAAAAATTGCCATATTGGATTAGAGATCACATCTCCATCAAAGCAAACTGAAGTAACTTTGTGCTTTTTTTATGCTTTTTTTTTTTCTGTGCTTTCCTCATCCAGATTTCACCCCTTAAGGATAGAGGATCGATTCAGTTCTCTAAGGGTCTTTCGCATATATCCAGATGACTACCCCATGTATAATGGCTTTTATGCTGCTTTTCATGGAGGGGTCCTCCTGAGTCTTATATTGCAGCCTGCTTGTGTATACTGAATTTCATTTTTTTCTATCACCGCTAATTCCTCTTGGTTTACATCATTTTCATTTCTGTTCTCTACTAAGAACCCAGTTGTGACCTATACTTAGGTTCTATACACTAGGTTTTAGGGAGAGACCTAATGTCTATAAGCAGAC
The DNA here is from genome assembly GCA_011680675.1 of Gymnobelideus leadbeateri. Taxonomy (NCBI): domain Eukaryota; kingdom Metazoa; phylum Chordata; class Mammalia; order Diprotodontia; family Petauridae; genus Gymnobelideus; species Gymnobelideus leadbeateri. Next base: position 24,566 of record WOXC01005805.1, on the reverse strand, counting down.
CAATGTGACATATACTCCAAGAGCTGTATAATGTTAATCCTGTACCCCAACACCAGTGTTTAATAGAGATCCACTCTGAGTCATTAGTTTTCTGGTTTCTTGTATCCCTGAGTCATTTCTGCCATTGCTTCTGATACTCCTTAATCCTGATGCTACAATTTGATCAGCCTGTCTGATATGCTTTTCCCATGACTATAGAGAATGTAATACACTAAGTGTGCAGAATTGAATATTGAATTTTGTTAGCCGTGAATCATATGAGATCTTGGATAGTGATTGGGATGTTGTATTTGAGGATATTTGGAGGATTTTATTGATTTTGATACACTATCACTTCAGCCTAGAAAATAGAAATTTCCCAGCAAGAAATAGTCCCAAACCCAAAGCAACAGATGACAGAGGTTTTACTTTTCTTTCTTCAAATGCTATATAAAACTGAAATAATCTGATTCTCAAGCTCATGCCTCACCTAGAATTTCATTTGAAAATTGAAGTCAAAGGGTCACATTATATTTCCTTCATATTCACACCCACCCAAAGGATGCAAACTACAACATCCCAGCTTAGCTAGTTGCTATCTTTGTTACCCTGCTGATCACTTAATCTTTCTTGTCTTCATTTTTGTCATTTAAAAAATGAAGAGAATTAGACTAGATAACCTCATAGATCCCTTCTTGCTCTGAAGTTTTGATTTACTGATCTAATTAGTCTTCACAGGAAATTTGGCCCCTGACTAGTTATCTAAAACTCTATGCTGGCAAAATTTCCATGAGTTAGGAAAGACTAGAAGATAGTAATTAGTAATTTTAGCTTCTATTTGTCCTTAGGGCATTTGCTTTCATTGTCCTTTTAAAAACATCTACTACCCCCTCTCTAGAAGTATTCTTCAATTTTAGTCAAATGTTTTAACTGCAGCACCTTAATTACAGAACTGTGTCAAAGCCACAAAGAAATATTTTTTGTTAATCTGTCATAAAGTGACATCTTACTTAAGCTGTCAAGAGCTTCTTTGAGCAATTCCAGTGTGGGAGCATGTTCCTTCAATTTTGCAAGCAGTTAAACCTGCTTCACTATGTCTTTGGCCCAATCGCTGGTCTCTCTAGTCTAAACTGACCAATAGAAAGGCATCAAACCTTCTTGAGCCAGGGAGTGATATGATCAGATGTGTATCTTGGAAATTTGACAGCTATTTGGAGAATAGATTAGAAAGGAAAGAAGCTGGATTCCTAGAGAGTAATTAAGATACTATTATGATAGTCTAGGTGAAAAGGGCAAGACAGGAGAGGTAAAAAAATATTGAATTTTAAGCTAATGGAACTTCATCATGAAGATATATTTTCTCTGTCCCTTGAATTTTTGTTTTTCTTTAATATAAATACTTCAAGAAAATGTTGACTTTTCCTTCTGCCACCACTACCCAGCAACCTTTCCTCCTTTGAAATGCACTCAAACAAAATGTTCAACCCTAGCTATATTATACTAGCTGTCAAATAATTAACCCAGGCCCTTTTCCTTCCTTTGTCAAGTAGTTCAGTGTATGGCTCATATCTTCTTCTCTTCCATAACTTTCTTCTTTATAGCTAGGTGCCCTCAGAATTCAAATATAGATGTTCCCTCAAACTGCCTAACTTCCCAATTCCTCACCTTCCTCATATCTAATAACCTACTCCTTCATTATACCTCAACCATACATAGGGATTGTCACACACTAAATCTCACAATTACCCACACTTGTTCCTCTTCCCCAAACTCTTAACATTCCCCATTTGACCACAAAGTCCTATCATTCCATCTCTGTCTATGCCTCACTCCTCAATGACATCCCATTCCCTTGTCCTTCGTTAGTTTCTCAGACTATTACCCCTCCCTCTTTCCATTTTGCTTGCTCTCTAAACCCAATAATTAGTCAGAGTAACCAATTCTACACTGTCCTTTACTCTTGCCTGTTTTCCTATTATAGTTTATTACTTGGCAAATCTCATCATTAAATTATCCCCACCATCTGCCTACTCTTTCTATTGACAAGCAATTGAATATGGCTAGAAGAAATATTTAGGGATAACTGCATACAATGTGAATTTCTGTTATCCAACTTTAAATGGACCCTCACTCTCTCCTGAAGCTATTATAGTCATAATCTTTTTACCAAGGCTCCCATTTCTTCCCCTACCCTTTTCTTTCAAAGGAGAAACTTACCTCTTAATTTACTGGGGGAAAAAATTAAGGTCTTTTGACATGAGCTCCTTCTCCATTTCTCTTCATTTCAAATTCCTTTAACCTCATCTCTCACTCTGTTTTCCCTTTCCCTATTCTTTGACAAAGAGAAGACCCTTCTCCTTGACAATGTTGACCCCTCTAAGTCTGCTATGGCTGCCATCTCCTCCCATCTTTTGCAGAAGATTGCATCTTAAATGTCCTCTGTCAGTCTTTCTCAAAATCTTTCACTTCTCTCTTTTGATTCCTGCTCTATCTTCAAACATATAAATGTCTTAAATGTAAAAATCTTAACTGTATGCTTACTCAAGATTGTCTTATATCTCTCCTCTGTTTCTCATTCTTCTGGACAAAGCTGTCTACCTTTGCAGTCTTTACTTCTTCTCCTCTAATCTGTTACTCATCTATTTGCAATCTGGCTTCTAAACATCACAACCAAAACTGTTCTCTCCAAAGCTTGCCAGTGATCTCTTAATTGTCAAATATGATGTTTGCTTTTAATTCAGTCTTCTTCCTTCTTGACCTATCTGCTGCATTTGTCATCATTGACTGCCTTCTCCCAAGCACTCCATTTTCTGAGTTTCCATGACATAACTTTCTCCTGATTTACTTCCTATTTATATTACTGATTTTTCTCCATCTCCATCTCCTTTGGTGATTCGTTATCCATATCTGAAGCCCCCTAATTATTGGTGTGGCCCAAACTTGCTTCTTTCCTAGGCCTGCCCCTCCCTCCCTCCCTCCCTCCCTCCCTCTCTCTCTCTCTCTCTCTCTCTCTCTCTCTTCCCCTCCCTCTCTCCCTCTCACTCCCCCTCCCCCATCTCCTTTCCCCCAGCTCTTATGGATTTAACCCTTATCTTTATGCAGGTGATTGATAGATCTGTATATCCATTTGCTTATTAGACGTTTCTGTCTTAAAGACATTTCAAACTCAAACCCTATAGCTGAAGTAATATCTTCTCCCCACCCACCCTCTTTCAAACTTTCCTATTTTTATTGAAGGCATTTCCTTGTTTGTAGTCTTCCAGGTTTGTAAACTTTGCATTATCTTAACCTTTCACTTTTCCTCACCCTAGCTACTTATCAAACTTGCCATTTATGCTCTCATGACATCTGTCATTCTGTCTGCACTCATATAACTAGTTCAGGCTCTGATCACCTCTCACAGGTATTGTTTCAGTAACTTCATTATTGGTTCTCCTGCCTCAGGTCTCATCATGCTATTCCATCCTATATACCCCTGAAAAACAGTTTTCCTTAAAGATCTGACCCTTTAACTCCCCTGTTCAATCGACTTCAGTGGCTTCCTCTTGCCTTGATATGAACTACAAATTCCTCTGTTTAGCTTTTAAATCCCTATGCAATCTAGCCTATTTCTGGTCTCATTGGACAACGTTCTTCTTCTCATATTCCATGATCCAGTCCGACGGGACTCCTCTCTATCTTAGCACAGGGTACTCCACCTTACTTCCCACGTCTTTATACAAAGTCATCCCACAATTTACTACCTACTTATCTCCACTTCATAGTGTCTCAATCTCCTTTATTTTTTTCCAGAACAGTAAAAAACAAGAGATCATGCACAATTTTCTTGATGATGCTTTTCCTGATGCCTCAAGTGCTTTCCTTCCCATACATCTTTGTATAGATTTGTACTTAGTCATTTTATATTTTTGTGGAATATATTTAAGAGAAAGAGGAGTGAATAAGCATTTATATAGTGCCAGATACATGCTAGGCATTGTACCAAGTTCATTCTGCAAATAATATCTCATATGAGATTTTACATATACATGAATACATATTTACATATGTATTCATTGACTCCTTTTGTAGAATGTCAGTTCTTTTTGAGTAGAAATTATTGCATTCATTTTACTTGGCTGGAATATAGCAGGTATTTATTAAACTCAGTCTCTTCAAATACAATTACCTACTTCTCCATTCAATTTCTGCTATGCATAGGAATGGTCTTATCCTGGCTCTTAACACTCCCAGTGATTGTTGTACTTCCTTGATCCAAAACAATGACATTCTTCTATCTGAACACAACCTTCTATAATCTCTTTCCTTCCTTTGCTTCACCCCTTCTGAACCTCATCCTATTGTTCTCATCTTGAACTTTAATCCCTCTACTCACTACTTTCTTCTGCTGTTACCCAGGCTCTAACTTCATTTACTTCCTTCCCTATCTGAACCTTACAGTTAATCAGTTCAGCTTTAATACTGAGATGAATGAAAATCCAAGGAGACAGAGTTTCTGAGTAATTAATAGTCAATTCATTAATTGGGCTAGCTGATCATCAATAGATGGTCAGTCGTTTTTCTGAGTCAGTGCTTCTTAAACTGTGGGTGGTGACCCCATATGGGCTCCCAAAAAATTCTGTAACAGTAAAAGGTTTCAGAATGCTCAAAAACCAAAAATTAATTAAAAATCAAACTCGTGATGAATTGGAGTTTCTGGCAGCACTTGCCTGTGTTGCATCACACAACTTTTGAACACTAAGAATACTTGGTTCTGAACACCAAGCAAGAGCAGTTTGCATTGCGCACGCCATCTTACCAACACAGTGCCAACAACACTGCCAAAATCTGAAGAGTGTTCATGAGTGTAAAAAGTTTAAGAAGAAGCCCTGCCTAGGTAACCAAAGACAAAACCATGGAGTTTACTGAATGCTTAAATACTTTTGGAAAAGGAGGTACACCTTACAGGTTAAAATCCAGCCCAATTGGTGAAGAAGTAATGAGGGGGTGGGCATATTAATGACTAAATGTCTACCAAAAGTCTCTCCTGCTGAGAAAGTAGCTTGATCTTGAGTCTCAGCCACTTTTAGCAATCTGGACAAAGGAATCCATTTTTACCCAGACCACTCTGATTGGTTTTCTCCTATATAAGCCAGGTTACCCTAGGTTCCACTAGAGGTATATAAGGAATTGGGCTTGGTTCTTTGGGGCTGGAATTCACCTAGATTAGATTCTGTTTATATTATAAACAAAATTAAGGTCTTCTAGTTGGGTGGGGTCCTATCCTGGACCAAGGAGCAAGTACCCAGAGGATTTGGACAATCTCATCTATCCACAATGTCCTTCAGAGACTGATTTATAGGGGCTGGTCCCTGAGATAAAAAGAAAAAGGCTTAATCCTAATTTAATAATTGATTATTAATATAATAGAAAGTAATTCCTTTTAGTAAAAATCCTTATATTTGTATTCTCTAGATTTATTCTGTATACACATACATGTACATACTGTATTTGTATTTAAGTAATGTGTATTCCTTAAAATTTAAGGATTTGGGTTTTGGGATATATTCCTTAGGACTTTGCATGAGGGTTGCTTGGTGAATAGGAAGCATTTTATCAATGCCTGTTATTTAAATGATTTAATAGTATAGAGATGAAAAAAAAATCTTGTCAAATGCTTCTAGATCCCTAGCAGCCAAAAAAAGCGAATTTAATATCTAATAATATTGAATTTACAATGAGATTGAAAAAAAGAGCAAGGTATAACAAAAGGTCATCAATAAATTAAAATTGGGATTTTCAAATTTGATACACATTGGTCCATGGACCAGTTACTTCAAGTCTCTGAAGCTCAGTTTCTTTAATTGTAAAAACAGAGATGATAATAATTATAAAATCTAATTCATAAAGTTGTTGTAAGGAAAATGTTGTCGTCGTTGTTGTTTTTAAACCATAAGGTGCTGTATAAATGTGAGTTATTATGAGAGTTATTACTGGTATTAGAAGCTGGCTCATTAAATCGTAGATAGTTTATTGAGCTGGAATTCATATAACACATAGGTGAAAAGATCAGTTTCATTTCCTTTCATGAAGATGGGTTTACTACTCACATATAGCTCATTCCAAATTGAATTTCACACTGTCACCCAAGAAGAATGAGTCTATACTAGACAATAATTCACTTGTGCCCTTCTGAAGTGAGTTACTTGGCTCCAGTCTCTGCAGAACCAATAAGAATTATTTACTAGCATATGTTTTTTTTAATATCTTAAAAATAGCAACTGAAGCCACTAAACTAATTTATATTGTGACATGTGAATATGAACAGTGGCAAGGAAGAAGGAAAGTTAAATAGATTCAAAGTAATCTAGAACCATGTCCTATATGAGGCCATATAGGAACCTTATTTCCCATTGATCCATCCAGTTCAATATTCTACTTCTGGCAGAAACTTCTTCTTTTAGTATTTCTCTATACCTGTGATAACATAGATGTGGGCACTTCCTCTAACTGTGTATGAATGGTTTCCCATACATACCTCACCTTCTTCAGAGAAGTAGCAGTGATACCAAGTAATATTATGTGCCTCCCATGGTATTAACCTCTAAAGAAGAGCATCACATGCCATAGCCAATATTCCCAGGTGCTACTAAATGAGAGTCACATGTAATTAGGATGTGGAATATCTGTTGAATATGATTGTACATGTATAGTCAAATACATGCCATTTTGGGGAGGGGAGAAGGGAGGGGGGGAAAATGTGGAACTTAAAATCTTATAAAAGTGAATATTGAAAAAAAGTAAAAGAAAGAACAAAATGGAATTAGGAAATATTTAACAAAATAAATAAAAGTACAGTAAAACATAGATGACATTATATTTTAAAACTAAGTCAGCCTGCAAGTATCTTTGTGTAGGATAGGAGGAATAGTGGCCTCATTTCTGTATGAGTTTGACACCACTGCCCTAAAAGTTGGAGTGGTACCCCGAAATATTTTCAACTTTATTTAAATATCCCACAGATGTGGATTTTTTTTCAATTCAATTTAGTAAACATTCATTCAGTGCCCCTTATGTACCAGGCACTGGGTTAAGCACTACCAATAACAAAAAAACAAATTCAAATAAGACAAATAAAGAGAATCCTTGCCCTCAGGGAGCTTGTATTTGTTGGAGAAAGACAAGACACAAAAATAAGGTGAAAAGTATGTGATGCAGGGACATGATAAAGGTGGGGTCCCAGATGATGGTGAATTTGAATTGAAAGAATGAAGCTGGAAGGAGATTGAACTGACTTGAAATAGAATTAAATAATTTGCAGATTTCATGTTGATCTCTAATGGTAGAAAGCCAACCTCAAAATCAGTAAGACTTTAGATTCATGTCTAGTCTCTGACACCTTCTACTAGCTGTATGAGCAGGCTTAAATCACTCTCTCTGTTACTCTGACAGTTTGTTCAGAGTAATTAGCAAAATAAAACTAACCTAAATTTTAAAATCACAAATCGGGTTGAAAAAAAATAATAAACAAATGCCATACACATCTAGAGAAAGAATTAGGAGTCTGAATGCAGATCGAAGCGTACTTTTTTGTTTCATTTTGTTTTTTCTTTCTCGTGGTTCCTCTCATTTGTTCTAATTCTTCTATAAAACATGACTAATGTAAAATATGTTTAATAAGAATGTATATGTAGGGCCTATATGAGATCGTATGACATCTTGGGGAGGATGTGGAAGGGATGGAGGTGGAGAGAATTTAAAAACTTACGGAAGTGAATGTTGAAAACTAAAAATAAATTAATTTATAAAAACAAAAAGAAAAAACTAATTCACAATGGTTCTCCATTCAGTGATAAAGCATTCCTTGGAACAGAAAGAGGAGCTCATAAGGGGAAGAGAAGAGCAAGTACTTATTAGGCACCTACTATTTGCCAAGCACAGTACTTAAGTACTTTTCAAATATTCTTATTTGACTCTGAAATCACTGAAACATTTAAGAAAGGAAGTTTAATTTGTCCTAACACAGTATGCAACAAGGATACAGTGGTATGTAGCTTCTCTGGATAGATGTCTGGAAAAGTGTCTGGTCAGAAGGTCATTAGGGTGTAGCTACTAGTATAGTTTGAGAGACCTAGACTCCATTCAGCTTAGACTTGCCATTCCTTGTAGATAACCAGGAAGTGGCATGAGAGACACAAGGTTCAATTCGGCCCCAGGAGCAGCTTTGTCTTCTGTTAGCTAAAGTTTCCCCTGTGTTATAGGTAGGAGGTAAAACAGTGGTCCTATCACAGGCTACATTAGGAGGTGATTGCTATAGCCTCTGAAAGATTTGAAAAGTAAGACTAAGAGAGATTAACTAATTTATAAAAAGCCATACAGAGCCTAAATGGCAGGCTTAGGATATGAACCCAGGTCCTCAGACCCCAAATGCAGCCCTCTTTCTATGGAACCCCACTACCCAGTCCAGATGCCTTTTGAGTTGTTTCAGATATAAGATGATGATACTTTGTATTTTATTCTTTTCCCTGCTGTGATGCCCAACATTGTATTAGTCTCTTGGATTTCATGAAAACGTTTGGGTTGTGAGGATGTTCTTCAATGACTCCTAGCTTAAAGATTATTGTTCTATAAGGGCATTTTGGGTTACTTCCTCCCATAAAGGCAGTGTATGTGTTTCCATGATATATACTCATACCCATGAGCCTGGTATTTCTTTTCTCCTCCTGTGTCCTCTGGGAGCTCTTCTGTTTCCTGTCTAATCTTCATTTTTGTAAAAAAGAATCATAAATTCTCCATGCCTTTTGGCTGAAAGATGATGAACTAGAGGTACCTAAAGAGAAATATTTACATCTACCGCCAATGTGTTGATTTGTTTGGTTTGATATGACTTTCTACTTATAAGGGAGAGCTTCTGTTTGGCAATAGAGGGGAGTGAGTTGATAGGTAATAAAAAATAGTAGCAAAGACCATCTGTGAAACATTTTAAAATACACAGAAGTCAGCAGAAGGAAGTTTAGAAGGAGATACCGAGAATCAGGGCAGTTTTGTTAATGTCATGTAAATTTTACACATAAGGCATGAGAAGTTTGAGGAGAGAAAAGGTTTAGAATAACTATGGAGGAGAGAAGGGCAGCGAACCAATTTAGGCTGTAATGAATTATGTCATTTGTGTCAATGAAAGACCATATAAGACTACATAGCAAAATTTTATAGTGGGCCCAGTCAGCACAGTATTGTGACTTCCTTCAGCACCATTTATTAGCTGCCAAATAGGAGAGAAGGAGGCAGATAGTGGAAGGAGTCCAGAGTTAGAGTTTAGCAAAGTACCATTGTCCCCAGGACCATGAAGAAAGGGAATCAGGGCTAGGGGAAAGTATAGAGCTGAATTAGTTTACTAAGGGATAGAGATAGGGGAGGGAGGAGAAACTCTTCCCTATTTTAATCTCATGTAGGTGTTATGACTTGGGTAGAGGGAAAAGGGGTAGAGGGAATGAAAGTCACAATGAGAAACGTGGGGCTTAGGCATAGGAAAAGGAGTAATTATAAAAAGTTATTATCAGATGAAGGCATTTCAAAGTTCCTGAACACGAAAGAACATTTATGAGTGATGGCAAGGTCAAATGACCATCTCTGTGTGTAGCAGAGGTAGAATGGGGGGGGGGGGTATTGTCATGAGAATTTATTACATTGTAGAGTTGGGAATTTAGGCTATTTGATTATCAACACATAAATTGAAGTCCATAGTAATGTAGGCAGAATGAAGGTAAAGAAAGACCATTATTACTCAGGCACTGAGCTCATTGAGGAAGGAAGGAAAATATTCCAATAGTTTATAGATAACAACTCCTAGGATAAGGATTGGTGAATAATTTAAATAGCATAAACCTCAAAGGAAGAACTGTTGCTCAGGGAAGATGGCTGGAGCATCTTCTTTAAGTAAGTGGCAATGAGAAACAGAATTATGAATCCCAGCTACCAGCTCCTGGGAGCATGAGAGAAACTCTAGCTAGTAAGAGTAACAAGGAAAGCTGTATCCTCAGGAGACAGCCAGATCTCACTGATGGCCAGAAAATGAAAAGAATGGGAAGTAAATAGGCTACAATGATAGGAAGAATTTCAATTATGGAATGGGTTTTCAGGAGGGCACAGTGAAAGGCATCTCCTTCATATTCTAATATATGTCAACCTCTCAGGAGAATATAGCAGCAATTATATTGCTACTGCTTGTTTCTGTTTTTTGTCTGTATATCTTTGTAAATCTCTTGAGTTTAAACATTCTTTTGTGTGGAGGAAATAAATAGCTTCCTTTTCTTGATTTACATCATACACTAAGTACCTTTCTACCTGCCTACCTTAAAATCATGCTTGCACATGCTCTGCATCAAAGCCCAAAAAAGCCCCAGAATGTGAGGGAAAACAGCTTTAACCTTTCTCTAGCATCCAGGCTTGTCTAGGTCCAGAATTCCATAAGAGGGAATGTGTCTCAAACCCCCTACATCCAACAGCACCAGTTGTTACTCTGACAATCCACTTGAATCAGTTCCAGAGAAGACAGCAGAGAGCTGGATTCATGAAATATCTGTTTAAATACCAATGCCCAAGAAATCACATCATACTGAGTTTCATGAAGCATTATATATTATACAGAGAGGTTTCTTTCATAGTAGATGTACACATAAGAAAATGTGCAGAGAATAACTAAATTGTTTTGCAGATTCCATATAGAATACACCTAAAGATTTCATAGATTAGTAGTCTACAACAAAGCACTTGATGTACATTATGTCAAATGATTTTCGCAACAACTTTATGAGATTAAAAACTTCAGGTATTGTCCTCATACAGATGGGGCCCAGGCTCAGGAAAATCATGCTACTATTGAATGTCAGTAGTAAGATTTGAACTCTGGTCACTTGACTATAAATTTAGTATTCTCTCCACTAACACCCACACTGCCTACTCTTTCACAAGGAATCAGAAAATTAAACCGAGAAGACCAATATATTCATTGAGAATGGAGCTGAACAGTTTGTTTCCTATTTGACTTTGCACTCCAAAACAAACTAATGGTGTCTCCAGATGTATTTCATTTTGCACATTAATTGTATTCTTGAAATGTGCATTTAAATAAGATAACATTTTAAATGTAGCTTTTTTGATAAGTCCTTTTTAATCATATTGATTGTTTTTCTTTAAAGATAATAAACACCCCACAATTATGTTTCATGAATCTGCTTAAAATAAATTTACTTTTAAAAAGTAGTGGCAACAGGAACATAGGGTCATAAACTTAGAGCCAGAATGGGACTGATAATTTATCTGATATATCAGTTTCAGTTTACATATAGCACAAGTGAGGACAAGGGAATATAAGCAGCTTAATTATTCAAAATCACATAGATACTGAGAAGAAGAGCTTGAATTCCAGTTCAGGTCTTCTGACTCCAAACCCAGCACTCTCAGAAAAATTATCCTCCATGTGTAACATACAGTTTAAGCATTTTATGCTAGAGCTGCATGTAGTAGTGCTATCAGAATTCTGTCTTTCCTGATATGGCTAATTCCCCAATATTTTGCATGATAACTACATTATTTATCTACAGATATACCTCACAGATATTGAGGATATTGTGAATTTGGTTTCAGACTACTACAGTACAGTGAATATGGCAATAAAGTGAGTCACACATTTTTTTTTTGTTTCCTGGTGCATATAGAAGTTATATTTACACTAGACTGTGGTCTGCTAAGTTTGTAATAGTATTATGTCTAAAAAAAGACATACCTTAATTTAAAAAATGCTTTATTGATAAAAACATGCTACCATACTCATATATGATTTTAATTGATAAATGCTGTGTGTGCTTTGAGTGCTCCACTGACCAGCCAATTCCCTGTCTCTTTCCCTCTCCTCAAGCATTCCTATTTCCTGAGACTCTGGGACATTAAATTAGTCCAATTAATAATAACCCATACTTCTCCAAAACAATAGAAACATCAAAAATCATGAATCACAGATCATCACCATATCAGACATAATAATAATGAAACAGTTTGAAATATTACAAGAATGACCAGACTGTAACACAGAGATACAATGTGAGCATATTGGTAAAATGGTGCCGGTAGACTTGCTTGACACAGGGTTGCCACAAATCTTCAGTTTGTTTTTTAAAAAATGTAGTATCTTCAAAAAGCACTAAAATGAAGTGCAATAAAACAAGGTAGACCTGTAGTAGAGGTGTCCTATATCCTTTGGTCAACAAGTAGAGATTGGGCTACCTGTGAGTAGCCTTTTCTCCTGCCTGTATCCATCAGAGGTAGCCTCCAGATTTAATAATGATTATGTGCTCCCAAATTACCGAAAATATGAAATTCACTAGTTTAGACTATCCTTTTCCTTAGACAAAATATTGAATGGGGATGATGATAATAATAGCTCTTTGATTTAATCTCCAACTATTGTTGATAGTAACTTCACTTTCTGCTCCATGACTTGGGCATTTGGAGACTAAGAGAAGAAGTTATTTAGCCATTTGCTTTTCTTTGCTGAAGAGCAGACCACTACATATTTTAGCATTCTTACTTTTTCCCTAAGAAAAGTAATTCAGTGTTTTCTGTTAATTTTTACTTTCCAGGTTTAGTCCAAATTGTATATTGTGATGGGGAGCATCTTTGGTTATTAAGACTTTCTATAGAAGTTCTTGGGATAAAAAAATATTTGTAGGTACAGTTCTGTACTCCAGGAAGTGCTAATGCCCTTCTTCTTGAACTACTTTATGTTTAAAAACCTTATATTTATTTGTATTTGTTCTCTTTATTTGTATTCTGCGTATACTTACATATGTACTTGTCACCTATCACAGTATAAGCTCCTTCAGTACAGATTATTTTATTGAATTTTCATCCTCTTAGCACCTAGCATAGTGGCCAGTTTTTGATAATTGTGAATTGACTGATACGCTCATTTAATGGGAGGATTCCCTGAAGTTTGTAGTAAAGCCACTAGAAAAGCCTAAGTCTTAGCAACATTAATAAGAAATAAAGGATTGAAGCTTAAGAGATTATTTCTAGCTCTGTCCTCATTTTTATAACCCTTTAGGTGTCAATTATTCAGAAATTGTTATGTCCCTATTATGTAGAATACATTATACTAGATGCTAGAATAATAAAGATGGACACAAAGCAGCCTCCTCCTTAAAGAACTTAAATTCCATAGGAGGAATACAGTATAAATATAGCTAAGTATAAATAATATTAGAGAATGAGGGAGGAAGTATAATATCAGATAAATGAATAAATATCTGATTGATTATACATTTATTGTTCGCCAAACTATGAGATAAACAATTGAGACACAAATAGAAAAAGAAACAAAAACTTGGCAGTTCTTGCCTTCAAGAAGCTGATCATTTAGTTGAAGGAGAGAATGAACATATTAAAGAAAGGTTAGCTACAAGGAAGATGAAAAAGCCCAGAAGTTCTTAGTTTATGTCAGTAAGTCAAATAGCAGTGCCAGGATCTGTAGGGTGTAGAGTCAAAGCACATGGTAAGGTCCAGAGAACTTTAGGAAGTAGTGCCTTGGGCTGATTGTGAGGTCCAGTGGTCTTCCATTTCACTAGATAGAATAGAGTTGGTGACTCCTACCTTTCCTAAGGCAATGAGTAGTTAGGCTGCCCAGATGGGTTCTAGGCAAAGGTGAAAGAAAATGGGATATGGTGTGATAATGGGTCTTTCTGAGAGCCAGCCTTGTGTCAAGATGAAAAGACCTCTTCTTGGGTACCTAATGCTGACTGAGAAAATTATGATTTACTGTGACCTAGGGGTGGAGAACTTTGACCTTTGTACTTTGTGTCCCTTAAGAAGGCCTGCTTCTTAAGGATGATTACATTAAGGACTTACTGAATGATATCTTTTAATTAAAACTATGTGACCATGGGGCGGCTAGGTGGCACAATGAGTAAGAGCGCCGGCCTCAGAGTTGGGATGACCCAGGATCGAATCCGGCCTTAGAAAATGAGCACCCACACATAAATAATGACTGGCTATGTAACCTTGCACAAGTTACTTAACCGCAATTGCTTAAAAAAAAACAACAACTATGTGACCACTTTGGTTAAAACTATGTGTCCACTTTAGTGATAACTTATTATGTTATAACATTGTAAATGCTGTACTTTGGTTTCTGTCAATGTTTTGCCTTAGTTTTTTACTGAATAAATAGAGAGTTCACTATACTATGTAATCAGAATTTTGAAGGTGGTCACAGTATCAGTACTCTGGAAAGCTGCTGGTGCTTGACTTTACAGAGGGTGAAAGAGAATCAAATATGGGTTTAAAAAGTCTAAGAAAGTTTGAATTTGGAAGACAGCACTAGTAACTGGAGCTGTGAGAAAAGACTGTTGAGGAAATGTTAAATGAACTTAGCCTGGAAGGAAGAGAGAGATTCTGAAAGGCTTAAGTGAGGATGGAATGCATCACAGGCATTGAGTTCCAACTGTTTATATATGCATGTAGGCTGGAGATGAAGTGTTGCACATGAATTGTAGTGAGTAGTCTCATTTGAATAAAATACAGAGTAAATAAAGGGAAGGAAATTTAGTGAAGAGGATGTTGTCTTTTAGACATATTGGGCTTGAGATACTAACAAAACATCCAAGTGAAAAATGTTAAGCTGTCTGTGACTCTGCTGGGCTAGAGTTCAGGAGGTAAATTAGGGATGGGTATAGAGATATCAAAATTATCTGTATCTGGTTGTCATTGAAGGTTGGTTGAGATTATTAAAACAGATGAAATTACTAAGGGTCAAAGAATATAGACAAAAAGAGGCCTCATGACAGAGCCTCCAAGAGATCTATCTCTAGGATGCAGAAATTGGATGGTAAACTAGTAAAGTCAATTGAACAGGGTGACTGGCTAGAAATTAGGTAAATTAGTAGAGGATAGTATTTTAGAGTCCAAAATAGGAGAAGATACCAAGGAGAAAATGAATGACTATCTTAAAACCCACAGAAATGTCAAGAATGAAGACTGAACAAAAACATTTGTATTTAATAATTTGACCTTTGAAATTTTTCCTATGTCTAAGTTTCTCTAGCATGGCAATATTACACATTCTCGCATATATACTAGATGCTGTTTCATTTTTTCAATAAGTTTTAGACTTCAGCTCAATGCTTCTTAAGCCATTGACATTAAGATGTTTCCCTTTGTGAAAATGCTGGATATTTTTATAGTTAAATCTGAAATAAGCAAGAGTCCCTCATAATTACCTGTATGTTGAGGGGAAGAAATATGTTCATGAATTAATGAATCCATGCATTCAGCAACAATGTGATTAGCTACTATGGAGCGCAGAAGATGGCAAGATCACTGATGACCTGAGTGATGCGGAAAGGATAATGAAGAAAATTACTTTTGACGTGGACCTTGAAGGATTTATGCTATTGGACATGTGGATATAGTAATCGATGAGATGTGTAGAAAAGGAATGGCGTGATACAAAGATGATGAGGAACTGCATGGTTGATCGGTGCATATTGTAGGAATCAGGGAGTGTTGGTACATTATGCATGAGAAATAAGTTGCAGACAGATCATGGGAGACCTTGAGAGCCATCCTATGGAGTTTGAACAATTCTTTAGGTAACAGGAAGACGATGAAGACTGTTTAGTAAGGGATTGATATGGTATCAGAATATTCAGTCTGGAAGAGAACATAGAGAAGATGTAAGCTATGGTCTGATAAAATTAAACTGGCAACTGGCTTCATAGGAGATAGATTAGAATGAGGGAAATCTGGAGGTAGGAAAACCAGTTAAGAGGCTCTAGCTATAGTTCAAAGAGAACATTCTCTGATAAATCTTTAATTAGATTTCAGGCAGCTTTTTACTGGCTATACTTGGCTTAAACTGAAGCTATAATTCTCTGTCAGAGAAGCATAAGGGTTGTATCATAATTTAGTAGTAAATGAGAAAATGGAGATCCAGCTTTTGAATAATTGAATATAGTACAGAAATATTATGAAGCGAGAAACGGTGTTATTACTTGAAATTCAGGCTTCCCTGAGCTTGGGTAATGGCCCATGTAGGAGAATTAAGGACACTGGTCCAATCCAATATGGCTGAAATCAACAAGAGATTATGTATGAAGTGGGAAAAATGCACTAGAGTGGGAAGAGAATATGGTTGAGAGTTGAGAGTCTAGTTTGAAGTGTAGGCTTAAGGTTGAGCTAGATGATCTTTGAGGTTCCTTTGAGCTCTTGTACTCTATGGTCTTATAGATATTCCTACCTATGATTTTTGGAGCCCAAGGTTTTTCTCAAATGAGAAAGTCAAAACACTAGGCAATTAGAGCGGAAAGACAGTTAGATGGAATGTGTACTTTTCTTTTTAATGGCATTTAATAGCCAACAAGGAATCAGGGCTGGCACTTTAGAGTCAAGAAGACCCAGATACAAGTTCTGTCTCTCACATCTCAGCTCTGTGACCAAAAATAATACCTTCAACTTAGTACTGCCTCAAGGAACTCTCTAAGACCCTAGGTTATGGATCAGTTGCCCTTCTACATAGGGAGACAGTGTCCACCCACCCTAGTAAAAGCACAGAATTGCCCAAAAGAGCACAAAGAGGAAGAATGCTGGATTTGGAGCAAGAGGCCCTAGATCCATATTCTATCTCTTTCAGTATTTATCTGACCATAGACAGTTCACTCTTGCTTCTCAGTGTCATCATCTATAAAATGATGAGATTAATCTAAATGGCCTCAGAGCCCCCTTCAGCCCTAAATCTGTGATTCTATAATCTGTGACCTAATATATTTGATCTATAGTTTTAAAAGCCAACAATGCTGCACACCCCTGGGCACCCAATGGACAGAGACCTTTGATGTCTTTGTTTTTTGTGAGTTTGTTGATATTCACTAGGTTCTAAAGTCAACCTTGATCTTTTCCACTCTTATGCTTCTAAACTCAAACTAGATTACATTGACAAGACAGACAAATTTAATCTCACTCATATATAACTGGAGGCTAGAAGGTCAAGACAAAAATATATCCTTTTCCTTTTCTAAAAAAATGCAAATATCTAATTTCTTTTGGATTTTGTAAATATAGAATATATTCTTTATTTACAACAGCATTAGATTCCTCTGAACTGGAAATACATACATACATACACATATATGTATGTAAATATTTATATACCCTTTGAACATCTTTGTTGTTTACCTATTGAGGAGATAAAAAATACTTGAAAGATTACTGTTTTTACAAGTGTCTAATATTTTATATATCCTAGAATATACTTTTATCCTCAAGGAATTATGTGAATGTCTTGTCATGTTTGATACTTGTTCATTTCTGTGTGAAACGTGTGAAACGTCATCCTGTCAAGCACCTCCCACCATTAGAACATATTAGAGATTAATAATGATTTTCAGTTATTCTTATTTGCTTAACTTTTTTGTATGATTAGTTTCCAAGTTGAATTTTTTTTCAGTCCTCATCCATCTTGACCTCTCCACTGTCTATCACCCTTTTATCCTTCCCACACTCTTTTCTCTCTAAGCTTTTGTTACACTGCTGTCTTCTGGTTCCCTTTCTACTTTTCATACCACTTCTCACCATATTTGGATAGATCTTATTCTAGGTCACACTTTGAGAACTGAAGGCCAGTTCCACCTAAATCTCTGAATGTGACAGCCAGGAGTTAGGAAATAAAAACATATCTGATAGTCTAATTGCTGCCTACAAAAACTTCGCTTTCCTAGTTCTCTATACATTTGCTGAGTTTTTCTCTGTCCTTTGAAGGGATTCACATCTTCTCATTCCTCTACTAATGTCTTTAACATGGAAAGATATGATGGCAATAAATATTGAAGCCCTTTGGTAGAAAAACAATAGAATTCAATCAGAGGTTCAATTACCAGAGAATGTTTATCTTGTACCTGAATGGAACACACACACATGCAAACATGCACACAAATATGTGTATGCCTGGAAATTTATTCATATTACTACATTGCCCCATATTCTTTTCTTCTTTGCCATGATAAGATAAATATAATTTTGTTTAATATAGTTTGTGTATGCAAAGTTGTTTGTATGTCATTTCCCCACTAGAAAGTAAACTTTTTGAAAGCAGGGGATGTTTTTGCCTTTCCTTTTATGTTTAGCACTTTTATTTCTTGATACATAATAAGCACTTGATATATGTTTGTTAACTGTCTAGTGAAATCATTTGGTTCTCATGGAAACGTTAAGTTTATATGATGTAATCTTTTGTTGAACAACTATCGTATTCTCAATGCTGGCAGAGAAAAGGGTCAGACCTATATTTTCTGAAGACTTGTATTGCATTTCACATATATTACATGCTTCAGTATTGTTTACATTAATTTGTTAATTCTTTTTTTCCAAAATTGACTGAATTTCCTAAATTTTGATTTTGAAAGTAGCAAACATTTTTTATCTCCTAACCAAAAATTCCAAGAATATGCTGAAAGTGTACAGGGAAAGGGTAATAAACTATTTTGAGCTTAAAAAACAACAAACAAAAACAAAAAAATATCTCTATGTCTGAGATTTGTGCTATATTTAGTCATTTGACAGACTTATCCCAGCTTTACAGTGGTGGTTAGTCAGATGACTGGTCGCAATCAATTAGTGTGCTTACTAATTCTTTTTTTTACTCAAATATATGTTCTTATGTGTCTAAATGAACACATTATTGCATTTGTCCAAAAAAGAAGCAAATTTATATTGATTTTTCATATCTCAACCAAAAGGTGAAAAAACATGCCCCAAAATATTAAAAATTTCAAATATCTGTCAGCTATTAGATAAACATATAGAGTTAAAAGAAATACAGACATATTAATATCTTTGTGTGTTCTCTGATACCAATAAGCCATTCTCCACTTTGCTATATGGGTAAGTACAGAAGCTAAGCAAGAAAGAGATGAGTTACTAGTGCTATTTTGATTTGATGAAATGTCTCAAAGTCTTATATTGAGATTAGTAAGCTTAAAATACCCTGGAAATAAAGAATGAAATCAGAAAAATATGAAAAGGTTTAGATTTAAGATTTAGAGCTGAAAGGGACTTAAAAGTCATCTTAGTCCAAACCCTTCATTTTTCAAAGGAGGAAATTGGGGCCTAGAGAGGAGTAACTTACACCACTAAGTGGCACAGTGGTTAGAGTGCTGAGCTTGGTGTCAGGAAGGCTCATCTTTATAAGTTCACATCCAGATTCAGACACTTCCTAGCTGTGTGGCCCTGGACAAGTCTCTTACCCTGTTGCCTCAATTTCCTCATCTATAAAATGAACCGGAGAAAGGAATGGCAAACCACTCCAGGATTTTGCCAAGAAATGTGACCCCAAAGGGGATCACAAAGAGTCCTGTCCAAAAGAAATAACAAAATACAAATAGTAGGGGCAGCTAGGTGGCACAGTGAGTAGAGTGCCAGCCCTGGAGTCAGAAGGACCTGAGTTCGGATCCAGCCTCAGACACTTAACACACACAAACAAAAACCTAGCCTTGTGACCTTGGGCAAGTTACTTAACCCCAATTGCCCTCCAAAAGGAAAAAAAAAATAGTAAGTTGTAGATAGTTGTTGTTTGAACCCAAATCCACTAAATTCCAGACTCCTTTGAGTACCCTTTTCATTGTACTGCTTATTGCCATCATATATACATACACATACACATACACATACACACACACACACACATATATGTTTTACTGCTCCTTTTAAGGTCCCTTTCAGCTCTGTGTGTATATACATTTATACACATGTGTAAATATGCACACATATACATAGAAATAAATGTTTGTTTTAGCTGAGTTTTTTAATTACTTTTTTTTTTTTGCTTTTTGGAGGGCAATTGGGGTTAAATGACTTGCCCAAGGTCACATGGCTAGTTTTTGTGTTAAGTGTCTGAGGCTGGATTTGAACTAAGGTCCTCCTGACTCCAGGGCAGGTGTTCTATTCACTGTGCTACCTAGCCACCCCAGCTGAGTTTTAAGTAGAATTTTTTTTTATCTTTTTGGAGAGGTTTAAAAATGTTCCATTTTGTCTGCTCTGTAGAAATGTTCCTTATTAATCATCATTACTGCTAATTTTTTATTTCTGCTTTAATGAATATCTTTCAGGAAAGCACCTTGGTCATTTACCTTTGTCTTCCTGGAGGCAGCAATTGCTTTATCTATTTTTCAAATTATTATAGATGTCCAATATAAACTCCATTTTCCTTATTTTTAGTTTTTCACCTTGACCTTAATGTTTCCAAATAAATAACATCAGCCATCGCTTTTCATTTTCTTTGGTTCTTTAAAGGTGTTCATATTCTGTGATCAAATCCCTGGAGCCTTTTCTTTTCCAGAAACTATAATGAGAGCAATTTGCAATTCCAATGGTTTGTGTATATATTTGGTTTGGGACAAAGGGAAGCATGGAACAACAAAACCTTGCTGAATGGAGAAATATTAAATGCCTTCAGCTCAAATGAGGTTGTTTTTGTGTACCTTGGTGTCTATATATGTGTTTGGTGAAAGCAGGAAAAAGCTCTACCTTTTCCCGAGAGCACCTATTGCTTGCACCACTGAAGAAATATAATCTGTAATTGTAATGACTGCAAATGCATCCTAGTATGTTTGGTAAGCTTAGAGCCATATTTTAAATTCTATGGAATATGTAAGAATATGAGTCTATTATCAAGGATTCTACTTTCTTTTCTGGTGTACTGTATCTCCTGTTATGTTTTAAAGCTTTTTATATTTGTTTGTTGTTGATGAAGAAATCATTTTCTGTTCTAAATTCAAACATGGATTGCCCTTAATTATCCCAGATTGACCTTCTTGGCAAGATTTAAGAAAATAACAGTTGGTTGATATTCTTTATGAGTTTCCTCTGTGTGTGTGTGTTGTCTTTTTTTTTTATCAACCACTTCAGCAGAATACCCAAGTACAAGCTAATAATTAAGCTAATGTATTCCTAGCATTTAAATGATTTGTAGGTAATCTATTCTAACCCCCCTCCTACAGATGGGCAAACTGAGGCCCCGAGAGATTAAATAGCTTAATTCAATTCAATATACATTTATTAAGTGCCTATTATGTGCCAAGTTCACATAAGTAGCAATAAGTGATAGAGCTGGGATTCAAACCCAGATTCTGTGTAGAGGCTGAATGCCAGAGGACTGATCTGTTGCTTACTAATAGTGTGACCATGAGTAAATCACTTTACTTCTCTAGACCTCAGTTTCATCATGTGACAAGTGAAGGGTTTGTACTATGTGACCTGTAAGGTATCTTATAATACTGAATTCATGACACTGCTACCTCTTTGACTCTGGATCTCTCCATTACACCATATTCCCTTCTGATTTTGAATCTTGGGGGTACATAGGAAATTGAAATGCAGAAGGGGACAGGGAAAGGAATGTGAAGAAGGTTCTAGGGAGTAAAGTGCAGCACCGCTGGAGCCTACCTAGATATAATGGACCACAAGAGGCCCTTTCTAGTTGGGGGTGAGGGAGGAGCAGCATGGAAATTCAAGAACTGAGAGGGTTTTAAGTCCCACCAAGGTGTGATCTTGAACAAGCCAATAGTAATAGTCACTTTGGACATTTGAAAACCGTCTTTTATAGAGCAGTTTCTGTACATCGTCTCTTTGGTCATCCCAGCAACCACTTGAGGCAAGCAATCCGTTTATGGTTGAGGATGGAGACTCAGAAGCAAAATGACTTATTAAGGCCACAGGACTGCTATTAAATAGCAGAGATAAAAAGTGGTTTGAAAGTCAGACCAGAGTATTTTGGCTCTAAATGCATTGTTTTGTTCTCCATGCCATGACAGTTCTCCTTTCACGGGGTAGCAAAATTTTGGAGCTGGGGAAATTCCACAGCCATTTGGTACCACTGGTAGCTGGAAAAGAGCCTCACCTCTAACAGATGCTCCCTGAGAAAGGAGCTTCAAAATTCACAGTCCAGATACAGACAAAGTATTAGATTCCTCTCCTTCCTTGTATCATCACATATCTGCTTGTCTTTTACATGTCCTTTTCTACCTGCAGAATGGAATTTTTTTCTTAGAGGGCAGGGATAGTACATTCGAGTAAATTCTTATTCCATTGAATCGACGCATTGTATAGGAATCCCCAACAGGAGAATCAGGACATGATGTCAACATCCTGAGCCTTTAATCCACTAAGGTAATCAAGATGTCAAAATGGTCTCCAAAACTCTTTAAGGGGAAAACATTACCCTTAAAAAAAGTGCACAAGGGAACAGGTTCAGATATCACTCCTACCACACCATGCATCCCTGTGTTCTTCATATTCATAACTTCTTATAATTCAGCAATATCCCATTACATTTATGTACAGCAATTTCTTTATCCATTCCCCAACAGATGGGCATCTACTTTTCCCCCCTTTTTCTTTGTTATTCCAAGAAGTGCTTTTATAGTTGTTTTGGAATTTATGAAATCTTTCTTTCTGACTTTGACCCCCTTTTGGTACATGACCAGATATTGGATCTCTGGGCAAAAAGAATATTTAGGTTTCAGCCACTTTCTAAGCTTAACTCCAAATTACTTTCCAGAATGGTTGGAACAATTCAAAGCTCTATCAATAAGGTATCCATGTGTGTACTTCTTTCTAAAACCCCTCCTGTATCGTCAGTTTGCTAGATGTGAGATCCTTGTCTAGCTTGAATGAGGAATTGATACTATGTGAGAATGTTGTGTTGGCCATAGGCATGGCCAGATTCCCTTGTTCTTTTTTTTTTTTTATTTGGAGTGCAGAAGAAAGAGGAAGAGCTGTATAAATGAACCAGAAGTCTAAAATTGGAGGCAAACTCACTAAGCATTTAATCCAAGCTCCCCATTTTTCAGATGAGAAACTGAGGTTGGAGATATTAATTGAATTGTAAAAGGTCGTATAGGTAGTGAGTGGTAGACTCTGAATTCAATACTGTCCAGACTTACAAGCTGAGTGATCCTGGGGATGTCATCTAATCTCTCTTTGCCTTGCTTAAAGTGGCGATAATACTAGAACCCACCTTGAGAGAAACAAATGAAACATTTTACACAAAATGCTTTGTAAATCTTACAGTGTCATATGTACCCTCTTTACAGATTTTGTAATGGTTGTTATGATTACATGGATAGTACCCATACATCTTGTTTGCGAATCAAAACAGTGGTTGCCCCTTGTTTTTAGAACCTTTAAAAAATTTTTTTTTTGGCAAAACAGACTCATGCCATACTGGTGACACTATAAAAATTGTTTACTTCAAGCTACTTTTGTAATTAATAGGAATCATATAAAAGGAAAACAGATGACGTCCTGACTCTGTATTGAAATATCCACATCGGGGTTTATTCTACTTTCTTTGTGTATATGATTTCCCTACTGATTTCAAATGAATCTTCTAATCTCCACTCATTAAAAACTTTATTTTAATTTTACATTACATGCACAGAATTATTCACCATATTGTTTCCCTTCATAGTCATGAACAAAAGTCAGATCTATGCATGAAAAAATTTATTGATATGAAATTGGAGCCAGCATAGCTTATGCTTAAAAAGTTGAAACCATTTTAATGTGTTGAGCCTTACTATTACTTGCTTATCTTAGATCATTGATCATCTAACATAATAATTCACAGGACCATAGTTGTAGATATGGAAGAAAGTAAAAAAAAAAAAACAAAAGTGAACTGACTCTCAAAGGTCAGACTGCTAAAAGGGCTGAGATTCAATTCTAGGTCTTCTGAGTAAATCGATTGTTCTTTCCATGTTATCAGGTGGATTCTTGCTGCTGTAGCTCTGTAGCTACAGTATAGAATAGTATAAGGGTCTTCTGGGAAGGGACAACAAAATGGGATCTTACAAGGGAACTCAGAAGCTATGTAGTCTAATTCATCTGATATATGAAGAAACTGAGGCCTGGGATGGTTAAGGGACCTCCTTAAGGCCAAGTGTGTTACTATAATCACACTTGCTCATGATTACATGGGCAGCTAGATGGCACAGTGAACCTAGATTCAGGAAGACCTCCGTTAAAGTATGACTGTGTGACCCTGGACAAATTGTCATCACTGTCTGCCTCAGTTTCCTCATCTGTAAAATGGGTCAAATAACAGCACCTACTTTTCAGGGATGTTGTGAAGATAAAAGGAGATAATATTTGTAAAGCACTTTGAAAACCTTTAAACTGCCATTTTCAGTTCAGTTCTGCCTGACTCTTTATGACTCCTTTTATGATTTTCCTGGTAAAGATGGTGGAATGGTTTGCCATTTCCTTCTCCAGTTCATTTTACAGATGAGGAAACTGAAGCAAACAGGGTTATATGACTTGCTCACTTACAGTAAATCAGTGTCTGTGGTCAAATTTGAACTCAGGTCTTCCAGACTCCAAGCCTGGTGCTCTATGCACTGTCCCACCCAGCTGCCCTAGGTTATATAAATACTATTTATCATTATTAGCTATTATTATACATATTTCATTATTATTTTTATTATGCACTTAAACCTTACTTATATACATGCATAGTTATTTGGTATATATATGGGTATGTTTGTATAAATATGCATATACAT